>OY856414.1:152398700-153128700 GCA_963693085.1 Alisma plantago-aquatica | reverse complement strand
TCCCTATTTTAACACATTGACATTAGGAAAGAAAATTAAATAAGCATTCACAATGGGGATGAGGATGAAGATGAGAACTAAAGTCACCGAAGTGGAAAACCTAACACAAAAAATTACAATTAGTATGCAAGTAAACAGAATGGTGATTACTCATTAGTGAATTTGATAAAATTCAATATGGGTATTGGAAGAATCTATCGAGCTCTAATGCTTAGTGGTATGCATAAAAAGTTTTATTCAAAAGAAATGCATAATAATAATAGCCTTAGGATGATGCAAAAGAAAAGTTATTAAGTAACCGTACTTGCACCAGGTTTGGAAGCAACTATTGGAGAGGAAGGTGGAAAAAATTAAGGGGATAGGACAATATCAGCCATAATGTAATTGAGTATTGGTGATGGTCAAGTGGTGATCTTTAATGTTGATTAGTTGTCGCTATTCACATTCTACTCGGTGTGACATATGTTTGGTGATGTACATGCTACTACCTATATCTCTTTGTATCAATAGTGTGGTTCTCTGAACCTTCTTGAACTTCTAGACACCTGGAGTTATAAGAGGTAGTTATCAACTGTCACGCGTGCAAGTCTGGAAGGTCAGCACACATCGTTGTGGCTGCCATGGTTTCAGAACCCATAAAAAAAACCAGTATTATCATGAATTGTAATCATCCATTGAACAAACTCTCATGGAAAATATAATGTGATCCATCTTGTGAAGGACAATATCTATCAATACGACTATTTACAGTACAAGATAAATCCACACGTTAAGGAATAACCAAAACACATCGCAAAATATGAGCACCACAAAACATTATTTGTCTTGTTGCGATGGATAAGAGGAGAACTAATCAAGCTATTGTGTTACACCCAAGAGAAATCACCGTGATATCTTGACAAAGAGAACGGAAAAAGAAGTTAAACAAATCAAACTTGATAAGATGTTCACATAAAACAACCAGCAACAAGAGCTATTGTACCTTTGAGTGATACTGACTCATCATCAGTCTTCCTATATGGAATGCCTTGAAATTAAAACTCATCACGACCATTTTTCTAGATAATCCCCTCAGCGATCATCCTTGTGACTGGCTTATGGAATGACCGTGAAAAGAATATAGAATTATGTAAGACGGTTTGTCCTCTGTGCGAGGAAGTGAGAATATATTATATGATGGGAGTCATTCAGTTAGTTGACTAATTTCACCGATCCGTAGAGTTGCAATTTCCAACAGAACTTCAAGTAGAGAAGATAAGGAAACTAATAATCGGTGATTGTCACTTGGATTGCTTGTTTGATTCACCCAGAATTGAATTGACATGGATGGGAAACAATTGGTTTCTCCAGGGGTTTCTAATGGTCTTGGTGCCCAATGCTAGGCTTAACTCATGGTCGATGTTTCTTATGGTTTATATTGTGGATGTAAATGATGTTCAGCCAATGGAAAGGATGACATGCTATCCGGCATGACATTGGAGTCTTCCTTCGGCATAGAGATAAGAGAGAACAGAGTAGAGGTTTGGGGTTGTTGGATTGATGGAGGAATAAAAGAGACGACTCTTTGACATTCTTCTCAAGAGTTTACCACATGAATCATTGGGGGGGATGTTTTCGTTGGTTTTCTCCTAATATTTCGATGAAACATGGACATATGTGGTTGTGGAATGAGGGTCGTTTCAGATTGGGAAGTTTGTTGCAAAGATAGTAATCATGTGAGTTTTGTGCAGAACGTGGGGGCAGAAAGGGAATATGATCATTGTTGTCGGCTAGAAGAAAAAGTAATAACAAATTAGAAAATCCTTGAAAAAAGGAGAGAATAGATTGAGTTAAGGGGAATGAGTGATTTGAAAATGAAGTAGTTTGATTGGCTGATTACACAACTTGTAATTTGTTCAAAAAACTCCTAATATTTTGATGAAACGTGGACAGATGCGGTTGTGGAACGAGGGCCGTTTCGGGTTGGGAAGTTTGTTGCAAAGATAGTAATCATGCGAGTTTTGTGCAGAACGTAGGGGCAGAAAGGGAATATGATCATTGTTGTTGGTTAGAAGAAAAGGTAATAACAAATTAGAAAATCCTTGAAAAAAGGAGAGAATAGATTGAGTTAAGGGGAACACGTGATTTGAAAATGAAGTAGTCTAATTGGCTGATGATACAACTTGTAATTTGTTCAAAAAAACTCCATCTTTTTAGTAGTATAGTTATATATGTGTGTGTATATGTATATATGTACCTATGTACCTATATATAGGGTTTATCTTTAATATCCTCATGGGTAACAATGATTTTTCAACCCTACATCTTAGAAAGTAAATATTTGGTCAAATAAGTAACTATCTGGACAAAAAAGGCAACTATATTGTAAAAAAAATAACTATAAGACTAAAAAGATAAAATGAGTAGAATACACAGTAAAATTTCTACTTACATGTTTATTCCAAACTTTTATTGTGTACTCTTCTCACTTTTACTTTTTCAGTAGAATAGTTACTTTTTTATCCACATAGTTACTTTACTAAGCAAATAGTTACTTTTTGGGTTGCATTAGGTGAATAGAGCTTTTGATAATTTTGAAATTAATTTGAAACTTAAGTTGCAAGAAGGAGAGGGACACAAGGAAGAGACTCGTAATTTAGAGTGGTTCCACCCTTCGAATTGGAGGATGTCATTCTACTACCCAATTGTCTCCAGTTGGGATTTTGTAAGTGATCAAGTTTTTAACTATAAAGGAAATACAATAAAATACAATTGCTTCACCTCAACCTCTTCTTTACTGGGACACGCAAGAGAACTCAAGGAGAGGATAATGATCCACCTCCACCACCTTGACGTAGCCTTCACCTTCTTGAAGTAGTGTCAATCACTTTGGAGTAGCCTTCACACCTTGAAGTAGCTCTAATCACCTAGGAGAAGCCTTCATGCCTCGAAGTAGCTCTGAGAAAGCTCCCTTAGACAACCTCCCACACTTGGAGTAGTTAAGAGCACAATTACATCAACTTGGAGAACTAGATTGGAAGAACAAAGATTACATCATTTGTAGTACAACAATTTGATCCTATATCAAGCGTTAGACCTTCTAACTACTTAGGATGGACGTTTCTAGATGGTCGCTAGGAGATTGTATCTATAGGACACTAACTAAGAGCTCAAATAAGGAGATAGCAAGTGCAATTCAACTATCTTGTTCTCTAGAATGTTTGCTCAAGTGTAGCTTATGTGTCTTTGGTGTCCTATGGTCACTTCTATTTATAGGAGTTGTGAGTGAATAGGGTACCTTAGGAAAGTATCTAGAAGGTTCTTAGTGGAGAATTAGCCATTTTAGATGAGTTAATGTTAGGTGCAATGGCTAATTTAGCCATTTCTAGAAATCAGTCCAAAACCCATCTCAATCGAGAATTTTATCGATCGATCATGTCTCCATTGAGAATTTGTTTGACGGGGTGTGCGCCAAAATTCTCAACTACTTTTCTAATGGTTAGTTACCAGTTCGAACTATTGGGTCTAACGGTCATGCATTCTTGGACTGAAGGTGTCCCGGTCGACAATATTTTCAAACAAAAATGATTTAGAGCACAAATGTAATATTTCTTTCGGTGCTCTAATCCTCCACCGAAGTGGTTCTCAGTCGACAATGTCTTCAACTAAGTATGTCTTGTTCGATTAGTTTCACAACTAAAAATGTTACTAGAAATAAGTGTGCAAATATTTGAAAAAACCTATCAAATGATTTTTCTAATGAAGGATAAAGACTCTAATCTTTAGGGGATCCTAACTAAGTGTTCTGGGTGGATAGAGGAAATATAACGCTTGATTTTACATGACTTCTAGGTACTTGTACGTTATAACTTATACAAGCTATTACAAGTCGTATGAACATGTAAATGCAAGCATTTAAGCATGTTAAGTTCATCTATCCATTGAGTGTAATCTCCTTGGACCCTGAAATAGTTAAGTAGTAAGTTAGATCCATAAGAATGAAATGTTTGTCATCATCAAAATAGAGGGTAAGCTAATGTCCAATTCAGCCAACAATCTCCCCCTTTTGAAGATAGAAAACATTTCTAAAATATACGAAAAATATATAAAGAAATTTCATACTTGAGAAGAACAAGTCCTTGAGTGGCATAAAAATGTGTGCTAGTATTCTTAGAGAGATATGGAACATGACATCCATCTCGTAAATTTATTTGGAATCAAATTTATATTTTCCAAGAGAGTAAAATCGTGAAGCTCAAGGAAAAATATTTTTCTTTAATTTTATTTCTCTCCCTTTGTCATCTAAAAAATATAGTCAAATATGTGAATTAAGATGACTCCCCCTGAATGAGATACTCCCCCTTAATCAAATCTCCATGTCTTAAAAACCAAAATTTCCAATGAAGCCACAATTTTAAGACGCACAATAGAAACCAAGAATACTAATTATATAATCAAGGATCTTGAGAAAATATATAGAAGAAAACATCTTCTGATGGAGTAATGGGTAACTTCCTTCAAATATATTGAAATTGATCCAAAAGAAGCAGCTTTGTAAAAACATCAGTCAATTGTTCCTCTATATCAACATGATGAAGAGAGATGTTATTCTTGGCAATATGATCTCTCAAAAAGTGATGTCTAATCTCAATTTGCTTAGCACAAATGTTTTGAACGAGATTACGAGCCAAGTTTATTGCAATAATATTATCACAGAAAATCAGCGTAGAAGAAAATAGAAAATGGTAGTCATTCAAGACTTGTTGCATATAATGCACTTGAGCTCAACATGATCCTACATCCATGCATTCAGCTTCGGTGGTAGATAAAGTAACCGTATTTTGTTTCTTGCTAAAAAAAGAAACCAAGACTCTTCCTAGCAAGAAACAACCACTGTTTGTGCTCTTTCGATCAAGACGACAACTAGCATAGTCTTCATCAGTATAAACTTTCAAATCCAATGACTGACCATTTGGATACCATAATCTAAAATTTATTGTACCGACAAAATATCTCAAAATTCTTTTGACGGCTTGAAAATAAGAATGAATAGGATTTGATTGAAATCTAGTGCGAAGTCCAATGAAGAACATAATATCTGGTCAAAATGTGGTCAAGTATAGCAAGCTACCAATCATGGCTCTATATAAGGAATCATAAATAGGTTCACTATCTTCATCCTTGTCAATTTTAGCAGAAGTAGCCATAGAAGTGGTAGCGTGTTTGCAAATTTTCATGACAAACCTCTTTAAGAGTTACTTAGTATATTTCTCTTGACTTAGAAAGATTCCAGCAGGTGTTTGTTTTATTTGAAAACCAAGGAAAATCATAAACTCACCCGTAAGACTAATTTCAACTTGTTTTTGCATGGTATCACTGAATTGAGTACATAAGGATTCATTTCAAGCACCAAATATAATGTCATCAAAATATATTTGAACAATTAGATAATATGATTCATATGATTTCAAAAATAGTGTGGGTATGATTATCGGATAGAGAAGCCATTACCAAAAAGATAGTTCTTAATTCTTCTATACCAACTTTGGGGCCATAAAGAGCTTTCTTAATTTTATAGACATGATTGAGCTTGTTTGGAATTTTAAAACTAGGTGGTTGGGCAACATAAAATTCTTCTTCTATGATTCCATTAAGAAAGCACTGTTTACATCCATTTGAAAAGGTTTGATGTCCTTATGGGAAGCTAGATCTAGTAACATATGAATTGCTTCAAGTCTAGATATGGGTGCATAATTCTCACAAAGTTTATCCCTTCTTGTTGATTTTACCCTTGAGCAACCAACCTAGCTTTGTTTCTAACCACTTCACTATCTTCATTAAATTTATTTCAAAAAAACCACTCAGTTCCAATAATGGTTTTTCCGTGAGGTCTAGGAACTAAATCCCATACATTATTCTTAGTGAAATTATTTATCTCTTATTGCATAGAAATTATCCAATAATCATCTTTTAGTTCTTCATTTATCTTTTTAGCTTCAAAAATTGATACAAAGGCAATGTTTGCGACGTCTCTAATTGATGATTGGGTTTTTACTCCATCAAAAGGATTTTCTACGATAAGGTCTTGTGAATGATCTTTGATTATTCTAGGAATATACTATTGTGACTCATTATTTTGTTCAATTTAAGAATTTTTATCATCTTTGGTTGATATGGTTAAGTCCTCAATTTGATGTGTAATATCATTCAAGTTTTCATTTTCACTTTCATTTTCAGCCCTTTGTGTTGTCATTTCATGGAATGGGACATGAATTGATTCCTCAAATTTCTTAGAATAGAGTTCTAAATCCTAAATGCCTTACTAGATGTTGAATATCCCAAGAAATTTGACTTAGGATCAAATTTTTCTCTATCATCTTTTGTATTCAAGATATAGCAAGGTGTACCGAAAGTGTGAAAGTAGTCAAATCTAGGTTTCTTGTTAAGTTGAGTTCATAAGGAGTTTTCTTAAGATGAAAGTGAATTGAAACATGATTTAAGACATAGAATGATGTACCATTTTCTTCGGCCCAAAAGATTTTAGGTGTGTTATGTTCAAAGAGCATTGTTCAAGCCATTTCTTATTAGGAATGGTTTTTCTTCTCAACTATCCCATTTTGTTGTGGGTGCGTGGAGCTGAAAAGTTATGTGTATATTCTTAAGATGTACACAATTCTTCAAAGATGTGGTATTTAAACTCTCCCATGATCACTCCTAATGGTGCATGTTTTGTTTTTCAGTTGATTTTCATACTTATAGAAAAATTGAATGAATATTCTAATAAGTGTCATCTTTTGTTGAAAGAAAATGCACCCAAGTGTATCTACTATAATCATCAACAATGAAAAACCAATACTTTCTACCACCAATAAACTGAGTCCTCATGGGACCAAATAAATCTATGTGAATAATTTCTAATGATCTATTAGTACTAAGCAAAGTTTTAGATTTGAAAGAAGTTTAAATTTGCTTTCCTAAAGTACATGGTTCACAATTTTCAAGTTTATCAAAAGAAATTTTAGGTAAACCACGAATAAGATCATATTTAATAAATTTTTTAATAGCATTTGTGCTTGCATTACCTAGCTTTCTATGTCATGATCGTAAATATTCATCATTTGCAAGAAGACATTTTCCAATAACACCATGAATGGAATTAGGTCTAAGTACGAAAAGATTTCCTATTCTTTTCCCTTCATACAAAACATTATTGGAGTTTTCTATGAGCAACTTACAACACGATTTGTTAAAGAGAACATAATAACCATTATCACGCAATATACTAACACTAATTAGGTTGTGATGCAAACCATCTACAAGTAGCACATTTTTTATTTGATGATTTATACCAATATTACCTATCCAAATAATTTTACCTTTGTCATGATCTCTAAATGTGACTATTGCACTCTTCTTTTCATCAAGTGTGTGAAAGGCCTCCTTGTTTCTAGTCATATGCTTGGAGCAACCACTACCAACCACCCAATCCTGTAAGATATGAAGGTTCTGGTACCCATGTGGTGGTCCTTTTTGGTTAGAAACATATATATGCCTTAAAGATTAAATCATTTATAGTGTTTGAAATGAATCAATATGATGAGAATTTTACAGATTAAGATTTCATAAGTAAATGATTTGACTTCCAAGAATATAGTTTTGTCAGGCTTATTTTCGGTCGACCTTGACTTCGACCGGGAGGCTCCTCCGTGGAGATTTTATTCGACCGAGAGGAAGTTCTACAAATTTCCATAAAATGCAGCATTTCTAGTGTGAACAAGATATATCATTTTTAATTGTTTTAATCATGAAACACATAAGTAAATAATCAAATACACAAATATATATATTTTAAAGCTCATTTTAGTTGAGATAAGACACATATGAATTTCACAATGAATTTTATGTCAAATCTCAACAAAGTGTCTCAAAATCTCTAAGTTTGGGGTTTTGAAACCCAAACGATGTCCGTATTATTCTTGTATTTCTCAAGAGAATGAATAATGTCCAAGACGTTGGCAATAGAAACAAGAAACAAAGTCAATTTGATATATCTTCTTAACATTTTGGGTATGAGCTATATTGTTCTTGGGCACATATATGGTATTAGTTCTAGGGGCTTGTGTTTTTCTACATCTATGCTTTTTATAACATTTTTCTTTGGGTACATAGCCTAGGCCCCTTCTCCCAACTTGTCTAGAAGTGTCTTTCAAGATTCTATCATGGATATCATCATGTTTTAAACTATCAACATATTTTTGTAATTCAGTAATTTTAGCAAGTTTCTTTGTAATATCTAGATTGGCTTGAGCTAAGTTTGAGTGTAAGTTATCTCTTTCTCTGACAATGATATCATAATTTGAATTAGTTCTTAGAATAGGTTGAGTTTGGTAGTCATTTATCTTAGCAAGAAATTCTACCTTTTCTTGAGAAAGAAGATCATTATTATTTTCTAAGACAAGCAACTTGGCATTGTTGTAATCAATAGAAGATATCAATGTATCATTTTTAGAACTAAGACTCTCATTTTTAGAAGTAAGATCATATAGTTTAGCATGCAACTCATCATTAATTTTAGGAAAGCATTTTCAATTTTCTTTTGCAATCAACATATTTAGTATAGGTTTCTTCAAGACAATTAACTAGATCAATTTTATATAATTCAAAAATATCTACCTCATTTAAGTTTTCATCTTCATTTTCTATAGCCATGAGACACTCCACTTTTTCCTCTCCACTCTCGTTGTCATCACTTGATTCATTCCAAGCTGCTTTGTAGGCTTTGTCTCCCTTGTCCTTCTTGAAAAATGATTTCTTTCCCTTCTTGATTTTTGGACACTCAATCTTTACATGTCCCTTCTTGCTGCATTTCAAAGAATTTAAGGGAAGAAGAGGAAGAATCACTATAATTTTGGTTAGATTTATACCATCTATATTTCTTACCATATACAATGAGTGCATCTTCTTCATCATTTCCTTCGCTTGTCTCATCCCTTTCTTGAGTGATGACTTTTGAATTGAGCTTTGGTTGTAGCATTTAATGCAATGTCCTTCCTTCTCCCTTTTAGAGTTTAGCCTCCACTCTTTCTTCTTCTTCATGGGTGACCTCATATGTCTCAAGGTTGCCAATTAGCTTCTCCATCATCAATTTGGTGAGGTCATTGGCTTCTTCAATGATGTCACCTTAGGCTTGTACTTCATAGGCAATGATCTTAGTATATTGGATACTTGATCCTATACACTAATGTAATTTCCCAAAGCATTAAAGTCATTGATGATAGAAAAAAACCCAGCATACATCTCACTTATAGATTCATTAGGCATCATAAAAAAGTGTTCAAACTTTTGCTTAAGCATATTAATTTTAGTATTCTTAACTTGAACAGTACCCTCATGTGTAACCGACAGTTTATGCCAAATTTCATAAGTGGTTTCACAAGAATATATATGATTAATTTACCAACGGATATTGAACAATATAAAATGCTTACAACCTTGGAATTGAGTTTATTTTAAGAAAATAGTTGTTTTCATTGATTATCTTGCATTAGTAATGCAAGTTTCATAAGGTTTACATAGATCTGTTATAGGAATTAGTGAATGGGTCCCACTACAACAAACATTGGGTATCTCATTCATAAAACCCATGATTTGTACATTTGATATGTATGGCATATCTATATTTTGTCCTATTTTTTGATAACAGGTCAGCCTCAACATTCTAAAATCTTGATGTCTTCTGCACAATTACTTCCCACTATCTTCACATATAGTTGTCAATGGATTCCAGCCAACCATTGGCTATAGGAATCACAAACGTTAGAGAAGCATTATTAATAGAGTTGATTGCTATACTATAATCAGATTCTATGACCACCTCCCAAGCAAGCTTTACGGCTAGATGTATGGAAGCAATTTCTAATAGTACAAAACATGAAGAATAGATATGCGAATATGCTCAGAGAATCCACAATCCAGAATGTGATCGAGCTATCAATGCAAACATAGATTTATGTCATGTAATGGATGCATCGATGTTTATTTTTATCCAACCAGGAGGTGGATGCATCCAGTTACTTTGTGTAGTAGGATTGGTAGTTCTTGAACAAATACTTGTGTCAACAGAGAAGGCATTCCCAATGTGTGCAACTTGAGTTAATATGTAATTACAAACTCTTTACATATTACAGTCTATATTGTTAAGTACCTTTGCATTTCTCATCAACCAGATATTGTAACATGTAGATATAACGATTCTCATAATAGAGTCAGAGGATGAAATCCCCAAATTCATCCAAAAATATAAGTCGGTATTCTGAAACTATGGGATCACCAATTGAATTTGCAAGCCCGAGTGACACGATTTTACCGTGTGTAGAACGCAAGTGCACGCGTCAATGTAGTACAGGCCCTTGTGAGGCCCGAGTCGAACACAGGGACACTAAATTATCGGTAGACTACTACTAACTACTAGCAATCAGCTAGACCAAATAAAAGGTTATGAGAGTTGTTTTAAAAGTAAAAGAAAAGAAAATAAAACAAAACAATCGATTAAATGTTTAGTTTAATCAATTCAAATGGAGTTCTTTAGGATTGCGGTTTCACCGTGGGTTTTCATTGTATGAATTTCCATATAGTTACTCCGATTCATCTCTCAATCCGGGTAGTGGCCTGTAGTCATAATTGTCCACTGTCGTGGTACAACTCACTACCTAAGTCTAGGTCGGTTCCACCATCGTAGTAACCTATACCCTAAACTAGGTGCATTAGAATCGACCTCTGGGTTTCCACCATTAACCGTACATCACCTTGTTCAAGGGATTTATTAATTAATGTGAATTTCATATCTTTTCAACCATTAATTCTTCTTTCAAAGTAATTAAAGGCATTAGATTATCATTATGGTGATCAAGCATAACAATATAATTGAGAAAACAAAATCATAGCACGAATTTAAGAGATAAATTATGAATTACTATGATAAAAATGTCATACAATGCTTCCTCGGGCAACTCCCAGTCCTAAAGATAAAGGGGATTAGCCCCGCATGTTCATCTCAGAGCAAAACATGGTTGAAGAAAGGGGAAACATGGAGAAAAACATGAATACGTAATGAAACCCCTGAACAGAGAAGATCCAAGCGTTCCTCGGTGTAGAATTTGCGATCTATAGCCTTTCGGTGGTGGAGAACGTCTTCTTCGGCTTCTGGAATGGCTGGGGCGTGCTTCTGGGCTCCGTTCTTCTCTCCATACCTTCTTGGGATGTGTGCATTGGCTAATGACGTGATACCCTACTCTTGGCCACCGTCATTAGGTATAATCACCGAGTTAGGTTGTAAAAATATCACAACCATTGGATTACAGCCGATCTGAAACAAACTCTAATCTGACGATGTCGATGGTATCGACCCCTCACGATATCGGCAAGCTTTCTTTTCTTTTCTTTGTTGTGCCTGATGCTGACTCGATACCATTGACGCGGGTTGATGGTATCGACACCCTTAGGCATCGGTTTCACCCCTTTTCCGTCATTGAAGCTCCACGTGTCGATAGTATCGATTTTAGGGTCGATAGTATCGACTGACTGGTCACTGGAAACCTGATGGTAAGTCACTACCATCGACTTCCCTGTCGATGGTATCGACTCTGCGTTGTTCCTTGCGGCTGCCTGCCTGTGGCTATGCCGATAGTATCAACGGCGGTCGATGGTATCGACAGCTGCAGATATGTGTTTTTCCTGAAATTGCAAAACAAAATCACATAAGCCGAGATAAAACCTATTATTGTAATCATTTATGCTCAAAACAATAAAATAAAAGAGATTTGACAATGAGAAGGATCATAGACTAAAGTAAGTGAATTATGCAATATTAACCACCAAAATGACCAATAAACGCATAAAACACGAGTAAAACAAGTCTATAAATGTGACTCAAAATCATCGCACCAAACTCCCCTAAGCTTGAACATTGCTCACCCTCGAGCAACAAAACTTTAGAATAGAATTGCGAGGGTCAACTAGAGAACATATTATCACAACAAACATCACCATATGATCCCCACCAGACATTCACATTCCATCCCTCACTAACCACGGAATGATAACTACCCTAAAGGCGACAATAATCATCCATAAAAGATATCTACCTCAAAATTGATGAACACTATCACATAAGGTAGTTAACATAATAAAATGCTCTGGTTCAGACTTGGTGCATCTTGTGATCTCCTATTCTATGTTGCTCGCCCTAACTACCATCTACATGAAAGCAGTTCTCTTGGTATTAATGAGTGAGGAGAAAATCACGGTGGCCTACCAATTCAAGCAACGGGTGGATGGAATGGGTGGCTCATGGAAGAAATGGAAGCATTATACGGTTTTAACATGCACAAAACATTAATGACTTAAATGATGTATATGCAAGTGAAAATATCCTAATGCCTACATTTGGGTGGAATGATGCATGCACTATCATCCCGTCTCAAGGTGAGATGGAATATCTAAGAGAACTATGTCATGTACTTATTCTTCTTAGAATGCAGTGAGAACATGTTCCTTTCTCCCTCTCATTACTACTTACTTCTCAATTCTTTTTTTTTTCTTTTTTTTCTTATTATTTTTTTAAGCCCTTATTTTCATAGCTGACAACAAATTGTTTGTCGGGCTCACTTATTGCTGCATAACTTATACATTTAAAGCATTCAGAAGGTATGGAACAAGTTCATCACCTTTTATGTTTCAGAAGACATAACATGCATGATGTACTATATGCACAAAAATGTGAATACAGCTACAAAATGACATGTATGCAACTAAATGACACGCACCTAAGGATAATGTGCATGTATAGCTATTCTATAATTTCTTTTTTTCTTTTCATTTTCATGCAAAAATATGTGAAAGTAGTTGCAATGCAAAACCTACCTACATGGAATGCAATCAAAGAAATTAAAACCGTAATGTGCTTCCAGTTCTTGAGGTGGAGTATGAAAACAACGGGGTGAACATATCACAAGACTAACTGATCGAACCTTTGGAAATTATTATGTGTCCCTCCTTACTGACCTGTGTAATAATTAAGAGGTTTTTCTCTCTCATTTCAATTTAAAGTCTCATTATCATTTGGTCAGTTTAGGCTCAAACAACCAATTCCGTCCACTTTTCATGAATCATAAGAATGTACAGTTGTGATTTCCTATTCTAGAGTTGACAAACCCAATCATTTCCTTAAGTTATGTGCTCCAAGTTAAACAACACAAGCTTGCAAAAGCACTAAATTTTTTAAAATTTACCACTAATTCCCATGTACAAGCAACGAGATGACACAAGACTTAAGACATCCACAATTACACTAGATAGAGTGTGGATCCTACAAACAAACTAAGAACTACAAGAAATAAATGAAAAATGACAAAAAAATAAAAACTAAAAACTGGGAAAAATAAAGGATAGAGTTGTTCCAACTCCCCACCTAAGCTTGAATTCGACTATGGCCTCATAGTAAAAAACAACCTTAAAAGGTGGAACAGTGATATCGATCATTCTTCAAGAGGAGGCGGGTACTGCGGAGCCGTGGGGTCCAAAGATGGGTACTGCCCCTGGAAGCTCGGATCGTACTGTGGCATTGGCAGAGGTTGTGAAGATGAAGATGCACCTGGATGTACGCACCATCGTCGCCGAGAAAGAAGGAATAGAAGATGGATCTTGGTGAAGGTCGGAGAAGATAATCTCCGCTCGGTGAAGGCTCGGGGAAGATCACGCTCCTTGGATGCTCGTAGTCAGGCTCCGATCACACAACAATACACACGACACAAGTGGAGGGCAAAGGCTCTGATGGTGTGACGTCTTATGATAACCATCCCTCCCTTTTATAACTGTGGTTGTCGCTGCTGTGCACCCATCGATACCATCGACGTGAGTCAATGGTATCGACACCTGTAGCACAATCCGGTCTTATGCTAGTATCGACGGTCGTCGATAGCCTGATGTGGGGGCCCAGATCGATGACGCGTCGATACCATCGACGGGTGTCGATGGTATCGACCCATCCCACAGATCGATTCTCTTGATGTAGCGATCGTCGTTGATTTCCTCTCGTGGATCGGTGACGTTTCATGTCGATACCATCGACACAAGTTGATAGTATTGAATCTGCTTAGGGCAAACACCCTCGCGAGGCCCGGCCGCCGCTTTCTGCCTGTAACCGGGTCAATACCATAGACAGGCCCGTCGATGGTATCGACTTCACTGAGACAAATTTTGTCTGAATATCTCCAGAGATCTCGCGAGTATCGACGACCATGTCGATACTATCGACCTCATTTTTGCGATCAACCTGTTGGTGGGTCGATACCATCGACGAGGTCGTCGATAGTATAGACTCAGAGAAATTTTTGCAGCTGCCTAACTATGCCCCTATTGATGCCATCGACACAAAGGTCGATGATATCGACCCTACCTCAGTCCTGCACATTGAACAAATGATCAAGGTATCTTTTTTACACTAAAAACAAAATCGAATCAAACTAACTTACAAATGTAAAAGAAACTAAACAAAACTACCAATGGCTGGGTTGCCTCCCAACAAGTGCCCTTATTTAACGTCTTAGGCTAGACGAAAGCAAGCTACTCATGCATCCGGAAGCACAATGAGTTTGACCTCATGCACTCTCCTCGTGTAATCTTCACCGAAGTACAACTTCAATCACTGTCCATTAACTAAAAATGTTGTCTCTCCATCATGCACCATGATTGCTCCATGTGGCCTGACCTCCTCTACAGTGAAAGGTCCACTCCATCGGGATTTCAATTTCCTAGGATGCATCTTCAACCTTGAATTGAAATAGAGCACACGATCTCCCTTCTTGAAGACACGCATCTGAATATGTCGATCATGAATCAGCTTTTTTCACTCCTTGTAGATCCACGAGCTTTCATATGCATTCATCCTCAGCTCGTCAAGTTCATTTAGCTCTAGCAAATGTTTCTTTCCTGCTTCATCATAGTTCAAATTCAGCTTTCTCAGCGCCCAGTGCGCCTTATGCTCCAATTCCACTGGCAAATGGAAGGCCCGACCATAAGCCAACCTAAAAGGCGTAGTGCCTATAGGTGTATTAAATGTTGTCATGTACGCCCACAAAGTGTCCGGTAGTAAGGTACTCCAGTTTGTTCTCATCGAAGCCACAGTGCGCTCCAAGATCTTCTTAATTTCTCTATTGGAGACTTCAACTTGCCCCTGTGTCTGCGGGTGGTACGGGGTACCAATGTTGTGCTTTACCCCGTACTTTCTCAACAATGCTACAAACTTCTGATTTCAGAAATGTGTACCTCCATCACTTATAATCATTCTTGGTACACCAAACCTGCAGAAAATGTATTCTTTGACAAACCTACACACTACAGTGGCATCATTAGTCCTAGTGGGTATTGCCTCTACCCACTTTGATACATAGTCAACAGCTAAAAGAATTTACAAGTAGAATTGGAGGACACAAAGGGTCCCATAAAATCAATACCCCACAGATCGAACACCTCGACCTCTTGAAATACATTGAGGGGCATCTCCTGTCACTTTGAAATGTTACTTGTCCGTTGGCAGGAATCGCATTGCCGCACATAGTCATATGCGTACCGGAACAAAGTAGGCCAGTAAAGGCTGCTCTCAAGTACCTTGGCCGCTGTTCTAGAACTAGCATGGTGGCCACCCGTCGGTAGAGTATGGCAATGACGAAGGACACTTTCATACTCAACTTTCGGTATGCACCTGCGTAAAACTCCATCCATGCAATGCTTCAACATAATAGGGTCATCCCAGAAATAATATCGCAAAGAATGGAAAATTTTCTTTTTCTCTTGCTATGTCCAATCATCTGGGATAATTTTGCAGGTAAGATAATTAACAATATAAGAAAACCAAGGATCTTTAGATTGCACAGATAGAAGTTGTTCATCAGGAAACATCTCGGTAATGGGTATATTTATGTCCTTCTCAGCTACCATTTCCAACCTAGACCAGTGGTCCGCAACCACATTTTCTATGCTCGCCTTATCTTTGATTTCAATATCAAATTCTTTTAACAGTAAGATCCACCTAATCAGTCTAGGTTTGGCATCTTTCTTTTCCATCAAATGCTTTATGGCGGTGTGGTTCTTCCATACCACGACTTTAGACCCAACAAGATATTGCCGAAATTTTTCAAAAGAAAAAACGACGACAAGAAGCTCTTTCTCAATTGTCGTGTAATTCAATTGTCCTTCATTTAAAGTTTTGGATGCATAGAAAATCACAACGGGTTTATTGTCCACACGTTGTCCTAAAACATCCCCCACTGTGAAATCTGATGCATCACACATTAATTCGAACGGCTTTGTCCAATCCAGTGTTTGCACAACCGGTGCGGAAATCAATTTTTCTATAAGCACATTAAACGCATGTAAACACTTTTCATTAAAATCAAACACAACATCCTTCTCCAGCAACTCAGACAATGGTTTGGTGATTTTTGAGAAATCTTTTATAAAGTGGCGATAAAACCCGGCGTGACCTAGAAAACTCCGTACCCCTTTCACCGAATTTGTTGGGGTTAATTTGGAAATAACCTCAATTTTCACTGGATCTACCTCCAACCCTTCGCTAGACACTTTATGTCCAAGCACGATCCCTTCGCTAACCATCATATGGTATTTCTCCCAATTGAGAACCAAATGCGTGTCCTCACATCATTGTAAAACCTTATCCGAATTGTATAAACATTCATCGAAAGATGCACCATAGACGGAGAAATCATCCATAAAGACCTCCAAACAACGTTCAACCATATCGGAAAAAATGGTAGGCATGCAACGCTGAAAGGTTGCTGGTGCGTTACACAATCCAAAGGGCATACGGTGGTATGCAAATGTTCTGTAAGGACAAGTGAAGGTGGACTTCTCTTGGTCCTTAGGATCAAGGGAAATATGATTGTAGCCCGAATAACCATTGAGAAAACAAAAATGAGATTGACCTGCCAATCACTCTAAAATATGATCAATGAATGGGAGAGGAAAATGATTCTTAAGCGTAGCAGCATTCAATCTATGGTAGTTTATACAAACACGCCACCCAGTTACCAGAAGGGTCATGACTGGCTCATTCAACAAATTATGTGTAACAGTAATTCCCCCCTTTTTAGGGACTACCTGTGTAGGACTCACCCACGTCGAGTCAGATATAGCATAGATGATACCTGCAGAAAGGAGCTTGATCACCTCCTTTTTGACGACCTCCATCATGCTAGGATTTAAACTGCACTGTGGCTGAATTACAAGTTTGGCTCCCTCCTCGAGTTGGATCTTGTGCTGGCACAATGTAGGGGAAATCCCCTTGATGTCCGTGACCGACCACCCAAATGCACCTCGGTGGTTCTTCAGCACGATAAGCCATTTATCCTCCTCCTCGGCACTCAGATATGCCGAAATGATCATTGGCAGCTTCTCACCCTCAGCTAGAAATGCATATTTCAAATGAGGTGGTAGTGGCCTCAATTCTAAATCTGGCAGGCTGATCAAGGATGACTGAAGTGGTGATGGGAGATCTCCAAGGTCTTCATAGTACCTAGCGTCGAAACACGGAAGCACCTGAAGCATGTTGGCACATTCTTTTAGTGACTTGCTTCTCGTCCAATCATGTGTTATATTAACCAGGCAGGCTTCAAGAGGCAGTTATGGTTATGCATTGAAAATAGAACTTGCTATGGCCTCATCTTTAGTAGAAGGAGGGATGTCCTCCTCTTCATCATTGGGAAAACCCACCGCCTTGCTAAGAGACACAACCTTGGTCTGCTCCATGATGTCTACAGCTAGTGTCCCCTTATCTACCTTAGTTATTACATGAGCCATATCTAAAAATGGCTTCCCTAGATAGAGAGAAATATTATGATCAAAGTGCTTCACCATGCGGCAGTGCTCCTTAGCTTTTGATTGCATTGTGTTGGAGGGCATGACCATCTCAAACCGATCATCAGTGATGCCCAAGGTCAAACGACCTCTCCCCATCTCAAGTATCATGTCAGCAGTGGCTTGGAAGGGTCGTCCAAGGAGTAGCTCATTACCATATTCATCTTGCATTTCCATTACTACAAAGTCAGCTGGAAACACAAATTGATCGACTTTAACCAAAACGTCTTCACAAATGTCGTATGGCTTTACCACGGAATTATCCCCAAACTGTATTGTCATATTGCTTGGCCTTGATTCTTTCAGTCCCAATTTCTTGAACATAGAGAGAGGCATCACATTTATGCTTGCCCCAGAATCACACAGTGCTTCGCCAAATTTCACTTTACCAATGTAGCATGAAATATTGAAGCATCCTGGATCCTGCCTTTTAGGTGGTAATGTGCCCATGATGAAGGCACTCACCTGCTCCTTGAGAACCACAACCTTAGTATCAGGGATTTTCCTTTTCTTTGTGATGATGTCTTTAAGAAACTTGTCATAAGAGGGAATTTGCTCTATTGCTTCTAAAAGTGGAATGTTGACAGAGAGCTTTCTAAAGCTATCTAGAAACTTCTTGAATTGAGCGTCCACTTTCTTGGCTTTCACGCTATTGGGATATGGGACTGGGACATTCTGTGCCCTCTGATGTGGCAACACATATGGCGTCCTCTTCTGTGTCTCCTCCTCAGCAATGACGGGTTCTATTGCAACATCCTCTACCATATCCTCAACCGGCTCAGTGATTGGGATTTGAACCTCCTCTGTGGCCTCACCTGTGGTTTCTGGCTGGGTGTGCTTGGTTCATCAGCCCTGGGGTTTAAAATCTTCTTACCGCTCCTTAGCAAGATTGCCTTAGCCTGTTGGTTTCCTCCTGGAATGTTTGTATTACCCAGAAAGCCTTGTTGCGCTGGATTCTTCAAATTTTCTATCTCATCTTCCATTTGTGCCAAGGATGTCTCTATCGTCCTCATATGAGCCCCATGGCTTTGTAAGGTCTGCCCAAAATGATTCATGAATTCACCTTATTTCTTGATCTGCTGGCCAAAAGTGTTCATTAGTTCTTGATTATGCTTTATTACTTGATTGAGCAACTCATTGCTCTTATCCTCTGGTGATGGTTGTGGTTTTGTGTCGGGGTCCTACAAGAAATTATTTGGGTCCTTCCAGGAAAATTTCTTATCTTTCCTCCACGAATAATCATTGTTTCTGTACCCCTGCTGCTGGCGCATGAATTTTACTTGAGCCTCATCATCTGATTCGATATATTCTTTTGCAAGTAGTTTCTTGGCGAGAAAGTCCATCTTCTCATTTAGATCTTTGATGGCCTTTGACTCACCTACGGCCCGAACATGCTCTACGGAGTCTCTATCGCCCCAAGATTGCTTCTTAGCCATGTTCTTCAAAATTTCCCAACACCTTGTGCCTGTGTTGTTTAAGAAGAAGCCTGAACCTGCTGAATCCAGATTGCTTCTATCATGCTCGGAAAGAGCAAAATAGAAGATTTTGACTTGCTTTTCCTTTTCCACCCCATGATGTGGGCACCTCCTTAGCATGATCTGAAACCTTTCTCAGGTCTCAGAGTAAGGCTCTCCTGCTTTCTGACTAAAGTTATGAATTTTTCTGATCATATCATTTGTCTTCTCAGGCGGAAAGAACCTTTCAAAAAACACTTCCACCATGTGGTTCCATGATTCCACATACTCATCATCAAGATTATGTAGCCATTCTCGTGCATTTCCTGCTAGAGAGCTGGAAAACAGCTTCAAGTACAACGTCTCATGTGGAAACCTGTCTATCTTGATCATATCACAGTTCTCCACAAACTGGCTTATATGAGTCACCGGATCTTCATTTTTAAGCCTGTGAAATGCATTTGATTTGACCAAATTTATTAATGCAGGATCAATTTTATAAGTTGGAATATTGATTGTCTGCTTCTTTATTGGCCCCTTTGAAGCAGATGAGGAAGAAGCTTTTATCTTCTCCCATATCGTCTGCTCTTCTGCCATGGCTTCTTGTTCTGAGTCAGAATCTATTTCATCTGGTTGGTCTTGAATATAGTTCTCCTCGTTGTCTGGTCCCGACAGTGGAACCTCTGATGATTGCTGCATGTAGTCGGTGCTACGTGTCATCACCATGCACCAGTACCTGCAAGATGATAATTTTCATTTTAGTACCGTGCTAGACGATTACAATAATATGAAAGATAAAACTATGAATTTCTAAAATGATATTAAAATAATAAAATAAAAATGTAGCCTAGAGTGGCCGCTTGCAACACTCGTAGTGCCGACAATTGTCATGTCCCCGGCAACGGCGCTAAAAACTTGACACGATTTTACCGTGCGTAGAACGCAAGTGCACGCGCCAATGTAGTACAGGCCTTTGTGAGGCCCGAGTCGAACTCAGGGACACTAAATTATCGGTAGACTACTACTAACTACTCGCAATCAGCTAGACCAAATAAAAGGTTATGAGAGTTGTTTTAAAAGTAAAAGAAAACAAAACAAAACAAAGCAATCGATTAAATGTTTAGTTTTAATCAATTCAAATGGAGATCTTTAGGATTGTGGTTTCACCGTGAGTTTTCATTGTATGAATTTCCATATAGTTACTCAGGTTCATCTCTCAATCCGGGTAGTGGCATGTAGTCAGAATTGTCCACTGTCATGGTACAATTAACTACCTAAGTCTAGGTCGGTTCCACCGTCGTAGTAACTTATACCCTAAACTAGGTGCATTAGAATCGACCTCTGGGTTTCCACCATTAACCGTACATCACCTTGTTCAAGGGATTTATTAATTAATGTGAATTTTGTCACTTTTCCACCGTTAATTCTTCTTTCAAAGTAATTAAAGGCAGTAGATTATCATTATGGTGATCAAGCATAACAATATAATTGAGTAAATGAAATCATACCACGGATTTAAGAGATAAATTATGAATTACTATGATAAAAATGTCATACAATGCTTCCTCGGGCTACTCCCGGTTCTAAATATAAAGGGGATGAGCCTTGCATGTTCATCTCAGAGAAAAACATGGTTGAAGAAAGGGGAAACATGGAGAAAAACATGAATACGTAATGAAACCCCTGAACGGAGAGGATCCAAGTGTTCCTCAGCATAGAATCCACGATCTACAGCCTTTCGAAGGTGGAGAACATCTTCTTTGACTTCCGAAACGGCTGGGGTGTGCTTCTGGGCTCCGTTCTTCTCTCCACACCTTCTCAGGACGTGTGCAGCGGATAATGACGTGATACCCTGCTCTTGACCGCCATCATTAGGTATAATCACCGAGTTAGGTTGCAAAAATATCACAACTGTTGGATTAGAGTCGATCTGAAACAAACTCTGATCTGACGGTGACGATACCATCGATGCGGGTCGATGGTATCGACCCCTCGCGATATTGGCAAGCTTTCTTTTCTTTTCTTCATTGCTCCTGATGCTGACTCGATACCATCGACGCTGGTCAATGGTATCGACACCCTTAGGCGTCGATTTCACCCCTTTTTTGTCACTGAAGCTCCATGTGTCAATAGTATCGACTTTAGGGTCGATAGTATCGACTGATAGGTTGTTGGCAACCTGATGGTAAGTCGCTACCATCGACTTCCCTGTCGATGGTATCGACTCTACGCTGTTCCTTGCGGCTGCCTGCCTGTGGCTGTGTCGATAGTATCGACGGCTGTCGATGGTATCGACAGCTACAGATATGTGTTTTTCCTGAAATTGCAAAACAAAACCACATAAGTCGAGATAAAACCTATTATTGTAATCATTTATGCTCAGAACAATAAAATAAAAGAGATTTGACACTGAGAAGGATCATAGACTAAAGTAAGTGAATTATGCAATATTAACCACCAAAATGACCAATAAACGCATAAAACGTGAGTAAAACAAGTCTATAAATGCGACTCAAAATCATCGCATCACCAACCAAACCTGAGTTGCATAAATACAATCTTATAATGCATGTAATATGGTCTCATTGTTGGATGAGCATATACCACAAGAAGGATTATCAATGAAATGTTTATACCAACATGTGGAATTGTTCATGAGGCTATCATTTAATATTAACCAGAGGAATACTTTTAGTTTTGTAGGTAATTCTAATCTCCATAGCATCATCCAAGGACCTAACTGGTAGTCTACATGCTCTTTAATAAGTAAGTTATTTGTCAATGTAGTTGTGAACTTTTCAGTATCTATTAGGTTGTAAGCATAAGCATCATTTCCTCGTGATGAGATCAGACTAGGAAGAGTTGCAATTTTTTAACCATATTATCAAGAAAAAACATCTTAAGAAATCAAAGTCCCACTCATCATGTGCCGAAAGGACCAATTCAAGTTTGAAATCCAGTAAATCACTAGGCATTGGTAGTAATAGCTTGGAATGATGGTCCTTTTATTGAGGAATCCAGTTATCAAACCACATCAAAGTAGGCGAACTAGATGTGATTGCTTTATGGCTATTGTCTTTAAGAATATTCATATAACTTTTAATTACTTGCCAAAAGTATGACCTTCTTTAGGGTTTGGAGAATGCTCTAAATACTTCATACAGATTCTAGTAGCGCAAGTCCAGGTAGATCCACATAGAAATGCCCATGTCTACTTCATCAACAAGGATTGATTCCCTTCTTTCATAGACTTAGTTCCAAGTCCACCATGAATTCTTTCTCCGATCAGGTATTTCCACACAACTAGAGATAAAGGAGTTTGTGTGGAATTACGTTTCTAGATAAACTTGCATATTAAAAGTATCTATTTTTTAACACAAAGATATTAGAATACAACAAGTTTGCATTGAAAAGGTTGGCGTTTTGTAGAACTATTTTATCTAGGCAGATACATCCAGCAAGGTTGAGTGTTTTAGAAGCCCAACTACTTATTTTTGAGTCAACAGATGAGTAGATACTCTTGTAGGTGTCTTTTGTCATTCTTCCATGTACAACTGGAATTCTTAAACAATGATCAAGATCAGTTGTTGTAGTCATACCTGCTTGTGAGCATATTGTTGTTGTACAGTTGAGAATATGGAAGCTATAAGAAGATTAAAGTCTTATATGTAGAGATTGTATGCCCAGATGTATCTTCAAACTGTTGAAAATTGTCTAAGATAACATGTATTTGAGTCACAGTAGCTTGTGACAAAAGCATTAAGTCATTAGTGAAGGCAACATGACTAGTAGTAGGTCCTTGGAAAATAATTTTATAGGTATCCATTGTTTAGCACATACTTTTTCTTCTATTAAAAGACTAAGTTTGTTTAGACACATTAAAAACAAATAAGGTGATAAGGTGTAAGGCCCCTGAACTTGCTTAAAATGTTGAAAAAACTTAAATACCATAAGTGAATGCTTAGAACCTTAATCTAATTGTGTGATATGCTTTGAAATCATAACACAATATGAAGTTTCAAATTTGGTCCAATTTGGACATTGTTTCAGCAAGTTATGTAATTCTATATACATTTTGGACTTCTTTGCAATTTACCCAATTAAGGGGTTTTCTTTGCAAATTGTTCCATCGATTATGTTCCTTATATTTTTTCTCATCATTCTTGATCTTTTTGAGCCATGGTATGCTCAATTGTAGCTTGAATTGGAAGAGATTACATTCTATGTTGAATTAGGGTTTACCCCCTCATGGATGAGCCACCTTCAAGGCTATCAACTGATGGCTCCACTTTCTTGGGAATTATCCGGTGGCCACCAGCTAGTTAAACAGTCGGTGGTCATCACCAGCAGGCCCTAGGTCGATGGTTCAAGCTAGTTTGGTTCACTTGAACCCATGGTTCACTTATGGACATGATCAACTGATGGTTCACCCATCTTTAAACCTAAACCATGATCAAATGAAGGTAACCTTCAACCAACATCTGGTGGCTGTCCTGGGAGACCATCAAATAATGGCCCAATAGTCCCAAATAGCTTATGACCTGGTTCTTGCTTGTCCATGCAAGCTTTAATCCATGGACACATGGAGAGTTGCTTATACACCTCATGCTTCTTCTCAATGTTATCCTCCAAGATTTATATACTTATCCTTAGCCCCCAAAATGAAGATTTTTCTCTCTACTACTTCCCTCCTACAAAGATCCTCGCTCTCTCTAGTTTTTTGTAGAAAACATGTCCAAGGTAGAAGAAGAAGGTGATCTTCTTGGAAGAAGCATCTAGGGTTCTGCTTTGCTTCCTTCTAGGGTTTCTCAAGCTTGTTCTTGATGAACTTGACCTAAACGAGTAAGTATATCCTTCTTTGTTCCATTTCCTTCTCTTTTCTTCTTTCTCCTACTTCTCTACAAGTCTTAACCTTGCTATTCCATGGAAGAAATTACTCTAGAACTCAAGAACGTATCTTTTCTTGGTCTTTCCTCTAGGGTTTTGCTTCCTTGTGGAGAAGGGTACCTACTTGGTCAAGTTCAAATCAGGAATCTGGGTTTTGTTGCCTTCTTTGCTCGAGATCCTTTCTTTTAGAAGTCTATTCTTAATAATATAGATGAGTTTTACAACTTTAATCACTTATATTTCTTACTCCAAACTTATTTGCTTATGTTCTTGCTTAAAAACGAACATCCTTGCATATAGAAGTTATGCTTTCTAGGGTTTCAGATTTTTATTGGTGTACCCTATTCTGTTCCAGTTTTAAAATGAACTTGTAAAGAGGAGTAAGACCTTCCTATGGTAGAGGGTGGTTTATGGCATGTTAGTAGCTTAATCGATGGTGCTAAGAACCTAACAATCGATGGATTAAACCAGGGTTTTCAAGCCTTTTTCTTTCACTACTACATCACCCAAAGGTGGCACCATGTCAACCGATGGTGACACCATGACAACTGATGGTGGAACCATTACAAATGATGGTGGTGACCAAGGGTGTCAATTGATGGTGACAACTGATGGTCACCCCTTAAGTTAAGTTTTGGTTTAATTAGACATAATGATAAATAGTTAGTGCCTTAATGGAGGTGTCAACCAATGGTGATAATAATGTAACATTTGATGGTGAAAAATGATAGTAGTGATGATCCTATCAATCAATTGTGGACCTAGATGTCACAATTTATTATGGATCAAATCACCACAATCTATGGTGAGTCAATCTATTAAATGTAGCTTCAATTCATTCCTAAACCAATGATCACTTGGTTCAATGGATCTAATGGTTGGACCTATACCCTAATTGATGATTTTAAACAATGAACCCGATCCAATGGATGATATTCGATGCTTCAACATCCAATGGATTACAATGAATACCATAGTATCATATGTTGGTCCTAGTGTATGAGAATTCGATGATTCAAGGCTTTTAACTATTAGTCTTACCTTTTCCCTCGTATGAATATATCAGATAAATCCCCATAACATGTAGGTGTGTAACCTTAATGATACTTCTCTTGTTACATCAACTCTAACATAAATAATTGATGGTTATTGGGTATAATTAGACCTCTTGAATGATTAATTTGTTAATGTATTTGTCACACCCCGATCTCACACTAACCACTAATCACGAGATTAGGGCGCGACAGAGGGATTATCACATTAACAAATCACTGAAAACTTTTTCTTTTTAAAACCTCGTGATGATATCCGGATTATTGCTGTAAACTAAAACATAATAAATTATTGCGGAAGCATTTCAATTAAACTGGCTAGAGAACATAAACAGAGTTTACAACATGTAACATTGTTTAACAGAAAGTAAAACATGACAGTTAATTTACATCTTTTACACATTCGCCATACATACTCTCTCGCACCCACACCATGTCCCAAGGACCGAGGGGAAAGGACTAAGAGACCTCTAACTAAACTAACTACAGATTAAGCGTTAGGATGAAAAGATCCTTCCGAAATCCTGGAACTGCTGCTGACCTAAAAAATGTTTGAGTAGAGGGATGAGCCTACTCGCTCAGTGAATAGCATTTCATTTAGCTATCACTAAACAACTCGTCAGATATATAAAATTGAATTAAAGCATAAGTGCAATACTAAGCAGGGCAGTTCTAATGACATAGCAGATTTACAGATAATAATCACATTTCTATTTAACAACAGATATTTTAAACAAATAAATAGTTATAGAGAATTGGCACAAAAGTTCAAATCTCTTGACATATTAAATTTATTGTGATCCTATATGATTACACTTTTATATTATTATGCCCCAAACATATGCAGCGCACTCTGCATATGAAGATCTGTAGCGAACTATGATCCCACCATACAAGACTTAGCGACACACCCGGGAAATGCTAAGTCTGACTTCTCGTCCTGGTCTGCACAGGACTCTCAGGCTCACAAGGGCCTCACTGCACTAACTCTGAGTGCTCTGGACTCCTCCCGCAACCTGTAGTGCACAGTCGGAGGGTCTGGGTTACCACCGTGACACACGCACAGATTATTGTTGAATAACCCTTATTTACTCCAGTGCCACCGTGACACACGCACGGATTATTGTTGAACACTGCCTCTCTGACCTCGTGCCACCGTGACACACGCACGGATTATTGTTGAACACGAGTCACCGACCATCTAGACACACGCTAGGTAGGTCGTTTCACCCCAAAGGTACAGACCGCGCAATGGGGTTCTACGGTGTTGGGGCACCTAAGTCTATTAACTGATTAACATATAAACACTTAAACAGGAATATCACATTTCATACTTATTTCACATTCTGAACATCACTTGAAAACACATATACATCATTTGTCATCTTTAAACATGACTCAGTATCAACTTATCCAGTTTTGATGCTAAACATCCATTTTATGCTCAACATATACATTGCAGTTGTAATACAGGAAATTCTATCATTTTCATCAATCATATTACGTATTTCAAGTTCCAATGAACCATATAAATTCACTGATTCAATCCACACTGATCAGATGCTAAACTAAATCATATAACGGCATAAGGAAGCAGTTTATGAAATAAAATTCGAGTAATGCCAAATACTGTCCAAAAGCCAAGTATCAACTGAGTTTCAGTACAACATTTCACCCACAGATGGATGGTCAGTCAGAAAGGACCATTCAGACTCTTGAGGACATGTTGAGAGCATGTGTTTTGCATTTTAGTGGAAGTTGGGAAGAACACTTAAGTCTTATAGAGTTTGCATACAACAATAGTCACCATTCCAGTCTTGGTATAGCCCCGTACGAAGCTCTGTATGGTAGAAAATGTAGATCACTCGTATGATTGGTACGAGGTGGGTGATAAATAGATTCTTGGACCAGAATTAGTGGATTTGACTACCGAGAAGATTGCAGTGATTAGAAAGCAGTTAAAAGCTGCATAGGACAGACAGAAGAGTTATGCTGAGAAGAGGTGTTGACCTCTTGAGATACAGATTATTGATGAAGTGTATCTGAAGGTTTCACCATGGAAATGAGTGTTGAGGTTTGGTAAGAGAGGCAAACTAACTCCTAGGTTCATGGGCCCATATTCTGTCATTGAAAGGATTGGACCTGTAGCCTACAAGTTGGATTTTCCATCCGAGTTGGCTAATTTACATGATGTGTTTCATGTATCACTATTGAAGAAATGTTACCCTGGTACAGAGAAGATAGTGGACCCAGGACCTGCACAAATTAGGAAAGATTTGTCCTATGTTGAGGGACTTGTACAGATAGTCGATCGGAGGATCAAGAAGCTCAAGAATCGCGAGATACCGTTAAGTAAAAGTTCTGTGGATGAATCATAACTTAGAGAAGCCACGTGGGAGCTTGAGTCAGAGATGCGTAACCAATTTCCTTTTCTCTTTTAGGAATTTCGGGATGAAATTCTTATAAGGGAGGGAGATTGTTATGACCCACATTGAGGTTAACCAGTAAATACCTCAATTAGCGTGAAACACCTTGATTAGTGTTGAGTATCTTGTTAAACATCAAGGATAATCAAGATAAGCTAATATGTGAATCAATAGTTGAGATTGAATCATCTGAGGTAATTAATGATAATTGCAATGTTAATCGTAAGTTATATAATGCCCAAGAAGAGATTAGCATTTTGATTAGCTGAGACAAGCTAATTAGCATGATTTCATGCTTTGAGGGTGTAGAGGACCTCGTGCTTGAAACGTTTCCAGAAGAATCACTTCAATTGGACCTTCGAGGCAATAGTTATGCCATTTTTATTTTTCTTGGACCTATAGTGCAATTTTTCCAGTTTTGGCCTTTTATTCTTTTCTTTTCCTTCCACCCTTATCTTCTTCACGCGGTCGGTTCAGGAACCGACAGGAGCGGTGCACAGCAACAGGTTGTTTCGACAGAGGGCGATCTTGGGGCGATCCTGGGAGCCCTAGCTCCGAGCTAGCTTGGCACCCTACTCCTCTTCTTCTTCCTCTTTCCTTCCTTCCTCCCTCCATCTTTCCTCTTTCCCCCGCCCTAGCAAGTGTCCCATCTAGTAGCAGCAGTTTCCACGTGAAGAAGCAGCCAGGAGCATCTCGATCGGCTGCTATAGGGGAGGTTTCATGGGGCGACCATTAGCCCTTAGCTATGTTTAGTTGTGTTCGGCCTCCGTCCACCCTTATGCTTCCTCCTCTCTTTATTCCGTTAGCAACCTGCAACCCACCCTACTGCTTGGGCTGCCGGCAGCCAAGCTGCAATAGCAGCAGCAACAAGGGCGCCTCCTAGGGCTCGCCTAGCAGCAGAGATAGCTGCCTGTGAGCTCCGAATCCAAGATCTCGGCGTGAATCCGCAGCCTAGTCCTCAATCAGCACCATCTGAGCTCGATCTCAGCCTGTACGAAGAGACGTATTGTTCCATTGCTGCAGATTCAAATTGGGCTTATTCCGAGGTTGAAGACAACCCCGTGGACGTGTTTCCGGATGAATCTGGACAGTCCAAATCGATGTGAGTAGGAGTTCATTTAGTTATCATCATTTAACTCCTTCGTTGGAATTTTTCGGTAAACAAATTTGAACAGATCTCATAGAACTTCAGTCCCACTAAACGATAGAAGGTCTGGAAATATTCATAGATGTAGTAAATTCTGAATTAGGGGGCCAAAAAGATTGCAGTGACATCTTGAATTTAGGGTTGAACCTTGGCATTGAGTTGAACCTTATTTACTGTCTCTGAATCCCATTTATCATATTCCATAGTTGGAAGCCCATATGGATGAGTCACCATTCTCCACAGCTCCAAGCTTATACCTTAGAAGTAGAATTTCATCTGCCTTTTCCAATAGGTGTAGTTGGATCCATCGAACAGTTGTGGCCAACTCACGTATGTCCCTCAAGGTTGAGGTTGTTAAGAAAATTTCCCTCCATGCCTCAAGACTCGCAGGAGCTCCTTGAAGACCTATTCTAATACCAATTGAAAGATTTAGAGGGGGTGAATAGACTTTTGATGATTTTAAAATTAAATTAAAAGTTAAATTATAAGAAGGAGAGAGACACAAGGAAGAGACTCGCAATTTAGAGTGGTTCCACCCTTTAAATCGAAGGATGTCAGTACACTACCCTGTTGTCTCCAATTGGGATTTTGCAAGTGATCAATTTTACTACCTCTCAAGGAATTACAATAAAATACAATCACTTCACCCAAACCTCTTCTTTATAGAGACGCAAAAGAGAACCCCTAGGAGAGGATAATGATCCACCTCCACCACCTTGACGCAACCTTCACCTCCTAGAAGTAGGGTTAATCACTTTGGAGTAGCATGCACACCTTGAAGTAGCTACAATCATCCAGGAGCATCCTTCACACCTGTTATAACCTCAAATTTCATAAACCATGTAATGAGATTTGTAAATCTCCTTTTAATTGATAAATGAAATCAATGGTTGAATTACTTATTTGAATTGAATGATTTTCATTCATGATATCCTTGATTGTTTTCTTAATGGGCTTTATTGGCTATTGAGCCCAATTGAGAGAAAAAGAAAAAGAAAAGAAAAAGGAATTCCAGTGAATAAAGGGATAAATATGAAAATGGATAAATGATAAGTAAAAGGCTAAGGAATATTCCCAAGATGGAATTTTGTGCCTTTAGGGTTCCTTGGGGTCTAAGGAATCCAAGATGATAATTTAATGGAAAGGGAAAAAGAGAATATATGTGAGAAATATATATTTAAGTGATAACTTGAAACTACAGAAAAGGACCTATTTTCTTTAGATAATGAGCCCAATTTTAGCATAGAGGTAGATTAAGTCATTATTATGTTTCCCTCAAAATTTGGTATTAATAGGACACTCGATTTGGGAGTTATGGCTTTTACATAAATCCCTAAAGTGTTGTGATTATCATCAATGTCACATATTTATCATTTTAAATGAATATAGTAGGGACGACGCCAGTCGTCAGATCGAGATCTGACGCCAATTGTGTGTCTCCTACCTTGAGTCTGAAAAGGAAAGTTGTTGTAGGATAGAGGGATTTTCCTCTCCACTTTTCTCTCGATCTAGTTCATGTGCGAACTTGGAAGGACCACAGCTAGATTCGGGGCGGGATTCTGAACCCATTAACCCCTACTTTCTCGTGCTTTTGTGGCATATAGGAGAAACGCCTAATCCACCTTGAAAAGGCAGACGGTGGCAAGGGTGGGCACCCTAGTTTTGGACCCCCACACCTATAAGTACCTAGCCCTCTAGACACCTCTCGCCCTCACGAACTGGGGCAACACTCCCTCTCGTTCTCTCGTGCCTTGAGTCAAAGAAACTTATCAGCTCCGGTGAGCTCTCCACCATGGTGCCGCCGCAGAGCCTTGGCTAGATCGGGCAAAGGACGGGGAGCAGTAGCCCTCTGATCGAAGACTATCGTGGTCTTAGGAGCAGATCAACGGTTGATAGCAGTCGTGTTATTGGCAAGTGGTGAGTGGGCGCACACGAGGAGGGGTGTCAGATCGAGATTGGTCAATGATGACCAAAAATCCAATGGCCGACATTTTTCCAAAAAGTAAAAGTAAGTTGCCTCTCTGCCCATATTTTAGAAAATGATGGAATCTTGATTAATTCGTTAAAAATCATTCCTTTGGCCGAAAAATGCAAGTAAGTAGTGCTTTTTGATTAGAAAAAAGTGTAGAACATGATAAAAATGATATTAGAGCCTAGTTGTAAATGTTATTCAAAAAGTTTAGGGTTTTACATATTTTAATGCATTAAATGATAGAAAAACCCAAGAAAGAGATAAAAACAATCATGATGAATCTTGATTTTGTTTTTGATCAAGGTTAACCTGTTAAGAGTAATGGAAAGGGTAAAATCATAAAAGGTTTTTATGATCATGAACATGGTTTACTGGACTAAAACCCTAATTTGGGAAAACATGAGTTTTAGTGGTTATAATCTGAAATTGCAAGTATACAACTATAATATAATGATTCTTGAACATATTTTTGATTAGAGAATCCTTAATGAATATAATTGAGATGATTAGGGTTTTGCGAATAAGAAAGATAAGAAAACCCAATTGAGTATAAAGGATGAATCTTTGAGGCTTAATAGGTTAATTTTAAAAGTATTAACATGTTGAATATTAAAATAGAGTTTCAATCTATTTTACATGAGAAGTGGGCTAATTTAGGGTTTTAATCTATGTATGAAGGATAATACATATAGAAACCCTAATTTAGGGTAAAAGAAGAGAAAAACTTTGTTTAAATCAGATTATGGAAATATGTTACCATATAATGATCCTAAGCCTGTTAGGAGTGTTATGATGAGAAAGTTAAAGTTTTTATGTAGTTTTGTGGAACTAGGGTTTATAATACTAAAAGTGGAGGCAAAACCCTAATTGCAAAGGAAACCCTAAAAATTGGAATAGAAATCCTAAGAAATAAGATGAGTTTGGATAAATCTTGATAAAAAGTAAATGTGTATGTTTATTTCAGGATTTCTGTGCATACTTTCTTGCATGGTTGGGTTTTCTCTACTTAATTGATTATGTCTCAAAATCTACAATCACAGGTATGTGGTTATGCTGATGGTTAATCGCTTTAGTTTCACGGCGATTCCCGGATGTTTTATCGGTTGCTTGAAAATAACTGCTTGGATGAGTTTTATTTCATGCAACTATAAAGTGACTATGATTATCACCATAAATATGTATGCATGACTAGCTCAGATCCTGGTCCTCCTCTGTGGCTTTGCTAATGATGAAAAGGGTAACCTGGTACAGGGCCTACTTGTTAAGTAGGACATCAGGTTATCATGAGTTAGAAATTGGGCTACCCACGTGTACTGCCATGAGACTCTTTAGCACACCATGAGTTAAGTAGTGGGCTACCTATGGGTAGTTCCATGTGACTCAAACCTAGAAATTGATTCACCTATTTGGTAGGATCATGAGGGGTTTAATGGGGATCTACCATAAGGAAGGTAGCATCCAGGTCCACTGTAGGGACAACGCAAAGGCTACGGTATGTATGGATTGAGCAGTTATGTTTAAAACATAAAGTTGTTTGTTAAATCATAATTGACTGCAATATGTTTTTATAGTTGATTGCATGATTATTATTTCCTCCACATACCGACATATTCATTTATGCTGACCGACATTTTGTTTGTCGGCATTTTGGGAACAAATTGAAAAGGAAAAATAGTAAAGTGGCATATTGTGAAATTAAGAAATAAAGTGCAAGGAGAATTAGTTAGAATAGAGTCCAGATGTGGATAGAAGTTAGATATCTAAGTTTTTGAAAAAGGTATGCAAAGTTTTATTTTATTCTAGCTTTCAGTATATTCATGGTAGAATTTAATAATTATTATTGATTATTTGTCAAACCTATGATCTGGGAAATTGGGATAACGACTCTGACCTCTTGGTCTCCCTTAATTGGGGGTTACCGGGAGGCGGGGTCGTTACATTGGATAAATAAGAAAATGGATAAATGATAAGTCAAAGGCTAAGGAATATTCCCAAGATGGAATTTCGTGTCTTTAGGGTTCCTTGAGGTCTAAGGAATCCAAGATGTTAATTTAATGGCAAGGGAAAAAGAGAAAATATGTGAGAAATATATATTTAAGTGATAACTTGAAACTAAAGAAAAGGACCTATTTTATTTATATAATGAGCCCAATTTTGTCAGAGAGGTTGACTAAGTTATTATTAAGTTTTCATCAAAATTTTGGATTAATCGGACACTTGGTTTGGAAGTTATAGCTTTTACAAAATTCCCTAAAGTGTTGTGATTATCATCAATGTCACATATTTAACATTTTAAATGAAAATAGTAGGGACGACGCCAGCCATCGGATCGAAATCTGACTCCAGTTGTGCGTCTCCTACCTTGAGTCTGAAAAGAAAAGTTTCCGTAGGATAGAGGGATTTTCCTCTCCACTTTTCTTGTGATCCAGTTCATGTGCGAATTTGGAAGGACCCCAGTTAGATTCGGGGCGGGATTCCGAACCCATTAACCTCTACTTTCTCATGCTTTTGTGGCGTATAGGAGAAACGCCTAATCCACCTTGAAAGGGAAGACGGTGGCAAGGGTGGGAACCCTAGTTTTAGACCCCCACACCTATAAGTACCTACCCCTCACGACACCTCTCGCCCCCACGAACATGGGTAGCACTCCCTCTCGCTCTCTTGTGCCATGAGTCGAAGAAACTGATATGCCCCGGCGAGCTCTCCACCATGATGCCGCCGTGGAGCCTTGGCTGGATCGGGCAAACGATGGGGAGCAGTAGCCCTTCGATCAAAGACTACCATGGACTCAGGAGCAGATCAACGACTAATAGCAGCTGTGTTCTTGGCAAGTGGTGAGTGGGCGCGTGCGATGAGGGGCGTCAAATCGAGATCGGTCAACGGCGACCAAAAATCTGATGGCTGAAATTTTTCCAAAAAACAAAAGTAAGTTGCCTCTCTACCGATATTTTAGAAAATGATGGAATCTTGATTAATTCATTAAAATCATTCCTTTGGCCGAAAAATGCAAGTAGTGTTTTTTTATCAAAACATGCGTAGAACATGATATAAATGATATTAGAGTGTAGTTGTAAATGCTATTAAAAAGTATAGGGTTTTACATCTTTTAATGCATTAAATGATAGAAAAACCCTAGAAAGAGATAAAAACAATCATGATGAATCTTGATTTTGTTTTTGATCAAGGTTAACCTGTTAAGAGTAAAGGAAAGGGTAAAACCATAAAAGCATGATTAATATGTCACTTTTAGGGTTTTTATGATCATGTGCATGGTTTAATGGACTAAAAACCCTAATTTGGGAAAACATGAGTTTTAGTGGTTATAATCTGAAATTGCAAGTATACAACTATAATATAATGATTCTTGAACATAGTTTGGATTAGAGAATACTTAATGAAGATAATTGAGATGATTAGGGTTTTGTGAATAACAAACCTAAGAAACCCCAATTGAGTATAAAGGATGAATCTTTGAGGTTTAATAGCTTAATTTGAGAAGTATTAACCTGTTGAATATTAAAATAGAGTTTCAATCTATTTTACATGAAAAGTGAGCTAATTTAGGGTTTTAATCTAATTATGAAGGATAATACATATAGAAACCCTAATTTAGGGTAAAAGAAGAGAAAAACTTTGTTTAAATTGGTATTATGGAAATATGTTACCATATAATGATCGTAATCCAGTTAGGAGTGTTATGATGGGAAAGTTAAAGTTTTTATGTAGTTTTGTGGAATTAGGGTATATAATACTAAAAGTGGAGGCAAAACCCTAATTGTAAGGAAACCCTAAAAATTGGAATAGAAATCCTAAGAAACAAGATGAGTTTGGATAAATCTTGATAAAAAGGAAATGTGTATGTTTATTTTAGGATTTATGTGCATACTTGCTTTCTTGGTTGGGTTTTCTCTACTTAACTGATTTTGTCTCAAAATATGCAATCACAGGTATGTGGTTACGCTTATGGTTAATCGCTTTAGTTTCACGGGAATTCTTGGATGTTTTATCGGTTGCTTGAAAATAACTACTTGGATGACTTTTATTTCATGCAACTATAAAGTGACTATGATTATCACCATAAATATGTATGCATGACTAGCTCAGATCTTGGTCCTCTTCTATGGCTTTGCTAATGATGAAAAGGGTAACCTGGTATAGGGCCTACTTGTTAAGTAGGACATCAGGTTATCATGAGTTAGAAATTGGGCTACCCACATGTAGTGCCATGAGACTCTTTAGCACACCATGAGTTAAGGAGTGGGCTACCTATGGGTAGTGCCATGTGACTCAACCCTAGAAATTGATTCACCTGTTAGGTAGGATCATGAGGGGTTTAATGGTGATCTACCATAAGGAAGGTAGCATTCAGGTCCACTACAGGGACAACACAGAGGCTAGGGTATGTATGGATTGAGCAGTTATGTTTAAAACATAAAGTTGTTTGTTAAATCATAATTGACTACAATATGTTGTTACAATTAATTGCATGATTATTGTTTCCCCCACATACCAGCTTATTCATTTATGCTGACCGACGTTTTATCTGTCGACATTTTAGGAACAAATTGAAAAGGACAAACAGTAAAGTGGCATATTGTGAAATTAAGAAATAAAGTGCAAGGAGGATTAGTTAGAATAGAGTCCAAATGTGGATAGAAGTTAGATATCCATGTTTTTGAAAAAGGTATGTAAAGTTTTATTTTATTCCAGCTTTCAGTATAGTCATGGTAGAATTTAATAATTATTACTGATTATTTGTCGAACCTATGATCCGAGAAATTGGGATAATGGCTCTGACCTCTTGGTCTCCCTTAATTGGGGGTTACCGGGAGGCGAGGTCGTTACATTTGGTATCAAAGCATTGGTTCCACATTCAATCTTTAGTAATTATTAAATTTTACAAATTCCATAGAACTGAGGGAGTTATTAGAGGATTTTCTGAAAGAGAGAGGTGTCTAGAAAAGGATCACGTTCGGCAGTTGGCAATATTTTCCTCCGCACCGCTAGTCAGAATGTGAGGACTCCCAGATATGTGTGATTGTCTGGCCAATGTCTTAGGATATGACTCGAAATAAGATACCTTAAGGACTCTCTCATCTATTTTTGTCCCTTCTCAACCCTAATTTTTTTAAGGTTTTGGGTTTTTCTCTCTCTTCCTCACCCTCTTAAGGGCAGGGTATGTATAATAAGGTTAAGGAATCCTCCACCAAATTAATTAAAAGCATGTAAATAAGATGTCATGGACATAAGATTAATAGTTTAAGCGTAAACTAAGAATGGTTGCATGCTTAGGTCGTATGACATGTGTTGTCATGCCCTCAGGAGAACCTGAGGCTTGACCTTCTAGTCAGGAGGATAAGTAGAGAGAGTTAGTCTTGGAGGTAGATACCTCCATTATAAGTGGAGACCTGGCACATCCTCTGCGGATGATGCTAACCCTAACCCTAAGTGAAGGTTAGAGAGAGAGATGACACGATGAGCTATATGGCATGTGTGTGGGTGGACATGCTTTTGGTTTGGATACCCATGACGATATGAGCCATGTGAGATTGGATGACCTTATACCTTTGGCGACCCAACCCTGGGTAGGGGTTGTGCATGTTAGGGTGAAGGATAACTACTTCATTGATGAAGTTAGTGATGACCATATAGAAACTCTATGGGTTGATATGAGCATGGCATAGTATGCACCTTGAGTATGTCAGTAGTGCTGGTAGTAGTTCGAAACCCAGGCCAGAAGGGCATGTTGGATAGATTATGAGCTAAGCATAAAGAGCCATAGATAATCTCGAGCAACCTAAACATAAGAACATTTGTGACCTTTTTTGCTATCAAGAGATAATTTCCTCCCATCCTGGGAGAGGACCCTTTTTGTTGGGTATGAATCAGCTTTTATTGGGTTTGAAGTAACCTTAAGAGGTCTCATAGGATTTTGAGAAGCTAAGTGGAGAGTACATGGTATGAGAATAAACCTGTAGACTCATAGATAATCATCTCTAAGTGCATGTGGATGTGTTACCATGGAGGTAACCGGTATGGGGCCTGACCAAGGTAGACAGGTCGCCATGATCCATACGAAAGGAGGTAAGTCATACCATGAATGCAGAGAGAGATGATGGAGACTTGGGAAAGGTTTCACACTGGCTATGTGCTATATTAGAATCCTAAGTCTATCCTAGGGTCAGGTAGGGATAAGACCAATGAAAGTAGGATTTGCCTAATTCCCTAGTTGCACATGACCATAGGGTCGGGAGGTAACATATATCATTGTCTGAGGGCCATGGGTTAGGAGATTGATCACCTTCATGAACTCATGGGACCCAAAGGGAAGTTGAGGAGGGCACTCTCTGGATGCATAAGGGAAGAGGGTTGACCCCAAAAGTGTCGGAACCCTACAGACCTAGAGGAGATGACCAAGGACTGTGTGTGGACCCAAGTAGGTTTGAGATCAGTTTTCCATAAGTAACTTTGTTATCAAGATGATCAGATGTAGAGACATATGTTGCATGTTTCAACTTAGTTTTGAAGGTGTACTGGCAATGTGGGATGTACCATCTCTACTCTTGGAATGGGATGAACTCTATATTTGGACTGCAGCCAAATCCTTATTTCCTCTTTTTATGGGAATGAGAGATAAGACAGTACACATGTGATACACCAAGGATAAAGTTGATGTGAGTTGGAATGTTGCCATGAGGTATGAGGACAGATATGATAGCATACCCTTGTGGACTGAACAATACAGAGATGGTTTACAAACATTAAGAGAAATAAGGTAGTCATCTTATGAGAATGTTTTTATCATGAGCTATGAGTGATAATAGGTTGAGTTTGATAACCAAGAGGATGAGCTTAGAGTTTCTTGATGAAGATAGACTTAGAGTTTGAGATGAGATGATAAGTGGAATACATGGAGGAGTATGTCTTCAACATTACCTTACACATAAGGATATGAGGTGGTAATGGATGCTCTGGTGGAGATGCAACTGCCTAGTTTATCTAGAGGCTAGAAGAGGCTATTAGGTTAGCCCTAAGTTTGAAAAAGAAGATATGTTTGGTTAACACTCAGATGTAACGAGATCTGTTGAACAAGTTAGTAGTTGTTTGGTTAGCCTAGGCCTTAATGCAATAAAAGGATGGTTGTAGAACCTCAGATGCACTTCTCTGGAAAGGAAGGTGATGAAACCCCGACTAGAGTGGTTTAGGGTTTCTGAGGAATCAATCTTGAGGAATCATGACATACAAGAGATCATGATTTTAAGATCACCATACACCATGGTACTACTAAGATAATAAGTGGTAGTAGTGTTTTGATGCCTAAGATAAAGTTGCACGTGGCTTGTTGCCATGCAAGCCAGGAGGTGAAGGGCGAACACCAATAACCCATAAGATGGATATAAAGCATAAAGAGTCCCCGAGAGGGAATGGGAGTTCATCACTATGGATGTGTAGTAAGTTTCCCATGGACCAAGGAAGGTCAAGATGCAATATGGGTTATGGTAGATCACCTTACCTAGATAACATGAGAAAGAAAGAATATTGTCAAGGGACGGATGTGGTTGAACTTCATATGAGAAAGAGATGGTTCAACTACACCATGATGTGAGTTCAAAAGTTCTTGAGTGTGACCTAAAGGTTTACTTCCATGCAGTTGAAGTAGGTACATGAAGAACTCAATGTTAGTACAGTTTATCACCCCTAACTAATGGTTAGCATGATCCAGACTAGAAGGTCTGATGAGAGCATGTGTGCTCATTTAGGGTCATATATGGAGACAGTTCCTGTCCTGTCCTATGTAAGATGTGATGATAGCCACCATAGCCAGTATCAGGATGTGAAGAGGCTCTATAAGGGAGGTTGCGTCGGTCACCACTTCATTAAAGATGATGTTGGTGAAGGGACCTCACAAAGGTTAGAAAAAGACCACAGTGTGTGTAGATGAATTCGCTTTGATCGTGCAATGGTTGAATTATAGCCCAGGGGCAAATGGGTCGTGAGCTGATGCAAGGTGGACTGACATGTAGTGCACTGTGGGAGAATATGTGATATGAAATCTGACCCCTCTAAGTTATAGCTAAGAGAGTTGAGTCCCGGCTACATACGTCCATTTGAGATGGATTGGTGGAGATGGTTATGTTTAGCCTAGCTAAGAGAGTTGAGTCCCAGATACATGGGTCCATTAGAGATGGATTGGTGGAGATGGTTATGTTTAGCCTTACCCCGTAGGATAACATGATGTATGATGTGTTTCACGAATCCAATCTAAGAGCACTATGTGAGGTAACCAAGCCATGTGCTGAGCCATGAACCTATTAGCTTTGAGAGAAGCTGAAATGACTTGAGTTGTCAATAAGGGTACAAGATACCAAGGTAAGAAAGAACTTAGATATAAGAATATAAGATGATGAAGGTTCTTGGGAAGCACCATGGAGAGGGTAAAGCCACATGGGAGCCATTATGGACATGAGGAAGCATATCCCGATTTGTTTGCTTTATTGTTGAATTTTGAGGGCAAAATTCCTATAAGGAGGGAAGGATGTTATAACCTCAAATTTCATAAACCATGTAATGAGATTTGTAAATCACCTTTTAATTGATAAATGAAATCAATGGTCGAATTACTTGTTTGAATTGAATGATTTTCATTCATGATAGCCTTGATTGTTTTCTTAATGGGCTTTATTGGCTATTGAGACCAATTGAGAGAAAAAGAAAAAGAAAAGAAAAAGGAATTCTAGTAAATAAAGGGATAAATAAGAGAATGGATAAATGATAAGTAAAAGGCTACATAATATTCCCAAGATGGAATTTCATGCCTTTAGGGTTCCTTGAGGTCTAAGGAATCAAAGATGATAATTTAATGGCAAGGGAAAAATATAAAATATGTGAGAAATATATATTTAAGTGATAAATTGAAACTAAATAAAAGGACATGTTTTCTTTAGATAATGAGCCCATTTTTGGTAGAGAGATAAATTAAGTCATTATTAAGTTTCCCTCAAAATTTGGGATTAATCAAACACTCAGTTTGGGAGTTATGGCTTATAAAAAATTCCCTAAAGTGTTGTGATTATCATCAATGTCACATATTTATCGTGATAAATGAAAATAGTAGGGATGACGCCAGCCGTCGGATCGAGATCTGATGCCAGCTGTGTGTCTCCTACCTTGAGTCTGAAAAGGAAAGTTGTCGTAGGACAGAGGGATTTTCCTCTCCACTTTTCTCACGATCAAGTTCATGTGCGAACATGGAAGGGCCCCAATTAGATTCGGGGAGGGATTCCGAACCCCTTAACCCCTACTTTCTCGTGCTTTCATGGTGTATAGGAGAAACTCCTAATCCACCTTGAAAGGGTAGACGGTGGAAAGGGTGGGAACCCAAGTTTTGGACCCCCACACCTATAAGTACCTACCTCTCTCGAATCCTCTCGCCCTCATGAACTGGGGTAGCACTCCCTCTCGCTCTCTCATTCCATGAGTCGAAGAAATTGATCTGCTCCGGCGAGCTCTCCACCACGGTGTTGCCACAGAGCGGTGGATAGATCAGGCAAAGGATAGGGAGTAGTAGCCCTCCGATCGAAGACTATTGTGGACTTAGGAGCAGATCAACGGCTGATAGCAGGCATGTTCTTGGCAAGTGGTGAGTGGGCATGTGCGAGGAGGGGAGTCAGATCAAGATTGGTCAACAATGACCAAAAATCTGACAGCCGAAGTTTTTCCATAAAGCAAAAGTAAGTTGCCTTTCTATCGATATTTCCGAAAATGATGGAATCTTGATTAATTCATTAAAAATCATTTCTTTGGCCGAAAAATGCAAGTAAGTAGTGATTTTTGATCTGAAAAATGTGTAGAACATGATAAAAATGATATTAGAGCCTAGTTGTAAATGATATACAAAAGTATAGGGTTTTACATCTTTTAATGCATTAAATGACAGAAAAACCCAAGAAAGAGATAAAAACAATCATGATGAATCTTGATTTTGTTTTTGATCAAGGTTAACCTATTAAGAGTAAAGGAAAGGGTAAAATCATAAAAGGATGATTAATATGTTGCTTTTAGGGTTTTGATCATGTACATGGTTTAATGGACTAAAAACCCTAATTTGGGAAAACATGAATTTTAGTGGTTATAATCTGAAATTGCAAGTATACAACAGTAATATAATGATTCTTGAACATAGTTTGGATTAGAGAATCCTTAATGAAGATAATTGAGATGATTAGAGTTTTTTGAATAAGAAACCAAAGAAACTCCAATTGAGTATAAATGATGAATCTTTTAGGTTTAATAGGTTAATTTGAGAAGTATTAACCTGTTGAATATTAAAATCGAGTTTCAATCTATTTTACATGAAAAGTGGGCTAATTTAGGGTTTTAATTTATGTATGAAAGATAATACATATAGAAACCCTAATTTAGGGTAAAAGAAGAGAAAAACTTTGTTGAAATAGGATTATGGAAATATTTTACCATATAATGATCCTAAGCCTATTAGGAGTGTTATGATGAGAAAGTTAAAGTTTTTATGTAGTTTTGTGGAATTAGGGTTTATAATACTAAAAATGGAGGCAAAACCCTAATTGCAAAGGAAGCTCTAAAAATTGGAATAGAAATCCTAAGAAACAATATGAGTTTGGATAAATCTTGATAAAAAGGAAATTTGTATGTTTATTTCAGTATTGTTGTGCATACTTGCTTGCTTGGTTGGGTTTTCTCTACTTAACTAATTCTATTTCAAAATATGAAATTACAGGTATGTGGTTACACTTATGGTTAATCGCTTTAGTTTCACGGAGATTCCCAGATGTTTTATCGATTTCTTGAAAATAACATATTGGATGACTTTTATTTCAAGCAACTATAAAGTGACTATGATTATCACCATAAATATGTATGAATGACTAGCTCAGATCCTGGTCCTCCTCTGTAGCTTTGCTAATGATGAAAAGGGTAACCTAGTACAGGGCCTACTTGTTAAGTAGGACATCAGGTTATCATGAGTTAGAAATTGGGCTACCCACGTGTAGTGTCATGAGACTCTTTAGCACACCATGAGTTAAGGAGTGGGATACCTATGCGTAGTGCCATGTTACTCAACCCTAGAAATTCATTCACTTGTTAGGTAGGATCATGAGGGGTTTAATGGGGATCTACCATAAGGAAGGTAGCATCCAGGTCCAATGTAGGGACAGCGCAGAGGCTGAGGTATGTATGGATTGAGTAGTTATGTTTAAAACGTAAAGTTGTTTGTTAAATCATAATTGACTGCAATATGATTTTATAGTTAATTACATGATTATTGTTTCCCCCACATACCGGCATATTCATTTATGTTGACCGACGTTTTGTTTTTCGACGTTTTAGGAACAAATTGAAAAGGACAAATAGTAAAGTGGCATATTGTGAAATTATGAAATAAAGTGCCAGGAGGATTAGTTAGAATGGAGTCCAGATGTGGATAGAAGTTAGATATCCAAGTTTTTGAAAAAGGTATGCAAAGTTTTATTTTATTCCAGCTTTCAGTATAGTCATGGTAGAATTTAATAATATTTACTGATTATTTGTCAAACCTATGATCTGGGAAATTTTCATAACGGCTCTGACCTCTTGGTCTCCCTTAATTGGGGGTTACTGGAGGCGGGGTCATTATTGAAGTAAGCTCCCTCAGATAGCCTCCCACACTTGTAGTAGTCAAGGAGCACAACTACATCAACATGGACAAGTAGATTGGAAGAAAAAAGATTACACCATATATCAAGTGTTAAACTATCTAACCACTTAGGATGGATGTTTTTAGATAGTGGCTAGGATATTGTATCTATAGGACACTAACTAAGAGCTCAAAGAAGAAAATACCAAGTGTAATTCAATTATTTTTCTCTCTACAATGATTGCTCAAGTGTATTTTGTGTGTCTTTGGTGTTTGAAAGTCACTTCTATTTATAGGAGTTGGTTGCTAGTGACTTGGGTACCTTAGGAAAGTATCGAGAGGGTTCTTAGTGGAGAATTAGCCATTTTAGATGAGTTAATGTTTGGTGCAATGACTAATTTAGTTGTTTCTAGAAATCAATCCAAAATTGAGCTTAGTCGAGAATTTTATCAACCCACCATGACCTGATCGAAAAAATTTCAACCGAGTATGAGTTAAATGCTCAACTACTTTTCTAACAACTAGTCACTAGTTTGAACTACTTGGTCTAATGGTCAGATATTCTTGGACTGAAGGTGTCTCAGTCGACAATATTTTTGACCAAAAATGATTTAGAGCACAAATGTGTAATATTTCTTCCAGTGCTCTAATACTCAACCAAAGTGGTTCTCAATCAACAATGTCTTTGACCTAGTATGTCTCAGTCGACTAGTTTCTTGACCAAAAATGTTGCCGGAAAAAAAGGTGTAAATATTTGAAAAAACCTATCAAATGATTTTTCTAATAAAGGATAATAACTCTAATATCTAGGGGGATCCTAACTAAGGGTTCTGGGTAAATAGAGTAAATCTAACACTTTATTTTACATGACTCCTAGGTACTTTTACATTATTAACTTGTATAAGCTATTACAAGTTGTACGAACATGTAAATATAAGCATTTAAGCATGTTAACTTCATCTATCCATTGAGTGTGATCTCCTTAGACCCTGAAACACATAAGTAGCAAGTTAGATCCACAAAAATGAAATGTTTGTCACCATCAAAATATAGGGTAAGCTAATTTCCAATTTAACCAACAAGAGAAACCTTAGTTACCCACGCGAGCAACAAATAAACCCCATAAAAATATGTATATGTATATATGTATATGTATATGTATATGTATATGTATATGTATATGTATATGTATATGTATATATATATATATATATATATGTGTGTGTGTGTGTATTGGGGGGAGGGGAAAGATCTATCATAGACTGTGAATGCATGCGAATAGAAATCTTGATACATCTTTCCTTACATTTATGTTGTGCTTGAATATTGAGGCCCGTACTGTACATATCAATTTCCCTCAGTGAGGATATTAAAGATAAACCCTATATTCATACATCATGGTTAGTGGGGCTCGTCAACACACAACCAAGTTCTACATAAATAAGATCATGGTTAGTGGGGCTCGTCAGCACACAACCAAGTTATATAAGAATAAGATCATGGTTTGTGGGTCTCGTCAGCACACAACCAAGTTATACAGACTCAGTGAGTCTCATCTTAGAAAATCTTGTTAGGCTCCACATTGAATTTCTCCTATCCTACTAGCTCTTAGTCACTTCTCCATTATTAACTATATAGTTGGGTGTTGGTGGGTACAAGACGCATCTTTGTCATCTTCAATCTACCCACATTGAAAGCTCACATATTTTGAGGTTGTGATCATCCATTCCAAACATTATAAGGGAATCTATATTTATGAAGCCTCTATTTATCTACAATCCATCTGATATGTCTAGGGACCATGGTAAATGAAGGCATTCGTCCACTAGATTCAGCTTTAACTTGGCCCCCATGCATGCAAGATAGATTGTAGCTAGAGGCTATAGAAGAAATCTCTAATTGAAAAGGTATGTTTACATGGATAGACAACAATAAGGTCTCCTTGATATATGGGGTAGGCTTGATAGATGATATGTGAACAAAGAAGATCCTAACATGATAAAGGTTTTATACAAACATTTTATTAGAGCCTGGGAGTGAAATTGTTATCCCTTTCTATATTCCATTGCATTAGGTGTCAACAAGGGTTACCCCAACAAGTTTCACATTCATTAATATGTGTCTTGATCCTGATTGAAATTATGAAGTTATTAACAAGAATTGGGTCCTATATTCATGGGATGGCATTCAAATATGCTTTATATAACAACAATTTTTTTAAAAGATCTTTCATGTTATGCAATAAAGAAGTTTTCAGTGGCATTGTACTAACAAAGTTAGGACTAAACAAATGAACATATGAGTTACAATAAGATAAGGATGCAACATGAGTGGATGAGAACTTTTCAAAACTGTATGAGTTAGAGACTAAACTCAAAGGACTTCTAAGATGGAAAATGATGCCATTGAATCATGAATTAGAAGGATGAAAACACAACTTTTTTATTCCCACAAGCAATCTAGAAGAAAATATGAAACATGGACAATATTAGGAGAGAATATGTTCTTTGAATTGTAGGAAAGTATAGGTACTTTTGGAATAAATTAAGCTATGTTATTAGTATTGCTGAAAGAGTTGTAGAGGAGGAATAGAATAGTTGCATTTTGTAAGAAATCCTTAATTGGGAGGTGAAGTTTGTTTTTAATGGGAAAAGATGGTGATAATAACCCAAGAATGAAGGTTGTTTCCAATTCATTGTATCTGTTCTCCAAGGAGACATATTTACATGATTTGGTTAACTTGATAAAACATCATAAAAATGGTTTGAAAAACCACAAAGTCATGAAATGTGTTCAGATAGTTTTGATTCCTAAAATTAAAAATAAGAAGGAAAGAATGACATTATCTATATAAATGTGATCCTTGACATCTTGCCTATTGATTTGGTTCTGAGGATCAAAACCAGAGTCATATTCTTCAAAATACCAAAGTTTCTAAATAAGATGGTTGCTTTTAACATGTAACATTTATGGGGGGGCTGCGACTTTTGTAAAAAAAATTGATTAGCTTATGAATCAATGCATTATTTGAATTAGGGTTGTAAATGGTGTAGATAATGTTGTTTATAAAGTGTACATGTCTAGGCCTTCTATAAAATAGAACAATTTTACTGTTTGAGAGCTTTCCTTACTTTAGGCTTCTTCTAGAGGGTAGTAGGATGTTTTGTGAAATTTATAGAGGATCTTGGTTATCAGTCTCATTGAGTGACCATCTAAATGGTATTTTCATGACCTTTAGGGGTTTAAGGTAGGGTAACCCCCTTTAGAATTATCTTCATTTAAACAAAGAATATTTGAGGAGGCATGTATGAGGATTTACAGATTTATCATTGAGGAATCCTAGCTTGCACCCTCCTACTTGAACTTTCTTTATGATATCATCTTTATGAAAAACTCAAATGGGACCTTGATTGATGGGATGGAGGAGAAATTAATGAGGTAGGAGTGATTTATAGGGAAATGGGTCAATAGAGGTGAATTTTCCATCATTCTACGTACCTCCTTTGAGTTTTGATAATGGTGCTAACAATGTATGGGGTTGTGAGTGTGGGAGTAAGCATTTTCAAAACATAGTTGTTCGTCATATATAATATCCTCATTGAAGATGATGACTTTTGAGCTGAGAAAATCTTGGGTGGATGAACTCTAAGGTAGATAAGATGATTTTCATATTTATTGTCTCATTTTGACCTTCCCTAACCTATCTTCTATACCCTTACAAAATATGGTTGCATGTGTTATTCCCCTTACAACTATCACACTCACTGTAAGATGAGCTAGATGCCTTATTGAGGAAGTTGAGAGGAGGTGAGAGAAGAATGCACTAGGTAAGATGGGATTCATCTACTAGACACTAGATGAAGGGAGCCTTAGTGGAACATATTAGGAGATATATTTAAATCTTCCCTCTTGTAGAAGTAAACATGAGATAGAGAGACCAAATGTAGGATTAGATATATGTGGTTCCAGAAAAGAATGAGTATGATACATCTAGTGGATATATTTTTTCAATGATTTAATAAAACACTAGACATGTAAGGGTAGATATTATCTTATGTACAACATCTTAGACAAAGAATAGAATGAATAATGGAGTAGAGTGGACGTGAACAGACATATGATAAACAATATGTTCGAGAGGAATGATACTTGAGGGGGTGCATTTTGAATCAACTAATCAAGGTGGAAGGACAAGTAGAGGGAGTGAAAGGATGTGAGCGAACCCTGCATGAGAAGAATCATCATGTATAGTTTCATGGAGAAGATGGAATGTTTGCTCTTAAGTCGGGTAAGGAAGCAGTGAGAAAACATAGGGGATGATTATTATGGGGGAAGGGCTTTCTGTCCTCATTTCAATATTGAGTATGAACTTACCTTGTATGTTTTTCATCCATTTTTGAAACATGTGGAAGAATGGCATACTAATGGTTAATGTAATTAGAATATATCATGTAGAAGTATAATCTATATGTAAATGTTAAATGTTTTGATATAATGTGTTCCTCAAAGTAAAAGTTTCCAGAAAGTTTTGGGTTGAGACAAAGAATGTCTTATAGCTAAAATTGTCTACCATGCATGGCTCACTCTATCGCACCCTTTGTTGTTTTTGGTCCATAGAAAATGCATATTGTTTTGTAGGTTTGCATTCTTCCAATAATAATCCATAGGTGATATCATATGAAAGATGAACCAGTGGGTTTGATGGCAATTTTATGGATAAAGAAACATACGATAATATCATGTACAATGTATTTTTTGGGTGGTCTCGGGTTTAAAGAGAATGATATATTTTCTCAATAAATTTAAAGTTTTTAAATACACCTTCCTAGAAGTGTATTGGGTGAATATGGGAGAGGGTTTCCTTATTATAATGTAGGAGAGAACTCACAAAATCTTCTTAGGGAATGATTGTGAGGTAAGGAACTTAGAGGTATTTGAGGAATGATAATTGGCACATGGTAAAAGGTTTCATGAGAAACATGAGGAATATGAGTTGTGGTTGAACACATGTACAAGGTTTAGAGTTTACAATATTAGAATAAAATGATAACCACATGCTAATATGAGCTTGGAGAGGTTTGGGACACTATTTTTGGGAGTATAAATTGTTTCTGAATAGAATATCCTATATTTTGCACAAAAATAACCACTTTAGACAGTGGTCTACAAAGAGGGAAACATATTTTCTTGTTGGCACACAAAGAATGGGATATGTATAGTGAGTCAAACTTCCATCTCTAGACTAGAAAATATTCCTCTGTCAACAAGCCATGCTTACAAATTAGATGTATTGACATGTTTTGTGTCAAGACTGTATAATCATATATAGAGTTACAAAAAATGATGAAAACATAGAATATGTTTATTATTGTGCCTTAATCCATTTTAAAATTGTGGGGACACCACAACTTGTAGTAATATTGTTTTTATCTAAGTGGATATAGAAATAATTGAATTTTCTCATTTTTATCAAAGAAAATGGGTTCTATCCAGTTACATCTAGTCTTTTAAAAAAACATGCTAGTTGTAAAATTGACTTTAATTGTCTTATGTAATTTTGGAATTATATGTATGCATGATGGAAGTTGTCTTGTTTTATCTAAAGTCCTCAAAGCTTATTCTTGATTAGCATAAGTACAATTTATATCTAAGATTCAAGTTTTATATATTTGTAGGTTATTTGGTATTGATTTATAGGCATGAATCTCTTTTACTTGATCCACTTTTAATTAATTAGTTAAGGGATCATAGATCTCCCTTATTGTCTCAATTATATCTTGGTTAGGATAAATTTTTGGATTAAATGTATAATATTTGGATTGTCAAATTTAGATTTATATTATTAAGAAGATGGGGAGGAATATTGATTTTTATACAAATTATCTTGAGGTTTAAGTAGAATATCTTTGTAGGGCTTTACTAGTGCTTCTAGTTTAGCTCCAAAGGTTGGAAACCTAATGGGCTTTGTACACAACACTAAGGTGAGGTTCAGACTTATGAAATATGACCTCCTAGATCCAAAAAGGGTGGAGATGATGAGGAGAACATTGAATATTATAGGTTGAGAGGGATGGTATGGCTATTAGGACTTTCTAGAGGAATGACTATATCTGTCATTTTTTTAGGGGTGTGAATGATTCTTACACAAGGAATCCTTGTGTCCATTGACATCTACCACCTCTTCATCTATTCACCACTTGACACATGTTGGGGATGTGCAAAAGGTACAAATCAAAGGAGATTTTACCTTATAGGGGTCAAGGAAAAGACCCATGCACTATCATCTTGGCACGAGATTGTTGAGCTTCTTTCCCAACCTCTAACACTGAGAACATGTAGCTCCTCTCTCACTCTAGGATGACTAGATTCCATCTTATATGCAAAGTTATCACCATGGAAGTCCCTACCAATGTCACAGGTCATCATCGCCACCCACAAAAGCCCTACTTTTTCTCCAAACTAGATGACAACAGGGAAGCCTGTGGGTGGAGCTTGTAAGGACAATATGGTACTTACTAGCATTCATCAACTACGACTTGTGTTAAGAAACTCCCACAGATCCTCCCATTAGCTTTCTTTTTGTCAAGAAGTCTTCATAAGGTTTCCCCTTTCTAGGAATTGTAGCTAAAAAATCTTAGTGGAGATCTTGCAGAGAATGAGGTTAGGGCCTCCCATGGGAATTTGGAGAGACAGAGATTATGGAAAGCTATAATGAATTTTACGGGCACACCCAGTCTTGTCCTAATGGCCCATCACTTGGACAACAACTCACTAGTCCTTCCATGGAGTAGTGGTGTCCTCTTCTATAGCATAAGGATCGAAGTGGATGATCCAATAAGTGGGAGTGGGTCATGGGTCTGTCTTCTCGCAAGACCAAGTAGGAGATCTCAAAGTAAGCTTTTGGGGCTCTACATGTTTGGTCACATGAGGCTTCTATGTCATGTTTTTCTATCCCATCACCCTCCCCTCCAATATAAAGTACATCATTGATTGAATTTTTATAACACATCCTAATAGAGGGAGATACATATAAATAGAGTATAGATCATGGAAGTGTTCAAATACTCTATGGAACCATATGTATTGAACATGGTGTAACCACCTAATTTCAGTTTAGTGTTATATTCAAATGGATATAGAATGATACTATATATGCTCAAATAGTTTTTTAATGATGGTCCAATATTCAAAAATAGGCCAGTACATATATAATAATATACATAATCCCTCTCATGTATAATCTAACGTTATTTAGTTGAATACTACTTTTGTAATCCAATCCAAAGACAAAAGTGGTTATTTCCAGGATGGCTGAATTCCTTAGGAGGAATTTAATTCCAGAGGAATCAATGGGAGAAAAGTAGAACATGAAAAGTTTGAGACCTACAAGAAAAACATTGAACCTAAAGAGGTATAGTGGGAACAATGAGAATCACAAATTGTTGTGGAATATCAAGCTCTGTATGTAACACAAAACTCATACATCTAATAGGACACACCTTGAGATTGAAACATTAGGTATATATTATGGATCAAGAAAGTGGTGAGTTGATCATATATGATGAGCCAACAATCTACCTAGAAGCTATTGAGGGAAAATTATCTAAGAAATGGCTTGAATCTATTATATCTAAGTTGGACTCCATGTACACCAATAAGATATGACCTTGGTGGATCCACGTGATGTGCAATTGGGTCTTTATGAAGAATACCAACATGGATGGTAATGTACAAGCCTATAAGGGAAGATTGGTTGCAAAGATTGTCAAACAAGTTCAAGGTGTTGAACATGATGAAATCTTTTCACTAGTTGCCATGGTTCAACCCATTTTGATAATGCTTGTCAATGTAGATTATTACGACTATAAGATCTGACATATGATGTTAAAACCACATTCATTATTGGGAATAATAATTGAGGATGTGTGTGTGACAAACCTAAAGGTTTTATAAATATAGTTATTACAAATAAGGTCTATAATCTAGAAAGGTCAATTTACAGATTGAAGCAAGCATCTCAGAACTAGAATCTTCAATTTTACATGATAGTCAAAGTATTTGACTTTAGTCAAAATGAAGATGAAATCTGCTATTACAAAAGATTTAGTGGGAGCATATTTGTATTCCAAATAATGGTGGGGAATAAGATCTTTATACTACAAATGTTAAAACTTCACTAGGAAAATATCTTCTCTATGAAAGGTTTAGATGAAGCATCATATATGTTTTTTTTTTATAATGAGGAACCCCTCCTGGGATCGGCCACTATTGGACCCCACCCAACCAAGAGTAAACCAAGAGACCATCTGTGTCATTGGGGGGGCACCACGGCATGCCCAGTAAAATGCCAGCCACTGTTGCACAACGGCAGACGCCAAGAGTCAAACCCGAGACCTTTCATTGAGGTGTTATCGAGCCACGCCACTTGAGCTATCGACCGCCTCCAAGCATCCTATATGTTAGAAATCATGTTCTATAGATTTAGATCTAGAAGGATTCTTGACCTAAGTAAGAGCACATACATGGTAAGATATTGAAGGGGTTCAACATGCAGGACTCAATGAGAGAAAACCGTTCATGTTCCACAGTATTAGTCTCTCAAGAGCCTAGTGTCCTCGTTCTTGTGTAGAATGGGAAAACATGATTAAGATGCCATATTCATTCACAATTGGATCTATCATGTTTGCAATGTTATGTACTCATCTTATAGTGTCGTATGTAATGGACATGACAAGCATATATCTGTCAGATCCCAATGAAGGTCACTAGACTTCCATAAAGAACAACTTTAAATACTTGAGAAGCATTGAAAGGATTAGTTCCTTATCTATGGTAATAAGGATGACACTACACCATGCTAAATGATATTACTCAAAACAAAACACACGATCAACTAATAATTATGCACATAACCAAAAATGAGGGTAAATTAATATCAATTACAACATTACCATCATGTTTAGAAACATTTACATCAAGGTCCAAAAACTTACTTATCAGCACATATCATATCGTGCACTTACACGTATGTCCAGTGGTCTCAACTACAACATATATACAAAAGAGATGTTCCACATATGTGTGCCATATACAACATTGGCATTTTGTCAAAACTGATTCGATGTACATATGATCTATAAAGCATCCCCTGCCCAGACCTAAGAGTACAAGGATGATTCTAGGACTCTACAACAACTATCAAACCTTCTGCTTGTACTGTTGTCCAAGCTACTCTTCTTCAACACCACGATCCCGACCATGTTGTTGATGACCACCTAACATATGTGGTGACCGATGAGGTGAGACTAACATCCCATTAAGAGATATAACTCTCAACCAACGGTTATTCATACAACAGATAGATTTTTATAAAAGTTAAGTAGATTAAGCAGATTAAGTAAGCTAAACTGACAAAAATAGTAGCATGCATGATTAACAAGATATATAAAGGAATAGATAAGGCTATCCTTCACTAAGTAGTTAGCTACTCCTACTGCATTATGAACAACTACTAGTATATAAACAAAGCAAGGGTAAACATCCCACATGAATCGTGTTAAGCCCTAAACAAGTATAATACACGGCTGGTTTACATCTTTTATTATGCCTTTAGGAGTTTGAGGTATACTACTCAGACTCCAACTGACAACTCCTAAGTCAAAATTAGTGTATTACGAGATATAGAAGAGCCATACTCCTATGATCTCATCCTCCCTCTATTAGTATGAGTCAGTCATAGTGACATATAAAACCAAATTGCAAATAGCCTAGTCCACCTTGGTATATAGGTGTAACGACCCCGCTTCTCGGTAACCCCCAATTAAGGGAGACCAAGAGGTCAGAGGCATTATCCCAAAATAGGATCAGTGGTTTTGCAAATAATCAACAATAATTAATAAATTATACAACAACTAGGCTATAAAATGGAATTCTCATACCTTGCAAAATATAGGAGTTGAGGGACTTTACCCCATATAACATCTATCTATCTAAAATCTTCCAATCTTTATTTAAGCTTTATTCCATCATTAACACTTTAAAGGAATATACATTTTCTTGATAAACCTATAACACTGAAAAACAAAAGCCTGTCAGTATAATGAATTATACTGGTATGTGGGGGAACCTAAATCTTGTATTTAATTGTAACAACATATTGCAAGCAATTATGATTTAATAAAACAAACTTTACATTTTAAGCATAACTACTCAATCCTTACATACCCTAGCCTCTATGTTGTCCCTACAGTGGACCGGGATACTACCTCTCATATGGTAGATATCAACTAACCCCCATGATCCTACCTTATAGGTAGATCAATACATAGGGTCGTGGAGTTGTATGGTCCTACTCAAAGGTAGACCAACACATCGACTCATGATAACTTGATGATCCTACCTCGTGGGTAGACCATGTACTAGGTCATCTATATCATCATCATCAGAGCTACAAAGGAGGACCAAGATCTGAGCTAGTCATGCATGTATAATTATGGTGGTAGTCATAGTCACTTTATTGTTGCATGAAATAAAGTCAATCAAGCAATTGTTTCCAAGAAACTGTTAAAACCTTGGGAATGGTCGAGAAACTAAAGCAATTTAACCATAAGCGTAACCACATACCTTCTTTGGAGATCTCAATGAAGCATTTTATCCAAATCCAACTTAGATGTCCAAATAAGCAAGACAAACAACCAATCAAGCTGTAAAATCCCTGACCTGGGTTATGCTTTAATCATAGGTGTTTTGATTAAGAAAGATAATTATATGCTTTATGTTATCTTTTTAAAGGTAATTAAGGCTCAAGAGGAACTTATATTTCAATTTTGGTCCTTTTTAAATAATGTTGAAAATAATATTTTACTTGTTTGGACTAAAGTGCAAATTACCCAAGTTAAGGGTTTAAATTGCAAATTGTACATGATAATATGTTCCTCATGTGTTGAAGCATCATGGGAATGAAGATGATGTAGAGGTATGGCTAGTGAAAGCCTGAGTACCAAGAATGAGTTGATAAAGCAATGTTTATGCATTAAAACCTAGTTTTGGTGTAATGTGCAATTTACCCAAAACCCAGGGTTCAATATGCAATTTACCACTTCAATAAGGTCCTTAATATTCTTTACATCTTGTAGAGGCAATAAAATGAGAGGGGAATCTCATTCGAGCTACTTGGGAGGAGAGAGAATCTTGATATTAAAATAATCAAGATCTAAACATAATTGAAATAATGCAAAAATAATTATATTAAATAGATTTCCCTTCAACCAAAATTGTGTTGGTTGAAATCCACACATATGGACGTCCTAGTTCCTTGTAAAGGCAAAGGAAAGATCAACGTGAGTGGAGAACCCACTCACATTAAGAAACTAAAAAGAATTATCCACTCACTTATGGATAATTACTATTATAAAGGTTAAGGTGCTTAATTTCTTTTCCCTTAATTCATGGATAATGGAAGGGAGTTCGGTGGAGATAAAGGTACCTTTTCATGCAAGGAACCAAGGGGGAAGAGGTGGCAACAATTTCGGAATTAAAGGATTTGCATGAGGCATTTTCTCTCTCATTGATTTTCTTATAAAAACACCCTTTACAACTTAAACCAAGGACTTTTTTTAATCCACTTCTTCTCTTTGCTTGCAAAAATGATCAAGGAAGCTAGGAGCAGCAGGAAGACGACCCCCAACCTGTTGGTAAGCTTCTTGACCTTTGTTCATCTGGATTTCATGGTGGAAATCACAAATCCATGCATGATTTCTTCTTATCTCGGTCCCATCTTCAATTCTAACCTTTCCTTTTCACTCAAAAGCTTGAGGAATGAACCTTGTGGCGTGAAAAAGCTTCTTCCACCATTATTGACGTGAAGCTCCAAGCTTTGAATCTCAATTGGAGGTGGGTTATATAACTTGAACCCCTATTCATTGTTATTGAATTCAATTTCTCCATCAATTATGTTCAATTGCTCTTCTTTCAATTCCTTTGATTAGTTGATGCAACTACCATGATAATAGCAGTAGTTTTCGATGGACTAAGGCTTGATGATGATAATATCATCTTAGCCACACATTCCAACAAGTTTTTTTTGCAAACAGTTTCAAGACATTGGTCCAAACGATTTCACCAAACTATTTCGAGACCAAACGGTTTGCAAACCGTTTGGAGTTTTGGTCTCCAAACCATGTAGAAGGGTTGACCGTTTACAAGGATTGACTATTTTAGGTTAGGGCCCTAGTAAAATGTTGGATGATGATCTAATGGATCCAATTGATTAATTCAATATATGGACAAACCTCCAATTAGAAACCCTAATCGGGTTAAGTGTTGAATTTACAATTGTTTGACTTAATATTTTGGGTTGATTAACCCAAACAGTCTCAAGACCATTTGGAGGTCACCCCAAATGGTCTCAAGACCGTTTGGAGGTCAACCAAGATCGTTTGGATGTCTAGAGTTGAGTATGGTTGAGTAATTAAAGATTTAGAGATATCAAATTGAAGTTCAATCAATAGTTAATTTGATGATTAATCCAATGATGTAAACCCTAATTGGATTTCACAAATTTTAATGAATGATGAGGCAAACGGTCTCAAGACCGTTTGGAGTTCATCCAAATGACCTCAAGACCATTTGGAGGTCATCCAAACGACCACAAGACCGTTTGAGGTCAGGTCTTATCATAACTAAATGATGATTCATTGATTATAATTGAATTAGTTCCACAATGTTAACCATTGATGGTTCCTCAAATTCAAAACCCTAATTCATAATTTATTGATTATAAATCCTAGTTTAATTGGATTTAAAACCCTAATTGATGGTCCAATTGAACGATGATTCAATAGTTCAATTGATGAATAAATCAAGGAATCAATTAATAGGCAGTTCTTGGTTGGAAACCTTGAATAGGTTAAGTGTTGAAAGACCTTTTTGGTGCATTCAGTTTTGAGAGGGTTTGGACCAAACGGTCTTAAGACCATTTGGGTCCAAATGGTCTCAAGACAGTTTGGGTCCAAACGGTCTCAAGACCATTTGGAGACCCAAGTCCATTCGGTTTCAATACATCTCTTGCTTAAACGGTTTCAAGGGCAATGTGCCCAAACGGTTTCAAACCGTTTGAACTCTGAAAGACCAAGACCGTTTAGGGTCTAAGTAATAAAAATTGTTTGAGGTTCAACATGGTTAATCCATTTGGATACCTAATGTAATGGAAGATTTGATTGGTCAATTCATTAGGATACCTCATGTGATTGAAGGTTCAATTGATCAAATCTTCTGGACATCCTAGAAGAGGATGAGAGAGAGATTCATACATGAAAAATAATCATGTAGCAATCAAGCCTAACATATTCAAAATAAGTGAGGTATACAATTAGGGTATGATCCTTGAGGAAGAGATCATAAAACCCTAATTGAGTTAATTGATAAACTCAAATCCTAAATTAGGGAAATTCTGAGTGAAACCCTAATCTAGGAGGATAATGTGATATGAATTTAGGGTAATGACATAAGTAACCCTAATTTAGGGTATTTTGATATAAAACCCTAATTGGTATGAATAGTAAACCCTAATGATGGGTTATTAAAAATAAACCCTAACCTAGGGTGATATGATGTGAATAGTAAACCCTAATTCTAAATAGGGTGAAGGTATGTGAAACCCTAATTCTGGATTATACTATATAGTGTGAAACTCTAATCTTGGACAATGAAATGATGAATTATTAGTCCTCATTAAATAAAGGGGATGAGTACCGTGTTGAAATAAAATGGGAAACCCTAACCTTGGTAAGGGAATAGTGGTGTTACCCTTGAATAGCATGAAACTGAAATATGATTGATATATTTGTCATCATGTGTATTAACCATGAAGGTATCATGAGATGATGAACATAGACAGGTATGAGTTATGATGCTTTATTTATTGAAATTGTTTATTGGGCCTTGTGTGCCATAATATGACTTGTTTCTTAGTAAGAGGTAACAAGAGAGTTAATGGGCCTCAAGTGCCAAATGAGATGCTTGTGTAGCAAGTGTCATGTGTACCTTGGTCAGATGACCTGAAGGTGATGGTTACCTGAAAAAGTGGTAACAGTGCTCAGTGATGAGCTAAGAGTTTGAATACCCAGAACCATATGTTCATGGTAGTGAGTTTGAAATGAGGGACTGAGATCCTAATGTCTTTTAAGAACTAAGAAGTAACTGATGAAAATAGTACATGTTTCTTTATAGCATTTTTCCTAATAAGTTATGTTTGAAAACATGACTGATGCTAAAAGAATATGATAATGTACTTAATTAATCAAGTGAAAGCTATTCATGTAGTGCTCTGACCATAGATCCATCATCGTCAGTAGTTGGTGATGGTGAAATAGGTTTTCCTATGGGATCTCCTGGAGTTCGCATATTTTGAATATGTGGGGATCAATGGGTGAAAATATTCTTACGTCCTCTTGGGGGAATTGTTGGAAGGTAAACATTAAACCTCTCAATCCTTCATTATATGTTTCGGGATGGATGTATCACTAATCTCCCAATGATGTTAATGTCGAATCGATGGAGGTAAACATAAAATCTCTCGATTGCAAAGAGAGTGCATCCGTCGCTATAGCTCTATAGCGAAGATGCCACTATACCCTAGAAATCTATGTAGCAGATACACAAGATTTCATGCATGTGATCTCGCATTGGCCGAGATGTGGGAAGTCAGGGAAGCCGGCTCTTCCACTGACTTTGTATGGTACCAGTTTTGACTTCGCAGTGATCGGTTGGAGTATGAGCGGTATGCCTCATCTCCTCAGAGCTTAAATATTTTTGAAAAATGTAATCAGCCGTGTAGCATGTTTGCTTAAGATTGAAATACGAGAACTACTGGTTGATGTTATCTTTCTTAGCATGTCATTGATACATAAATGTTACTTATGATCTTTAATTCATTATTGAATAAGAGACATGCTGCCTTGTCAATTTATAGATGAAATACTTGAATAGGAATGTTGCTCTAATCTGCATAGATGATGATTTATCTGCCATTAAAGTATATTATCTCACTGCTCAGTTTATTTCTATTGAACTTCAATAATAATGTTTTCGACAGAGAGTTATATCTCTCGTTGGGGCAATTGTATAATTGTCTCACCCCTGTGGGATCCAATGTTTTTAGGTAGATGTAGACAGAGAGGCAGAAACTCTATAGCAGGGGAATAGCAGCAGAAGCAACAACAAGGACAACAGTAATCCTATAGATGGAAATACTAGCTGTCAGGCTTTGTACATATGTCAATAGAGTCCTATGTGTCATTTATATACTCTCAGGTCCTAGGAGTCAGTAGATAGTGTTTTTATATTGATATGAGATTTTTGGTTTGATGCATCGAGGATTTCGTTACTTGTGTTGTTTAGCAAAGTAATGATGCATATATATATTCCTCAAGAAGAGATGGTACATGGAATGTACAATGTGGGCCAATATGTAAATATAGTACTGTGGTTCTTGTTTAAAGAGTTTTCTGGTAATGGATCTTTTTATAAAATGGTTTTAATTTTTAGTGATTTTCTGTAATCCACTGCTAACAAAACGCTTCTGCATTAGTTAATCTCGTTTTATGAGTTGTTCGCCACACAAGCAAACTTTGATATTGAAAGCATGTATAATGTCTAAATGTCACAAACATATCCCAAAGAACTCCTTATTGATTTGGGACACCTTTCTACAATTTCTAGGTCTCATTAGGATTCATTAGGGTTTCTTAGATCAATTTCTCAAACTTTATCCTTTTAGGTCAACAAACCCTAAAATACTTTTCTACTCATATAAACCCTAATTATTCAAATTATCCATATTAAGGGTCATCAAATTGACTTTGGATCATCATATCTCTATTTTATTCATGGATTTACACAATTAAAACCATTAAAGTCATAATTTTCAAAATTAGGGTTTCTAGGCCCATTAATGCATATTCATGTACATGGAACCCTTAATTAAGCCAATTATATAAAAAGATCATCTTATTAGATTCAATTCTAACTTTTACTAACAATAGGTTAATATTGGCTTAAATTATCCAAAGAACATTATTAAATTCACTAACCATCAAAACTTAGGTTTTCCATTAATTAAACCATTAAAGATGATAACTTTATACACTTTTTGAATTGCAACAAGAATCATGCTTCTATGACATTTTTATTGGATTCTATGGGTTATTCTGATCAAAAATATCTTGATCAGAGCTACCAATAATTACTTACGATCATCTAAAAATTAATAGATCTTGACCAATCAGTGGTTGACACATCAACAATTAATTCTTTGAATTGTTTTACCTTATTTGTTGGCTTGTGGATTAGGGATTGGGGTCCTCTAGGTTGGGAACCCAAATTTGGGTGACCCTTCCTCCTCCTTCACATGTCTCACAATGTGAGGCCCCTGTTTCTATGTGGAAATAGGGCACCAAAGCAGTGCACAACTCCGACGAGCCCTCACCACTGGCTAGGTCCCTTAAATCTTCTTCCAACCACCTTCATCCATTCATGGAGTAACAAGACATCAGCATGGAACCTTGGTTCGAGACAAGAAGCTCCAGAAACCCTAAAACCTCCTTGCACCATTGGCTCAAACCAAGGAGGACATGTAGCAGGCTCTACCTCGACTGTCTGAACGTGAGGGAGAATCGGGTGTCCCTTTCTATGCATTTTGGTCTCAAGGCATCATAGGTTATCTTATATAGGCAAGATAGTAAGGGTATCTGCCTCTCATGATTTCTGGCCTCCTAAATGAACTAGGATTTGGGGAAATCCCAATCCCACTTAGAAGTAGGGAAAAACAGGGTTCGAAGAGTTGGGTTTCCTCTCCCAAATCTAATGAAGCTATTCCCAGGTTCGTGCGTTGATTGTATGGGGAGAAAATCGACTGTGAAAACTCCCCATATTGTTCCTTTCCTAATCTATATCACAAAGCAGCCACCGTTGGATCCTAGATTCAATGGCTATCAGTCACGCACCGAAAACATATATCAAAATCTTATAATTAATTGTAACAACATATTACAAGCAATTATGATTTAAAAAAACAAACTTTACATTTTAAGCATAACTACTCAATCCTTACATACCCTAGCCTATGTGATGTCCCTGTAGTGGATGTGGATACTACCTCTCATGTTGTAGATCTCAACTAACCCCCATGATCCTACCTTACAGGTAGATTAATACATAGGATCGTGGAGTCATATGGTCCTACTCAAAGGTAGACCAACACATCAACTCATGATAACCTGATGATCCTACCTCGTTGGTAGACCATGTACTAGGTCATCTATATCATCATCATCATAGCTACAGAGGAGGACCAGGATCTGAGCTAGTCATGCACTTATAATTATGGTGGTAGTCATAGTCACTTTATAGTTGCATGAAATAAAAGTCAATTAAGAAATTATTTCCAAGCAACCGTTGAAACCTCAGGAATCACCAGGAAACTAAAGTGATTTAACCATAAGCATAACCACATACATGCTTTGGAGATCTCAAAGAAGTTTATCCAAATCCAACTTAGATGTCCAAATAAGCATGACAAGAAACCAATCAAGCAAACATTGATCCTGAAAGAATGTATAATGTCTAATTGTCACAAACATATCCCAAACAACTCCTTATTTATTTGGGACACCTTTCTATAGTTTCTAGGTCTCATTAGTATTCATTAGGGTTTCTTAGATCAATTTCTCAAACTTTATCCTTTTTAGGTCAACAAACCCTAAAATACTTTTCTACTCATATAAACCCTAATTGCTCAAATTATCCATATTAAGGGTCTTTTATACTCAAATTGACTAAGGATCATCATATCTTTGTTTTATTCATGGATTTACCTAAAACCATTAAAAGTCATAATTGTCAAAATTAGGGTTTCTAGGCCCATTAATGCATATTCATGTACATGGAACCCCTAATTAAGCCAATTATGTAAAAAGATCATCCTTTTAGATACAATTCTCACTTTTATTAAAAATAGGTTAATATTGGCTTAAATTATCCAAAGAACATTATTGAATTCACTAACCATCAAAACTTAGGGTTTTCCATTAATTAAACCATTAAAGATGATAACTTTATACATTTTTTGAATTGCAACAAGAATCAGGCTTCTATGATCTTTTTATTGGATTCTATGGTTTTTTTTATCAAAAACCATATATAACCTATCTTGATCAAAGCTACCAATAATTACTTACGATTATCTCAAAATTAATAGATCTTGACCAATCATTGGTCGACACATCAGCAATTAATTCTTTGAATTGTTTTACCTTATTTGCTGGCTCATGGATCAGGGACTGGGATCCGCTAGGTTGGAAACCTAAATTTGAGTGACCCTTCCTCCTCCTTCCCAGGTCTCGCGATGCGAGGCCCCTATTTCCACGTGGAAACAAGGCACCACCATGGCGCACAACTCCAGTCAGCCCTCACCACTGGCTGGGTCCCTTGAATCTTCCTCCGAACACCTTCATCCATTCACGGAGTAACCAGACATCAGCACAGCACCTTGGTTCAAGACAAGAAGGTCTAGAAACCCAAAGCCCTCCTTGCGCCGTTGGCTCAAACCAAGGAGGACAGGTAGCAGGCTCTACCTCGAGTGTCTGAACGTGAGGGAGAACCGGGTGTCCCCTTCTATACATTTTGGTCTCAAGGCATTGTATGTTATCTTATATAGGCATGCCAGTAAGGGTATCTTCCTCTCATGATTTCTGACCTCCTATACAAACTGGGATTTGGGAAAATCCCAATCCCACATGGAAGTCGGCAAAACCAGGGTTCAAAGAGTTGGGTTTCCTCTCCTGGATCTAATGAAGCTATTCCCAAGTTCGCGCATTGATTGTATGGGGAGAAAATCGACTGGGAAAACTCCCCATACTGTTCCTTTCTTAATCTAAATCACAAAGCAGCCACCATTGGATCCTAGATCCAACGGCTATCAGTCACGCACCAAGAACATATATCAAAATCGAATTGTGACATTTAATGTTCTCCCTTACACTTTAGGAAACTCACAAAATTCATATCTCCCAAACCCTTTATCCTTTTAATCCCAAATTTTAAGGGAAAGTCCATAATGACTTAAAATACTTGTGTGAGAAGTTTGGGATTCAGATTCAAAAGTATGATAGTGTAACGACCCCACCTCCCAGTAACCCCCAATTAAGGGAGACCAAGAGGTCAGAGTCGTTATCCCAATTTCCGCATCAAAGGATCGACAAATAATCAATAATAATTAACAAATTCTACCAAACTAAACTGAAAGGTTGTAATAAAAATAATCTTTTCATACCTTTTTCAAAAACTTGGATATCTACTTCTATCCACATGGAGTCTATTCTAACTAATCCTCCTTTGAACTTTAATTCATATTTAAGTCCACATAAGCCACTTTACTATTTGTTCTTTTCATTTGTACCTAAAACACCGACAAACAAAATGCCAGTCAGCATAAAGTTGGTATGTGGGGGATACAATAATCATGCAACTATGATAATAATGAAATCAGCCAATTATCATTTAACAGCCAAGATTATGTCTTAAGCAATACTACTCAATCCTTACATATCCCCTATCTCTGTGTTGTCCCTGCAGTGGACTTGGATACTACCTCTCTCTATGGTAGATCCTTACCCCCATGGCCCTACCTCACAGGTAGCCAATACTTAGGGTTATAGAGTCACATGGCCCTACCCAAAGGTAGCCCAATCCCCAACTCAAGGTGACTTGATGGACCTACCCCATTGGTAGCCATGTACTAAGTCATCCAATGACCTGATGGACCTACCCCATAGGTAGTCATGTACTAGGTCAACCATTAAGCCATAGAGGGGACTAGGATCTGAGCTAGTAGGCACATATCTTAAGTGATAGTCATATTCACATTATAGTTTGCATGAATTAAATTCATCCAACAGTTTAATTCAAGTCATCAAGGAAAACTTTGGAAAACCTCGAAAAACTAATTTGAGATATTCATACACATAACCACATACCTATCAGGCTGATTTGAGATAGAATAGTCCAATCAAGAAATCCAAATAAGCAAGCAAGCACATTATGAGATCATGAAATATGCATACAATTTCCTATTATTAATCACACCATCAAGATCTATTAAACTTAGCTCGCTTCCTAGGGTTTCTAGTCCACTTTTAGGGTTTCTATTGTGATTAGGGTTCCCTTCATCTCTTACTATTTTAAACCCTAAATATCTCATCCATTCTTCTTAAAAATATTAAGGTTACCTTTAACAACATTTAACCCTTATTTCAGAAAAAGTATAATTAACCATCAATTAAGTCCATTAATCCTCTTTTACATTAAAGCTACAATTTTTATCCTTTTAATCCATGACGTTTTATGAGTCACTTTTACTACTATTAGGGTTTCAAGGCCCATTAAAGCATATTTATGCACAAGAAACTCTAAATTAACCAATTACATGCAAAGTTCATCCTTTTTCTAATGTACCCTTTTGCAATTAACATGTTAATATCAACTTTAATCACCCATTAAACCCTACTAAACACATTAATCATCTCAAAATAGGGTTTCTTAATCATTAAAGCATTAAAGTTGATAACCTCCATTACTTTTCAAATTTCAAGATGCATTAGCTTCTAAAACCATTTTTAGTGAATTCCTCTCATTTTTCTGAGCAACTTTCATATTTTATGCATATTCATCCGAGCTATTATTAAGGAGATACGATTTTTGTAATAAAACCTTACTTGGACCAATCGGAAGCTGCCACGTCACCCATTCATGTAACGTAACTCGGCTTAGTTAAAAACATTTCGAATTGTCAATTATACCCCCGCGCTTGGGCTTTTCACAACTTGAAAGGGAAAAAACGTCCAATGACACCTTTTCTCATCTTCAACCTTATGTAGCGTTGTTGCTGCTGTCCTAACCACGCTTGGCACAGCTCCTACTTCCTTCTCCGACCCTGAAGGCCACCAGGGAGGGTGCCCTTGCCTCCGCCATTCTTCTTTGGGCACGGCAAGGCCCTCAGGTCGTGGCTGTGGTGGTTGGGCACATGAGAACAGGTCCACGATCAGCGACCTGCTGACAGGCGTAAGGTCGGCAGCCAAGGTGGATGACCCTCAGATCATGTACCCTCGTCACCGCCAAACCCTGCAGGAGGTTCTCGTCCCCCTCTCAAACTCCCTCATTGGCTCAACACCGCCTCTGGGATTGCGCCTCCCCTTCCGGTCATGGGCAATAATGGATGGAAGGTTTAGAAGAGAGAGATGCCTGACGTATGTGAACTCCTGGGTGTGAGGCACCGGTCCGAGCCATTATATAGCCGAGGATAAAGGGATTTAGTGTACACAAGAGTCTATTTATCAATGAGGAAATGAGTCCTACTATCCGCACAGATCTAATCTCCTTTCTTGACGTGTAATATATCATTTATCAAGTATTTTCCTTAAACACGTTCCTTGATTTACAAGGAACCCTTTCACCCTCTATATCTCTCTCATGTCTTACATAATTTTCAAATCCAGAGAGTCATTGATCATATGTCCTCATAATAGAAAGTACCTCTTTTGATAATACCAAAATTCATTCATTATGCATCGTATTATCCTCTTATTTCCTATTATTGGTATTTTCTCTTTCCTTTTCTCCATTGGGGATCCTTAGACCCCAAGAAACTCTAATATTTCGAAATTCTTTTTAAGGATACTCATTGTCCTTCTAGATGCATCTATTTCTATTATTTTCCCATTATCTTATTTATTTCTTATTAAAATATATCTTTTTGAGGATTTCTCTTTATCTTTCTTTTTATTTTCTGCATTGGCAATCCTTTTAACATTAGGAATCCTTGGGATATGAAAATCCACCAAGGATAACTCAATTATACCTCTTTTCACTTATTTTCCACATTTTATCTTTGTTTTCAATTTCTTTCTTAATAAATAAATATTTAATTGATCTTTTCTTTTCTTATTGCTTTCTTTTTGCAATTTTGGACTCCTTGGAAAACCCAATAGACATGAAATCCACTTTTGGATTATATATTTTTGCCTTGTAGAGGTTTCTACATTTTGCTTTTCTCCATTTCTTATTAATAATGGAGTTCCTTTTGTCTCTTCCTTGTTATTGGGCCCAATAGCAAATAAAGCCCACAAAACAACCATCAAGGCTATTGTAAACGAAATCCATTTATTCAAAACAAATCATATCTTTATTTTTTCAAATATATTTAATATGAGAAATCACATTTCTCACCAAATGAACCCAAAAGTTGGGGTTGTAACATCCTTCCCCTCTTATAGGAATTTTTCCCTCAAAATTCTATCAAGCAAATAAACATTTCAGAATAAGACTTTTCCATGTCCATCATTGACCCCTATGTGGCTTTACCTTATCCATGGCGCTTCCAAAGAACCTTTATCATCACATATTCTTTTCTCTGAGTTCTTTCATCTTGGCATCTATAAACCTCATAGGTGACTCAAGTCATTTCAGCCTCCCTTGGGGCTCACTAGGTTCATTGCTCCGCACAAGGTTCAGGTACCTCACATAGTGTTCTAAATTGGATACATGGAACTCATCACACATCACATTATCCTGAGGGGTAAGGGCAAACTTACCTCACATAGTGTTCTAAATTGGACACATGGAACTCAGCTCTCTTAGCTATAACTTAGAGGGGTTGGGTTTTCATGTCACATATTCCCCCACAGTGAACTACATGTCATCCTACTTTGCATCAACTTACAACTCATGTCATCTCTGGGCTCCTTTCAGCCATTGCATGATCAAAGTGACTTCATCTGCACACATTGGGTCCCTTCTTGACCTTCTTGAGGTCCCTTCACCAACATCATCTTAATGAAGTGGTGACCGACACAACCTCCTTTGCAGAGCTCCTTTACATCTCGATACTGGCTATGGTGATTATCATCACATCTTACAAAGGACAAAAATTGTCTCTATGTATCACCCTAAACGAGCACACATTTTCTCATTAGACACTCTAGTCTGGATCATACTAACCATTAGTTAGGGGTGATAAACTGTACTAACATTGAGTTCTATATGTATCTACTTCCACTTTATAGAAGCGTATCTTTGAGTTATACTCAAGAACCTTTGAACACGCATCATGGCATAGTTGAACCATCTCTCTCATGTGTAGTTCAACCTGATCTGTCCCTTTAAAGTACTCTTTCTTTCTCATGTCATCTAGGTAAGGTGATCTACCATAACCCATATTGCATCTTGACCTTCCTTGGTCTAGGGAAGACTTACTACAACATCCATAGTGATGAACTCCCATTCCCTCTCAGGGACTCTTTATCCTCTATTTCAATACATTGGGTTACTGGTGTTTGTCCTTCACCTCCTAGCTTGCATGGCAACATACCACATGCAACTTCATCTTACTACAACTTACTATCTTAGTAGTATCATGGGATACAATGATCTTAACATCGTGATCTCCTATATGTCATGATTCCTTAGAAACCCTAAACCACTCTAATTAGGGTTTCATCACCTTCCTTTTCAGAGAAGTGCATCTGAGGTTCTATAACCATCCTTTTATTGCATCAAGGCCTAGGCTGGCTAACCAAGCAACCACTAAATTGTTCAACAGATCTTGTTCCATCTGAGTGTTATCCAAACATATCTTCTTTTTCAAACTTAGGGTTAACCTTACAACCTCATCTAGCCTCTAGATATACTAGGAAACTACATCTCAACCAAGGCATTCATTACCACTTCATATCCTTAGGTGTTAGGTAACGTTGAAGACATACACCTCCAGGTATTCCACTTATTATCTCATCTCAACTCCAAGTCTATCTTCATCAAGAAGACTCTGAGCTTATTTCCTTGGGTTTCTTACTCAACCTTGTATGACTCATATCTCATGATAAAAGCATCCTCATAAAATGACTACCTTGTAAACCATCCATGCATCATTCACTCAACTAGGGTATGTTATCATCTCTGTCCTCATACCACATGGCAACGTTCCAACTCACATCACCTTTTATCCTTGGTGTATGGCATGCGTATTGCCCTATCTCTCACTCCCATAACAAGAGGAAATAAGCATTTGGCTACAGTCCAAATACATATATCTTCATGTTCCAAGAGTAGATATGGTACATCCCACCTTGTCAGTACACCTTTAAATTTAATTTGAAACATGCCACATATATCTCTATAGCACAAACATATCGATATCAAAGTTACTTTCATGGAAAACTAGTCTTGAACCTATTGGGGTTTACACACATCCCTTGGTCATTTCCTCTAGGTCTATAGGGTGCCAGTACTTTAGAGGTCATCCCTCTTCCCTTATGCATCCAGAGAGTGCCTTACTCATCTCCCTTCGGGTCTCATGAGTTCATGAAGGTGATCAATCTCCTAACCCATGGCCCTCAAACAATGATAGTTATTACCTCCTGACCCTATGGTCATGTGCAACTAGGGAATTAGGCAACTCCTACTTCCATCAGTCATATCCCTACCTGACCCTAGGATAGACTTAGGATTCTAACATAGTACATGTTCAACTTGGAACCTTACCCAAGCCTTCATCATCTCTCTCTCTCTCTGCATTCATGGCTGACTTCCATCCTTTCATAGGGGTCATGGCAACCTGGCTACATTGGTCCGGCCCCATACTGGTTACCTCCATGGTAACACATCCACATGCACTTAGAGATGGTTATCTATGGGTCTACATGTTCATTCTCATGCCATGTACTTTTCACTTAGGTTCTCACGATCTTATGAGACCTCTTTAGGTTTCCACAAAACCCACAAACTGGTACACACCCTACCAAAGGGTTCCTCTCCCAGGATGGGAGGAAACTAAAACTCTTGACAACAAGGTTACAAACATCCTTAGGGTTTACATTCACATGAGCATGCTTAACCCAACAACCACTAAGGCACAAGCAGACCACCTACTAAACCATGCTAGGTCATACTTGTTCTCATCCTCAACATTGGATCAAGATCATACCTTCCCATGTCATCACTTACCTGTGGGGGTTCATCAAACGTACCTTAAACTTAAGGGGTTTCCCTCTCCTACGATCTATAGAAACTCAAATCTATACATGGATGCCACGTTCCAGAACCTTCCAACCGATCGGTTGGTTCATGAACCACTCGGTTGGCGGTGCGCAGACATCAAAAATCCCAGCCGCCAACCTCAAAAACCCCTAAACCTAATGTATTCCCTCCCCTCCTTCTACTATAAAAGGAGGGGCACTTCCTCATCTTCAGGCATCTTGGATTTCTTTGTATTGGGATTCTGAAGCAACTAGTCTTGTAATCATCTTCTTATTATGCAATAAAGTAGATTTAGTTCAATCATAGTTCTTTCATACTTGTTCTTGTCTCTTCATTCCTCCTTAGTATTAATCTTCTTTTCTCTGTTCTTTAATTCTGGAGCAAGGAACAAAGAACTAAGCCATTTCATTGTCTCTAGCATAAGGATTAATCTCTTGATTTTTGGGCTAGACTATGGCTTCAGTACTTTCTTCCTCTATCTCCCCTTTCTCCATGAGTGAGTAGACTTCTATCGAGGCAAGGGGAATAACCCCTTAGCCATGGTTTTAACGACTTCTTCTTAAATGACTAGATGGTAATCGATTTTAATTAATGATTGATCTTCAGATCGCATGTTAATCTGGATGGAAATGACCATGGAAATACGGATTTAGAAAAATAAAATCGATTACATAGACATTTTGATATGACCGTGGATTTTCATCTTTTAGGATGATAAACTAGGAAGCATGAGCACCAAGACCAATGGGCTCATGTGGAGTTTATCTCTTGTGAGTTTTTAAATTCGCAAACCTTCATCGAATCGTCATTTAAGAATTAGTTGTTATCACCTAGGCTAAGGTGGTGAAAACCCCTACGAGCCTCGATTTCCATCTCTTGATTTAATCACCGCATCCTTTGTTTTCTTTAATTCTTAGTCTTTCATTCATATAGTTTTGCTTGTGTTAACAATCATATTAATTTTTCCTTGTGTATGTTTATTCTTATTAAGTGCATTTCTTCTTGCATTAGTGTAATCAATCAAACCCCCAACTTGACTTTTACTTTCTGCTTTAATCTAAAGAAAAATACCAAAAACAAATAATAAAGTTTTTCAAACTTTGGGTTCTAAGAACAATCTCTAAAAAGTTTTCCTGTGGGATCGACCCTTCTATACTACCCTTAAAACTGGAAGTAAAAAAAGGTTTAAACTCTAGGATTAACCATCTTAGTGATTGATATTGCAAATGACGATTATCAATTTGGCTTCGTTGCCAGGGACAACAGATTGTTTTTTTCGAACCCCAAAACAATTTTGAAAAACTTTTTTTCTTTTTTCATGCCTTCCGAGTAACATTCTGGAAGTGTACTCTTTCTGTCGAGTTTCTATTCCGGCAGTACATTTTTTCTACACGTGAATAACTGCTTTAATTGTGCATGCGACGCCCGAACGACAATTTCCAACTGTTTGATCCGGAAATAGAAAGGACCTTTCATCGTATAAACTGTCAAAATCTAGTGAGAATGAATGAAGATGAAGTCGCCCGTAGGATCAACCAAGCTCTCGCAGCTCAAAGAGAGCTCATCCAAGCCGAACAAGCAGAAAGAGAAGCGGCTTTGCATGTAGCCTTTAGGGCCGAGCAAGAAACCATAGAAGTCGATAGGAGGGAAGCCGAAAGGCAAAAACAATTAAAAGACTTTTCTATTCCCAAAACGGCCTATGCGCAACATCCGGTTATACCCCCCGATATTATTGCTCCACAATTCGAAATTCAAACACAATGGATCACCATGATGCAAGCCAACCCCTTCTCAGGCAACAATGGGGAAAGTTGTCAAGATCATCTTCAAAGGTTCATTTACCTTTGCTCCTTGAACAAACTCCCAGGTGTCTCTGAAGATGCCATCCGCCTTAGGTTGTTTAAGTATTCCCTCTCTGGCCAAGCTAGTAGCTGGTACAACACCATGGTGAGCGAAGAACATGTCACAACATTGGAAGTTCTATAAAGAAAGTTCCTTGAGAAATTTTACCCCCCGTCTCTCACGTATGAACTTAGGGTTCAAATAACTCATTTTTCTATGTCCCTAGGAGAATCTTTATCTAAAGCCTAGAAAAGGTTCAAAGACTTACTTAGGAAGTGCCCCCACCATGATATCTCTCAAGCCCAACTCATAGAGATTTTCTATTGTGGTGTTGATGATGATACCAAATTCTTTCTCGATTCCTCATCTGGAGGAAATTTCATGCATCAAAGTTTGACTAGCGCATGGGAGATAGTCAAACGAGCTTCCGAAACAAGGGCTAGAAGATGGATTGGTAGAATCCTTAAGGTAGCCAAGGCAGAAGTTAATAATGATATCCAAAGCATAGAGGAAAGGCTAAAATTAATTGCCTTAAAACAAGATCAGTTAGAGTCATCCTTGGTCACCCTTAGGGAGTCACCCCAACAACTGAAAGCCATGGATTCCCTTTGTGGTATTTTCCAAGGATACGACCATACCACCCTCCAATGTCAATATCTCTACAACATGCCCATGCAACCTGAAGTAGGACAACAATCAAAAGACCTCAACTCGATTCATACAATACCAGGCCAAGGTTACTACAATCCCAACCAACCTAGAAACCACCCTGATTTTCACTATGGGAACCCTTCAGGTACCGAGAACTCTAACCAACTTCAAAAAAGGCCTCCCTACCCTCAAAGTAATAATCGACCACCACCTGGATTCCCATACAACAATCAAAGAAATTTTGGAAATCACCAAAATCGACAACACTACCAACAATTCCAAAACCTAAACCTTCCACCCCAAAATCTAAACCAACCTCAACCTCCCCAGCCACCTCAAAATGCCCCCCTCCTCCTCCCCCAAGTCATCCTAGCCTGGAAAGCATAGAACAAACCCTCGTGGCCATTCAAGCCCATCAAAAGGCAACTGACACACAGTTGGCCCGTCTGTTTGCCCAACAGAAACCTCCTGCTGGGACTTTTGCAGGGCAGCCTAAAAACAACCCTAAACATCCTGAACAACTCAAAGTTGTCTCTACTCGTTCGGGAAAAGTGCACGCCCTTCCCCCTCCAGAAAAATCTTCAGACCCACCTCTAGAATTCAAGGATGAGGACATGGTAGTTGTTGAACCCGAAGCCACACCCAACCCATCTGTCCCCGAAACCCCTTAAGTGGAAGATGAAGAACCAATTTACAAACCCCGACCTCCCTATCAAGCTCACCTCAAACCAACAAGACTTGATGTCTGCTTCATGAAATTTAGGGATGCTATGAAAAAAATACATGTCGACATTCCCTTCCTTGATGCTTTGGCAGACATGCCTGCCTGGTCCAAGTACATGAAATCTCTCTTAACTAGGAAGTATGTTACTACAGAATACGAGTCTGTTAAACTTGCTAGGACCACATCTGACATTATCCTAAGTAAGATGCCTAAAAAATAGAAGGATCCAGGTTCTTTTGGAATAGGATGCTACTTGGGTGACAATGCTTGTAGAAAAGGCCTAGCAGATTTAGGAGCCAGTATATCCATCATGCCATATAGTCTTTGCAAAAGACTAGGATTCAATGACATGTTACCCACAACCATGACCATCCAACTGGCAGATTCATCCACAACTAAACCCATGGGAATCATAGAAGACATTCCGGTTAAAGTTGGAAATGATGCATACGTCCCTTGTGATTTTGTGATCATGGATATCAAGGAAGATTTATGCTACCCTCTCATTTTCAGATGTCCCTTCTTAGCCACTGCTCGTGCCTTAATTGATGTTGAGGCTGGTACCATTTTGTTAAGGCTAGGGAAGCAAACCCTACAATTTAGGGTGTTTGAAAGTATGAGGGGACCTAGCCTTGAGGAAGAAGTCTACCTCCTTGATTGCATTGATAAATTAACCCAACTAAGGCAAGAATGGGAATTAGTTGATGATCCCCTACGCACTACTCTCACCATCCCCACCAAATGTGATTTTGATAATGAACCATCAAATCAACTCAAGATTCATTTGGACAACTTTGAGGAAATCCCATGTGCTGAGATTGAAGACCTTAAAATGATCTCCACCATAGAAGAACGACCTGAACCGCCAAAGGCCCCAGAAATGAAGACTCTCCCCATAGGCCTGAAATATGTCTTTCTAGATGAACAACAATTATGCCCTATCATTATCAATTCTGACCTTACCATTAAACAAGAAAACATGCTTATGAGAAAACTTAGGAAATGGAAAATAGCTTTAGGGTACAAAATAATGGATTTAGTTGGGATAGATCAATCCATTTGCATCCACAAAATCCCAATGATTGAAAATAGTAAACCTTCCCGAGACCCACAAAGGAAACTCAACCCAAACATGAAGGAAGTTGTCTGTCTTGAAGTAATTAAACTTTTGACTGCATTAATTATCTACCCCATCTCTGACTCTCCTTGGGTCAGCCCTGTCCAGGTCATCCCCAAAAAGGGTGGGACTACAGTCATTAGGAATGAGAAGAATGAGCTCATCCCCACCCGTACCATCACAGGGTGGAGAATGTGCATTGACTATAGGAAACTCGACAAAGAAACTAGGAAATACCACTTCCCTCTCCCCTTCCTCGATCAAGTTCTTAAACATTTAGCTCATCAACAATACTTTTGCTATTTAGATGGCTACTCGGGTTTTTATCAGATTCCCATTCATCCTGAAGACCAAGAGAAGACCACTTTCATATGCCCTTTTGGTACATACGCTTTTAGACGAATGCCCTTTGGCCTGTGCAATGCACCAACCACTTTTCAAAGATGTATGTCTACCATTTTTTCAGGGTTAACTGAAACTATCATGGAAGTGTTCATGGATGATTTCTCTGTCTATGGAGACAGTTTTGATTCCTGCCTTCAAAACCTCTCCCTTATCCTTGATAGATGTATTTAATCACACTTAGTCCTTCATTGGGAGAAGTGTCACTTCATGGTCAAGGAGGGTATTGTTCTAGGCCATAAGGTGAGCAACCAGGGCATTGAAGTTGACCAAACTAAGATTGAGGTCATCACCAAGCTACCTCCCCCAACCTTAGTCAAATACATCCGAGCCTTCTTAGGACATGCCGGTTTCTATCGGCGATTCATCCGTGATTTTTCCAAAATCACAAAACCTCTCACCAATCTTCTTCAAAAGAAGGTGCCTTTCCATTTCGATACGGCATGCATGGAGAGTTTTCTATGTTTGAAAAAGGCTCTCACCACCACCCCTATCATCCGTGCTCCAGACTGGGCCTTACCCTTTGAAATCATGTGCGATGCTAGTGATTTTGTTGTAGGTACCATTTTAGGACGACGAATTGACAAAAACACCATGTCATTTATTATGCATCCAAGACCTTAGATGAGGCTCAGCGAAATTACACCGTAACTGAAAAAGAAATGCTATCCATTGTCTATGCTTTCGATAAATTTTTCTCATATCTTGTTGGTTCAAATGTAGTTGTTTACACTGACCATGCAGCCATTCGCTACCTCATGACCAAGAAAGATGCCAAGCCTAGACTTATAAGATGGATTTTTTTATTGCAGGAATTTGATCTAGAAATCCTAGACAAAAAGGGATCTAAAAATGTCGTGACTGACCACCTTAGTAGACTTAGCTATAACCCCATTGATGAAAATCCAATAAATGAATCCTTACCCGATGACCAATTTCTCAAGGTAGACTCCCAATTTCCTTGGTTTGCTGATTTTGTAAACTATTTCGCTGCAGGTGTATTGCACCCTGAGTATACGGGACACTCTAAAGCTAAGTTTTTACATGATGTGAAAAATTATTATTGGGATGAAACTTATTTGTTTTGACTTTGCGCTGATGGTTTATATCATCATTGTGTATCCCACAAAGAAAGCATCGCCATTTTGGAACAATGTCACTCTGACCCCTATGGTGGTCACATGAGTTTCCAAAAAATGACTAGAAAGGTCCTACAATGCGGATTCTTTTGGCCCACCATCTTCAAAGACTCATATGATTATGTGCTTTCATGTGACCAATGTCAAAGGACAGGTAATATTTCCAAGTGTGACCAAATGCCTCTCACCTCTTGGCAGGAATTAGAGATTTTTGATGTCTGGGGAATCGACTATATGGGCCCATTTCCTTCTTCTTATGGGTTTTCTTACATTTTAGTCACATTCGATTACGTGTCAAAGTGGGTTGAGGCCATACCCACTAAAACGTGTGACTATAAGCTTGTTAAGAAACTTTTTAAAGATATCGTTTTTCCTCGATTTGGAGTCCCTTGCACCGTCATTTCTGACGGGGGATCCCATTTTTTGGAAAAAAGTTTTGAGGCTCTTTTGAAAACATATGGGGTTTATCACAAAGTCGCCACTCCTTACCATCCTCAGACCAGTGGGCAGGTAGAAGTATCCAAAAGACAAATCAAATTGATTTTAGAAAAAACTGTTGGACGAACTCGGAAAGATTGGGTGTTAAAAATCAATGACGCCATGTGGGCATATCGTACTGCCTACAAAACACCCATTGGTACCACCCCTTTCAGACTGATCTGCGGTAAGTCATGTCACTTACCAATAGAACTAGAGCACAAAGCTAGTTGGGCCATCAAAACTTTGAATTTTGACCTTTCCATGGCTGGAGAGAAACATTTTCTCCAAATAAATGAGCTTGATGAACTTAGGATGAGTGCCTATGAAAACGCAAGAATCTATAAAGACCGAACCAAAATGTGGCATGATGGTCATATTAAGCGCAAAGATATTAGAGAAGGGGATCAAGTTTTAGTTTTTAATTCAAGATTACAACTTTTTCCTGGAAAACTCAAGTCGAGGTGGTATGGACCCTACATTGTGAAGTGTGCTTACCCACATGGTGTCTTTCTCCTATGGGATAAAGTTCTGGGTGAGTTTAAGGTCAACGGTCACCATCTTAAAAGATATATCACCACTGAAGATGTTGTCACTTCAGACTCAACCAAATTTCCACCCTTGCAGGATCTGAACCTCACTGACCCTTCACCTCCCCCGGATTCCAATTAATATGATCTTGGTCGAGCCACGACGTAAAATAAGGCGCTAGTTTGGAGGCAACCAAACACTATCTTCCCTTCTCGTTGTTTCCTTGTTTTTGTTTTTTTCGTTCTATTTTTCCTTGTTCCTGTTGTCGAACCAATCAGTTCGCATTACCAGATGCTCAGTTCGAACTTGAATTTGCAATGACTCGATAAGAGAAACGATCGGTTGAAATTCCAGACACTCGACTCGTCTGAATGCAGCCTCTATCCTTTACCGTTTTGCGTTTGGCGGCCAAGGCAGACCAGCCGATCGTTTGGCTATCCAACCGATCGACTCGTGGATCCATTGATCTATTTAACGCACCAGACGCAAGGTCATTTTCCCATCTCCTCGCAAACCCTAGCCACCGCCCTTCACTGCTCACTCGATCGCTCATAGATCTGCCCGTTCTTCAGCCTCCCGCCCGACGGCGACGCCGCCCGTCTCGATCGGCATACGACTGACGGAGCCTCCATCGCCGCCGCCTCAATAAGACGACCGAAGCCAGATCCATCGAGTACTCAACCGACCGCCTGGTGCTTCAGTCGATCGCCTGGCTGGGACGCCGTCCGTTTCAGACGATCGGCGGGTTGGGTTCTGCATCGCCACCTCCTCGGCTTCTTCCACAAGACGACCGTCAGCTAGGTCTGCTGAGTGCTCAGATCCAGACTCAGCCGACCATTTGGTTACTCCAGTCGCCCGTCTCAGGCGGTCGAAACGCCCGTTTCAGCTACCAGACGATCCATTGATTCCACCAGCCGATCGTTTCCATACTCAACTGATCGGCTTCTCCCTACAACAATGATGTTCAGCCACTTTCACAAGGGCAAAGGCAAGGCCCCTGCATCCTCTTCTAGGGATCCTCCTCGCCGTTCCAGTTCTTGTCCCAGAATCCATTTATGCACACCCTCTCCTACGGGTGAGTCTTCTCCCGAGTTAGTCGAGGAGATGCTTCGGGACATCGACGAGGTGGATAAGCTTCTCCGTGAGATGGAGGGAACTCAGAAGGCAGCCAATGATCCAGATTCGACCACCCCCTGTTCACCCCGTATAGCACCTATTTAGGGTAGCTATGACCAGTTCACTAGCACTGAACACCGCCAGCGTTATGAGGATATGTTCGCAATTGGTGTTTCCTTGCCTCGTTGGGTGTGCGAAACAACCCTTGATGCTTTGGGCATCCACGACGCTGTCGACGATATTCTCCGCAAAAACCACATCCTTGTCTTTCCCTACCATGTCACCTCCGTCTACTGTGATCTTACCCTCGAGTTTTTGAGCACTTTCTGTAGGTTACACTGTTCTTTCGGAAACTCGAGTTGTAAATACCAGATTTTTGGGGAAAATATGGAATCATCCGCCAAGCAAATCACTTCTTTTATCCTCGACGACAGGGATGACTATTGGCTAGAACAATGTATGGCGCGGTCTCAGGACTCCTACCCAGACCCTTATGAAAGAGATAAGTTTTGGGTAGAGATTACCGGGCTTCTTCCCCGTCTTCCTAGTGGGCCCAAGGCCTCCTGCATTCACAACCTTGTGATCCGTTACCTTCACCGCATTTTGGCTTGCACCATTTTCAGTCGGGAAGGTACTCAGGGCGCAATTACTCAGGTAGAGCTTTATGCCCTTTGGTGTCTTTTACATGAAGAACCTTTTAACGGGGGCAATGCTATCATTGAGCATTTTGGTACCCAAGCTAGCCGAGCCACTTCCTCTTCTTTCCGCATTGGCCACTATGTTACCCAACTCGCCATCTCTTTGGGCTACACCCACATCATCTTTCCTCTGCTTGAGCTCAAAAATCACCTCAGCAACACTCACTATTTGAAGAATAGTAGGTTTATCTGTTTGGGCACCGAGGGAATTTATTACCTTTTGTTCAAAGACACTCAGGTGGTCCTCCAGCTCCCGTTACATTCGCGGTTTGCAGCAGCAAACTACGTCTACGAGTTGACTGATTTACCATGCCATATCCAGAGATTCTACCTGGAGCATCCAGATCCAGACACCTTCCCCGAGCCACAGCCTCACAGGAGGAGCCTCCCTTTAGAGGCACACGACGACGACACTGTACCGCCACCACCACCTTCCAGACGTCACACCAGGCGGCGACCAGATGACGACTCTGGTCCTTACGGCTTCTACGAGATCCAGACTCAACTGGATGATATTCAACAAGAGCAGCAGAGACAAGGCCACCAGCTCAATCACATGTACCTAATGCAGCGTTCGCAGAAGTCTTGGCATGTGGATTGCGGTCACTATGCCCCTAGTCGACCAGCTTATGATGAGTACGGAGCACACCAAAGTTATCCACGCCCTGATTCTTCTTATTGGGCAAACTAGTACTCCCACCAGCAAAACCCTCCACCGCAGTGACTCTTCCCTCCATCTCTCTCTTAGATTTTTCTCGGGTCAAGCAAATTTCTAAGTCTGGGGTGGGGTGGGTGGTACGTGCTCCACCCTTTATCTTCCCTTTTCAACATTTCCTTCTACATTTTTATTTATTTGCATTGTTTACTTTCAAACATAAGGCCTTTATCTAGTCGGCTAAATGTTGTACTTTATCTTCAAAAATCAATTGCATTATCAATTTTATTTCAAAAAACTTTGCAATATCAAGTTCCCTATGATCATGATAGCAATTTTTGGAAATGCTGGCAAGCCTTAGAGTATCAAATAGAATCAAATGCAAATTTTCTTAATTTTAGCATTAGATTAACTTATTTGTTTTTAATCTTATATAATGTAGCTACATGTCTCTTCTATCTTATGCAACGACAACTAAAAAAAAGGGTTTTTTGTTGCACGGAAAAATAAATCGCACGCCAAACCCTAAGTCTGGGGTGGCATGCCCTTCTTCCATACCCCACAAAGGGGTGTACCATCAAAAGATGCCAAAAAGAGCACACAAAACAATTTGTGGTCAATGTAATCACAAGTCCATGAAAAAATTATATCCCAAGTCGAATAGAGGAGGGCTTTTTCCGTCACACCTCAAATTCTCTATTCCCGTGCAACAATCAACCCAATCAAAAACTCAAAAAAAATGATGAGTGTCGAAGCGCAAGTTAGATCAAGACTGTCTTTACAAAGCATAAGTTTAAAAAAAATTAAGTTATGAAAAATGTTTTCTTGAGAAACATAGTGCTTACAATTTGTGGTTCTAGGAGATGGGTCGCTTGGCCATGAAAATGATAGAAGAATTGCTAATCTAGGGAGGATGAATTTGTTATTTCAAAAATTTTGAATCATTTTTTATTTTTCAATTTCTTGAGGACAAGCAAAGCTTTAAGTCCGTGGTATTTTGATGTGTGCTATTTCAGCACATCTTTTCTGCAAATTATTAAGCTTGTCACATAGAAATACCCCATTCATCTCTTGAAATTGCACAAATTGATATTTTCTTGTTTTTATCACAAATCTGACAATCATGTGCATTTTATTGCATTTTTAGGACCTGAGCCGATCGACTAGTACTGACAACCGATCGTCTCACCACATCCAACCGATCATTTGACAATATGAAATGCTCGGTTTGCCTTCAAGCATCGATCATTGCTCTCATCGGCTGACGGCTGAGATCGCCCGATTCCTAAACCAAATGCTCGGCTGATGCCCATTGCTGAGAAGAAACAACACGGAGCGGTTTCGACTGTGCCGCCACCCTAATTAGAGTTGGCAGCCGATCGATTGGCTGCCTTGTTCCAGAACCTTCCAACCGATCGATTGGTTCCTAAACCGCTCGGTTGGCGGCGCACAGATAGCAAAAATCCCAGTCGCCAGCCTCAAAAACCCCTAAACCTAATGTATTCCCTCCCCTCCTTCTCCTATAAAAGGAGGGGCACTTCCTCCTCTTCAGGAATCTTGGATTTCTTTGTATTGGGATTCTGAAGCAACTAGTCTTGTAATCATCTTCTTATTATGCAATAAAGTAGATTTAGTTCAATCATAGTTCTTTCATACTTGTTCTTGTCTCTTCATTCTGCCTTAGTCTTAATCTTCTTTTCTCCGTTCTTTAATTCTGGAGCAAGGAACAAAGAACTAAGCCATTTCATTGTCCCTAGCATAAGGATTAATCTCCTGATTTTTGGGCTAGACTATGGAATCAGTACTTTCTTCCTCCGTCTCCCCTTTCTCCATGAGTGAGTAGACTTCTATCGAGGCAAGTGGAATAACCCCTTAGCCATGGTTTGAACAACTTCTTCTTAAACGACTAGATGGTAATCAATTTTAATTAACGATTGATCTTCAGATCACATGTTAATCCGGATGGAAATGACCATGGAAATCCAGATTTAGAACAATAAAATGGATTACATAGACATTTTGATATGACAGTGGATTATCGTCTTTTAGGATGATAAACTAGCAAGTATGAGCACCAAGACCAATGGGCTCATGTGGAGTTTATCTCTTGTGAGTTTTTAAATTCGCAAACCTTCATCGAATCGTCGTTTAAGAATTAGTTTTTATCGCCTAGGCTAAGGTGGTGAAAACCCCTACGAGCCTCGATTTCCATCTCTTGATTTAATCACTGCATCCTTTGTTTTCTTTAACTCTTAGTCTTTCATTCATATAGTTTTGCTTGTGTTAACAATCATCTTAATTTTTCCTTGTGTATGTTTATTCTTGTTAAGTGCATTTCTTCTTGCATTAGTGTAATCAATCAAACCCCCAACTTGAATTTTACTTTCTGCTTTAATCTAAAGAAAAATACCAAAAACAAATAATAAAGTTCTTCAAACTTTGGGTTCTAAGAACAATCTCTAAAAAGTTTTCCTGTGGGATCGACCCTTCTATACTACCCTTAAAACCGGAAGTAAAAAAAGGTTTAAACTCTAGGATTAACCATCTGAGTGATTGATATTGCAAACGACAATTATCCGATACCAGAAGCCTCGTCCTTTCTCTAGGGTTTGGTTCCTCTAATGGTAAGCAAGATATCAATAGCCTCTGGGGATCAAGCATGGGGCAACCACTATCATCCACTTAGGTTACATCATCCCCAACTCCCCACTTTTCCCGAAGTCTAGGCTTCCAACCTTCTTGCTTGGGTCCTTCTTTCTCTCACTAAAGCTAACCCCACAACCAGCCTTATACTAAAGGTCCTTTCTCCATGAAGGTGGGTCAAGTTTACAAGCATACCCTTACCTGGTGAAGCCTATGTTCAAGCTTATATTTTCTCAAGGTTATCCATAACCCTCTATGCTCATCTCATACGCTATTCATCATACTCTCATTGTGAGGGTTTTAACCTAATGTCAGCACTACTGACGTACTATGGGTGCCTACTATGCCATGCTCATATAAGCTCATGGGGTTTCCATGGGTTTTTCTCTATCCTCATCAAAGAAGGAGCTATCCTTCGTTCTACTCTACCTCCAAGACTAACTCTCTTTACTTATCCTCCTAACAAGAAGGTCTAGCCTTAGGTCTCTCCTGAGGGCATGACAACTTATGTCATACGACCTAAGCATGTATCTATTCTTTTACGCTTAATCTATTAAGCGTATGCCCATGACATCTTATTTACATGCTTTTTATTTATTTGGTGGAGGATTCCTTAAACCTTATCAGCCTTACCCATACCTTAAGAGGGTGAGGAAAAGAGAGAAAACCCAAATCCTTATTATCCTTAACAACATTTGAGTTGAGAAGGGATGAACAAGATGAGAGAGTCCTAAAGGTATCTTATTTCGAGTCAAATCCTGAGTCAGCCAATTATCATTTAATAGCCAAGATTACGTATTAAGCAATACTAATCAATCCTTACCCCTATCTCTGTGTTGTCCCTACATTGGACTTGGATACTACCTCTCTCTATGGTAGATCCTTACCCCCATGGCCCTACCTCATAGGTAGCCAATACTTAGGGTTATAAAGTCACATGGCCCTACCCAAAGGTATCCCAATCCCTAGCTCAAGGTGACTTGATGGACCTACCCCATTGGTAGCCATGTACTAAGTCATCCAATGACTTGATGGACCTACCCCATAGGTAGCCATGTACTAGGTCAACCATTAAGCCATAGAGGGGACTTGGATCTGAGCTAGTAGGCATATATCTTAAGTGATAGTCATATTCACATTATAGTTTGCATGAATTAAATTCATCCAACAATTTCAAGTCATCATGGAAAACTTTAGAAAAACTCAAAAAACTAATTCGAGATATTCATAAGCGTAACCACATACCTTTTAGGATGATTTGATATAGAATAGTCCAATCAAGAAATCCAAATAAGCAAGCAAGCACATTATGAGATCCTGAAATATGCATACAATTTCTTATTATTAATCATAGCATCAAGATCTATTAAACTTAGCTCGCTTCCTAGGGTTTCTACTCCACTTTTAGGGTTTCTATTGTGATTTGGGTTCCCTTCATCTCTTACTATTTTAAACCCTAATTATCTCATCCATTCTTCTCAAAAGATATTAAGGTTACCTTTAACAACATTGAACCCTAATTTCAGAAAAAGCATAATTAACCATCAATTAAGTCCATAAAGCCTCTTTTACATTAAAGCTACCATTTTTATCCTTTTAATCCATTACAAGATCATTATGCTCATTTATCATCAATTCATAGTTCATTATGGTATAATTCACATATGAACTCTATTTGTTATTAATTCTGCCTTTATCCATTAGAAAACCCTAATTTCTACATTAAGGGTATTTATCCACAATTAGGAACTTTTATACTTGAAATAGCTTGGAATTATCATATCTCAACTTTATTCACGATTTTGAATAATTAAAACCATTATGAGTCACTTTTACTACTATTAGGGTTTCAAGGCCCATTAAAGCATATTTATGCACAAGAAACTCTAAATTAACCAATTACGTAAAATGTTCATCCTTTTTGTTCTTAATGTACCCTTTTTCAATTATTAGGTTAATATCAACTTTAATCACCCATTAAACCCTACTAAACACATTAATCATCTCAAAATAGGGTTTCTTAATCATTAAAGCATTAAAGTTGATAACCTCCATTACTTTTCGAATTGCAAGATGAATTAGCTTCTAAAACCATTTTTAATGAATTCCCCTCATTTTTTTGAGAAACTTTCATATTTTATGCATATTCATCTGAGCTACTATTAAGGAGATATGGTTTTTTGTAATAAAACCTTACTTGGACCAATCGGAAGCTGCCACGTCACCCGTTCATGCAACGTAACCCGGCTTAGTTGAAAACATTTTGAATTGTCAATTATACCCCCGCGCGGCTCCTGGGATTTTCACAACTTGAAAAGACAAAAATGTCCAATGATGCCTTCGCTCATCTTCAACCTTACACAACACTTCTACTACCCTAACCGCACTTGGCGCGGCTCCTACTTCCTTCTCCGACCCCGAAGGCCACCAGGGAGGGTGTCCTTGCCTCCGCCATTCTTCTTCGAGCATGGCAAGGCCCTCAGGTCATGGCCGTGGCGGTTGGGCACATGAGAATAGGTCCGTGATCAGCGACCTACTGGCAGGCATAAGGTCGGAAGCCAAGGTGGATGACCCCCAGATCATGTACCCTCGTCGTCGCCAAACCCTGCAGGAGGTTCTCGTCCCCCTCTCAAACTCCCTCATTGGCTCAGCACCGCCTCTGGGATTGCACCTCCCCTTCTGGTTGCGGGTAGAAAGGGATGGAAGGTTTGGAAGAGAGAGACGTCTGACGTTTGTGAACTCCTAGGTGTGAGGCACTGGTCTAAGCCCTTATATAGCTAAGGATAAAGGGATTTAGCATACACAAGAGTCTATTTATCAATGAGGAAATGAGTCATACTATCTGCAAAGATTTAATCTCCTTTCTTGACGTGTAATATATCCTTTATCAAGTATTTTCCTTAAACACGTTCCTTGATTAATAAGGAACCCTTTCACCCTCTATATCTCTCTCGTGTCTTACATAATTGTCAAATCCATAGAGTCATTAATCATATGTCCTCATAATAGAAAGTACCTCTTTTGATAATACCAAAATTCATTCATTATGCATCGTATTATCCTCTTATTTCCTATTATTGATATTTTCTCTTTCCTTTTCTCCATTGGGGCTCCTTGGACCCCAAGAAACTCTAATATTTCTAATTTCTTTTTAAGGATACTCATTGTCCTTCTAGATGCATCTATTTCTATTATTTTCCCATTATCTTGTTTATTTCTTATTAAAATATCTCTTTTTGAGAATTTATCTTTATCTTTCTTTTTATTTTCCACATTGGCATTCCTTTTAACATTAGGAATCCTTGGGATACGAAAATCCACCAAGGATAACTCAATTATACCTCTTTTCACTTATTTTCCACATTTTATCATTGTTTTCAATTTCTTTCTTAATAAAGAAATATTTAATTGATCTTTTCTTTTCTTATTGCTTTCATTTTGCAATTATGGACTCCTTGGAACCCAAGAGATACGAAATCCACCTTTGGATTATATATTTTTGCCTTCTAGAGGTTTCTACATTTTTCTTTTCTCCATTTCTTATTAATAATGGAGTTCCTTTTGTCTCTTCCTTGTTATTGGGCCCAATAGCCAATAAAGCCCACAAAACAACCATCAAGGCTATTGTAAATGAAATCCATTTATTCAAAACAAATTATATATTTATTTGTTCAAATATATTTAATATGAGAAATCACATTTCTCACCAAATGAACCCAAAAGTTGGGGTTGTAACGGATAGACTTTGTTTCATATACAAGTTATCCCTTATTAAGGCATACTTTATGCATATTTTATCTCTCTTATTCTATTATTTTCCTTTATTTGGATTCCTTTTTCCATTAGAAACCATGTTAACTTGAAATCCCATCCATGATGATTCAATCATACATCTTTCCACGTATTTCTCATATTTTCATTATATTCTCAAATTTCCTTCTTAATATTGTATTAATTGATTTCTTCTTTTTTCTTTTAATCACATTGGACTCATTAACATATTATGATCCACGAAATCACATACACAAAGGAAATATTATAAAAATAATCCATTCAATACATATAATTCATACAATTCCCATAGATATACATTTATTGGGAAAATTGCATTTCCCACGATAAGAACCCAAAAATTGGGGTTGTAACAATAGGTCATGACACTAGTAACTAGGGTATACAAACCCTATCATCTGAGGTACAATCACAACGTCCCTCAATCACAACATATATATACAAATACATGACACACGTCCACAACCGTTCCCCTATCGAGGCATGACCGCAACCATCCTCAAAACCTTGGTATTAGGATTTCAAGGACATATAGTCTCTTGCACCCCTCATACTCAATAGTATAAGCTTTGAGCTTCCATTAGAGGAACACTCATTTCACCATCTAGCCAGTTATGACACTAGAATGGATCTATGGAACAAGGTACTACATGATTAGGGTTTCAATTGATTAGTGAATGCCAATTGGGTATATTTTAACTGCATCAACCAAGTTACACGCAAACCCTAAAAGAGTTCTACAAAACATGGGTAAATTGCAACTTTAGAAGATATAAAACATAAAGCTTATCACATCATCACAGGATCAAAAATCCTTGTCACATCATGAAGAGGATAACACCTCACTAAGGGCTCCATCATGCCCAAAGATCATTAAGACCATCACATCATTCCCTATAAAAATACCATTATCTTTCCATGCCTCATCAAGGCTCATCATACCATCACCATACATAGGACACATAAGTTTAGTATAACATTACATTTAAGACTTATGATGTTCGTATGACAACAAATTAGGATTACGACAACTTAGAGAGAGAAACTACTCCATCATCATACAAATCACTGAAGAAAGCTAAATAGGATCATCACTTACTTTAATTAGGGTTAGGTTTAACAAGGTAGGTGAATTAGGGTTTAAAAACAAAAAATAAAGGTAAATCCTAATTCATATCATCTCTATCAATCATGAAAGCAATTAGGCCAAACATCACCATTGACCGCAGAGCTAGGAAACATAGTGACCATGTGAAAAATTCCTCATCGACCATATAGGGTAGGAACCACATTGGTGGTTGCTAAAACTAGGGTTCACCATCTTGGCGAACGTTGAGCTTCACCGCCTTCAGCTACCACTAGCGGTAGCCATCTTTGTCCACCACTTATATTAGCAATATTTGGATACTTCTAGGGTTATCCATCTTTAATGACTGTTGAAGATATAAAACGTGGCGACCACTAAGAGTCCAAAAACCACAATGACCACATATGTGAAATCTTGGCGACCACTAAGAGTCCAAAAACCTCAATGACCACATATGTAAAATCTTGGAGACCTCAAGAGTGAAATATTTGTGACTAAAAAGGATGAAAATATCATCGACCACTTTGAAAAAAAATTCTTTGTGACCAATCATGTGTCTAAAAACATTGGCGACTATAATGGGTTCAAAACATTGGTGACCACATGATATCAAGGTCTCATCGAACACATAGAGAAAAATCTTGGAGACCACTAATCATCAAAGTTCTTGGTGACCATGAAGATACCAAAATCTCATCACCCACTAAGAATCAAAATAGGTTGGTTACCACCTAGAATCTGAAAGGTCATCAAGCTGAATCACTAGGGAGAAGATATGTTCAAAACCTTAATTAGCAACCATCATTTGAGAGATCAAAAACCATCATTTCTACAAGCATACAAGAATCAAAGACTCCATTATCAATCAAGGTTTATGCACAATATTTAGGGCTCATCTAAGAAGGTGTACTACTAATGAATTATCATGTAAACACAATGTCTAGATAAAAGGTATTATCTTTATACTTGTAACAACGTTTTAGGGTAAGATTATGTGCATGCACGAGGGAAGTAAGAAATAATCATGGGGAAAGTTAACTCCAATAGTAAGGTTGCTCGACAAAAATAAGGTTGATCAAGGAAATAATCATGGGGAAAGTTAACTCCTAGCTTGATCACTCCTCTCGGACATGCTAGATCCACCTTCAAGAAGAGAGCAAACCCTAGATCAAGGAAGTAAGAAAAAGATGTTCTTTAAGATCTAACTCAAGAACTACCATGGAACACCATGGGTTTGGTCAAGAAGAGAAAGAATAGGGGAATAACAGTAAGAAAAATGTAGGTAAAGAGGGAGATCTTACTTACCAAGACCAAGAAACCAAGCAAGGAATCTACACAAGTATAAGGAGAGGGTATATCTGAACCCTAGATCAACATGCACAGAAGATAGGCCAAGTTCTCCTTCAACCTTGACTCCTCCTTCTCCACCAAACAAGGGGGACGAGCTCCAATAGAAAGGAAGGAAGGAGAAAAGGCTAGGTGTGTAACGAGATTATTTGCATGCAAAGAGAGAGGCTTATATATCTTAGGGTTGAAGAGAGAGAAAAGGGAGTAGGTGTCAAGCTAAGCATGCCATGTATTCAAGAGATCTCGTCCATGCAAGAACCTCACTCATGAAACTAGGATAAACACAAACCAAGAGACCCCACCAAGAAAATTCATCAACCAAGCTTGTCTAGAAAAGCAAATGACTGTTGAGAATCTTTGGCGACCAATTGATCAAAAAAGTAAATGGTCATTGGGAACTTTTGTGACCAACTGATCAGAAAAGCAAACGGTTGTTAACCCTTGGGATCTTGGTGACCAAGATGAGAAAGGAACCTCATCGACCACCAACCCTAGACACAAGAGAATGTAATCGACCACCAAAACATGGGACCATATAAAAACCTAGCAATCGCAAAAACTAGGGGCTCAACACCCAAGGTCAATCATTGACTTAGGGCATCCATGCAAACCCTAATCTCAACATGAGATGTCACCACTCAAACCAGGGTGTGACAAGGCTCCCCAAATCTCAACCAAAACCAAAATGATGTGAAATCATGTGAGGTATAACAAGTGTCGGGACCCATCACGCTAAATGAGATTACTCAAAACATAAAATGCAATCAATCACTAATTAATCACATACCCAAAAATGTGGGTAAATTAAAACTGATTTCAATGTCAGCACCTTCTTAAAAACGTTTGAAGGATCCTGACATCTTTCTTGTATCCAAACTATGCCACACAAACAAGCATTAATATGCTAACAAAAGTCTGATTCATTTGAAACATTATATACAAACTTTATCTCGCCTGGACCTGAGAGTACATGGATGACTCTAGGACAAACTAGACATCTAGTCAACTTTATCAAATATTCATGATTGTAGTTCCTCTTTACTTCCATGGTTCTGTTATCGTCACTGCCGATTACCTAAAAAAATGTGGTGAACCACAGGAGTGAGACCCAGTCCCAGCAAGAGATATAACCATCAACAATGTTTATTGATTACAACATTTTTATGTAATTAAACAGTTAAGAAGTTTATTCAGATATAAAAAATAAGATTAATAGTAATGATGATTAACAAAATACATAAAGGAGCAGATAATAACTATCATTATTAACCAGACTATCATCCTTTATCTTGTTGACAATATAAGCAGTTCAGTAGCATATGCAGTTTTAGCATCATGAGCAAGTCTAGTAACACAGCATAGCTAACAACATGAGCATGTCTAATTGGTTGAACATATCAACATTATAAGAAGAGCTAACAACATAAGCACAACTATCTAGACAAGCATGATTAGCAATATATGCATCTCTAGTTACAAAGGCAAGACTAGCATGCTAAATATAACTAACAACATGGGATATCTAGTATCATGGTTATAATCAGCCGTAGCAGTATAGAAACCAACATAAGCATGACTATTGTATGTACACATTTACCATCTTATGATCCAGAACATAAGAATAATTATTATCTCTTCATTGCACTAAGCATCATCTTTATGCAAAGAGAACAAACAAGGGTTATCATCCAATGTGAAGCATCGTGTATAACCCTAAACAAATATGCTACACGGTTGTATTACATCTTTTATTATGCCCTGAGGAAATTGAGGATACCACTCAAAATCCAACTGACCACTGCTAAGTCAAAATCAGTGCCATACAAGATCTAGGAAGAGTCAGACTTCTAAGATCTTCTCCGCCCCCGGTCTGTACGGGTCCGCCACATCGACCCAAAAGGTCAAGATGCTAACAGCTTAGTCCATCCTTGGTACAGGTCACGGCACTAGTGAAAGAGGTGGGTAAGCATACCCTACCATCTGAGGTACAACCGCAGTTGTCCTCCAATATCATCACATATATAATCACCGAGACACGACCGCAGTCGTTCTCAAACTAAGGGCTAGGTATGACCACAGTCATCCTCCCTAAACACTTGAATTCAGAATGACAAGCACCCCGCATACTCATCAGAATGCGCTCTGAGTTTCCCTTAGGAATACTCATTTCACCTTATGGCAAGTTCTGACAATCAGATGGATCTATGGCACAGGGCACTACATGATTAGAGTTGCACTTGATTAGTTATGCCAATTGGGTGAATTCAGGTTGCATCCAACAAGTGGACATACAAACCCTAATTCACTTCTAGAAATCAGATAAATATCAAAACTTGAAAAGATATAAAAACATATGAAACATAATTTATCATCTCATCATCACATGGTACTATTCACTTTACATTCATGAGACTACACTAGTCATCATATTATCACAAGATATAAATCATTTTCCCAATATCACAGGGTATCAACCCTTGTCAACATAAGAGGATTACACCTCATTCAGGGCTCAACCATGCCCAAAGGTCATTAAGACCATCATACTATTCCCTGTAAGATCATCATTACCTTTGCATGCCTTATAACAAGGCTCAACAACATCAATTATATTTAATACACCAGATCAACACAATATTGCATTAATAAGCTAGGAGATATTTATAAACAATCATAGCACGGTTATATTAACATTAAGAACATTCCTTTATTACATCAACATGCAAGGAATCTAGATATGATTAACTCTCATCATATTCATTATGCACATGTTTAGCATAAGAAAGTATCAACCATGTGGTTATAATAACCACCAATTAACATGTCAAGGTTATGATCATAGTAAGGAGGTTATTGTACAATCATTCCATCATATAAGAATGTTAAACATTAATGCCCATCTTTATCTGATTGCATTAAATTTAGGTTCAGCATGATAAATTATATCAATGTTACTAATCATCACTTATACCCAAACCCTAACTCACGGCATCCCCATTGGATCATGGATACATAAGGTGAAACATCACCATTACATTACATACTATTCTCAAGTATGAGCCCGTACCTAAATCAAGGTGTAACCATCAGGTTATAACATACTATGGTTTCAACAATAATAGAGTACTCCATGGTTATATTAGTTATTCAAGGACTATTAATACACAATTACCATCATTTAGTTATATTAAAGCTAGGTATAATAAGCTATACGTAATTAGGGTTACACATCAACACAACATGATTATCATCCCTTCTATTCATATGAATGATTAGGTAAGATTAACTTATTAAGGGTAACCCTCCATTTGTTCCATCATCATTCAACCCATATCACTATACCACAGTGCCATCCAGAACCATTGGATGATTAAAAGGCAAGACTATTGGTTGTTTACATAAGTAAACATCTTGGATAAACCACCTACGAAGTCCTTGATTTGTGCTCTCGAAAGAGTCACCATCTAACCCTAGACATCCCTTGATTAACAATACAAAAAGTTCTATTGAAAGTAGGGTAAAACCCACAATCAATTGTTCATTTCGAACAAGCCATACATTGCCAACAAGTAAAATCCTTAAGTTGATCATACAAAGGAAATCATATAAATCCCATTATTAGGGCCAACATATTACATTATCCATAATTCCACTTTATTGGAGGAACAAACATTATATCTTGACCATTGGGTCAAGTTCATATATTAAAATCATCAATTACAGTATATGTTCGACCATTGCATCAAGACCTAAGAAACCATTGGCCTAAGGATTAATTGATGCTAAAACTATATAATTAACTCACCATAAATTGTAGAGACTTGATCCACCCTCATTAGTGATCATTAAATCACTATAGGTTGCTAGATCAACGTTATATTCCTTAATCAACATCAAATATCAAGCTAATGTCAACATTGATTGATAACATCATTAGGGTATTTAATGGTTGATCATTAAACTTCTAATTGGTCCAAAACCTGACCTAAGGGGGTGAAAATAGGTTGTCAAAACAACCTGATCCAAGTCACATCATACCTTAGTGCTAACACACACATGATCACAGATTCATATATAACTAAAATCAGAATAGGGAACATTATAAAAATCAAAATCTAAGTCAAGCATAACTTCTTAGTGCATGAATCATCATTTTCAAGCAAGAACATGATCTAGAAAGTTTATGGTAAGAAATAAACAAGGAGCAAGTTATAAATCTTGCCTCTAATGCAAAGATGAAACCCTGCACAGAAGAAATCTCGAGCAGGTAGGGTAGAAAATCCAAGAGTAAGGCATGAATTCATCCATCTAGCACCTTTTTCATCAATTGAGCAAATCCTAAACATAAAGAGTAAGAAAGGTAGGGTTTTAGAGCTCTGGAGAAAATTCTACTATGGAACATTTTTCTCGTTGTGCACTACTGATTTTGACATTTAATCGAGTAAACTAGGTTCGATCGATCGTATAATTTCACTAAATCTCATCACACATATCAGTCAACTAATTACTGTCGAGAAGACATTAATAATTTAAACATGCAAATTAAGAGTCGAGCGGTGACGATGCTTCCCGGCACCTGCGTAAACACTGACATCTATGAATAATACTGACATCTGTGAATAACACTACTTTTAACCAAAACGTCCAATTATTTGAGTTAAATCGTGCGAATGGGAGTGAGATTCTACTCACATCGATTCGGAATGTTCGGATTTGTCCGGATATGCATCCAGAGTCCCAGTTCCAATGTTTGTTGGATTGTATTTTATCTTTGGATTTGTCCTAGAACAAACTTGCTACACCCAGCAGGTGCTCATGCACGACAGGTTGAAGACGAACTTAGTTAAGGCTGAATTGAGGACTAGGACTGGTGATTTGTTGTCTGGACCTCAAGGTCGGCCTCCAAGGTAGTGGATAGAGCTATTTCTTGTGCCCAAAAGGGCCTCTGGCCATCACTTCTAGCAGCAGCTGCTGCTTACTGCTTGATGGGCACTGCCCTTGCAGGTGGGCACCAATGGAGGCGGGTGGCCACAATAGAGGTAAGGAGGGAGGTTGGCGCCACTGGTTCGGTCTTCATGGCCAAAAGTTGTCGCTGATCCTCTATTGGTCGATAACGCTACTGGGCGCAGCACCTGCAACTGCTGCTGGTCGACTCCCTAGATGCTAGTCATGGCTGGGCAAGGAAAGGATAGGGGAAGGAAGGAGAAGGGTAGAAGGGGGTGCCCGGATCGGAGCTTGGAGCTCCAGCAAATTGCGCCCAAATCGCCCCTCCATCTCTCAACTAGGTTGGCCGATCGAGCCTATAGGATTTCACAAGAGTGATTGCTCTATTCTATCGGGAAGAAAGGATAAGGAATAAGCTATAAAGGGAAAAGGTTAATAACCTATTAAATGGGAAAATTGCATAAATGGTCCAAGGAATGTATAAATGCCATAACTATGGCCTCGGGGGTCCGATTGAAATGATTCCTTTTGCACATTTGCAAACACGAGGTCCTCTACCTTCTCAAGGCACAAAATTATGCTAATTAGCTTGTCTCAGCTAATCAAAATACTAATCACTTCTTAAGCACTTAACTTAGCTTAATCAACATATCATGCAAGTTTAGGGGCCTTACAACTATAAACCCCTAACAGGGATTTCGCCCCTGAAATCCAAGGTAAATAAAGATGGGTATTTCTTTTGCACCTCATCCTATTACCTCCACATGGTTACCTACATATTACAGTGATGTCACATCATTCATACATATCTCATATTGGGTCAGCAAAAAAATGCCCACATAAGAAGACATATCATGGTCACATTAAGAAATTTAATCAACCCCATCTCACTCTTATTCAACTTGTTCTCATAGAAGTTACTGCTTCGGCAACCCTAAAGTTTTTGAATAAATATTGATAATATTTTTGACCATATTTGAAATACTTTGACATGTCATCATTCAAAGATTGCTACAACTTTTAAGACACTACTTGAACACTTTCTTCCTCCTATTCATAAATTCTATTGGTACATTGGTTATGTAACATCCCTGACCTGGGTTATAAACTAACCCTAGATGTTTTGCCTGAAAATGTAATTAAATACTTGTAATTATCTTTTGGCATGTAATTAAGTTTCAGAGGAATATATACTTTCAATTTTGTCCTTTTTAAATAAAGTTGTAGTATTGTTTTGTAATGCAGGGACCTATGTGCAAATTACCCAGTTAAGGGAATTAATTTGCAAATTACACAGGTTTAGATGTTCCTCTTATGATGAGACATCATATGAGTGAATATGATGAGGTATGATGGATTTCCCAAGCTTGGGCATCAGGATGCAGCTTGTGGAACAATCCTTGTGCTTAAAAACCATAATTTTGGAGTAAAGTGCAATTTACCCAAAATGTGGGGTGCAACTTGTAAAATACACCTTCTAGAATATCATTTATGACTCTTGAAGAAATGATGAAAGGGGCGCTTCAATGAAATAATCAGATAAGAAGAATGGTCTTTGTGGTAAAAATCACCTAGTATGAGTAAGGACACCTTTCATATATGTACCTTAATTGTATGTTAGTTTTATTTACCCTTAAATCTTGAGTTTTGATGGGATTTGCTTAATTTATGATGGTTTGGACGTGCCTTAAAAAGAAGGAGGGACTTAGATGAGAAATCTATAAAATAGAGGTCCTTATGGTGAAAATCAACCTAAACTATATAAGCTTATTCCTTTACAAACCAAGTAAACGTATTCTCTTCTCTTCTTCACTTCTCATCTTGCTCAACCGACCAAGGCAGAGCTCTGGAGCTCAAGGAGATGACCAACTAGTTCTAAGTTGAGAAAAAACCATCTTCTAGCTCAGATTCTTGGAGGAAATCCTTGTATAAGGTTGGTTCTATGGTTAACTTACTTAGGTTCTTTGTTCTAGCCGACCTTCCCCAACCTTTTCTTGGAGAAACTTCTTTGGCCGACCTGTGGAGCTTAAGAATCCATTAAAGGCTTGAATCTTGGAAGCTTGGAGCTCTAGGAACAATGTTTGAGGCGGGTTTTATAACTCTAAACTTCTTGCTTTATTATGCATATCTATGTTCTTGCAAATTATGCTTAGTTCTTCTTCTTCCCCATTCTTCCTTGCACTTTTGCAAGCAATCCGTGTAGTAACTGACCTAAAAAGAGGTTTAATATGATGGGCGTGAATTCCTAGGCAACTTTATCAAACGACCTTGATCCTTTTGGTCTAAACGGTTTGCAAACCGTTTGAAATAAACGGTCTCAAATCATTTGATCTCATGCGGTCTTGCAAGACCGTTTAGAATCAAACGGTCTCAAGACCGTTTGATAGGGTTGACCAAGGGAAGATTGTTTACGGTTCTGTAGAAAAAATGTTGAATTTAATATCTACAAAGAATCATAACCTAATTCCAAACTAATCACAAGTTGAAGGCACTTCAACCCCCTAAACCCTAATCGGGTTGATTTGCTGATTTCAAGGATAATTTTTGGTGAACTTTGGGTTGAAGGACCCAAACGGTCTCAAGACCATTTGGGGGTTCATCCAAACAGTCTCAAGACCGTTTGGTGACAGCCCAAGACCGTTTGGAAGTCTAGGGTTAAGGTAATTTGATGGTTTGAGGGTCCAATCACAATAGGTTGATGAATTGATAAAAATGCTGATTTTAGACCTAATTAGGGTTCAACCCTTATCCAATCGAGTTTGATTTTGATGAAACTTTGGGAAAATGGTCTCAAGACCATTTGGAGGATGTCCAAACGATCTCAAGACCGTTTGGGCCAAGTTTGGGCCCAATTGGAGGTCAATTGATGGGTTCAACCTCAATTTGATTCACATTGTTGAACATTGATGATTAGCCGATTGAAAACCCTAATTGAGTTGGATTCAACCCTAATTAGCTTTCAATTGAGGGTCAATTTGGTGTCCAATTGGTTAAGGATAACCCTAATTGATTTAATTTACAAGTGGTTAACAAGGTTATGGCCAATTGGAGGCTTCAACATAGACATCCATAATCAATCATAACTTTTGTTTCACCTTTGAGGTCCATGCGGTTTTGAGCCCATTTGGGCCAAACAGTCTCAAGACCGTTTGGGGTCAAACGGTCTCAAGACCGTTTGGGCTCAAACGATATCAAGGTCATTTGGACCAATCGATCTCAAGATCGTTTAAGATCAAACGGTTTCAAGTCGCATAGCTTCAAACGGTTTGGAGGTCAACTTTCTCAAACGGTCAACGCACCCATGAGGTCTTGGTGATCCATGCGGTCTTGAAGGTCAAACCATCCAAACAGTCAACGCCCCCAAATGGTCTCAAGACCGTTTGGAGGTTGATGGTTGAAACCGTTTGGAGACTTTTAGGGTTGTTTTTGCTTAATCGTTTGAAGGTGTAATTGGTCCAATGGTGGTCTAACCTAAACCCTAATGGTACCCTAAGACATTAAGGGATTAAGTGACTAATGAATTGACCCATGATGGTGATCAATGGTGTACTTTACCAATATGCCCTTGAAGGGTTCAATTAAGTGATACCTTGTTTTCATCAAACCCTAATGACATGTTAGTGGTGATTTGGCTTATGTTAATCAATGAGGACTTAACCCAACCTAATTTAGAGTGGTGTAATCATCATCTATTAGTAAGAGGAGAGAGAAAGCACCATTTATGGTTAAAACTCAAGTAAAGTACCTTCAATGTCTATGATTTTTCATGATTAGGGTATGATCCACCTATGTGAGATCATGGAAACCCTAGTTATGATAATTGATGAATCTTAATCTAATCTGAGGGCATAAATGATGATGTTTCTTATACATGATGATGTTATGAGTTCAATTCACCATGAAGTGAATAGTAAACCCTAATTCTAGGGTGATGACATGTAATGTGAATAGTAAACCCTAATTGATGAAAATCAGGGAACCTAACTCTTGTAAAGAGTATGAACGTACAACTCTTGATATGAATTGTTTACTATTATCAGTTGAATTAACCATGCATGTTCTCATATATGATGATGATCATATCCAGGTAAGGATTATGATACCATATTCATTGAAAGCATGTTATTAGCCTTATGAATAGTGACATATCATGATGCCTAGTAAGTGGCATCTTATGAGACTGATAGGCTGTGAGAGCCATGAGTATCATCAAGGTCATGCTTATTAGATGACTTGTGATGAGATGATTGAGAAGTGATAATTGATGTGAGTTAGACTTGTTACATTTAGTATTCTACTTTCATAGATGCTATGCTAATGATTAATGTTTGAGAACATCTATGATGCTAAAAGAATAGTGAAATGTACCTAACTAATCAAGTATAATCATACCATCTAGAGCCCTGATCATAGATCCATCATTGTCAGAAGTTATATGATGGTGAAATAGGTTTTCCTAAGGGAACTCCTGGATCACATACTTTTGAGTATGTGGGGGAAATGGATATGTAAATCCTTACATCCTAGTATAGGAATTGATGTAGATGTATCTTAATCCATCAACCCTTCACTACATGTTTATATTGGGGTGATGTAATAGTATTCTCCTGAGGAAATCTTTTGTACCGCATCGATGAGAGATAAACAAGAAATCTTTTGATGACGAAGAGAGTACAGGATGCCATTGTGACTCTAATAGCGAAGTACCAGAATACCCTGGTGAGCTATAGTAGCAGAGACACTAAATGTCCTGCATGTTTATCCTCACTCTGACTAAGGAAGATGAGGTCATAAGAATCCGGCTCTTTTGATGACCTAGGTATGATACCGATGCGACTTAACAGTGATCGGTTGGAGTATGAGCGGTATACCTCATCTCCGCAGGGCATAATGATGTTTGTAAAACATAATCAACCACATAGTATATCTGCTTAGGTTAAACTACGAGACACATGAATGATGTTACAATGCATAGTACATGAATGATGTTACACTGCATAGTACATATGTTCTTCATATTTCCTAAATGTTGTTGTTCTACTTAATGTCAATCTGTTGTTGATTGCCTTTAAAGACTATATTGCTTATATTGTTCTTTGATTGCTATATAAAGCTTCTGGTTGAGAGTTATAACTCTCGCTGGGACAATTACTTAAAATTGTCTCACCCCGTAGATTTCAACTGTTTAGGTGGTCATCGAAGACGAAGGAACCAGCCTACAGGTGACCAATACCAACAGCAGCAGCACCAGGGGCAGCAGTGAATCTCAGGTGGAGATATTGACTGCTGAGTCATGTAGTTAGATAGTCCTATGCCGTCTCTGTACTCTCAAGTCCTTGGAGTTAGTGGTCTGAGATTTTGGTTTTGACTCTTGAGATTTTGTATCTGACTGTATATAATCACTCAAGAAGTGATTTAACTGAGATGTAAATAGTTTATCTTATTTCTATGAAAGAAGTTTTATGATTTCAAGATCTTATCTCAAAAAATTTTAATTTTCGGTGATTTATGTATTCCTCTGCTAATCGAATGCTTCCGCTGAGTTTATATCGTGGTTTTAGAGATCGGAGCCCACATTTAAAGTGGTATCAGAGCTCTAGGTTCGTTGAGTCTACAGAGACATAGGACTTAGGATGTCGAGTCTATCCTTAGTGTTTCTTCCTTATCTAATAGAGTCTTCTGCTCCTCAAGAGAAGAAGATATATACGGATGTCTGAGCCACATGAGGAGTATGTGGTAGAAACTAGCGTTGCCGCACCTCGGGAAGGTGCAAGGCACCTAGAAATAGAGCAGCCCGTACCTAAGCCACCCATGGAGCCACCTCAGTTTGACCCAGCTGACATGGGTAACCCAGCTATTCAAGCGATGTTCAGGCAGTTTATGACTGCCATGACACATATCACTGACAGGATGCCCATGCCTGCACCTAGGGCACCTGTCCAGCCTGAAGGACAAGGTATCGGTAAGACGTTCGAGCAACTTCGTCGTGTCAGAGCTACCGAATACTTTGGGACAGCGGACCCCACAGATGCCGATCTGTGGTTAACCGAGTTGGAGAAAGCCTTTAGAATCTTGAACATCCCTGAAGCTAAGAAGGTCAGACATGTTGTCTATATTCTCAAAGGAAGTGTTGGTCACTGGTGGACCATGGAAGAGTAGAAGAGACCTGGAATAGAGATCTCGTGGGAAGACTTTCGTCGGGAATTTGTCCACAAATATTTTCCAAAGACCTTCCTGGACGAGAAGATCTCTCAGTTCGAGAGATTGAGGCAGGGCATGATGAACATTAGTGAGTATGAAGCTAAGTTCATGGAGTTGTTGCGGTTCTGTCCGCACATGGCCTCCACAGAAGAAGAGAGAATCAGAAAGTTTGAGAAGGGTTTGAATGCTGACATGACTACTCCCATGTCTGCCCTAGAGAACCGGGAGAGGTTCTCTACCTTCGTTGAGTCAGTCCGAAGGATAGAGAGATCCATGGTCGAGAAGAGGCAAACCCAAAAGAGATATCCACAGTTCCAGGGTTCTTCATCTAGGGACTTTAAGAAGCCTAGATCCTCTGCACCTAACCCTCCACCACCCAGATCTAGTTCTCAGACTCAGTGGTCCCCAAGTAGAGGTAGAGGACGAAGTCTACCACTATAAGAGACTCACAGTTCAGCATCAATGTCAGTCACTGGACCACCAAGACCACAACAACTGGAGAGAAGCTTCTACAACTGTGGGAAGGTGGGACATTTGATGAAGGACTGCAGGTCTAGGCCTGTCAGTGTGACACAGCCTCAGAGACAGAATCAACAGGGATCACAGAGAAGACAATCTCAAGGAGCAGCTAGAGGACGTGGACAAGCGTCTCAAGCTGGATCATCAGCACCAACTCAACCTCAGGCGACAGTGAGGTTCTATGCTATGAACCCACCAGATGCAGTGGTCAATCCACGGGTTGTGGCAGGTCAGATGGAACTTTTATATTCTGATATGTCTAAATCCTATGTTGTGTCTGTTTTGATTGACCCGGGTGCTACGCACTCCTTTATCACTCGAAGAGTGATTCGCAACTGTAATATGACAGTCAATCATAGGGAAGATAGCTTGTTGCTTGAGACTCCATTGAGAGGGTCTGCTATTTTGTAGGAGGTACGCTCTCCCTGCATCCTCTTCTTTTCTGATCATCACATTCAAGTGATCTTATACCACTTGATATGCAAGGATTTGATATAATACTTGGGATGGATACCTTGGAAAGGTATAGGGTTGTTTTGGATTGTGAATCCAAGTTGGCTGTGTTTGCTGATGAGAGCAACACATGGATCTTTCAAGGAGAAAGAAAGATTCTACCCACCTGTCTTGTGTCAGCTATGGTTGCTGATAAGCTGATGACGTAAGGATGTTATGCATTCTTGGCCCATGTGGTAGATACTACCATGGAGAGTCCCAACCCTGCTGAAGTTCCTGTAGTCGGGGAATTCAAAGACGTGTTTCCTGAAGAACTTCCTGGTATACCACCGCCTCGAGAAATTGATTTTGAAATCAATTTAGTCCCAGACACACAACCCATAGCCCAGACACCATATAGGATGGCGCCTGCCGAAATGGCAGAACTCAAGAAACAGCTTCAAGAGTTACTTGAGAAAGGTTTCATCCGACCGAGTACTTCACCTTGGGGTGCTCTGATTTTGTTTGTTAAAAAGAAGGACGGGTCAATGTGGTTGTGCATTGATTACAGACAACTCAATAAAGTAACAATAAAGAATAAGTACCCTCTGCCGAGGATTGATGATCTTTTTAACCAGTTGCGTGGTGCAACCGTCTTCTCAAAGATAGACTTGAGGTCTGGATATCATCAACTCCGTATTAAGGACAGTGGCATATCTAATTCTGCCTTTAGAACAAGATATGGTCACTATGAGTTCACAGTTATGTCGTTTGGACTAACTAATGCACCAGCTGCATTTATGGAACTCATGAATAGAATCTTCCGACCTTTCCTTGATCAATGTGTTGTCATCTTCATAGATGACATTCTAATCTATAGTAAGGATGCTCAGCAGCATGAACAACATCTTCGCCAAGCTTTGACCTTGCAAAGAGAACACAAGCTATACGCTAAGTTTAGCAAGTGTGAGTTCTGGTTGCCGGAAGTATCTTTTCTTGGTCATGTGGTATCTGCCTCGGGTATTCGTGTTGATCCTAAAAAGGTAGAATCTGTTCTACAGTGGGAACAACCGAAGACACCGACGGAGATTCGAAGTTTCTTAGGGTTAGCTGGTTACTACCGAAGGTTTATTAAGAACTTCAGTTCTATAGCCTTACCCTTAACCAAGTTAACCCGGAAAGATGTTCCTTTTTCCTGGAGTGATAAGTGTCAACAGTCTTTTCAGCTGTTAAAGGAGAGGTTGACAAGTGCACCTGTGCTTGTGCTACCTGAACAAGGAAAAGGGTATGTTGTCTTCTGTGATGCCTCCAAGAATGGACTTGGATGTGTGTTGATGCAGGATAAGCAAGTGTTTTCTTTTGCTTCCCGATAGCTTAAGAAACACGAGGAGAATTATCCGACACACGATCTGGAGTTAGTTGTTGTGGTTCATGCCTTGAAGATCTGGAGGCATTATCTCTATGGAGAGACATTCCAGATTTTCACAGACCACAAGAATCTTAAGTATATCTTCTCTCAGCATGAGCTTAACATGAGGCAACGTCACTGTATGGAGTTAATCAAGGACTATGACTATACAATTGATTACCATCCGGGCAAGGCCAATGTGGTTGCATATGCCTTGAGTAGGAAATCAGCAACATCAACCATGGATAGAGAACAACTAAGCTCCTTAGTATGCTCTAGGAGAGATATGCTTATCTCTTTAAGGCAAGACAATGTGCAGTTGAAGGTGTCATTGTTAGCCGGTTTGTTAGCTGAGATGCATATTAAACCTACTCTAAGAGAGCAGATAAAGGAGGCACAGCAAGTTAATGATGCAGTCCAGCAGATTAGATCTGAGTATGGTGATGAGAAGCGAGAAGGTTTCCATGATTCAGATGATCAGGTGGCATGCTATCATGGGAGAATGATAGTACCAAATGTGGATAACCTGAGGAAGTTAGTCCTGGAAGAAGCTCATTCTTCGATGTATGCTATGCATCCAGGGAGCACCAAGATGTATCAAAACTTAAAAGATATGTATTGGTGGCCTGGGATGAAGAAGGATGTTGCTGAGTTTGTTCTGAGGTGTCCTGTGTGTTAGCAAGTTAAGGCTGAACACCAGAACCCTGCAGGAACAATGCAACCTTTACCCATACCACAGTGGAAGTGGGACCATGTGACCATGGACTTTGTTGTTGGCCTACCCAGGACTAGCAAAGGACATGATTCCATTTGGGTGATTGTTGATAGGTTGACAAAGACAACACATTTCTTACCTGTCAAAACAACCTATTCTGCTGAAAAGTTATCACAGTTGTATGTTCAAGAGATAGTGCGTTTGCACGGAGTTCCTGTCAGTATAGTTTCTAACAGAGGTCCTGTTATAACCCCAATTTTTGGGTTCAATTAGTGAGAAATGTAATTTCTCATATTAAAGATAATTGAACAAATAATAATATGATTTATTTTGAATAAATGGATTCCTTTCACAATAGCCTTGATTGGTTGCTTTGTGGGCTTTATTGGCTATTGAGCCTGATAACAAGGAAATTCAATTAGTAAATGGATAATTGAATTTTTAAGAAAAGAAATATGTAGAAACCTCTAGAAGGCAAATCCAAAGAGGATTTCGTGTCTCTTGGGTTCCTTGAGTACCAAGGAGTCCAAGGTTGCAAAAAAAATGATATAAAAACCTTATTTTGTTCCTATTTGCAAAAGTACATTAAGTTGGTTGTAAAGTGCATGAAACTTAGGTTAAAACCCGAATTGTGATTAAAGATCGGTTCTATGATACCTAACTAGTTAAATTGAACATTATTAACCTGTTAGATGATAAAATAAGAATCGAATCTGTTTTAGGTGAGAAATTGCTTGTTTTAGGGTTTTAATCTATGAATCCATGTTTAAGCATTTAGAAACCCTAATTTAGGGTAAAAGAGGATAAGATCCTATTTAATTTGAAAATAGTGAAAATATATTGTGAAATAATGGTTCTAAGTTATTTAAATACAAAAGTCCTTAATTCGGGATAAATGCCCTAAATGTAGTAATTAGTGTTTTCTCATGAATAAAAGGTAGAAGTGATGGAAAATCGAGTTATACGTGAATTAGACCTTAATGAACTTTGAATTGTTGATCAATGCGTATAATGATCTTGTCGTGGATTTAAAGGATAAAAATAGTAGCTTTAATGTAAAATAAGCTTAATGAAAGTAATTAATGGTTAATGGTGCCTTTAAATCCAAAAATATGGTTATATGTTGTTAAGAAAACCTTAATATTAAAGAATAGATGAGATAATTAGGGTTTATGAGTAATGGCATAAAATTAGGGTTTAATATGGTAAAAGATGAAGGGAAACCCTAATTGCAAAATGAAACCCTAAAATGGATACAGAAACCCTAGAAAGTGAATCCAAGTAAATAAAATAGATTCTTGATAAAGTGTGTAATAAATAGAGTACATATTCTTTTCAGGAATTATGTGATGATTGAATTACTTGCTTGGATTTGTTGATTGGCTTGATGGTATATACATGAAGTATATGTTCAATAATCTGCATGACTCATCAAATCAGGTATGTGGTTACGCTTATGACTATACCGATTAGTTTTCCGAGGATTGAATCAACGTTTCCCTCAATGCATGAAATAACTGTTGGATGTTTTAATTCATGCAACTATAAAGTGACTATGGCTATCACTATGAGTATACATGTATAACTAGCTAGATCCGAGTCCACCCCTGTGGCTATGCAAAGGCTAAGGATAACCTAGAGCAAGGTCTAGGGTATCATGAGTTAGAAACTGGGATACACATGAGTAGTTCCATGAGACTCTTAGCATACCATGAGTTAAGGAGTGGGCTACCTACGGGTAGTGCCATGTGACTCAGCCCTAGAAATTGATTCACCTATTAGGTGAAGTCATGAGGGGTAAAATGGGAATCTACCATAAGGGAGGTAGTATCCAGGTCCACTGTAGGGACAACACAGGGGATAGGGTACACATGGATCGCGTAGTTATACTTAAAATGTAATCTTGTTTGTTAAAATGATAATTGAATGTGATACATTGTTATAGATAATTACATGATTATTGTTTCCCCCACATACCAGCTTCGGCTGACTGACATTTTGTTTGTCAGCATTTTAGGAACAAGCCAAAAGGACAAATAGTAAATCGTCACATTGTGAAATACATGAAGAAAAATACAAGGAGGATTAGTTAGCATAGAATCCTTAAGTGGATAGAAGTTAGAAATCCAAAATTTCAAAAGGTATGCAAAGTTTATTTTTTTTCTTACAGCTTTTCAGTATAGTATGTTAAAATTTGATAATTATTCTTGGTTAATTGATGAACCTTTGATCCGGAAGTCATGGGTGCGGCTTCGACCTCTCGGTCTCCCTTAATTGGGGGTTATCGGGAGGTGGGCTCGTAACATTTGGTATCAGAGCGTAGGTTCCCCAGTTAACCATTAATAATTATTAAATCTTACAAACTCCGTAGAACCAAAGGGAGTTATTAGAGGATTATCCGAAAGACGGAGGTGTCTAGAAAAGGATCACGACCGGGGGCTGGCAATATTTTCCTCCACACCGCTAGTCGGAATACGAGGACTCCCGGATCCGTGTGACTACCTGGCCAAAGTCTTAGGGTATGAATCGAAATAAGATACCTTTAGGACTTTCTCATCTTATTCATCCCTTCTCATCACAAATTCTGTTAAGGACCTTAAGGATTAGGATTTTCTCTCTTTTCCTCACCCTCTTGTGGTATGGGTAAGGTTAATAAGGTATAAGGAATCCTCCATCAAATTAATGAAAAGCATGTAAATAAGATGTCATGGACATAAGCTTAATAGATTAAGCACAAACTAAAGAATAGATACATGCTTAGGTCGTATGACATAAGTTGTCATGTCCTCAGAAGAAACCTGAGGCTAGACCTTCTTGTCAGGAGGATAAGTCAGTCTTGGAGATGGAGATCTCCATTGCAAGTAGAGACCTGGCACATCCTCTAAGGATGATGCTAACCCTAACCCTAAGTGATGGTTAGAGAGAGATGAGTTAGACCTGGGTGTTTGGATGGACGTGCCTGGGATGCCATATGACCCATGAGAGGTTGGATGACCGAGTACCTTTGGCCACCCAACCCTGGAAAGGGGTCGTGTAGGTCAGGACGAAGGATATCTCCTTCCTTAATAAGGATAGAGAAGAACCCATGGAAACCCCACGAGCTGATATGAGCATGGCATACCCAGTAGGCATCAGTGGTGCGAGCAATAGGTTTAAACCCTGGCTGAGGGAGTTTGATGGATAGCTTATGGGATAAGTATAAGGGGTTATGGATAACCTTGAGCAAACATAAGTTGACCATAGGCTTCATCTAGCTAGGGGCATGCTTTTGAGGTTGACCCTTCACAAAGATAGGACCTCTAATGGTGAGGTTAGTTATAGGATTAGCCCTAGAGAGAGAGAAGGAAACCCAGCAAGAAGGTCATAAACCTAGACCTCGAGATATGAGGAACAATGGATGATAGTGGTTGCCTCATGATCGATCCCTGGAAGTTGATGATATCTTGGTTGCCTTTAGAGGGACAAAACCTTAGAGGGAGAATGAGGCTTCTGGCACCTATGAGCCTATGGTATAAGTGTTTACCTTCTGAGAAAGGAAGAAGATGTTCTGTATACCCTGAAGAGGATTTGTAACAGGTTATGAGGCCTTGTACCTTATGGTTTGTCCTTGAGTAAGATCCAACTCTAAGTGTTGCTCGAGTTGAAGGATGACAGGTTGTGCACGTTATGCCTATTGCAAGCTTGATTCATGGTTAAGAGATAGAGCATGCAGCTGGGCACCTAAAAGTGAACCTAGGGTTCCTAGGCCTAAGAGGGGAAGTGGTATACCAAATGCTCATGATGAGAATTAAGTTTCTATAGTTTCGAGCATGGTACTCCTCAAGTATAGAGGAAAAAGGAAGTCCCTTAAGTTAAGGTATGCTTGATGAACCCCTCATAGCTAGGTTGATGATAAAGGAAGGTATGATCTTGATCCAACATTGAGGAAAGAGGACAAGTATGACCTAGCATGGTTCAGTAGGTGATATTCTTGTGCCTTAATAGCTTACTAGGGTTAAGTAGGCTCATGTGGATGTAAACCCTAGACCTAAGAGATTTTGTGACCTTGCTGTCAAGAGATAGTTTTCCTCCCATCCTGGGAGAGGGACACCTTTGGTAGGGTGTATATCAGTTTTGTTAGTTTAGGGTAACCTAAAGAGGTCTCATAGGATCTTGAGAAGCTAAGTGAAAAGTATATGGTATGAGAATGAACCTGTAGACCCATAGATATCCATATCTAATTGCATATGAATGTGTTACCATGGAGGTAACCAGTATGGGACTTGACCAAGGTAGGTAAGTTGCCATGATCCCTATGAAAGGATGAAAGCCATCCCATAAATGCTGAAAGAGAGATGATGAGGACTTGGGTAAGGTTCTAAGTGAATATGTACTATAATGGAGAATCCTAAGTCTATCCTAGGGTCAGGTAGGGATAAGACCGATGAAGGTAGGAGTTGCCTAATTCTCCAGTTGCACATGACCATAGGGTCGGGAGGTAACAACTATCATTGTCTAAGGGCCATGGGTTAGGAGATTGATCACCTTCATGAACTCATGGGACCCAAAGGGCAGATGAGTAGGGCACTCTCTTGATGCATGAGGGAAGAGGGATGACTCTAAAAGAGTCGGTACCCTATAGACCTAGAGGAGATGACCAAGGATATAAACCTCAGTAGGTTCAAGACTAGTATGATACCATGATGTCTGTGACGTAGAGACATATGTGGCATGTTGCAACTTAGATGTAAAGGTGTATTGGCAAGGTGGGATGTACCATCTCTACTCTTGGAACAGGAAGAACTCTGTATTTGGATTGCAGCCAAATGATTATTTCCTCTTGTTATGGGGGTGAGAGATAGGACATTACGCATGCCATACATCAAGGATAACAGATGAGGTAGGTTGGAACGTTGCCACGAGAAATGGGGATAGAGAAGATAACCTACTATGGTATAGTGAATGATACATGGATGGTTTACAAACACTAAGAGGAATGAGGTAGTCACCTTATGAGGATGTTTTTATCCTGAGCTAAGAGGAACTTACAAGTTATACCAGGTTGAGTTTGATCACCATGATGATGAAATCAGAGAGTGTTCGTGAAATACATGGAAGTGTATGTCTTCAATGTTACCTAATACCTAAGGATGTGAAGTAGTAATGGATGCTCTGGTTGAGATAAATCTGACTTGTTTGACTAGAAGCTAGAAGGCATTGTTTGGCTAACCCTAAAATTTGGAAAGGAGAGGTGTTTGGGATAACACTCAGATGTAACAAGATATGTTGAAAAGATTAGAGTTGTTTGGTTAGCCAGTCTAGTCCTTGATACGATGAAAGGATGGTGGTAGCACCTCAAGTGCACTTCTTTGGAAAAGAAGGTGATGAAAACCCGACTAGATTGGTTTAGGGTTTCGGAGGAATCGGTCTTGAGGAATCATGACATATAGGAAAGCATGATTGAAGATCACCATACACCTTGGTTCTACCAAGATAATAAGTGATAGTGGTACTTTAAATACCTACAATAAAGTTGCATGTGGTATATGGCCATGCAAGCCAAAGGTAAAGGAAGAACACCAGTACCACAGTGCATTGATATAAAGGATAAAAAGTCCCCGAGAGAGAAAGGGAGTTCATCACTATGGATGTTGTAAGTCTCCCCTGGACCAAGGAAGGTCAAGATGCAATATGGGTTATGGTAGATCACCTTACCTAGATGACATGAGAAAGAAAGAGTTCTATCAGGGGATAGATCTGGTTGAACTACCCATGAGAGAGATGGTTCAACTACATCGTGAAGCGAGTTCAAAGGTCCTTGAGTTTGACCTAAAGGCTCCCTTCCAAAAGATGGAAGTAGGTGCATAAAGGACTCGATGTTAGTATAGTTTATCACCCCTAACTACTGGTTAGTATGATCCAGACTAAAGGGTCTGATGAGAGCATATGTGCTCGTTCAGGGTGATGGATAGAGACAGTTCTTTTCCTATAAAAGATGTAATAATGACCACCATAGCCAGTATTGGGATATAAAGAAGCTCTGTAAGGGAGGTTGTGTCAGTCTCAACTTCAGTAAGGTGATGTTGGTGAAGGGACCACAATGGGTGTAGATGAGGTCACTTTGATCGTGCAAAGGCTGACAGGAGCCTAGAGACGACAAGAGTCATGAGCAGATACAAGGTAGACTGACATACAGTTCACTGTGGGAGTATATGTGACATGAAAAATTCGACCCCTCTAGGTTATAGCTAAGAGAGCTGAGTCCCTGAGGCATGGGTTCTTTTGACATGGTTTGGTGGAGAAGGTTAAGTTTGACCTTACCCCTCAGGATAAAGTAATGTGTGATGAGTTCCATGTGTCCAATTTAGAGCACTATGTGAGGTACCCACACCATGTGCTGAGCAATGAACCTATTGAGCCCCAAGGGAGGCTAAAATGACCTGAGTCACCTGTGCGGTTTATAGACGCCCAAGTGAAAGAACTCAGAGAAAAGAATATGTGATGATAAAGGTTCTTTGGAAGCGCCATGGGTAAGGTAAAGCCACATAGGGGCCAATGATGGATACGGAAAGGTCTTATCCTGAATTGTTTGTTTGCTTGATAGAATTTTGAGGACAAAATTCCTATAAGAGGGGAAGGATGTTATAACCCCAATTTTTGGGTTCAATTAGTGAGAAATGTAATTTCTCATATTAAATATAATTGAACAAATAATGATATGATTTATTTTGAATAAATGGATTCCTTTCACAATAGCCTTGATTGGTTGCTTTGTGGGCTTTATTGGCTATTGAGCCCGATAACAAGGAAATTCAATTAGTAAATGGATAATTGAATTTTTAAGAAAAGAAATATGTAGAAACCTCTAGAAGGCAAATCCAAAGAGGATTTCATGTCTCTTGGGTTCCTTGAGTACCAAGGAGTCCAAGGTTGCAAAAAAAAATGATATAAAAACCTTATTCTGTTCCTATTTGCAAAAGTACATTTAGTTGGTTGTAAAGTGCATGAAACTTAGGTTAAAACCCGAATTGTGATTAAAGATCGGTTCTATGATACCTAACTAGTTAAATTGAACATTATTAACCTGTTAGATGATAAAATAAGAATTGAATCTGTTTTAGGTGAGAAATTGCTTGTTTTAGGGTTTTAATCTATGAATCCATGTTTAAGCATTTAGAAACCCTAATTTAGGGTAAAAGAGGATAAGATCCTATTTAATTTGAAAATAGTGAAAATATATTGTGAAATAATGGTTCTAAGTTATTTAAATACAAAAGTCCTTAATTCAGGATAAATGCCCTAAATGTAGTAATTAGTGTTTTCTCATGAATAATAGGTAGAAGTGATGGCAAATTGAGTTATACGTGAATTAGACCTTAATGAACTTTGAATTGTTGATCAATGCGTATAATGATCTTGTCGTGGATTTAAAGGATAAAAATAGTAGCTTTAATGTAAAATAAGCTTAATGAAAGTAATTAATGGTTAATGGTGCCTTTAAATCCAAAAATATGGTTATATGTTGTTAAGAAAACCTTAATATTAAAGAATAGATGAGATAATTAGGGTTTATGAGTAATGGCATAAAATTAGGGTTTAATTTGGTAAGAGATGAAGGGAAACCCTAATTGGAAAATGAAACCCTAAAATGGATATAGAAACCCTAGAAAGTGAATCCAAGTAAATAAAATAGATTCTTGATAAAGTGTGTAATAAATAGAGTACATATTCTTTTCAGGAATTATGTGATGATTGAATTACTTGCTTGGATTTGTTGATTGGCTTGATGGTATATACATGAAGTATATGTTCAATAATCTGCATGACTCATCAAATCAGGTATGTGGTTACGCTTATGACTATACCGATTAGTTTTCCGAGGATTGAATCGACGTTTCCCTCGATGCATGAAATAACTGTTGGATGTTTTAATTCATGCAACTATAAAGTGTCTATGGCTATCACTATGAGTATACATGTATAACTAGCTAGATCTGAGTCCACCCCGGTGGCTATGCAAATGCTAAGGATAACCTAGAGCAAGGTCTAGGGTATCATGAGTTAGAAATTGGGCTATACATGAGTAGTGCCATGAGACTCTTAGCATACCATGAGTTAAGGAGTGGGCTACCTACGGGTAGTGCCATGTGACTCAGCCCTAGAAATTGATTCACCTATTAGGTGAAGTCATGAGGGGTAAAATGGGAATCTACCATAAGGGAGGTAGTATCCAGGTCCATTGCAGGGACAACACAGGGGATAGGGTACACATGGATCGCGTAGTTATACTTAAAACGTAATCTTGTTTGTTAAAATGATAATTGAATGTGATACATTGTTATAGATAATTACATGATTATTGTTTCCCCCACATACCAGCTTCGGCTGACTGACATTTTGTTTGTCGGCATTTTAGGAACAAGCCAAAAGGACAAACAGTAAATCGTCACGTTGTGAAATACATGAAGAAAAATACAAGGAGGATTAGTTAGCATAGAATCCTTAAGTTAATAGAAGTTAGAAATCCAAAATTTCAAAAGGTATGCAAAGTTTATTTTTTTTCTTACAGCTTTTCAGTATAGTATGTTAAAATTTGATAATTATTCTTGGTTAATTGTTGAACCTTTGATCCGGAAGTCATGGGTGCGGCTTCGACCTCTCGGTCTCCCTTAATTGGGGGTTATCGGGAGGTGGGGTCGTAACAGGTCCCCAGTTTACAAGTCGTTTTTGGGAGCAGTTACACAGAGCTTTAGGCACCAAGTTAAGATTTAGTACAGCCTTTCATCCACAGACTGATGGACAGTCAGAAAGGACTATACAAACCTTGGAAGACTTGTTGAGATCATGCGTTCTCCAGTTTACTGGGAGTTGGGATCTACACCTAAGCTTGATAGAGTTTTCCTATAACAATAGCTATCAACATAGTATTGATATGGCACCTTATGAAGCCTTGTATGGTAGACGTTGTAGATCACCCTTATGTTGGTATGAGACTGGTGAACATCAGTTGTTAGGTCCTGATCTTGTGCAGCAGACTACAGAGAAGATTAAAGTGATACAACAACAGCTTAAGACTGCATAGGATAGACAGAAGTCTTATGTCGACAGACGTCGTAGACCCTTAGAGTTCCAGGTTGGAGACAGAGTGTACCTTAAAGTCTCACCTTGGAAAGGAGTCCTTCATTTTGGAAGGAAAGGGAAGTTAGCTCCTAGATTTATGGGGCTTTATCCAATCATTGAACGAGTTGGAAAGGTAGCCTATAGACTAGGGTTACCCCAGGAGTTGCAAAAGTTACACCCTGTGTTTCACATTTCTATGCTGAGGAAATGTCACCCTGACACCGAGTCAGTTCTACAGCCTATGGAAGTAGAATTGAATGAAGATATAACTTAGGAGGAGGGACCAGTGTCAATCCTTGATAACATAATTAAAAAGCTAAAGAAGAAACATATAAGCCTTGTGAAAGTCCTCTGGAATCATCGTGGTGTCGAAGAAGCCACATGGGAACTAGAGGATGAGATGAGAAGGAAATACCCTACTCTTTTCTCCTAATATGCTTTATCGATTTCGGGGATGAAATCCGTGTAAGGGGTGGATAATTTGTAACATCCCTGACCTGGGTTATAAACTAACCCTAGATGTTTTGCCTGAAAATGTAATTAAATACTTGTAATTATCTTTTGGCATGTAATTAAGTTCCTGAGTAACATATACTTTCAATTTTGTCCTTTTTAAGCAAAGTTGTAGTATTGTTTTGTAATGCAGGGACCTATGTGCAAATTACCTAGTTAAGGGAATTAATTTGCAAATTACACAGGTTGAGATGTTCCTCTGATGATGAGACATCATATTAGTGAATATGAAGAGGTATGATGGATTTCCCAAGCTTGGGTATCAGGATGCAGCTTGTGGAACAATCCTTGTGCTTAAAAACCCTAATTTTGGAGTAAAGTGCAATTTAACCAAAATGTGGGGTGCAACTTGTAAAATACACCTTCTAGAATATCATTTATGACTCTTGACATCATTTATAGAAGAAATGATGAAAGGGGCGCTTCAATGAAATAATCAGATAAGAAGAATGATCTTTGTGGTAAAAATCACCTAGTATGAGTAAGGAGACCTTTCATATATGTACCTTAGTTGTATGTTAGTTTTCTTTACCCTTAAATCTTGAGTTTTGATGGGATTTGCTTAAGTTATGATGGTTTGGACGTGCCTTAGAAAGAAGGAGGGACTTAGATGAGAAATCTATAAAATAGAGGTCCTTATGGTGAAAATCAACCTAAACTATATAAGCCTATTCCTTTACAAACCAAGTAAACGTATTCTCTTCTCTTCTTCACTTCTCATCTTGCTCAACTGACCAAGGCAGAGCTCTAGTACTCAAGGAGACGACCAACTAGTTCTAAGGTGAGAAGAAACCATCTTCTAGCTCGGATTCTTGGAGGAAATCCTTGTATAAGGTTGGTTCTATGGTCAACTTACTTAGGTTCTTTGTTCTAGCCGACCTTCCCCAACCTTTTCTTGAAGAAACTTCTTTGGCCGACCTGTGGAGCTTAAGACGCCATTAAAGGCTTGAAGCTTGGAAGCTTGGAGCTCTAGGAAAAACGTTTGAGGCGGGTTTTATAACTCTAAACTTCTTGCTTTATTATGCATATATATGTTCTTGCAAATTATGCTTAGTTCTTCTTCTTCCCCATTCTTCCTTGCACTTTTGCAAGCAATCCGTGGAGTAACCGACCTGAACAGAGGTTGAATATGATGGGCATGAATTCCTATGCAACTTTATCAAACGACCTTGATCCTTTTGGTCTAAACGGTTTGCAAACCGTTTGAAATCAAACGGTCTCAAACCGTTTGATCTCATGCGGTCTTGCAAGACCGTTTAGAATCAAATGGTCTCAAGACCGTTTGATAGGGTTGACCAAGGGAAGAACATTTAAGGGTCTATATCAAACATGTTGAATTTAATATCTACAAATAATCATAACCTAATTCCAAACCAATCACAAGTTGAAGGCACTTCAACCCCCTAAACCTTAATCGGGTTGATTTGCTGATTTCAAGGATAATTTTTGGTGAACTTTGGGTTGAAGGACCCAAACGGTATCAAGACCATTTGGGGGTTCATCCAAACGGTCTCAAGACCGTTTTGTGACAACCCAAGACCATTTGGAAGTCTAGGGTTAAGGTAATTTGATGGTTTGAGGGTCCAATCACAATAGGTTGATGAATTGATAAAAATGTTGATTATAGACCTAATTAGGGTTCAACCATTATCCAATCGAGTTAGATTTTGATGAAACATTGGGAAAATGGTCTCAAGACCGTTTGGAGGATGTCCAAATGATCTCAAGACCGTTTGGGCCAAGTTTGGGCCCAATTGGAGGTCAATTGATGGGTTCAACCTCAATTTGATTCACATTGTTGAACATTGATGATTAGCCGATTAAAAACCCTAATTGAGTTGGATTCAACCCTAATTGGCTTTCAATTGAGGGTCAATTTGGTGTCCAATTGATTAAGGCTAACCCTAATTGATTTAATTTACAAGTGGTTAACAAGGTTATGGCCAATTGGAGGCTTCAACATAGACATCCATAATCAATCATAACTTTTGTTTCACCTTTGAGGTCCATGCGGTTTTGAGCCCATTTGGACCAAATGGTCTCAAGACCGTTTGGGCTCAAACGATCTCAAGGTCGTTTGGACCAATCGATCTCAAGATCGTTTAAGATCAAACGTTTTCAAGTCGCATAGCTTCAAATGGTTTGGAGGTCAACTTTCTCAAACGGTCAACGCACCCATGCGGTCTTGGTGATCCATGCGGTCTTGAAGGTCAAACCATCCAAACGGTCAACGCCCCCAAACGGTCTCAAGACCGTTTGGAGGTTGAAGGTTGAAACCGTTTGGAGACTTTTAGGGTTTTTTTGCTTAATCGTTTGAAGGTGTAATTGGTCCAATGGTGGTCTTACCTAAACCCTAATGGTACCCTAAGACATTAAGGGACTAAGTGACTAATGAATTGACCCATGATGGTGATCAATGGTGTACTTTACCAATATGCCCTTGAAGGGTTCAATTAAGTGATACCTTGTTTTAATCAAACCCTAATGACATGTTAGTGGTGATTTGGCTTATGTTAATCAATGAGGACTTAACCCAACCTAATTTAGAGTGGTGTAATCATCATATATTAGTAAGAGGAGAGAGAAAGTACCATTTATGGTTAAAACTCAAGTAAAGTACCTTCAATGTCTATGATTGTGCATGATTAGGGTATGATCCACCTATGTGAGATCATGGAAACCCTAGTTATGATAATTGATGAATCTTAATCTAATCTGAGGGCATAAATGATGATGTTTCTCATACATGATGATGTTATGAGTTCAATTCACCATGAAGTGAATAGTAAACCCTAATTCTAGGGTGATGACATGTAATGTGAATAGTAAACCCTAATTGATGAAAATCAGGGAACCTAACTCTTGTAAAGAGTATGAAGGTACAACTCTTGATATGAATTGTTTACTATTATCAGTTGAATTAACCATCCAGGTTCTCATATATGATGATGATCATATCCAGGTAAGGATTATGATACCATATTCATTGAAAGCATGTTATTAGCCTTATGAATAGTGACATATCATGATGCCTAGTAAGTGGCATCTTATGAAACTGATAGGCTGTGAGAGCCATGAGTATCATCAAGGTGATGCTTATTAGATGACTTGTGATGAGATGATTGAGAAGTGATAATTGATGTGAGTTAGACTTGTTACATTTAGTATTCTACTTTCATAGCTGCTATGCTAATGATTAATGTTTGAGAACATGTATGATGTTAAAAGAATATTGAAATGTACCTAACTAATCAAGTATAATCATACCATGTAGAGCCTTGATCATAGATCCATCATTGTCGGAAGTTATATGATGGTGAAACAGGTTTTCCTAAGGGAACTCCTGGATCACATACTTTTGAGTATGTGGGGGAAATGGATGTGTAAATCCTTACATCCTAGTGTAAGAATTGATGTAGGTGTATCTTAATCCATCAACCCTTCACTACATGTTTATATCGGGGTGATGTAACACTATTCTCCCGAGGAAATCTTTTGTACCGCATCGATGAGAGATGAACAAGAAAACTTTCGATGACGAAGAGAGTACAGGATGCCACTGTGACTCTAATAGCGAAGTACCAGAATACCCTGGTGAGCTATAGTAGCAGAGACACTAAATGTCCTGCATGTTTATTCTCACTCTGACTAAGGAAGATGAGGTCATAAGAATCCGGCTCTTTTGATGACCTAGGTATGATACCGATGCGACTTAACAGTGATCGGTTGGAGTATGAGCGGTATACCTCATCTCCGCAGGGCATAATGATGTTTGTAAAACATAATCAACCGCATAATATATCTACTTAGGTTAAACTACGAGACACATGAATGATGTTACACTGCATAGTACATATGTTCTTCATATTTCCTAAATGTTGTTGTTCTACTTAATGTCAATCTGCTATTGATTGCCTTTAAAGACTATATTGCTTATATTGTTCTTTGATTGCTATATAAAGCTTCTGGTTGAGAGTTATAACTCTCGCTGGGACAATTACTTAAAATTGTCTCACCCCGTAGATTTCAACTTTTTAGGTGGTCATCGAAGATGAAGGAACCATCCTACAGGTGACCAATACCAACAGCAGCAGCACCAGGGGCAGCAATGAATCTCAGGTGGAGATACTGACTGTTGAGTCATGTAGTTAGATAGTCCTATGTCGTCTCTGTACTCTCAGGTCCTTGGAGTTAGTGGTCTGAGATTTTGGTTTTGACTCTTGAGATTTTGTATCTGACTGTATATAATCACTCAAGAAGTGATTTAACAGAGATGTAAACAGTTTATCTTATTTCTATGAAAGAAGTTTTATGATTTCAAGATCTTATCTCAAAAAGTTTTAATTTTTGGTGATTTATGTATTCCGCTGCTAATCGAATGCTTCCGCTGAGTTTATATTGTGGTTTTGGAGATCGGAGCCCACAGGTTAGTCTAAAGGATATAACTCTAAACTTATCATGGTCATGTGGATTATGTCATCCAATCTAACTCTTATGCATTGATATTTTATCATAGGTTTATCTTAAAGCAACATGGTATCACATATCTATTGACCAACAAACCATCTATCCTTGATAGTGGTCTTGCCCAGCTATCACTAAACCATACACAACATTATAGAATCTCTTTTGTTTTTCCTTACAAACAACATTTATAGGATCATTATCAACTCTCTCTCTATATATAAGAGAGAAATACTTGGAATGTTCATTTAATAAACATCTCCAACCTTCACATATCTCTCATATTATTGATACATCTTGGATACTAGGATTCATTACCTTGGTATCCACCTCATGCGCTATAAGGAACTCACATCCTTATCTCATCTACTTTTACCAACATAACAAATATCAAGACATATAAAAGGAGTCTTCCTAATTATTGGAAGGCTCAAAAGCAAAATCATCACAAACTTTATGATCATGGAACCATAGTCCAAACAACCTCATTCTATAATAAGATATCCATTCTCATGTTTAAAATGAATCCACACATACCAAGTGGCAATGATCCACTTGAAATATGTGCCCTAGAAAGGAAAGACACAAAGGGAAAACACACTTCCCACATCATAGCAACATTGTTCGGGGTCACTAACAAAAAAGGTAACCAATTCTATTTTCATTATGCAAGTTACAACTTTTTATGTATAATTTTACCTTTTTCATTTCAGGTTCCTTGCCATTAGCATAGGAATCATCATGATTAACATATCTCATTACTCCTTCCTTGACAACTATTTATCACATTTGGTATGTTCTCTTATTTTATTATGTTTTTCAACCACTTATCGACATGTAAATCATCATATTCCATATTTTCTTCATTAAATCGGGATCATCTCCCTTAATTTCTTTCACATGCCATGCTGATTTTGCATTAAAATTTTCTTACATACATAGGTTGGTCTAAGATTAACTCAGGTTCCACCTTATTTCTTTGTCATTGTTCTCATTTATCTTCTCATTTTGTACTTGTTATAGGAGTTCTCTCTATCTTATGTGGATTTCATACCTGGATTCACTTTATAAGCATAGACTTATATGTCTTTTACTTTATTATCTTCTTGAATCAAATCTTCAAGAATGCTCTTTTTATAATTTGTATTCATATTTAGATTTCATAGTGTTGTATCTTTCTATTATAGTTACCAAACATTCAAGTTTTGATAGATTATGATGCAATTCTTGTATTCTTTAAGATAGGATTGAGATATTCACACTATAATTTCTTATTCATTATGCTCTTTAGATTGTCTCAAAATGAATACTTGATCAGAGTAATAAAAAAGATAACAATCTAAGAGTTCCATACTTACCCTTCTTCAATAATTGAATACCAGGCCAGGGCACCCAAATACTGAGATTAGGCAGTATGCACCATATTTGTATGTCATATTCTTAACTTAGACATCATACTAGTCTTAAGTCCTAGTGTCCCTGTAGACTCAATGAGCCTAAAGCTCTGATACCAAACTGTCGGGACCCATCACGCTAAACGAGATAACTCAAAACATAAAATGCAATCAATCACTAATTAATCACATACCCAAAAATATGGGTAAATTAAAACCGATTTCAATGTTGGCACCTTCTCAAAAATGTTTGAAGGATCCTGACATCTTTCTTGTATCCATACTATGCCACACAAACAAGCATTAATATTCTAACAAAAGTCTGATTCATTTGAAACATTATATACAAACTTTATCTCGCCCGAACCTGAGAGTACAGAGACGACTCTAGGACAAACTAGACATCTAGTCAACTTTATCAAATATTCATGATTGTAGTTCCTCTTTACTTCCATGGTTCTGTTATCGTCACTGCCGATTACCTAAAAAAACGTGGTGAACCACAGGAGTGAGACCCAGTTACAGCAAGAGATATAATCATCAACAACGTTTATTGATTACAACATTTTAATGTAATTTAATAGTTAAGAAGTTTATTTATATATAACAAATAATATTAATAGTACTGATGATTAACTAAATACATAAAGGAGTAGATAATAACTATCATTATTAACCAGACTATCATCATTTATCTTGTTGACAATATAAGCAGTTCAGTAGCATATGCAGTTCTAGCATCATGAGCAAGTCTAGTAACACAGCATAGATAACAACATGAGCATGTCTAATTGATTGAACATATCAACATTATAAGAAGAGCTAACAACATAAGCACAACTATCTAGATAAGTATGATTAGTAGTATATGCATCTCTAGTTACAAAGGCAAGACTAGCATGCTAAATATAACTAACAACATGGGATATCTAGCATCATGGTTATAATCATCCGTATCAGTATAGAAACCAACATAAGCATGACTATTGTATATAAACATTTACCATCTTATGATCCACAACATAAGAATAATTATTATCTCTTAATTGCACTAAGCATCATCTTTATGCAAAGAGAACAAACAAGGGTTATCATCCAATGTGAAGCGTCGTGTATAACCCTAAACAAATATGCTACATGGTTGTATTACATCCTTTATTATGCCCTGAGGAAATTGAGGATACCACTCAAAATCCAACTGACCACTGCTAAGTCGAAATCAGTGCCATACAAGATCTAGGAAGAGTCAGACTCCTAAGATCTTCTCCGCCCCCAGTCAGTACGGGTCTGCCATCGTGACACAAAAGGTCAAGCTGCTAACAACCTAGTCTGTCCTTGGTACAGGTCACAACACTAGTGAAAGAGGTGGGTAAGCATACCTTACCATCTGAGATACAATCACAGTTGTCCTCCAACATCATCACATATATAATCACCGAGACACAACCGCAGTCATTCTCAAACTAAGGGCTAGGTATGACCGCAGTCATCCTCCCTAAACATTTGAATTCAGGATGACAAGCACCCCTCATACTCATCAGTATGCACTCTAAGTTTCCCTTAGGAATACTCATTTCACCATCTGGCAAGTTCTGACACTCAAATGGATCTATGGCATAGGGCACTACATGATTAGAGTTGCACTTGATTAGTTATGCCAATTGGGTGAATTAAGGCTGCATTAAACAAGTGGACATACAAACCCTAATTCACTTCTAGAAAGCATATAAATATTAAAACTTGAAAAGATATAAAACATATGAAACATAATTTCTCATCTCATCATCACATGGTACTATTCACTTTCCATTCATGAGACTACACTAGTCATCATATTATCACAAGATATAAATCCTTTTCACAATATCACAGGGTATCAACCCTTGTCAACATAAGAGGATTACGCCTCATTCAGGGCTCAACCATGCCCAAAGGTCATTAAGACCATCATACTATTCCCTGCAAGATCATCATTACCTTTGCATGCCTTATAATAAGGCTCAACAACATCAATTATATTTAATACACCAGATCAACACAATATTGCATTAATGAGCTAGGAGATATTTATAAACAATCATAGCACGGTTATATTAACATTAAGAACATTCCTTTATTACATCAACATGCAAGGAACCTAGATATGATTTACTCTCATCATATTCATTATGCACATGTTTAGCATAAGAAAGTATCAACCATGTGGTTATAATAACCACCAATTAACATGTCAAGGTTATGATCATAGTAAGGAGGTTATTCTACAATCATTCCATCATATAAGAATGTTATACATGAATGCCCATCTTTATCTGATTGCATTAAATTTAGGTTCAGTATGATAAATTATATCAATGTTACGAATCATCACTTATACCCAAACCCTAACTCACGGCATCCCCATTGGATCATCGATACATAAGGTGAAACATCACCATTACATTCCATACTATTCTCAAGTATGATCCCCCACCTAAATCAAGGTGTAACCATCAGGTTATAACATACTATGGTTTCAACAATAATAGAGTACTCCATGGTTGTATTAGTTATTTAAGAACTATTCATACCCAAGTACCATCATTTAGTTATATTAAATCTAGGTATAACAAGCTATACGTAATTAGGGTTACACATCAACACAATATGGTTATCATCCCTTCTATTCATATGAATGAATAGGTAAGACTAACTTATTAAGGGTAACCCTCCATTTGTTCCATCATCATTCAACCCATATCACTATACCACAATGTCATCTAGAACCATTGGATGATTAAAAGGCAAGACTATTGGTTGTTTACATAAGTAAACATATTGGATAAACCACCAACGAAGTCCTTAATTTGTTCTCTAGAAAGAGCCACCATCTAACCCTAGACATCCCTTGATTAATAATACAAAAAGTTCTATTGAAAGTAGGGTAAAACCCACAATCAATTGTTCATTTCGAACAAGCCATACATTGCCAACAAGTAAAATCCTTAAGTTGATCATACAAAGGAAATCATCTAAATCCCATTATTAGGACCAACATATTACATTATCCATATTCCACTTTATTGGAGGAATAAACATTATATCTTGACCATTGGGTCAAGTTCATATATTAAAATCATCAATTACAGTATATGTTTGACCATTGCATCAAGACCTGAGAAACCATTGGTATAAGGATTAATTGATGCTAAAACTATATAATTAACTCACCATAAATTTTAGAGACTTGATCCACCCTCATTAGTGATCATTAAATCACTATAGGTTGTTAGATCAACGATGTATTCCTTAATCAACATCAAATATCAAGCTAATGTCAACATTGATTGATAACATCAGTAGGGTATTTAATGGTTGATCATTAAACTTCTAATTGGTCCAAAACCTGACCTAAGGGGGGGTGAACATAGGTTGTCAAAACAACCTGATCCAAGTCACATTATACCTTACTTCTAACACACACATGATCACAGATTCATATATAACTAAAATCAGAACAGGGAACATTATAAAAATCAAAATCTAAGTCAAGCATAGCTTTTTAGTGCATGAATCATCATTTTTAAGAAAGAACATGATCTAGAAAGTTTATGGTAAGCAATAAACGTGGAGCAAGTTATACATCTTGCCTCTAATGCGAAGATGAAACCCCACACAGAAGAAATCTCGAGCATGTAGGGTAGAAAATCCAAGAGTAAGCCATGAATTCGTCCATCTAGCACCTTTTTCATCAATTGAGAAAATCCTAAACATAACGAGTAAGAAAGGTAGGGTTTTAGAGCTCTAGAGAAAATTCTACTATGGAACATTTTTTCTCATTGTGCACTACTGATTTCGACATTTAATCGAGTAAACTAGGTTCGATTGATCTTATAATTTCACTAAATCTCATCGCACATATCAGTCAACTAATTACTGTCGAGAAGGCGTTCATAATTTAAACGTGCAAATTAAGAGTTGAGCGGTGACGACGTTGCCCGGCACCTGCGTAAACACTGACATCTGTGAATAATACTGACATCTATGAATAACACTGCTTTTAACCAAAACGTCCAATTATTCGAGTTAAATCGTGTGAATGGGAGTGATATTCTACTCACATCGATTCGGAATGTACGGATTCGTCCGGATATGCGTCTAGAGTCCCGGTTCCAACGTTTGTTGGATTGTCTTTTATCTTTGGATTTGTCCTGGAACAAACCTGCTACACCCAGCAGGTGCTCATGCATAAAAGGTTGAAGACGAACTTAGTTAAGGCTGAATTGAGGACTAGGACTGCTGATTTGTTGTCTGGACCTCAAGGTCGGCCTCCAAGGTAGTGGATTGAGCTATTTCCTACGCCCAAATGGGCCTCTGGCCGTCACTTCTAGCAGCAGTTGCTGCTTACTGCTTGATGGGTGTTGCCCTTGAAGGTGGGCACCAATGGAAGCGGGTGGCCGCAATAGAGGTAAGAAGGGAGGTTGGTGCCACTGGTTCAGCCTTCATGCCCCAAAGCCGTCGCTGCTCCTCTATTGGTCGATAACGCTACCGGGCACAGCACCTGCAACTGCTGTTGGCCGACGCCCTAGCTGCTAGTCATGGCTAGGAAAGGAAAGGATAGGGGAAGGAAGGAGAAGGGTAGAAGGGGGCGCCCGGATCGGAGCTTGGAGCTCCAGCAAATCGCGCTGAAATCGCCCCTCCGTCTCTCAACTAGGTCGGCCGATCGGGCCTACAGGATGCCGCTAGAGCGATTGCTTTGTTCTATCGGGAAGAAAGGATAAGGAATAAGCGAGAAAGGGAAAAGGTTAATAACCTGTTAAATGGGAAAATTGCATAAATGGTCCAAGGAATATATAAATGACATAACTATGGCCTCGGGGGTCTGATTGAAATGATTCCTTTTGCACATTTGCAAACACGAGGTCCTCTACCTTCTCAAGGCACACAATTATGCTAATTAGCTTGTCTAAGCTAATCAAAATACTAATCACTTCTTAAGCAATTAACTTAGCTTAATCAACATATCAAGCAAGTTTAGGGGCCTTACAATAAGTATGTGACAAATTTCAAGAAAAACCCTAGAAGTGTTTAAATTGCAATTAGGTCTAAAACAAGCACAAAAAAGCATAACTAGCTCAAACAGTGTCCAAACTGGACCAAACTTGAAACATATTCTTGTCATATGATATCAAAGAACACCACAAGGTTTGGTTACACTACAGCAAAATTTCCCATTAGTGGCATTTATTCAAGTGGCTTTTATAAAAAAAAACACTATCTTTCTAATATACATGCATTTTTAATTAAAATGCCTCTAAACGACCTATTATAGAGTTTCTAAAACGGACATAACATTAAAGGCATTTTTATTGTTAATTAGTGGCAATCTTAAATTTCCATACCAAATTAGAAAGTAATTGCAATGCAATATTTACTTCCCACAAGCTCCATCATTTTCCCTTTGTGCTCCAATAGATCATGAACAGATTGCGAGTATTGTGAGGGAGATTGATCTCTCTGCTCTCTCCATGTCCCTAATTCCTTGCTCACTAGCTAGACCAGCATGCGCGTGGAGGAGATAAAGAGTCTTGGTCGATCGTCGCCCTAGGTGTTGGTGGACTAGTGGTGGCGCGTGGAGTGCTAGTTGTCAGCGGGAGGAGTGCCAAGTTGCCACGGTTGCCGGCGGAAGAGTGACAAGTAGTTAGCCATGGATTGCCAAGGTGTCGGTGTTGGAGTGAGACATTGTCGGTGAGTCCCAACCATATGTATCTTTTATCCTCTTCCCCCACCATTTTCATACAGAGAGTCGTTTGTTTGCCCCATTGCCCCCAGCTGAAAGCAGGAGTGAAACGGCTGGGAGAGGAGCGCCATCTGCTGAGGGAGAGGAGCACAACAGCTTTTTCCTCCACCACAATCCGTGCAAGGTATGTGGGTTGATCTTGGTCTGTTCAGTGATTGTAGTACTGGTGTGTTATATAAAAAATTATTCTGAAACACCATGTAAGCTTTAGTCAATTAGGCTTCTTAAGTATATCTGGATCATCCATGTTCCTTGTTAGTGTTAACATCCCTCTTTAGAACAACATCTACGAAAGTATTGTTCACTCTCTCAATAAGAACCTTTTGGTAGGAAATAAACCTCTTCACGGTTGTCCTTGTACATCTCAAGTCATTAGCCATATATGCCAATTATAACATGCAATCTGTTGAACTAGTTTGATTTCTGATATACTACACATTCAAATATAGAAACAAAGAAAAACTAGCTACTGGTAGGTCCTAACACTAATATATTATCTGTATTTTGTAGATCTTACAAATGAATACATCCATTGAATATCCATGAACATACAAAGTCTGTTCACATTGCTTTCTTTCACTTTTTTTGGAACTATGAGGAACAATGATGGATCCTAGGGTGGGAGATCTTAAAATTAACTAGAGCAATGATGAACTAGATGAACTGATTTGAGGTTAGGATTAGTAATAAATTATGTAATGCATGAGTGAAACATACAGAGGTGAATTTAAAATGAATTTTCTTAACAGTTACCAATGCAAATGTTGTAGAGTTTATCTTTAGTTTTAGTCTAACGACTTTTGAAAATTCATTTTCCAAAAACTTATTAAGGAAGGGAAAGTTCAAAACTCTAGGTAATTATTCTTGTCGATATCCCCTACACTTTTTATGCACAGAAGTCATATGTTCTCATGCACACCCTTTTTTGCATCAATGGCTAGATTATCTACAACAAGATGTAACATTTTACAAAGTTATCATTCTGACATGCACTTCATGCCTATATGTTGGTTTCAACTCATATTAAGAAGGTTGTAAGATTAGAGGAAAAGAAAAGGTTAAAGGAATAGCTCAAAACTACATTGTATATGCATAGTTATAGTTAAACACAGTAGCATGAAAATAGATGAAATTCCCTGATTAACCAAACTTTTAGTGCCAATAAGTAGTCAGAATAAAATACCTTTTCATCCTAGGATAGAGCTAGTGCTTTAGAAAGGAGAGAGTAGCCTACAAAAACTCCAATGTTGATTGTGCTCTTGGCATTTGTTGAGTTAAGTATGAGAATCGTGAATGACCCTTCAATTTGAGTTAAGTACATCATGGCCCTACATTTAGATTCTAGATAAAAGCATCATGTTAGATTCAAAAGACATTAAATTGACATACTAAGCTACAGACTTGCACTAAGTTTTACTTCCAATGACATCATGAATGGTGGGTATCAATTAAGTACAATAACCATTCCTCTAAAGTTAATTACATCTCACCCCTGCAATTATAAATGCTAGAACATCATCAAAATCTTTTGAATAGGTTCTTATATTGAAAAACTATAGGCTCTTTATAAAATAGAACTATCCTACTGCTAATGTATTAATACAGACTACTTGGTCGAGACTCAAGCATTCATTTGTAACCAAATAGCTTTATAAATGGCCGCCTCATGTACATCATGGCCCAACAATGAAAAACGGGTGTCTTTGCATGGACATGGCCATTGGAGGCTTCCTAAATATAATCACTCCTTACCATTGTAGTGCCTCAAATGTGAACATGAGCCTACAAAACAATCATAACCCCCCCATTAATGAGGCCCCATCATCAAGCATAATTGCAAGCAATAGAGAAACAATAAACACTAAAACATTTATATAAAGTCATGCCTACTGCATAAAGTTAGAAAAAATTAACAACATATATCTCAATCTCACATGACACTCTATCTTTACCTCCAATATCTACAACTATGAATCCTCCATATCCATACCTTTTACATGTCCTTAGTTGCCACCATGACAAACCATCAGAAGAAGCTCGTGTGATGGTAACTACAGTGAGCTTAAAAAATTATCATTCAGATATGCAGAGATTACATATTTTTTACATAATAGAGATGTTTCATCAATCATCATTGTTTGATAGATGGGGTATTCCTCATCTGGTTGTTCTAACACAATGTGAACATGTAGTTCTTTTGTCTCTGCCAAACAGCAGAAATAGAAGGGGAAAAAACATGTAAAACTTCACACTTGTAAATCTACATTGAATGATCCTAACTATGTGTCTTCCCCATTTTTAAATATAAACTTACCTAGTAAATGGTCTTTTATCACGCAAGTAAGGCTAGTTCTTGACATCATACTAGATCTCTGATTCGGTAGTTGGCAGTTGTTTCTTAATTATATGTGAAGGTGTTTAATCTGCTTGCAATCCTTTCAAAACGCTTGCCTAAATCCATTGAAGTGTGTTTAACTTGCACCTTACTTTTCTTGAGTTGGAATAGGATGCAGATGGAAATGCTTCCAGTGTGAACCCATCTTCATTTCAATGCATTTGTGTGAACAGAGTGTCGCATTAGTATCATTGGTTTGATTACGAGTCTTATTTCATAACATAATTTTCCAAATAAAAGCCACATCGTTCCTTTAATACTAGAAACATGTGATGAAGTTTGATCAACATGTGATCTTGTCAGGTATCTGCTAACTCTAGCAAACCTCATAAAAATTTGTTCCTAAATTCATTGGAGTGTTTTGAAATTGCATCTTACTTATCTTGAGTTGGAATAGGATGTAAATGGAGATGTTATCAGTGTAGAACCATCTTCATTTCAATGTATTTGTGTGAACAGAGTTCTGCATCAGTATCATTAGTTTGATTATGTGTCTTATTTCAAGACACAATTTGTCAAATAAAAGATAAACCATTCCTTCAATTTCATTGTATCTCTAAAGATTATGAAAAGTTGTATGTTGTGCTTATCATTTTATTGAGTTGTACATGTTTGACTAGAGTATCTATGATGGAGCAAATCTCGTAAAATTGCTCTTGAATTCATTGGCGTGTGATGAAATTGCATCATACTTATATTGAGTTGGAATAGGATGCAGTTGGAGATGCTTCCAGTATAGGAAAATCTTCATTTCAATGTATTTGTGTGAATAAAGTTCTGCATCAGTATCATAAGTTTGGTGATGGATATCCAATCACCACTTATTTTAGTGGTCTAACTCTTACTAACAGGTTGCCCATTAATGTAGATTTTGATGGCAACTTCTTGGGTTTAGATGTTGAAAACTTGGTTATGATAACTAACAATATGGAATTCCATCAATTTCGGTGGGACTAAATAAGAGGAGTGGTTGGAAATAGATCTTCATTACCAACTACTAATCACACAACAATGAAGGATTAGTGAACATTGGACCAATTACAAAGATATAGGAAATTATCTCCTCTCTTATATTTCTTTTCAATCTATCATGTCCATCACAATAAAGTTGGTTATGACAAGCAAAAAAAGGTTAACTGATGTTATACTACTTTTTCTGAAAATATATAACATCATTATATATACTTACAATTGTTAGTACTTATATTTTTCAGTCTCTGTCCACCCACAACAATGACTATGAATTGGGCCTCTATGCCAATATTAATGTTCCCTGATGAAGAACAATTGGACATCATCCTAGATGATCATTCCTTAAACCAACTAACCATGCATGCTCATTGGCGTTTTCTAAACGAAAGACACTACAGGACTGGTGAAGTGGCCCTAAATTTTAGCAATTATTCACATGTTATCGAGGTTGAGTATGATTTGGCAGGAAATCTTGTATCAAAATCTAGTTGGTGCGATTGGATTAGAAAGATGTTGGTGGGTCATAGCGACAAGCTTTTTCTCCATCCAGTTGGCCATAATACCATCAATGTTTGGATAACCAACATAAACAACGAGGCCCCCAGTCATCTATGGCGGTATCAGCGCACGATGGAGCTAACCAATTCAGACGAATCTGATGATGAGATCCCTGTCAGTTCAGATTCGTCTAAATATAGTGAGGAGCTTTGCGACACATCATCATCATCAAAAAGACCACGGTAGGTCCAACTAACAAATATAATTGTCATGTCTTGTTTTTTGTTTACACTTTTTGTCTTAAAGTAATCAATCCTCATAGATAATTTCTTTTCTAAACTTCAAGAGAAGATCGCTACAATGAAAAGGCCTTGAAGTTACTGATGTGGGACCATGTTGGTGTATTATTTAGTTGTCTATCTGTCTAGACTTGTCTGTATTAATAGTTATTTTAATTATGTGCATGTTTAGGGGTACACCAACCCCTTTGTTTAGTTACTGTTTAGGGGTACACCCCTGTGTGTGGATGTAAAAAGAGATTAATGAATGGAACTGAAAGTTTCTACATGAATGCTTATAACTGTTTACATATGATTTCTGGTAAAAGAAGTATGATGATAAAGAAATGAATATATGTTGTAGTTCATAAAATTCAAGCACCTATCCATAATGATGGTAGTAGCAGATGTTCCATCAATAGAAATAGAAGAAATTATAGACCGGAAGTTATTTGGGATGTCCCCAAGCAATAAATGAAGTGTGTGTTCCCATGAATGTTCCAAATTCACAAAACCATCCTATCTACTAACACATTCAAAACCCAACAAAAAAATAGAAATATGCATATCCTATTATGTTACAAATTAGTGATAAATTTCATTATAAATGTTCTTTTATCCTTATTATAACTATGCTCTTTTATCCTTATTATAATTATTTCAAAAATTGCTTGGGTACCCGCCTAGTGGGATAGGATCATGTGAACTTCATTTTCATGATTACACTAGTATTTTCTCATATTGTATAGTCTTTTTTGATATGAAATACTTACTCATATATGTTATATGTTTTATTATTTTAATAGAATGGTAATGTCTTGGATAGCAGAGGATGACCGAATGAGTAGTAAATACTTATGTGAAGTATTAAAATTTTTGGATTTCACTTTTGAACATTCAACGATTGGAGACAAGATTGTATGCCCTTGTAGAAAGTGTGCTAATGTATACCAGGTCACCAGAATGACTGCATTGAGTCATCTATTGTGACATGGCTTCTTATCAAGCTATATTTCTTGGGCTTTTCATGGTGAAGATGTCGATGTTCAAATGGATGCTCCAACTGATCAGGGTGATTGCCTAAATGCTGAAAATTTACAAGATATGTTGCATGATTCTTTTCCAAGTTTCAGTGAAGGCAGAATATGGAAGGAGTGGAGCCATCTAGTGATCAACATTTCAATGCTGACAAATTTTATATCTTGTTAAAGGATTCTGAGATAGAATTATATCCAGGGTGTAAGAAATATAGCAAACTTGCTTACATCCTAGAATTCTATCACCAGGTTTTTCTTAATGTCTTGAGTAAGAAATCATCATCTATGTTTCTTACGTTCTTTAAGAAGATGCTACCAGAAGGAGAATAGTTACCTAATTCATTTTATGAGATAAAAAAGATGATTTTGGGTTTGGTCTTATATTATGTGAAGATTCATGTTTGTCCAAATGGTTGCATGTTGTTTTGGAAGATTCTGGTGATAAAGACATTTGTGATACATGTGGAGCATCAAGATGGAAATGATTACAATCCCAGATGATGATGACGAGCTTGCAAAAAAACCCCAGAGAATACATGTCAAAGTGCTTAGACACTTTCCACTTATACCACGCCTAATGTGGTTGTTCATGTCATCAAAAACCTCTTCCTTAGTGAGGTGGCATGCAGAAGAATATGAAAAAGATGACAAGTTAAGACACCCGGTAGATTCACCTGCATGGAAAACATTTGATGTTATGCATCCAGAATTTGCTGCAGATGCTAGAAATATTCGATTGGGACTTGCAACTGACAGATTTAATCCTTTTGGGACAATGAGTACTTCTTGTAGTACATGGCCTGTTGTGATTATTCCATATAATTTACCTCCTTGGTTGTGCATGAAGCAACCATATTTTATGTTGTCAAGCACAACATGTTGGCACTGGCCTAGTATGAATACATTTTTACATGATGTGTAATATCAGTTATTTTCCATGTTGCCTATTTTTGTCTTATGTCAAAAATAAAATAATTATGCAGACAAACTTTTCAAGGCAAACTCCACTCCAAATAAGGCATTCATCATTTAAGAAGGGACAAGTATGATTGTATTTATGTAAATTGCTCTTCATTTTACATTTATATAAATTTGTTATGTAAATTATATTTTGTTTCTAGGATGTGTATCTGCTGAGTTTCATAGATCCAAATGCTAGAATTGCATTTGGTCAAGTATCTGAGGTTGACCCCATGAAAAGTGTGGGAGTTGCAATATTAGGCACATCATTTGTTGGTGTTTTTGTAGAGGTTGCTTTGTTGGGCAATGATCCTCTAGTGAGACCTTATGATCAATGTCAATCTATTGATGATGTTGTTGGAAATGTCATAGCATGGCCGAAAACACATATATTGCCAAGGTGAGCATAAAGTATTTCTTATAATATTACATAATTGAAAACAACAGTAGTATCTAAAGTCGTTTCCATTTGTTGCAGGACATGAAGTTTAAACATAATTGCATTCTTGGATATTGTCTAGAGAGATGACATATATAGTTGTTTTTCTTTAATCCAATTTTTTATTAGTACATGACGATCCAAATAATGTTGTTTCATTCCATTGTCGTAGACAATGTTGACAAATGACAATCCTATTTTGTTTTGACCTATTTTTTATTTTGTTATGGAGAATCTTAGTATTATGGACAATACATTCACTATGAATGGTTTGTGGTTTTTTTATATGAGCAATGTTTGAGCATCTTGTTTGTGAGATTTAAATCTAAGCAATGTTTGCATTTGTGATGGGTCACCTATGCATTTGTGGTTTTTTTAAAATAGAGTTACAAGAGGCATGCCTTGAGGGACAGGTACATGGAGTTTGCTTCAATACATTCTGACTGTTGAATGTGAATGTCTTTTTTGCTTCCTATTCTACACAACATATCCATGCATACTTGTGATCCTTAATCAGGCGGCACTGGTAAATGACTCATTCATGACCATGGTAGATGATTATGCACGTACCTTAATCTTTCAGTTTGACTCATTTAGTATTTTGAGACCTCAATTATTTTGATATTGTTACATGATATCTATGTCAATAAAATCAATTCACTAATTCTATCTTTATGTTGTTGTTCATTCTGTCTTTTTTCCTGGTTGTTCTCATATTGACTTATCTATTGTTGGCTAGCTGCATGTACTAACTACTGTGCATAGTTACTTAAATTTTTGATAGTCCCTCCACCTATGCTATGTCCTTATCTATCATTAAATACCATATATCAAGTTTTACATGAGGACACCTACAATCTTGATAAAGTGTTTCATCATTGACTGTTTATTGAAATATTATATGTCTGACATCTCCTGAGAATAAAGTTTCTAGGGTGTCTGGAGTATGCATTTGTATATTATATAGCTGAATTGATGCATGATACCAACGTTTTTTATTTCTATTATTTTCTTTGAAAAAAGAAACATATTATAGTCATCTAGTTCTTATTTGGTAATTCCAGGGTCTCTCTAAATCTCAGGACCATATGCTAGGTTTCTGATAATGAAGAGCCTTTGTCATTGATATTAATATAATCATACTATCACAGACAAAATATTTTGGATTTCAGTATGCTTTTGACAAATGTACATTGTCAAATCAAAAGCCACGAATAAATGATTTTCATAAAATAGCAGCAAATATCGGGTCACATAGAGTTGACTGAAATACAATAGTTGGATCAGCATTGAGAGATTGGGTTACATTTTTCAAATTAGCAGCAACATCTAGATCATGGACAAATTTATTACCTTCCCTTTTGACATGCTAGAATAGAATATTGAAGAATAGTGAATTCAAGACATCGATCTCCTTATCCATGGCAAGGATTCTTCCTCTACACTGACTGTTGATTTTGTTTATCACACTTGATGAATAAGACTTGTGATAGAGCTTGTATATCTATTTCCCATGATCGGTTTGGCCCATCATGTTGAGGTAGATATTATTTCCATAATAGCTACATCTCCTAAATTGCTTGAGGAGGTTAGTAGGCTTCCCTATAGCTATCTTTATATTTAATTCATGTTCAAACATGATAAGCAGGTTCTTCTCTATGGATGAGGTCTTTTATGTGTTACAAGTGAGGTTTGTATTTCCATCCAGACTCCTGCACTTGTTTCAGAGGCTAATATGTTGTGTGAAAGGTTTTCTCACTATTATCACCATGATACCCTATTTGATGTATTCAAGGAGAAAACATGGTGAATCATCCAGGAGGGGTGATGTTATGGGTTCTCAGTTGGATATAACATGAATAGATCCCATAAGATCTCTGGAAAATAAATTAGTAGAAGCATTGTTGATGTGGATGCATTAAGAGCCATGGTTTGACTTCTTCATGTTCAGGTATATCCTAGCTATTTTTTATTATGATATACATAATGGTCTATCATATTATCCATGAGTTTTAATGGTGTGTTGCAGCTTCTGTATAAGGGTCAATTGCATAAAATTTTCTTGTATATATGTGCCTATCGGTCTTCTCTGTTCTAGATATATATTGCATATTCCTTAGTACCACCTCCATTATCTATCTCGATTTTGTCTCTCACATGTGCATATTGAATATTTCCTTGCACCCGCTTCATAAAAAATCTCCATTTTCTCTCTCACATGTGCCAACATATGTATGTCTCACTGTATGAATAGGAATCCTTCTGAACAAAGACAACTGGAATGTCATCCTTCATAGCATGGAGAGCAGTCAAACTTTGTATCGTAAATTTATTTCATGAGAAAGTATATTCTTGATAACTAGAAATCATGATTTTAGTTCCTGAAAACCATATTGATATCCTAAAAACTAATATACATGTGTGCAGGCATTGATTTGAAAATGGTAGGTTACATCATTCTATGAATATCTTGATAGTATGTGATTAGTCTCAGATTTGAGTTTAATATGTCTTAGATATCCAAATCACTTGTTATTCTGGTGAAAAAACTCTTGCTTCTTGAGAGTTTTTTATTGCAGATCCAACTGATATTAATCTCCTAAGAACCAACCAGAATATACATATTGGATTTTGACATAAATGTTCAATTGGATTGTAAATTCATATTTTATGTGCTTCAAGCTAAATATGTGCTTGTTGATGATCTGAAAGATCCTGCTCCTGCCATAACATTTGCTCGCTTAGATGCTACCACAACTCTGTTGTCACATTAGGTCTGTGTGTAACTTCTAATGTACATTAATTATATTTTTATTTGACCCTTGTGCTCTCTCCTTGTTAGATATATGAGCTTGGTATTTAACCTGTTGTTGATCCTCTTGATTCAATAATGAAGGGATCATTACATCAACAGAGGTTGAAGCATTTGAAGAGTTAACATGGGTAAGCTTTCAAGTTTTCATCTAACTATTCCCTATTGGTTCAACAAGGTCAAATAACTCTCATGATTCTTTATTGTCTGATTCTTTGTGTTTGATATTTTAGATTGCTGAGAAATTAGAGGGGACATTAGTGCTGCACCTCCAGCTCATTTAGTAGGAGCTGATAATACTCTGTTTCCTCACATGCCCCCTATTTCGAAGGTGTGTTCATATTGAAATTCTATTGCTTGAAATGGCTTTAGAACCCTATTGCTCCTGATCTTCTTGGTCCAACTCAACAACTTGATGTATGCAGGTTAGTTTGAAGGTAGAATTGGTTAATTGCTTAAGATTTATCTTAGTTTATAGATCTTTTGTAGACTCCCTAAAGTTGCATATCACAGTCTTAGTATGATATTATAGTCTCTTGGCTATATCTTGATAACATTCAGTGCTTCACTTGTCATATTATATCTAGAGTTTCTTTAAGAAATTCGAGATATGCTTATTGATATTGTAGCTCTTGATTGTAGAAATCAATAGATAATTCAAAATTTTGACACATGTGTCTATATGGTCATCCAATGAAAAATTCAAACTCAAGCTTCCCTCACCACCATCTTATACTGCACTCTATAGTGACTACTATAATCAATTGAGCACTATTGAGTGACTATTATAATAATTTGTAAGACTATTACCGTACATGTTATGCAGTGCTATTAGGTGGATAAATGTACATGTACACCGTTATCCTACCTAAATCATATTTACAGATAAATACCTAGTCCCTTTAAGGTTCTTGGTACATGATGAATGGTGCATGAGGGCAATATGCACAACTGGTAGCAATTATATAAATCTAATCAATGGTATGTGCAATGTTGATTGGAAAGTGCATAAGCTTGAAGTAATGTTATTGAAAAAAACAAATAAATGAATTTGTGAAGAGTTCATAAGGAGAACTCAACAATCAATAAATCCATATTGTTCTAGTATAATTGGGGTTTAATCTTATTCATGATCTACATCTGACTAGCAGTTGAATAGCATAATAGATCATATAGTATTCAATTTAGTTGTAAAAAAACACTTTCTATAAACTAAAATTGCAATTTGTGTTTAGTTCAATTTCATCCTGAATTCATTGAACCCAAACATTGAATGTAGAACCAAGCTGTATCTTTAAAAGAACCTACATGAATAGAAATATTTTCCTCTTCTAGTCTTATCTGTGTGATCTATAGGCTAAGCTAATACAAAATCAAATCATCCTACTTGGTTGAAGTATGATTCTTTGGTTTGAGTTGGATCACCAACGTTGTTGAACTTCAACTATTATTCCTATCCTACTTCAAAATCATGTTTTGGGGGATCACTAGCGGCATGAATATACGATTATAGTGAGCAATTGAAGTATTGGAATATGCTTACATATTGCTACTTTGTTTTAAAGAACCATATTTCATCATTGACGTTCAATAGTAGCACCATTTATATCTTTTTCACTTTTTTCTCTGACAAGATGTTACTTTTTGATCATATTCAATCCATTTTTGTCATATTTTCCACTTTGTCCCCAAAATACGACCTTTTCAAACCGGTCGAATGAATATGTATATGTGACTATGCTTACTATCATTTGTGTTGTGTATAAAAGTATTATAAACTCTTCTTAATTCTACTTTTTGTTGCATTGTAAACGATTATGTTACATACACAAAAGACTTTCTTGCATGTCTTCTTTTTTTTCTTGTGGAAAATAACAATATGCTAATTTTATACAATTATCTTGTAGGTGTGTGATGACATTATTTTCCTACATGGATCCATCATATCACATCTATGGACACATTAGAAGGCCTATTTATTCCATTCCATCTACTGATCATATAATAGATAGCAACAATGGGGAACTGTATTTTGATAAGAGTGAAAGGAGTGTATATTTCCATTTGTCCAGAGCTCCCAATGGAGTATGTCTTCTTCATTTCAAGCAAAAAGCCATGGCATCTAGGCTAGATTTCAATATATCCATGCAACACTCATGGTGGAATCTTGTTACCATCTTTACAAGATGAAAACAGAGGTACTTGGCTGTCCAATTTTCTAAACACATTCTTAGCCATGATGAATGCAAGAACTACTAAATTCAACAAGGGGCTTGGTGACCAACTTGTTGTTTGCACTGATTAGCTACTACTGTGCCAGTGTGTTTGCCACCACGATAATGAAAAATTCTAAATGAGACATCTTTATTTCAAGTTGGTTGTGGAGTGGTCCAAGATCATGAGGTGCTTCACTTCCCAACATCTCTCTCTCTCTCTCTTCAATATAGACACACTAAAAAAGTTGGACAATAACCCAACATAGTAGAAGTAGTTGATCTATCGAAAATACCCTGAATACAAGTAAAATATTAATTTCAGGTTACATCTAAATTTTTTCTAATGATAGGCTACGGAGAAGAAGGCACCTCCAAGTTTTTTTTCTATTGCATTGCTGATGTAAACCTGGTGCAGGTACTTAGTAGGCAAATGATGTGGAAGACAAGCACACAAATGAGGTGATGGATGGATACCCACATTTTGTGTGGAGGCAATGCTATTAGAATTAAGAAGTTTTGCTTCTATCACTGGTTGTTATGGATATGTTAGAGATGAATGTCTTGTCAACGTGGGAAATTTGTAGTGGACTTAGGTCTAGCCTGAGAGGGTTAAAAGAAATCCACTCTGGACTTTTACCTCTCATTCTATTTTTACTAGAATCCTGGATCCATAATCCACAATGACAATTACTGTGTTAAGAAATATTGTTATTCAATATAGTTTGAATCTTCTTTTTTGTTGTATGAGTTTCCTGGGTAAGTTCATCTTCCTATTTGAGGCCTCGAGTACTAATTGTTTATATTCTTATTGGAATTGGAGGCTGATCTTTACCCCTTTGTGTTACATTTCTATCATGATGCTAGAAAGGGACATGTATACATGTAAATCTTTGTGAAGATCAAGTTGCATTGAATTTCAAAGATTGTTTGTTGTTGAGGCCAGATGAGTTGTAGAAAATGATTCAGCTATCTTCATCTTTGAATGCCAAAAATCCAAGATTCTCAATAGTTGTGGCAGACAATCAAGTCAAGAAGCGCCATCTGAGAAGGTGCTTGCTGAATGGGCTGTTGAAGCTATTTCCTGAAGGAGCTCTGAAGTCAGCATGCTTAAAAGTAGATAGCCATATCAGGGAAGAGACAGATCCAATGATGTAGAAGTTATTATATTGAATAGAAAAATGTTATATATATGAAAGTATATCATTGGTGTTGTGTTCAATCTAAGGGGCAAGGTAGAATGTCCTCCCCATGTAATCGTCATTTTATTATAAATAAAAAATATTCATACTTTTGGAAATCTAAGTTCGGCTGCAATTGGCATTCAATCAGAAAATCTAATAATAAACTAAAAATTTAACGACTAAAAACCATGAAAACGTAGTAATACAGAACTAGTATGTCATTAGTGGATTTTTTATATGCCATTACACTCAATCAGAACCATTTCATACAACAACATTATACAAAATAATGGCCTTTATATAAAAGCCAATTGATGGATAGTGGCTTTTTTATAAATGCCAAATGATGTTTTAGTGGCCTTTATTTGGCATTTATTGGAAGCCACTAAAGCCAAGTGTTTAGTGGCATTTACAACTTACACCACTATATTTCTAGTGGCATTGGTACTAGAGGCATTTTTTTAAGTGTCAACAAATGCCACTAAACATGTTTAGTGGCGTTTATTTTTTTTCAGTGGCATTTCTAAAAGTCTACTAATGGGCGTTTTTGTTGTAGTGTTAAGGTTTTAAGCATATAATTATCATAACAAGAAGTTTCAACCAAAAATCTGGGTTAGGGGTCTTACAACTATAAACCCCTAACCAGAAATTTGCCCCCAAAATCCTACGCAAACAAAGACGGGTACTTCATATGAATCTTGTCCTCTAACTCCCACATCGATTCCTAGACACCGCGGTGATGCCACAAAATCTTAACCAAGACTGTATCCTTCTTCTTCAACTTCCTCACCCTCCTATCCAAGATCAACACAGGATCCTCAACATACGACATGTCCTCGTCCAACTCAACCTCTACTGGCTACAACGTCAGCTATATAATAGGGTGACACTTCCTCATCATGGAAGCATGGTAGACATTTTGTAACTTGTGTATCTCTGGTGGTAGCTCCAACTTTTATGCCACCTTCCCAACATGATCCAAGATAGTATGGTCCCATAAATGTAGGAGCCAACTTATCCTTCTTACCAAACCTTAACACGCCTTTCTAAGGGAAAACCTTGAGATACACTTGATCTCCAACTTGGAACTCAAGCTGTCTGCAACCTTCATCAACATATGACTTCTATTTGTCCTGGGTTGCCTTCAATTGTTATTGTATCACTTTGATTTTCTCTATAATCTATTAAACTAGCTCAGGACCCAAAAGTTGGTACTCACCCATCTCATACCAAAAAAGCAGTGACTGACAATGTCTCCTGTACAAAGCTTCATACGGTGCCATATCTATGTTCCTTTGATAAATGTTGTTGTAGGAAAACTCTATCAAATTCAGATGCACTTTCCAAATACTAAGAAACTATAAGACACAAGCTCTCAACATATCTTCCATTTGTCTGAGGATGAGATGATGTATAAAATCTCATATGTGTCCCCAAAGTTGTTTGCACACATTCCCAAAAATGACTCATAAATTGTGGACCTATATAAGATACTATGGTAACTCAAATCTCATGGAAATGAACTATCTCATCAGCATTAATCTTTGCTAACTTCTCTTTTGTATACATCATCTTGACTAGCAAGAAGTGAGCTGACTTGCTCAACCTGTCAACTATCACCCAAATGGAATCATGACCTTTGGCTATCCTAGGAAGACCAACCATAAAGTCCATAGTAATATGATCCCATTTCCATTGTGGTGTATGTAAAGGTTGTAACATTCTTGTAGGCTTTTGATGCTCATCCTTGACATGTTGACAAACAAGACACCTAGTAATGAACTCTGCTACATCACGCTTCAAACCTAGCCACTAGTACATATCCTTTAGGTTATGGTACATCTTGGTACTTCTAGGATGCATCGCATACATAGAGGAATGAGCCTCCTCAAGAATCATCTTCCTCAATCCTTTAGCATCTAGAACCGTTGTCCTATTGTAGAAGCAAATTGTCCCAGCTTCTGACTCATGAAAACATCATATTTCTTGCTTCCAAACTCTATCCTAATATTTTGTATCACAGTATCATTTATTGTGCATATTTGATCTATAGCATCAAAGTAGGCTTCACCTGCAACTGTGCTAATAAGCCTGCCAACAGAGAAACCTCCAGCTATAAATTCATCTAGTGAAGTGACACCAACATGTCTCGCTCATAGCACACCATGGAGTGTAGTTGTGCCTTGTCTGTAGATGATGACCAAGATGACTTCCTATTAATGCATCAGACACCATGTTCGCCTTCCTTGTATGGTAGTATATCATACAATCATAGTCCTTGATCAGCTCCATCCATCTTCTCTGTTGCATGTTTAGCTCCTACTTTGAGAAGATTAACTAAAGGTATGTATGGTTTGTGAAGATTTGTCACTTCTCCCCATACAGATTGTGCCTCCATATCTTCAAGGCATGGATCATAGGTTCAAGCTCCATATTATGTGTTGGGTAGTTCTCCTCATGGTTCTTAAGCTATCAAAAACCAAAAGAAATCATGTTCTTATCCTGCATCAACATGCATCCCAAACTGTTCTTCAAAGCATCACAAAAAATGATGTAGACTTTTCCTTGTTCTGGCAGAACTAACACTAGTGCACTGTTCAACTTCTCTTTCAACAACTATAACAAACATTGATACTTGTCATCCCAGATAAAAGGAACACCTTTTCTTATCAACTTGGTTAGGGGTAACACCACAACACCACAATTCTTGATGAATCTCCTGTAGTAACTAGAAAAACCTAGGAGACTTCAGACTTTCATCAGTGTCTTGGGTTGTTCCCATTCTAGCACAGATGCCACCTTATTTAGGTCTACACAAACACCCTTAGTAGATATGACATGACCCAAAAAAGACATCTCGGTCAACCAAAACTCACACTTGCTGAACTTAGCCTATAACATGTGTTGGCTCAACAACATCAATGCGTGGAGAAGGTTTTTCTCATGTTGTTGACTATCTCTAGAGTATATTAATATCTCATCTATAAACACCACCACAAATTGATCAAGATAGGGTCTAAACACCATGTTCATAAGATCCATAAAAGTTTTCGGCATGTTAGTTAGCCCAAACGGCATAACCACAAACTTGTAGCGAGCATACCTAGACCTAAAAGTATACTTGGGTGTGTAATCAATCTTGATCCTCAATTGGTGGTACCCTGACCCCAGATCGATCTTCGAGAACATAGTATCACCTCTGATCCGATCAAACATATCATCTATCATTGACAATGGGTACTTGTTCTTTATTGTGACCTTGTTCAACTGTTAGTAATCTATACACAACCTCATGGAACCATCCTTCTTCTTCACAAACAAAACAAGAGCACCCCAAGAGGAAGTGCTCGATCTGTTAAAACATAATTCCAGCAACTCTTGTAACTATTAATTCAACTCCTACATCTCTGTGTGTGTCATCATGTAAAGTGACTGTGGTATGGGATCTATTCCAGGAACAAGATAGATCTCAAAATCAATCTCTCTAGGAGGGGGAACACCAGGAATCTATGTAGGAAAGTCCTCAAACTCTCGCACTATAGGTACCTCCAAGATACTAAGACTCCTCATGTTGATATCTACAACATGCGCCAAGAAGGCCTCACACCCCTATCTCATCAATCTCTCTGTTGACATAGCCGATAGTAAATAGGTAGGAAGAATCTTCCTATCACCTTGGAAGCTCCACGAGACCTCTCCATCATGGAACGTCACCACCTTGGAACTACAATTCGAAACAACCGTGTACTTCTCTAAGGTATCCATCCCTAGGATCATATCAAATCCATACATATCAAGTGGCATAAGACCCACTTGATTGTTGCATCCTAAGAAAGAAAGAACACAAGATGGGAACACCTCCCGCAACTCAGACAAAACCAACTAAAGGGGTTTCTAGAAAAAGACTATTAGATCCACTACAAATAGGCAGATAACAACTACTCATTGCCACTTTAGTGATAAAAGAGTGTGTCGCACCTGGGTCAACCAAAATAGATACGAAAGAAGAAGTAGATAAGTCAGAATGAAAGAGTTCCATCTGACCTGTCATGATCTGTGGATTGACCACTCCCTCTAGCTGACTCATAGCATAGAATCTAGGCGTCTATTTTTGTCGTCTACATTCTCTGTTAGCTGGTCTAGATGACCCCTCTTATGACGCCTAATTGTGTCCTCTTCCACCACCACTACTGAACTACTACTGTTGGGAACCCTACTGACCCAACCTCGACTTCTATGTCACTTCTTTATCCTTCATAAGCACGCCCACCTGATATGCCCTACTTGTCCACACTTGTGACAAGTCATCAAATTGTATTGCGGCCTAGACGGCCATGTGCTAACACAGACGATGCGATGCATGCTCCTACCCGTGGAAAACTACAGTGTAACATACTGAATTCTAGACTTTTTACCTTTTGGTCCTCTTTTCCATCTTTTCCTTTCATTTATACCCTCTTTGGCCTTTTTGTTTAAGTTTTAGAGAATATAATGGTCTAATTAACATTTATTCACCTTTTTATTCCAATATTTGGGTTTATGCACAAATACCTCAGTGGAAGCTTAGTAATGGGTCGAATATACAAAATATCCACTTAAGTGATAAAAAGAATAAAGAAATTCATCCTAGAACTTTCTAGTGCTTTTTAAAATATGAAAAAGAAATAAAATCCCGAAATCTAAATAAAGGAGATGATAAATGCAATAATTGGGGATAATATGGAATATTTTGGATAAAAGAAGATAATGAGGAATATATTGTCCCAAAAATCCTAAATAAAAACCCAAGAAGATAATTTGGATAATAAATATATCAATTTTGTTTACTTGACTTAAAAGTTTCTTAATGGACAAGTATCATTTAAATTGGAACATAAATGTAAATATTAATGTCATTATCAATAGAAAATAGGAAATAGGCCAATAAAGTGAAATAAAATACTTAGTGCTCTTAAATCAGAAAAATATCTCCAAATTCGTATTCTAAACAAAACAATAATCCTTTGGGCAAATTTTCATTTAATTTGGTCAATGTTTAATATTTTATTTTATTCAGGAGAGAGAAAATGACTTAAAGACCAAAAATATTAAATATTTATTGAAAAAAAGTTATTAATGGCAAAATCATGTTCCAAACGTTTAGTATTACTTATAGGCCAAGTTTTATATTTTTAGAAGGTTTCTAGATGCCACTAATAAATTAAAAGGATAAATAAGTGGTAAAATGTAAATGAATTAAATAAAATAATAAAACTCTTCAAAAAAATATATTAATGTCAAATTTGTGTTCTACATATTACAATAGACCTTTGGATGAATTTTGAATCAATTTGGAAAATATTTGATGAGACGATAAAATTAGGAGAGAGAAAGTGTGCAAAACTTTCAAATCATTATTTAAAATACTAAAAAATTTCAAAAAACGGAAATAATAGCAAATTCGTATCTAACAAACTTAATATGAGTTATGGCTGAAGTTTTGTAATTTTTTGATAATCCTAATGTCATTAATAAAGGAGGAAAGATAAAATGTGTTTTAAATTATTTAACCAATTAAACATTCTCAAAATGCAAAACTAATTCCATATTTGGATTATATACGTCAAAATCAGTCAAGATATTGATTTTGGTTAATTTTGAAAGTCGTTTGCACCTTCAAATAGGAAATGAGAAAAAGTTAAATGATTAAATAAGAACTTTAATCAGATTTGTATTTGGCAACCTAATAAATGTCACGCACATGGACCGTTGGATCTTAATCCAACGGCTCGCGGATCATCTCCTACCTTGAGTAGGAGACCAGCGTGAGTGAATAGTAAATTTCGAAAATGTTGATTTTTCAGATGGTCATATCTCTCTCGTTACTCAACCAAATCGCGTGATTTTCAGCTTGTTGGATTCCTCGTTTGATTTCGCACAAGTTTATCCCAAGATTTTCGAGTTTTGTCGAAGATTCTCGAAAGCCCCAAATATGCTAAAGTCTTTCTCTCACCCCACATATGGAAACCCAAACCTAGACCCCTTCATCTATATATACCTCCACCCCTACGTGCGTCGACACTTGTGCAACTTGCCTATCTTCTTAATTTTGACTTTCGTCTCCGTTTTGACCCCCACCGAGCAGCCGAAGTCCCTGACCTTACGGCCCTTGCTGCTCCATGTACACACAATCTTCGTCCAAATTAAAAGTATGGTTGAGTTCTTCATTGCTTTAGCTTTCATACGCATCTTTTGGTTTTGAGTTTGGTCTAGTATCCCGGTTTCGCCCAAGTTTCCCCATGCTAGCTGCTCGAGACAGCAGCAATGGCATGGGGGTGAGAGGAAGGGGATAACCCAACCTCGTTTTACCGTTTTGCCCTCTCACCCAAAGTGGCTTTGCTTACGTGGCACTTCCCCATTGGCTGATCTTTGAAAAATCATATTTTTACTCGATTATCCAAATTTAAAACCAAAATATGTTTTGGAATTGGGAGAACGAGATCTATCTAACAAAAATACCTTTGTGGTCTGATTTTGAGATTTTCGAATATGTATTTTTCGAGTTGATTTAATTAACTAATAAATATGGAAAATACTCTAAAAAGTCAGTAACTCAAAAATATACAAATATATATGTTATTTTGATCAGAAGAACGTAACTAAGACAGTAGTGAGGTTTTTAGAGTCTAATTCGATCGTTTGTGAAAAACATCGATGGTTTTGAGGTTTTAAGCCTTTAATAAATATATATATATCTAATACATAAATATGATGATCATATTAGGGAAAGTGGATCTGATCTCGTGTAAAAGTTATGAAAGTGATTCTAGAATTCTAAAGAATAAGGTATGTGCATCTACCCTTTTAGTTGGGAAAATTTTTATACCAATACCTATGTTCCCTAATGAGGCTTAAGTTGACCTAATTCATGATTCTTGAAACCTAAATTCATTTATGCCTCAAAATTTTGTTGTAGTATTATCTTGTTTGGGTTTTTATACCCCATTGCCATGTTGTATAAATCCTTTGATTAATCTTGCCATAACTCTTTTTCTAGCATGTTGATTTTATTAGACTAATTAACTAGTGTAGTGGTACTTGTATGTACAACCACCCATAGTTGGGGAATGTGTTATTTCTCCCCTGGGGAACGTGTTATTTTCCCCCGCACATGAAATGTGTACAGGTGACTGGGAATGTGATACTCTCCCCTCACCCTTTTGGTTGAAGGTCTGGTGGGTGCCTCAACCCTACATAGTTAAGGTAGTTGATATTAATCATACATGCAAATCCTTAGTTATATATTGTTTATGGCAAGCATCTATTGAAATATTCTTATATATTTAGCCTCATTTTCTTGTATCTTCATCTTATGATGAACCCTAGCCTACTTTTACATGTTTTTCTTATCTTTCCATCTTAGAACAGTTTTTGTAACACATACTTTTATTTTTCCTTCTCTTTTTGCTGGGTGCTTTCCCAACCACCCAGGTGTGAAGCAAGGTGATGAATAGGACTTGAAAATCTTGGCTTTGGCTTGGACTTAGATGATGGATATATTTCTTGGAGACAAAAGTGGAGTAGTCTAGTTCCCTCTACTTAGATCCTCTTTTTGTATAAAGCATGTACACCCATATTGGGGAAATTTTTTTATGTACACTTTATTGAAATTGAATATAGTCAGAAATTTTATCTTCCACTGCTATCCAAATTGGATTTTGTTTACCATTATTTTTAGTAGAGAGATTGATATTTCGCCTCTTTACAACATGGTATCAGAGCCAATGGTAGTCAGATTTTTGACTATTTCAGTATGTCTCCCTAGTTAGAACCCTAGATTTGCATAGTTTCCCTTAAGTTACATGTTTGCCCTAGTTTTGATCCATGGTGATGATAGGTTGACTTAGAACCCTATAGTTTCACCTTAGAACCTTGTTGAATAAAATTCTAAAATACTTATAATTAAAATATGCATAACTTGATGTTGTTTAGGTTTGCCTTTAGGCAACTATTAGGGCATGCAGTTGAAGCAAGGGTGTCTAGAAAGGATCAAGGTTTTGGGGGCTGGCAAAATTTTCCTCTACACCACTAGCTTGGTATACGAGGACTCCCGTGCCCATATGATACCGGCTTGGCCTGAGCTAATACGAATTGTCCGAAATAGTTTGCTTTTAGGCAATAGTAACCTTAGACTTCTATGTTGTGTATCTTTGGGAATCCTAATTTGATTTGTTTGAGGATGGATACCAAGATAGTTTCCTTATGTCCCTTGGGACCACATGCTTGGAAAAGTTTATCCTTAAGACCTAGACATTAGAGTTTGGGTGTTTTGGAAGAGATCAGAGTGCGTAGTAGAAGTGTGATGGATCTTGATAATGGTTTAGTTACACTTATCCTTTAACCCTAATGTAGTTTGGCTTGATAGGTCGAACCCTTTAAGTGGTGGAGTATGGTTAGTTGATGATATTTGAGTGGTTAGATTTCGAGGATGAAATCCTCTTTAGGGGGATGGAACCCTATAACATCTTAATCTATCTTTAGAAACCCTAACTCCATGCTTAGGAGGTTGTTGTGCTTAGTGTTCTTCAAACAAGTAATAATGGTAACCCTAACATGCTTGTTTACATATTAATGAACACATAATTATCATCTAAGGAATAAATCATGTGCTTGAACCCTAATGTACATCCAATACACATAATATGAATATCAATTTTAATTGTCAATAAGTAAGATGTTAATAATATCATGAACCAATAAACCCTAATGATATGATGAGTAAGGTTATAATTAATAATTAATGCATGCTAAGGATGAATAAGTGAAATAAAATGGTCATGTTGACCTAAACCATAAGTTGTAATAATCTAACCCTAAAAAATACATCCTTAATACCTTTCATGATACATTAATGATGTTAAGTGCCATAATCAGTTAAGATACTTTGATACACATAAATGATATATAATCATCTAATCACATATTAATCAAGTCATCAATATGAAATGCATGTTGTCTTGTTATCTAATACACTCATGATTAGTCAACTAATGTGAATCAATTCATTAATATGTAATATGTCCCACCTTGATCATTAAAATACATATAATGGCTTCAATATGAATAAAAAGTGAATAAATATGAGAAAATAATTAATGATGACATTAATATGAGCAATAAAGCTAATGTGACATTGTGACAACGTTAATATGAATATAAGTGACTAATGTGATATTAATTGGAATAATTGTATGCTTAACCACAAATTGAATAGAATGTCTTATTTCATGAAAAATAATTTGTTATAACTTAATAAAGTGATAATATGAGGATAATGAAGTGTAAATCGAAGTTATTAATGATCAAATATAATAATGAATGTGGAGATAATTGAGTAACCTCTAATTGTGCGTAATAATGAAATATAACCCCTTTTGGCAATAAAGTGAATGTGACATGACATAATTAAAATAATAATGATAATGTGTTATCATAATGAATATAATGTTAATGAGCCAAAAATGTAATGTTAAATCTCATAAAAAGAATATCTTAATAGTGGAACCTTAGGTGATCCTTGAGAACCCAACCTATGAGGAGTTGTATGTGAAGTTTTTGAACCCTTAGGTGTAGTTGAAGTATAAGTTATGGTGGAAGTTTTATGATTGGAGGAACAACCTAAAGTTTTGAGATGTGAGGTTGCACACTCACCCTTCCCTAATTGCTAGTGATTTCGGGGACGAAATCCTCTTTAAGGGGTGGAGTGTTGTAACATACTGAATTCTAGATTTTTTACCTTTTTGGTCCTCTTTTCCATCTTTTCCTTTCATTTATACCCTCTTTGGCCTTTTTTTAATTTGTGGAGAATATAATGGTCTAATTAACATTTGTTCACCTTTTTATTCTAATATTTGGGTTTATGCACAAATACCTCAGTGGAAGCTTAGTAATGGGTCGAATATGCAAAATATCCACTTAAGTGATAAAAAGAATAAATAAATTCGTCCTAGAACTTTCTAGTGCTTTTTAAAATATGAAAAAGAAATAAAATCCCGAAATATAAATAAAGGAGATGATAAATGCAATAATTGGGGATAATATGGAATATTTTGGATAAAAGAAGATAATGAGGAATATATTGTTCCAAAAATCCTAAATAGAAACCCAAGAAGATAATTTGGATAATAAATATATCAATTTCGTTTTCTTGACTTAAAAGTTGCTTAATGGACAAGTATCATTTAAAGTGGAACATAAATGTAAATATTAATGTCATTATCAAAAGAAAATAGGAGATAGGCCAATAAAGTGAAATAAAATACTTAGTGCTCTCAAATTAGAAAAATAACTCCAAATTTGTATTCTAAACACAAAAATAATCTTTTGGGCAAATTTTCATTTAATTTGGTCAATGTTTAATATTTTATTTTATTCAGGAGAGAGAAAATGACTTAAAGACCAAAAATATTAAATATATGTTGAAAAAAATTACTTAATGGCAAAATCATGTTTCAAACATTTATTATTGCTTACATGCCAAGTTTTATATTTTTAGAAGGTCTCTAGATGCCACTAATAAATTAAAAGGATAAGTAAGTGGTAAAATGTAAATGAATTAAATAAAATAATAAAAATCTTCAGAAAAATATATTAATGTCAAATTCGTGTTCTACATGTTAAAATAGACCTTTGGATGAATTTAAATCAATTTGGAAAATATTTGATGAGACGATAAAATTAGGAGAGAGAAAGTGTGCTAAACTTTCAATTCATTATTTAAAATAATAAACAATTTCAAAAAATGTAAATAATAGAAAATTCGTATCTAACATACTTAATATAAGTTATTGGTGAAGTTTTGTAATTTTTAGATAATACTAATATCATTAATAAAGGAGGAAAGAGAAAATGTGTTTTGAATTATTTAACCAATTAAACATTCTCAAAATGCAAAACGAATTCCATATTTGGATTCTACACATCCAAATTAATTAAGTTGTCTATTTTGGTTAGTTTTGGAAGTCGTTTGCACATTCAAATAGGAAAAGAGAAAAAGTTAAATGATTAAATAAAAACTTTAGTCAGATTTGTATTTAGCAACCTAATAAATGTCACGCACATGCACCATTGGATCTCAATCCAATGGCTCACGGATCATCTCCTACCTTGAGTAGGAGACCATCGCGGATGAATAGTAAATTTCAAAAATGTTAATTTTTCAGATGGCCATATCTCTCTCGTTACTCAACCAAATCGTGTGATTTTCAGCTTGTTGGATTCCTCGTTCGATTTCACACAAGTTTATCCCAAGAATTTTGAGTTTTTTCGAAGATTCTCAAAAGCCCCAAATCGGCCGAAGTCTTTCTCTCACCCCACATATGGAAACCCTAACCTAGACCCCTTCATCTATATATACCTCCACCCCTACGTGTGCCGACACTTGTGCAACTCGCCTATCTTCTCAATTTCAACTTTCATCTCCGTTTTGACTCCCACTGAGCAGCCGAAGTCTCTGACCTTGCAGCCCTTGTTGCTCCATGTACACAAAATCTTCGTTCAAATTAAAGGTACGGTTGAGTTCTTCGTTGCTTTAGCTTTCATACACATCTTTCGGTTTTGAGTTTGGTCTAGTATCCTGGTTTCGCCCAAGTTTCCCCAAGCTAGCTGCTCGAGGCAGCAGCAATGGCATGGGGGTGATAGGAAGGGGATAACTCAACCTCGTTTTACCATTTTGCCCTCTCACCCAAAGTGGCTTTGCCTACGTGGCACTTCCCCATTGGCTGATCTTTGAAAAATCGTATTTTTTACTCGATTATCCAAATTTAAAACCAAAATATATTTTAGAATCGGGAGAACGAGATCTATCTAACAAAAATACTTTTGTGGTATGATTTTGAGTTTTCGAATATGTATTTTTCGAGTTGATTTAATTAATTAATAAATATGGAAAATACTCTAAAAAGTCAGTAACTCAAAAATATATAAATATATATGTTATTTTGATCAGAAGAACGTAACTAAGACAGTAGTGAGGTTTTTAGAGTCTAATTCGATCGTTTGTGAAAAAATTTGATAGTTTTGAGGTTTTAAGCCTTTAATGAATATACATATATCTAATACATAAATATGATGATCATATTAGGGAAAGTGGATCTGATCTCGTGTAAAAGTTATGAAAAGTGATTCTAAAATTCTAAAGAATAAGGTATGTGCATCTACCCTTTTAGTTGGGAAAGTTTTTATACCAATACCTATGTTCCCTAATGAGGCTTAATTTGACCTAATTCATGATTCTTGAAACCTAAATTCATTTATGCCTCAAAAATTTGTTGTAGTATTATCTTGTTTGGGTTTTTATACCCCACTGCCATGTTATATAAATCCTTTGATTAATCTTACCATAACTCTTTTTCTAGCATGTTGATTTTATTAGACTAATTAACTAGTGTAGTGGTACTTGTATGTACAACCACCCATAGTTGGGGAATGTGTTATTTCTCCCCTGGGGAACGTGTTATTTTCCCCCGCACATGAAATATGTGCAGGTGATTGGGAATGTGATACTCTCCCCTCACCCTTTTGGTTGAAGATCCGGTAGGTGCCTCAACCCTACATAGTTAAGGCAGTCGATATTAATCATACATGCAAATCCTTAGTTATATATTGTTTATGACAAGCATCTATTGAAATATTCTTATATATTTAGCCTCATTTTCTTGTATCTTCATCTTATGATGAACCCTAGCCTACTTTTACATGCTTTTCTTATCTTGCCATCTTAGAACAATTTTTGTAACACATACTTTTATTTTTCCTTCTCTTTTTACTGGGTGCTTTCCCAACCACCCAGGTGTGAAGCAAGGTGATGAATAGGACTTGAAGATCTTGGCTTTGGCTTGGACTTAGATGATGGATATATTGCTTGGAGACAAAAGTGGAGTAGTCTAGTTCCCTCTACTTAGATCCTCTTTTTGTATAAAGCATGTACACCCATATTGGGGAAAAAAATTTATGTACACTTTATTGAAATTGAATATAGTCAGAAATTTTATCTTCCGCTGCTATCCAAATTGGATTTTGTTTACCATTGTTTTTAGTAGAGAGATTGATATTTCGCCTCTTTACATACGACTTCTGCCCTTGCTCATGGACCACTGTGACATCACTCCTGATCTTGGCTCAGACAAAGTAGATCTCTATTGTGATTGTGGTGAATAAAATCTTGGATTCTTAAAGCCTGATGACTATTCCTGAAACTGAGCTGGCCTCTTCTTAGCATCAGCTTCACACTTCTCAATGGCATACCTCTCATTCCTTTGCACCGACTCCACAAAGCAAAGAACCTCTCTCTATTCTCCAAAGCATACTCTGTTGTAGACAACACCGTGCTCAGAGCCTTCTCAAACCTACAGATATATTCTTTCTCCATCGTTGCCATGTGAGGACATAACCTCAAAAGCTCCATGAACTTCACTTCATACTCATTGATCGACATTGAATCCAAATGTATCTTCTCAAATTGAGCTATATTCTCATCCAGATACAACTCTGAGAAGTAACAACTAACAAACTCACACCAAAACTCTTCCCAACCTATGACAACTCTAGGTCTTTTATCCTCATCTATGGCCCTCCAGTAGCCAAGACTGCCCTATAATAGACAAACAACATGCTCCACTTTGTCATCTTCTGGGATATTGAGGATCTTGAATGCCATCTCAAGCTTCTCCAACCACATATCAGCATCAGTCGAGTCTACTTTACTCGCATAATCGATTGCTCCAACACATCTCAACCACTCAAATGTCTTCCTAGAACCCTAGGATTCCACATTAGGGACGATTGTCCTAGCTTAGGGTACGAGCACTCTATCTACTATATAAAAAATCGTCGTCATGAGCTATCCAAACGTGGACTCAAAGGCAAGATTTGCCATGGTTGCAGGGTTAAACTGAGGCATCGTAGGTTGCCACGGCCCCGTCTCAGGCACTCTATCATCACGTGTCTGCCTCCTAGTACCACCTCCTAGAACGACGTAACTACTCTCATCATGTTCTTCACATTCTCCAAAAATATCTACATAACTATAAGTTATAATCATATAAGTTTGATGACGTAAGAACAGACACAAACCTAAGTCTTTTTCCATGTACACTCAGTGAACCTAAATCTCTGATACCAACTTAAACTATGACACTGTACCACGCTAAATGAGATTACTCAAAACAAAACACACGATCAACTAATGATTATCCACATAACCAAAAATGAGGGTAAATTAAAATTGATTTCCACATTACCACTATGTTCAGAAACATTTACATAAGGAACAAATCATTAAGTTGAGAGAATTTCATAGTGCGATGGTAGGGTTTGAGAGTCGTGGCGGTGGCCGTGGAGGTGGTCGGGGCAGCCGGGGCCATCCTTCCTCTCCAAGGACTAGCAACAACGATCAGACTTTAGAGCGAGAGATCCATGCCTCTGAGGGCGATGCTACTACAGAACAAACAACTGGTCCGGAAGCCATGGATGCTTCCGATACCACGTCTAAGGAACCACCTCCCTGAAAGTCATACAGATATGCTCACATTAGGAAGGATGTTGGCCTTCTCTCGTATGTTAACCCTACCCCACCAGATATCCTTACCACTGCTGATATCTAGGTAGATATGAGCGGGGCGTTTCCAGCGTTTTCTGTCAAGCAAGACTCCATCCAGCCGCTTCTTGAACCTTGGAAGCATGTCATCATTATTAAGGTAATCAGAACCACGCTAGGGTTTCAAACCCTAGTTAACAAGATAATGACCCTCTGGGGTCATACAGCACAGTATTGGATTATCGACCTTGACAATGGCTACTACATAATCCAACTGGGAAACCAACATGACTATGAGAAATCCATGACTGGCGGTCCATGGACTGTTTTCGATAGTTATCTTTCGGTGCAGTCTTGGTCCCCATCGTCCAGGCCTTCCGAACCTATCCCCCAAAAACTGGTGGTGTGGGCAAGAGTTGCAAAACTTCCCGTCTTCCTCTACCAATACCAACTTCTGGAGCATATCAGTAACTCGCTCGGGAAAACTATCAAAATCGATGCCAATACCTTAATGGGTAATAGAGGCAAGTTTTCCCGCAGTGCAGTAAAAGTCGATACAAGTAAGCCCCTCCTGTCGGTGATCTTTATAAATGGTGAATTCTTTCATCTAGAGTATGAAACCCTCCCTCAGTTCTGCCTTCATTGTGGCCGCTTAGGTCACGTTGAGAAGGAGTGTAAACAGCAGACCCAGAGACTGGATCTGGCCTCTACATCCATCCCTATCCCCGTCCCCACTGTTAGCTACACATCGACCATCCGTGCTAGGATGCCTGACCGTCGCAAAGGGGCAATACAGGAGAAAACCACCAGCTCTGCACCTCCTTGTGATCACGCCACACAAAAGCAGCGCACTGAATAGCATGAGGTGAGGCAACAACAACTCAATACTACTGAGAAGCCCGTGACTAAGGGCGATGGTGAGGATTGGCAAACTGATATGAGCAAGAAGGCCAAGCAAAGGTTGTGCAGGAACCAGGCAATTGAAAACCAACCATCCACATCCACAACGGAGAATGTGGAGCATGACGTTCCTGAGACAAACACCTTTGTTCAACTAAAAGAGAATGAGGTCCTTGTTGGTCGACCGCATCACCCACCTGAGGGTGAGACCTTCCAGTTTGCTTCAAATTGAACCACATTTCCCTCTATTCCATCCCATTCCATCCTAAGCAAAAAGGATGCCTCAGGGTTTGTTATGTTGAGGAATCGAAAGATAGTCTATCAGGCAGTCCAGAGTCCAGATAAAGTCTGCAAGAAAGGACGCACTGATGAGCAATCTCATGAAGAAACCATACCAACCCCCATGTACAACGTGCCCTCGAGTTCCAAGAGCATCTCAATGATGCGGGTGCTGGAACCTCGGACACTATGAATGCTGAAGAAGGAGATCAGTCTGTCGGACTCTGCGCGGCTCTCCAGTAACCTTCTTGATGAATGCTCTCTGTTGGAATATTCAAGGGGCATGCCTTGACAAAAAAATCCTTCTAATCAAAGAACTGAAGATTATTCACAAAATCCAAATTGTTGCTATCCTGGAGCCTCGCTGTTTGGGAATTAAAGCAACCAACATTATCAAGAAGCTCGACTTTCCATCCTCTCACAGGGTTGAAGCTACCTGTTTCTCTAGTGGTATATGGCTTGCTTGGAATCATCGCCAATGTGATCTTGAAATCCGCCTTAACCATAGATAGTTCATACACTATTGTATCAATAAGTCATGGTATCTCACCTTTGTCTATGCTAGTCCCAACTCTTCTAGGCGTAATGTGCTATGGGAGGACCTTGAATCTATTAGTGCTTCCATGAATGTGGCATGGGAAGTTATGGGTGACTTCAACACCCTCCTCAATGTTGATGAAAAGCGAGGTAGTAAATACTTCGAGAAAAGAGAAAGCGATCACTTTCATGAAGCTCTAGTTAACACCGGTCTTGCAGACCTGAAAACACAGGGCCATTTCTTCACTTTTAAAAAACTCAACCTCCTTGAGTGCTTAGATACAGTGCTTGTAAATGCTGACTGGATTAACACTTTCGACAATGCCACTGTCACTATTCTTCCTTGAACTTTCTCCGATCACAACCCTCTTCTGTTGTCCACTAGTCATAAAGCTCCAAAAATGTTCCACTTCCGCACAAAAGCAAGCTGGAACCTGCAACCTGACTTCCAGATGAAGGTCCTCAGCCAATTTCCTACCAACTCCTGCTTCTACAATGCCATCAAGCTTTTCAAGGTGGCCTCCACCAAGTGGGAATCTAAACGTAATATGTCACAACGTAGAGAGAAAGCACGTCTGCTGGACAACATTGATAAATGTCAGGTACGTATCCAAAACCTCTCACCCATTCCTGACCTTGATCCCTCCATCCCTCTCCAGGAGAAGCTCCACAACATTCTTATTTTGGAGGAAGTGGATTGGCGTCAACGAGCACATATTGATTGGTTAAAACTTGGTGATCTTAATACCAAGTTCTTCCAATCTTACGTCAAGGCCCAACGACACTACAACAGGATTTCCCGCCTCAAGGATGGTTCCAAGGGAGACACCTGGATCTCTAAACCTACCGCGTTCAAATCACATATCCGTTGTTGGTTTCAAGACTTGATGACACTGGCCTCCGCGCGTGATCCTATCCATGCCCGCAGTTACCCTGGTGTCTTGCCTATCATTGATGACCAAACCAAATGCCTCCTGGGCACGATCCCGCAAGCTTCAGAAATTAAGCAGGTCCTCTTTTCTATGGCACCTCTCAAAGTGTCAGGCCCAGACAGAGTCTACACAGATTTCCTCTAAAAGAACTGGGATATTGTGGGTGATTCCATAGTCACCATGGTCTGTACTGCCTTTCAATCTGAGCGCATTGAGAACTCCATTGCGGATTCCTACATGGTCCTCATCCTGAAGGTGGCTTCTCCACACCAGTGTTGTGACTTTAGACCTATGTCCTTAAATAATGGCTGCTTTAAGCTAATCTATAAGATAATAGTTGAGTGCCTGAAACCTCTGCTGAGTGATTGGATTGCACCCACGCAATCTAGTTTTATCCCCAGGTGTCGCATAAGCGAAAATATACTCTTGGTGTAGGAAGTTATCCATACAATGAAGGCTTGAACCACCAAGAAGAAACTCATGTGCATCAAGTTGGACCTGGCTAAGGCCTTTGACAAAATGGATTGGTACTTTATCCATGATACACTTTCCAGAACTGACTTACCTACTAAGCTTATCAATGTTATTATGCAAATTATAACACAGGGATCCACCTCGATCCTCTGGGAAGGTGAACCCCTTCAACCTTTTAAGTCAACTCAGGGAGTAAGGCAGGGTGACCCTATCATCCCATATGTTTTTGTTTTGTGTATGGAATGGCAAAGTCAGGCCATATCTACCTCAATTAACAACGGCATTTGGAAACCTATCTACATCACTCACGGGGGTTCTCCACTCTCCCATGTTTTGTTTGCAGATGATATCCTTTTTTGGGGGGAAGCATCTATGGAACAAGCCAACACCATCAATAATACTCTCTGCTCTTTCTCTGTAGCCTCAGGACAGACAATCTCATAGCATAAATCTAGGTGTTTCTTCAGCTTGAATACACCCATATCTGAGATCCGTTCCATTAGCAGACGCCTAGGAATTGGATGGACATCTGACCTTGGAAAGTACCTGGGGGTGCCTATCCTGCACCACAGAGTAAACAAAGCCACCCATGGTACATCATCTCGTCAATCCAAAGTAGACTAAACAGTTGTTCGTTGCGCCACCTTTCTCTTGTAGGAAGAATTACCTTAGCCAAATCCACACTCCAAAGCATCCCAACTTACACAATGCAAACTATTAAACTATCACCTCAGCTTTGTGATGATATTAACAAACATATCTGAAGATTCATTGGTTTGGGACAACTGCTCAATAGAAACTTTCCCTAGTTTCATGGAAGAAAATCAGTTCATGTAAGGGCACAGGCGGTCTTAGTATCTGGGATGCTTGTGATCAGAATGATGCTCTTATGATCATGAATACCTGGTCTTTCATCTCTGACCCGAGCAAGCTATGGGTTCGAGTAATGAAAGAAAAATATATGAAGAATGGCAGACTTGTCTCCAAGTCGTGTTCCTCTGCCTGGTGCTTCATCAAACACAGCCTTGACACTATCAAACCACTCTGCATCAAATCTATTAATAATGGCGCTAGTACTAATGTCTGGCAAGACAAGTGGCTTGCTGGACAATCTGTTATGGACATGCATCCTGACTGGGCTATACCTGATGAACTCTCAGACCTTACCGTTAGTTGTATGTCATCTATAGAAGATGGTTGGGATTGGAGCTTTATTCACTGCTTCCTACCACCGGAAGTTGAAGACATCATTAAGCACCTTCCAGTGCCCTCAAACAACACCTTGGAAGATGAATGGCTATGGTCCCTGGAGCAGACCGGTTGTTTTTCTTCTAAATCAGCTTATAAATGGCTTCGGAAGGAAAAGGAATTCACAATTCCAGGCAACTGGAAGCAACTTTGGGGCTCCACCCTCCCTGCCTGTATCAAAATGTTCATGTGGATGTTACATCACCGAGCTCTCCTGACCAACGTTGAGAAGAATCGTCGTCATTTAAACGTCTCCGATTTGTGCCCAGTGTGCAATAACGATAGGGACACCATCCTTCATGCTCTAAGGGACTGTCCACCCAACGTCGAGGTTTGGCACTTGCTGTCACCTGACCTTAGGCACTTCACTTTGCAAGAAAAAGACTGGATTGATTAGGGTATGAACGTCCACCACCCATCTCACACGCTTTGGGCTGTCACTTGCTGGTACCTGTGGCAGTGTCATAACAACTTCATCCACCAGGGGCTTAAGCAACCTGCTGCAAGCAAAGTCCTTTTCATCAAGCAGCGTAGTCTCACAATTCAAAACATAGCCTCTCAGGATAGGGAAAGAGTACTGATTGTTATCCACACCCAAGGACATTATCAAGGCAGAGATATGTATGTCTTCACGGATGCATCGTTCCAAGATTGCACGCATAGCGCCGCCATTGTGGTCCATGCTATGAATGATAGAGGTATGCATATTATGGGGATGGTTTGTACTACAAGAGCCACCTCAGCAAAGGATGCAGAAGCCAAAGCCATTGTGAGAGCCTCTGAATTATGCAAGCAACATCACTGGGACAATGCATACATTCTCTCTGACTCTCAAACTATGGTCCGAGCTATTACCGGAAGAATTTCTGTCCCACCTCTAAAACCCTACGTGATGAAGGTGATTAGCCTCACACCTCCTAAAACAATTCTCTATATCAGTCGCATCCATAACATGCATGCTGATAGGATTGCAAAGCACTGCCTTGCAACTAAAGTTAACTTTAGTTTTTCAAGTCCTATCCCTAGCATTTTCGATTTCATTACTCCTGTAAACATTTCTGTGATTTTTGCTGCACTAGAGAGCAGCATGAATAAATAGTCTTCTCTAGTTGCCCCCCAAAAAAAGAAACATTTACATAAGGTCCAACAACTTACTTATCAGCCCATACCATAGCAGGAACTTACATGTATGTCCAGTGGTCTCAACCACAACATGTATACAAAAGAGTTGTTCTACATATACAATCCATATACAACATCAACATACTATCAAAACTTGATTCGATGTACATATCATCTAGAAAACATCTCCTGCCCAGACCTGAGAGTACATGTATGACTCTAGGACTCTACAAAAACTATCTAACCTTCTGTTTCTACTTCTCGCCAAACTACACTTCTTCAACACCACAATCCTAACCACATCATTAATGACCACCTAAGAAGATGTGAGGACCCATGAGGTGAGACCAATGTCCCAGTGAGAGATATAACTATCAACCAATGGTTATTGATATAGTAGATAGGTTTTTATACAAGTTATATAGATTAATCACGCTAAACATATAGGTATATCATCAGGCATGATTAACAAGATATATAAAGGTACATATGAGGTTATCATTCACTAAGCAGTTAGCTACCCCAACTGCATTATGAACAACTAGCAATATAAAAAACAAAGAAAGGGTAAACTTCCAATGTGAATCGTGTTTAACCCTAAATAGATATACTACATGGTTGGATTACATCTTTTATTAAGCCATGAGGAGTTTTTGGTATACCACTCAGACTCCAACTAAATAGTGCTAAGTCAAAATCAGTGCCATACAAGATCTAGGAGAGTCAAACTCCTATGATCTCACCCCCTGGTTAGTACGAGTTAGATATAGTGATATATAAAGTCAAACTACAAAACAGCTTAGTCTGCCGTGGTATATAGGTCACGGCACTAGTAACCAGGGTATACAAACCCTATCATCCGAGGTACAACCACAACTGCCCTCAATCTCATTGCTTAGGGCTTTCCCATCTCTCATTTCTTAGGGTTTCATGCTCACATTATTAGTTCAGCTCTAATATATTACCTCACACCTCTAGGAGCATTCAAAGATATCATAAGTATATGCTTATGATCACTATTCTCATTATATATCATTAATATCAACAATTTAAGGCATGAGTTCATTTCCCATACTTATCATGGTATGATTACATCATACTCATTGATTTGGCTTAACCCCATTCTCAAAGTATATTAATCAACATTTATCACAGTACATTTAGTTCATTATATCTTTATTGTAACAATTGCATAGCACACACTTCATGTGTTTCTTATCCAAGAATAGTGGAGTAGAGGTTCATCAAGGAATTCCTACCCTGAAATGCTGAATGTGATATCTATCACGTCTTTATGTATCACTTTCTTTTCATTTCCATCTTACTTAAATTAATCAACTAACCTTGTATTAAGGTATTTCCCTCTTAATACTTCATCCTCTAACTTGTCACTTTCATCATATGGTGCATAGGTTACACATTAGAATTGTCCAACTATCTTTAATGATATGGACTTATCCAATGGTTAGGCATTATAGAATATATGATAAACCATTATCCACCACTTTAGATATTCCAACTCTTAGGATGTTATCCACATCATTATTTAGTATAGCATACATCATTCCTAAGAGTTTCATGTTCTAATCATTGTAAGGTGTATAGGTTATTACACATGTATAGAGTTGATTGTATAAATATCTAGGAATCATCTTGTCTCTTAGCCCCTTATTCATTAAAATATCCACATTACCATTCATATGGTTCATCAACCTTACCCTTCATGTTTATAACATTTTCATCTTATTTAATTATATTAGCTACACCCCTCTTTAGTGTACTGGCTATTAAACCATCACTAGGGTTTCACATACCATAGTATCATTACATGACATCATCCTGGATTGAGTCTTACATCACCTCATTGCATCAGGGTTCCATATAGCATCATTCTAATTTAGGGTTTCATATAGCATTACTCTAGATCAGGGTTTCTCATTCCATAATCCACAATTAGGATTTACTATTCACATCACATTACCCTAGATTAGGGTTTCCCATAATATCAACTTTAATTAAGGATTCTCATAACATTACCCTCAATTAGGATTTATCATGGATTCACCCTTAATTAGGGTTTCACATGGAATCACTCTCAATTAGAGTTTATATTCAATAATCCACGATTAGGGTTTACTATTCACATCACTTCACCCTAGATTAGGGTTTCTCATTAAAATACCCTGAATTAGGGTTTCTCGTATCATTTCCCTAAATTAGGATCATACTATCATCATGGATTTAGGATTACACATATCATTGCCCTCAATTAGGGTTAGGATTCATCAACCTTCATAATTAGGGTTTCATGATCTCACTATAAAGCATCATACCCTAATTAGACATTCATTCATGATGAAAGTGTTAAAACTTGACCATTCATGGTTATCATTCATGTAGGAAGTCTTCTCTGTCATCTGCTATAAGATGATGTTTACTTCAACCTTGATTAGGCTAAGTTAACTCACTTGAAAGAAGAATTGACACTATCAGTTATGTCATTAACACCATGATCATTAAAGCTAAATTATTCAAAGGGTACTAATCACCCTATCTCATTAAAGGTACCATTATTATAATTACCCTTGGTTTACATCATGCAATTATTCACTTAAACAATTAACTTTTATCCACTTTGAGTGTTCATACAATTTGGTTGATTACCTTCCAAATGATCTTGGTCTCTTAGACCTCAAATGGTCTTGACCAATCAGACCTCAAATGGTCTTGATCAAACCATTGAAACCGTTTGGTAAAGGTGAACCCTTGAGACCGTTTGCTAAAGGTGCACACTTGAAACTGTTTGCTAAAGGTACACACTTGAAACCATTTGCTAAAGGTGCACACTTGAAACTGTTTTCTAAAGGTAAGGTTGAAACCGTTTGCCAAAGTGAATCCTTGAGATCTTTTCCTAAAGTATAATTTTGAAACCGCATGAGACTCAACCGGTTTGGGATCATTTGGTCCCAAACGGTCTTGAGACTGTTTGGTCCAAACCTCCTCAAAACCGCATGGACCAAGTATGGTCTCAACCACACAAAATGAATTAAGGTTTCCAAGATTGATTCCTTCATTGATTGAAATCATGCTATCACTCATCAATTGGACCTATACCCATACTTCAATTGAGTTAAATAGGTCATCCTTCAACTGATTTGACCCCCAATTGATCATCAATTAGGGTTTGAATCAATTGGATTAGGGTTTAGAATCAATGATCCTTCAATGTTAGTCAATATGTTATCAATTACTTTGAAACCATTGGACATTCATTCAAATTGGACATGACCTGACCTCAAACGGTCTTGAGGTTGTTTGGATGACCTCCAAACGGTCTTGAGACTATTTTCCCATCATATCATCAAAATCCATGACATCGAATTAGGGTTTGGATCATTGGATTGATCACCAAATCAGCATTTGATTGCAAATCAACTTGGTATCTTTATATCTTCAAACACCTAACTATACTCAACCCTAGACCTCTAAACGGTATTGGGTGGCCCCCAAATGGTCTTGACACCGTTTGGGTGATCCCCAAATGATTTTGAAACCGTTTGGGTCAATCAACCCAAGTGTCCAACTTAATCACTTATGAAATCAACACTTAACCCGATTAGGGTTTGGTGGTTGATGGACCTTCAACTCATGAACCAATTGAAACTAGTCAATTATAATTAGTAGGTCATTAATCAACATCATTATGAACAAATATCCAAACGGACAACCCTATTCAACACCACCAAATGGTTTGAAACCATTTGCTTTCATGTAGTTTAGTAAATTGTTTGTCCTTAAACGGTTTTGAAACCGTTTTCTCCCAAACGGTTTGTGAAACCGTTTGGACATTTGATTGAAACTGTTAGGTCTAGATATTTGGGGATGTGTGTGCTTATGATGATGTCATCATAATCAAGCACTAAACCCATGAAACCTGCTGTGATTTCCATGGAGATAGCATCAATCAACCAAATCAATTATTGTGAATAGAAAAATGAGCATTATTTGATGAGGAATTGAATGCAATAACAAAATTAAGGTTTCAAGTTATAAAACCCACCTCCAATTGAGCTCCAAAGCTCCAAGCTCATGGAAACAATGGTGGATGAAGCTTTTGCAACTCCCCCTAGGCTCGTCCTCAAGCTTTTGGGTGAGAGGATTGGCTAGGGTTGAAGATGGAGTGAAGAAAATAAGGAATCAATTATTTATTTTCAATTTCCACCATGTAATCAAGGGGAAAAGAGGTCAAGAACCTTACCAACAGGTTGGGGGACATCCTCCTGGTCCTCCCACGCTCCTTGGTCGGTTTCCAAGCAAAGGGAAGAGGTGGGTTTTGAAAAAGCCTTTGTTTTGGCTAGGAAAGGGTCTTTTTATAAGAAATTCAATGAGAGAGAAAATGTTTTATAAAAACCTTTTAATTAAAAAATTGTTTCCACCTTATCCACCTTGATTTCTTGTATGCAAATGCATATCTATCATCACCGATATCCCTTCCATTATCCAAGAATTAAGGGAAAAGAAATTAAGCACCTTAACCCTTATAATAGTAATTTCAATATTTGAGTGGAAATTCTTTTTCTTATAATAATGGTGAGTGGAGTCTTCACCTCCTTGGGATATACTCGTGCCTTTGCAAGGATCAAGGATTTACATACACATCTGAATCCAACTATATTAATTTTGGTTGAAGGCCCCTCAATTATTTTATTTATTTTTGCATTAAATTGAATTAGGGTTCCAATTAGGCTTAAATCTTGATTATTTTAATATCAAGATTCTCTCTCCAACTTAATTCAAATGAGGAACCCCTCTCATTTTATTTTCTCTAAATGATGTCAAGAAATATTAGGGACCTTATTGAAGTGGTAATTTGCATATTGAACCCTAGGTTTTGGGTAAATTGCACATAACACCAAAATTGGGTTTTAAAGCACAAACATTGTCCAACAAGCTATATCTTGGTGCCCAAGCTTGTAGAAACCATACCACTACATCATATTCATTCTTATGATGTCTCAACATCATAGGAACATATTATCATGTAACTTTTGCAAGTTAACCCCTTAACTTGGTTAATTTGCACATTAGTCCAAAATAAGTAAACATTGCTTCAACATTGTTCAAACAGGACCAAAATTGAAACATAAGTTCCTCATGAGCCCTAATTACTTTTCACAAGATAAGATTAATCATATAATCATCTTTATTAATCAAAACACCTGGGGTCAAAGCATAACCCAGGTCAGGGATTTTACAAATTATAAACCCCTAACAAGGATTTCATCCCCAAAATCCCATATAAAGGAAGACAGATGTTATTCAATCATCATAATATATAGTCTTCACATAATGTCTCCTTAATATGGGGACAACATAGAACTTTGATCAGAACAAAGTGTTTCCATATAAGATTCTCATAAAATCAACACACAAGACACATGATCCACTGTTCTTCATCATTGATTGTGGAATCAATTTTGTATCAAGTAACACTTTTCTTGTTTAGAGAAACATCATACATTCTTTATTAATGTCATGTTTATGCAAAAGAATAAACCCCTAACATATGATGTTCATACTATTTTGTATAATCAAACTAATTTCATAGTTGACCGCTTTAGGTAGCCAACATAAACCATCTGATATTCCTTAGATAACAAAATCTTTCACCTTGGTATCTAACACATGTTTTGAGAACACATCACATTTGTATCTTCTTTTTATCTTGGAACATTAATTGTTACATATGTCTTCATCTTGGAACCAAAGTCCAGGATAAACTGATACTTTTCTAAGTATCCATTACATGAACATTTTTATCTTATTCACATCAAGTGTCCTAAGACCCACTTGATTGGCATGTCCCTGAAAAGAAAGAAAACAAGGATTCATATTCCTCTTATTAATTCATGTATTTTCAACTATTCATGAACCATTTACTCTTTATCTCATCCTAGGTTCCTTGTCTTCAGCATAGGAATTTATAAGTATGATTACTTAACATTATCCCTTTCTTTATTATTATCTAGCATGTTTATGATCATTTTATGATTTCATCACATTTCCCATTTCCTCGTTATGGGAAAGATCTTTATTATACTTGCAACTTTATTGAATAGGGTTCATCTCCCTTATTCTTATTCCTATCTTAAGAGGAGTATACTTTTAATTCCTCATACACACATGCTCATTTGAGATTATCCCAAACTTCTCTTTCTTATGCTTAGGATAGGACACATTTATTCATTCCATATTTCTTATTTCATGATACTCATTAGATTGTCTCAGAATGACTACTTGCTCAGAGTAATAAAAATGACAACAATCTAAGAGTTTCCATACTCACTTTATCATCAATAGTTGTATACCTGGCCAGGGTATATAAATACTGAGATTAAGTAGCATGCACTTATTTTATTTTATGTTTTTCATCTCTTTAGATTTAATATACTTAATATCTCAGATTTCCTCTGAGTTCCTTTTTCATCTCTTCCCTTTCTTAATGAAGAAAGAGAAAATTCAAAACATATAAGAAAATTAAACTAAACACGAGTTTTCATACTACTATCTCTTCCTCATATCCTTAAAGGATTATATAGGTGAACTAGATAACAACTACCTTTCTTATAGTAAGGAACAGAAGATAATGCAAAATAGGAAGTTCTATCTTGACAAGTCCACTTTTTACAAGTTATCTAGTGTCTTGTATGTTGAGTCTCCTCATCTCTTTCTATTTGGACATTGCCACCTCAGATGTCCTCTCTATCCACATCTATAACAAGCTCAGAGCATTTTAGGTGACTGTTGCTTGGGTGCACTACATTGTGGTTGAGTCAGTGCTACTGAAATCTTTGATTGTTTAGTACCACCAATTCCCTGTCCCTGTGACTGTTTAGACTTCCTTTTAAGGTTTGTCTCATGTTTCTTTATCATAGACCCATCTATCCTTCTAATTGACTCCACAAATGTAGCAAACTTCTCTCTACTTTCTAGGGAAGATGCCGGAATAGACATTTCAGAATTCAATCCCTTCTCAAAACGTCGAATCTTTTCCTCCTCAGTAGCAGCCATCTGAGGACAAAATCATAAAAGTTCCATGAACTTAACCTCATATTCACTTATTGACATGACTCCCTGTCGAATCTTCTCAAACTGTGAGATCTTTTCATCTAAATAAGTCCTTGGAAAGTACTTATTAACGAATTCTCGACGAAATTCCTCCCATCCAATCTCTTCATCATTTCTTTTTATTTCTTCTATAGCCCACCAATGTCCAGCACTACCCTTCAAAATGTACACAACATGCTTAACTTTTCAGCATCCGGGATACTAAGGATCTTAAAATCTTTTTCTAATTCAGTGAGCCAAAGATCAACATCTGTTGGGTCAGATGTCCCAGCATATTCAATGGCTCCGACACAACGTAGTCATTTAAAAGTCTAAACCAGACCCATATCCCTCATTGGGAGCTGGTGCCCTGGGTGCTGATGCTGGGACCCGGTCTTCTATATACCTTAGTGTGGTCATGAGTTGCCCAAAAATATTATGAACATCTAGGTTTCCTCTCATGACTTCATCAACATGGGGATTTTCAGGCACTGGTTCCTCCCTTGCCTGATCACTTGCACCTCCCACTGGTGCAACAACATTGTTCTCAGCAACGCGCTCCTCATGTTCTCTGGGCATCTTGGAGTTATATATCTTCTTCTGCATAAGCAGAAGGCACTATAAGATACACTGAGGTACACTTAGAACAGACTTGATACCTTAGTCCTATGTCTCTATAGACTCAGCGAACCTAGAGCTCCGATACCACTAAATTGTGGCATCCAACTTACAAAAGCAAGATTTACTTAAGCAAAAGCGAATCATTTGCAGCGGATTACTAAAAATCACTAAAAATTAAAACTTTTTGCAAAGAGATCTACACATAGGAAATATTTTTCATCAAGAACCAAAGTATAATATTTACATTTTGGCCCATAAATACACAACCTATATCATCTCTTCTCAAGGATTACAACATCAGCTGCACTACTCAACATTAAATACAGACAGCATAAAACCTCAAGGCATCAAGCCAAAATCTCATATCGATTCATTAAAAACATTGACTACTGACTCAGAGGACCTGAGTGTACAGAGACGACACATAGGACTTTCTAACTATATGACTTGACAGTCAGGGTCTCCACCTGAGATCTCACTACTGTCCAAGTTGTTGCTTTCCTTTTCCTACAAAAGAGTATCTACTTCTCTGTCCGCTTCGACCTAAAAATGTTGGATCCCACGGGGGTGAGACAATTGTAAATTGCCCCAGTGGGAGATATAACTCTCTGCCAAAACATTGTTATTGAAGTTTAAAGATATGAAACTGGGAAGAGGATAAGCAGTTTAAAGCATTCTCATTTTTGAAAGCATTGCAACTATTTATGATAGAGCAATATATCATCTATTCTTTTAATTAAGGAATAGGAATGACATGTATATCATTTATATATCATATTATACCTTCATATCAAACTTTTCTTGTGTCACTCATTAACTTGACATGTCACCCATGAAACATTCTTGTTTCAATCTGTTGGCCTTAGCCAATCTGCTGAACAGATAAGGAATTACATCTACCATGTACTCATATATCATTAATACAAGCATTGGGTTATTACCAATCCTATATTATTAATACAGGCATTGGACTATTACCAATCATGTATCATCATTACAGGCATTGAGCCTCTGCCAGGTATTGGACACTTCCAAACCTGATTACACCACCAGGAATTGGACACTACCAATCCTCATTTCACAACCAGGCATTGGACTTTAACCAACCCTGATTACACAGCCAGACATTGGACTTTAACCAACCCTAATTACACATCCAGGCATTGGACTTTAACCGACCCTGATTACACAACCAGGAAGTAGACTCTAACCACTCCTGATTACAGGCTTCATGCCTCTGCCAGGTATTGGACTCTGTCCAATCCTGATTACACCGCCAGGCAATGGACTTTAACCACTCCTAATTTCACAGCCAGACATTGGACTTTAACCAACCCTGATTATAGGTATTACACCTCTGCCGGGTATTGGACTTCTCCAAACCTGATTACATGGATCATGGAATATAAATTCCTTCAACCCATCATTAATCATCTTGGTACCTCTTACTATGCTACAATTGTTCACATGGCTCATAAAGCCCATAAAGCATCTTGTCACCTCTCATTAGGCAACATCTAATCATATGGCTCATAGCGCCATTCAACATCTTGTCACCTATCACTAGGCAACAAAATCATTTTATCTCATGTAATATAATAGTAACACCACTATTTCCTTAATAGGGTTAGGGCTTACTATTCACATCACTTTGGGGTTTCTCATGTCCCATTACCCAATTTAGGGTTAGGGTTTTCCCATCTCTCATTGCTTAGGGTTTCATGCTCACATTATTAGTTCATCTCTAATATATTACCTCACACCTCTAGGATCATTCAAAGATATCATAAGTATATGCTTATGATCACTATTCTCATCATATATCATTAATGATCAACAATTTAAGGCATGAGTTCATTTCTCATCCTTATCATGGTATGATTACATCATACTCATTGATTTGGCTAAACCCCATTATCAAAGTATATTAATCAACATTTATCACAGTACATTGAGTTCATTATATCTTTATTGTAACAATTGCATAACACACACTTCATGTGTTTCTTATCCAAGAATAGTGGATTAGAGGTTCATCAAGGAATGCCTACCCTAAAATGCTGAATGTGATATCTATTGTGTCTTGATGTATCACTTTATTTTCATTTCCATCTTACTTAAATTAATCAACTAACCTTGTATTAAGGTATTTCCCTCTTAATACTTCATCCTCTAACTTGTCAATTTCATCATATGGTGCATAGGTTACACATTGGAATTGTCCAACTATCTTTAATGATATGGACTTATCCAATGGTTAGGCATTATAGAATATATGATAAACCATTATCCACCACTTTAGATATTCCAACTCTTAGGATGTTATCCACATCATTATTTAGTATAACATACATCATTCCTAAGAGTTTCATGTTCTAATCATTGTAAGGTGTATAGGTTGTTACACATGTATAGAGTTGATTGTATAAAGATCTAGGCATTATCTTGTCTCTTAGCCCCTTATTCATTAAAATATCCACATTACCATTCATATGGTTCATCAACCTTACCCTTCATGTTTATAACATTTTCATCTTATTTAATTATATTAGCTACACCCCTCTTTGGTGTGCTGCCTATTAAACCATCACTAGGGTTTCACATATCATAGTATCATTACATGACATCATCCTGGATTGAATCTTACATCACCTCATTGCATCAGGGTTCCATATAGCATCATTCTAATTTAGGGTTTCATATAGCATTACTCTAGATCAGGGTTTCTCATTCCATAACCCACAATTAGGATTTAGTATTCACATCACATTACCCTAGATTATGGTTTCCCATAAAATCAACCTTAATTAGGGATTCTCATAACATTACCCTCAATTAGGATTTAACATGGATTCACCCTCAATTAGGGTTTCACATGGAATCACTCTCAATTAGGGTTTATATTCAATAACCCACGATTAGGGTTTACTATTCACATCATTTCACCCTAGATTAGGGTTTCTCATTAAAATACCCTGAATTGGGGTTTCTCATATCATTTCCCTAAATTAGGATCATAATATCATCATGGATTTAGGATTACACTTATCATTTCCCTCAATTAGGGTTAGGATTCATCAGCCTTCATAATTAGGGTTTCATGATCTCACTATAAAGGATCATACCCTAATTAGACATTCATTCATGATGAAAAGTGTTAAAACTTGACCATTCATGGTTATCATTCATGTAGGAAGTATTCTCTCTCATCTTGTATAAGATGATGTTTACTTCAACCTTGATTAGGCTAAGTCAACTCACTTGAAAGAAGAATTGACATTGTGAGTTATGCCATTACCACCATGATCATTAAAGCTTCATTATTCCGAGGGTACTAATCACCCTATCTCATTAAGGGTACCATTATTATAATTACCCTTGGTTTACATCATGAAATTGTTCACTTAAACAATTAACTTTTATCCATTTTGAGTGTTCATACAATTTGGTTGATTACCTTCCAAATGATCTTGGTCTCTTAGACCTCAAACGGTCTTGACCAATCAGACCTCAAACGGTCTTGATCAAACCATTGAAACCATTTGGTAAAGGTGAACCCTTGAGACCGTTTGCTAAAGGTGCACACTTGACACCGTTTCCTAAAGGTGCACACTTGAAACCGTTTGCTAAATTTGCACACTTGAAACCGTTTGCTAAAGGTAAGGTTGAAACTGTTTGCCAAAGTGAATCCTTGAGATCGTTTGCTAAAGTATAATTTTGAAACCGCATGAGACTCAACCGGTTTAAGATCGTTTGGTCCCAAACGGTCTTGAGACCGTTTGGTACCAAATGGTCTTGAGACCGTTTGGACTCAAATGGTCCTGTGACCGTTTGGTCCAAGCCTCCTCAAAACCGCATGGACCAAGTATGGTCTCAACCACACAAAATGAATTAAGGTTTCCAAGATTGATTCCTTCATTGATTGAAATCATGTTATCATTCATCAATTGGACCTATACCCATACTTCAATTGAGTTAAATAGGTCATCCTTCAACTGATTTGACCCCCAATTGATAATCAATTAGGGTTTGAATCAATTGGATTAGGGTTTAGAATCGATGATCCTTCAATGTTAGTCAATATGTTATCAATTACTTTGAAACCATTGGACCTTCATTCAAATTGAACATGACCTGACCTAAAACGGTTTTAAGGTCGTTTGGATGACCTCCAAACGGTCTTGAGACCGTTTTCCCACCATATCATCAAAATCCATGACATCCAATTAGGGTTTGGATCATTGGATTGATCACCAAATCAGCATTTGATTGCAAATCAACTTGGTATCTTTAAATCTTCAAACACCTAACTATACTCAACCCTAGACCTCCAGACAGTCTTGGGTGGCCCCCAAATGGTCTTGAGACTGTTTGGGTGATCCCCAAACGATTTTGAAACCGTTTGGGTCAATCAACCCAAGTTTCCAACATAATCACTTATGAAATCAGCACTTAACCCGATTAGAGTTTGGTGGTTGATGGACCTTCAACTCATGAACCAATTGAAACTAGTCAATTATAATTAGTAGGTCATTAATAAACATCATTATGAAAAAATATCCAAATGTTCAACCCTAGTCAATACCACCAAATGATTTGAAACCGTTTGCTTTCATGCGGTTTAGTAAACTGTTTGTCCTTAAACGGTTTTGAAACCGTTTGCTCCCAAACGGTTTGTGAAACCGTTTGGACATTTGATTGAAACCAATTGGTCTACATATTTGGGGAGGTGTGTGCCTATTATGATTTCATCATCATCAAGCTCTAAACCCACGAAACCTGCTGTGATTTTTATGGAGATAGCATCAATCAACCAAATCAATTATTTTGAATAGAAAAATGAGCATTATTTGATGAGGAATTTAATGCAATAACAAAATTAAGGTTTCAAGTTATAAAACCTGCCTCCAATTGATCTCCAAAGCTCCAATATCATGGAAACAATGGTGTATGAAGCTTTTGCAACTTCCCCTAGGCTTGTCCTCAAGCTTTTGGGTGAAAAGATTGGCTAGGGTTGAAGATGGAGTGAAGAAAAGAAGGAATCAATTATTTATTTTCGATTTCCACCATGGAATCAAGGGGAAAAGAGGTCAAGAACCTTACCAACAGGTTGGGGGTCGTCCTCCTGGTACTCCCATGCTCCTTGGTCGGTTTCCAAGCAAAGGGAAGAGGTGGGTTCCGAAAAAGCCTTTGTTTTGGCTAGGAAAGGGTCTTTTTATAAGAAATTCAATGAGAGAGAAAATGTTTTATAAAAACCTTTTAATTCAAAAATTGTTGCCACCTTCTCCCCCTTGATTTCTTGTATGCAAAGGCATATATATCCCCACGGAGCTCCCTTCCATTATCCAAGAATTAAGGGAAAAGAAATTAAGCACCTTAACCCTTATAATAGTAATTTCCATATTTGAGTGGAAATTCTTTTTCTTATAATAATGGTGAGTGGAGTCTTCACCTCCTTGGGATATACTCGTGCCTTTGCAAGGCTCAAGGATTTCCATACACATCTGAATCCAACCATATTAATTTTGTTTTAAGTCCCCTCAATTATTTAATTTATTTTTGCCTTAAATTGAATTAGGGTTCCAATTAGGCTTAAATCTTGATTATTTTAATATCAAGATTCTGTCTCCTCCAACTTAATTCAAATGAGGTGCCCATCTCATTTTATTTGCTCTAAATGATGTCAAGAAATATTAGGGACCGTATTGAAGTGTTAATTTTCATATTGAACCCTAGGTTTTGGGTAAATTGCACATAACACCAAAACTGGGTTTTAATGCACAAACATTGTCCAACAAGCTCTATCTTGGTGGCCAAGCTTGTGGAAACCATACCACTACATCATATTCATTCTTATGATGTCTCAACATCAGATGAACATATTATCATGTAACGTTTGCAAGTTAACCCTTTAACTTGGGTAATTTGCACATTAGTCCAAAAAAAGTAAACATTGCTTCAACATTGTTCAAACATGACCAAAATTGAAACATAAGTTCCTCATGAGCCCTAATTACTTTTCACAAGATAAGATTAAGAATATAATCATCTTTCTTAATCAAAACACCTAGGGTCAAAGCATAACCCAGGCCAGGGATGTTACAATAACATACTTTAATTAGGGTTAGGTTTACCAGGGTAGGTGAATTGCGGATTCAAAACAACAAATAAAGGTAAACCCAAATTCATATCATCTCCATAAAACATGAAAGAAATTAGGTCAAACATCGCCATTGACCATAGAGCCAGGAAACATCGAGACAATGGGAAGAATTCCTCATCGAACACATAGGGTAGGAACCACTTTGGTGACTGCTAAAACTAGGGTTCACCATCTTGGAAACCGCTGAGGTTAGCCACCTTCAGTGACCACTAGGGGTAGACATCTTTGGCAGCCACTAGGCTTAGAAATATTTGGTAACCTCGATGGTTACCCATCTTTGGCAATTGCTGAAGATACAAAACTTGGCGACCTATTGAAATCACCACTCTTGGCAACCACTAAGAGTCCAGAAACCTCAAAAAACACATAGGTGAAATCTTGGAGACCTCAAGAGTAAAATATTTGTGACCAAAAAGGATGAAAATCTCATTGACCACTTTGAAACAAAATTTTTGGTGACCAATCATGATTCCAAAAACATTGTTGACCATCATGAGTTCAAAACATTGTCGACCACATGATATCAAGGTCTCATCGACCACATAGATGAAAATCATGGATACCACTAATCATCAAAGTTCTTCGCGGCCATGAAGAGACCAAAATCTCATCACCCACTAAGAATCAAAATAGGTTGGTTACCACCAAGAATCCAAAAGGTCGTCCAGTTGAATCACTAGGAAGAAGATCAGTTCAAAACCCTGATTAGCAACCATCATAGGAGAGAGCAAAAACCATCATTTCTACAAGAATGCAAGAATCAAAGAGTCCATTATCAACCAAGGTTCATGCACAAGATTTAGGGCTCATCTGAGAAGTTATACTACTCATGCATTATCATGTAAACACAATGCCTAGATAAAAGGTATTGTTTTTATACTTGTAACAACATTTTTGGGTAAGATTATGTGCATCCAAGAGAGAAGTAAGCAATAATCATGGAGAAAGTTATATAAATCACCTCAAAAAAGATGGAGAAACTCCAACAGTAAGGTATCTCGATGAAAAGAAGGTAGAAACCCTAGTATGAGCACTCCTCTTGGTCAAGCTAGCTCCACCTCAGAGAAGAGAGCATACCCTAGGTCAAGGAAGTAACAAAGGATGTTCTTCAAGCTCTAACTCAAGAACTACCATGTAACACCGTAGGTTCAGATAAGAAGAGAAAGAAGAGGCAAAGAAAAGTAAGGAAAATGTAGGTAAAGGGGTATGTCTTACTTATTGAGACCAACAAACCGAGCAAGGAAGATCCACAAGCACAAGGAGAGAGGGAAGATACAAACCCTAGATCAACATGCCAGGAAGATCGGCCAAGTTCTTCTTCAGCCTTGGATCCTCCTTCTCCACAAAACAAGGGGGATGATCTCCAACAAAAAGGAAGGTAGGAGAGAAATCTAGGTGTGTAAACAAGTTATTTGCATGCAAAGAGAGAGAGAGGCTTATATAGCTTAGGATTGAAGAGAGAGAAAATGGGGAAGGTGTCAAGCTAAGCATGCCATGTGTCCAAGAGATCTCGTCCATGCAAGCACCTCACTCATGCAACTAGGTCAAATATAAACTAGGAAACCCCACCAAGAAAAGTCATCGACCAAGCTTGTCTAAAAAAGCAAATGACCGGTGAGAATCTTTGGTGACCAACTAATCAGAAAAGCAAACTGTCACTGACCCTAAGGATCTTGGCGACCAAGATGAGTTAGGAATCTCATCGAATACCAATCCTAGTTGGCACAAGAGAACATCATTAACCTCCAAAACATAGTACCATATAAATACATGGCAATCGGCAAAACTAGGGGCTCAATCCCCAAGACCATTCATTAACTTAGGGCATCCATGCAAACCCTAATCTCAACATGATGTATCACCACTAAAACCAAGGTGTGACAAGGCGCCCCAAATCTCAACCAAAACCAAAATGATGTGAAAACATACAAGGTACAACAAGCATGTGACAAACTACAAAAAGACCTAGAAGTGTGTAAATTGCAATTAGGTCTAAAACAAGCACATAAAAGCATAACTAGCTCAAATAGTGTCCAAATTGGACCAAACTTGAAACATAAGCTTGTCACATGATATAGAATCACACCACAAGGTTTGATTCAGATTTTACAAATCTAATTATGATAATAAAGTAGGTTCAACCATAAATATTGGTCAGGGGTCTTATAGTTACATCGATACAAGCTTCCAAATTGACAAAGTAGATCGCAATCTAAATTTGCGATTAACATTCGAATATAACTATAGGCTAGAAAAGTTTTGAGAAAGAGACATGTGTTAATTATACAATAGAAGTTAAGTACCTTGTTGTTTTGAACACAATAGAGGAAACTATATGGAACAAGATGTTCATTTAGATGAACTTGTGGGAGGTTGAAACCATTGATGACACAGTAGAGATATTGTGACAACAATAGCGGTATTGGATAGGAAAAGGAACCTGAATAGAATACTACAACATTTCCATCTCCTAGAAGAGGTCATACAATGAGGAAATGTGATCACTTTCCAAGTATCGACTAAAAGCAATGTAGAACCTAATAGTTATACATTGTCCATATTTTGACGATGACTTAAATATTCCATTCATATGTATCTAATATGTCTATTTGAGATTGAGTTTAGGTGTTAGCTACATGAAAAGGACCAATTCAACGAAGCCCTAGATTGATCCAACATAAGCCAAAGTCAATGCAAATGCACTTTTGTGGCAATAGTCCTGAACGACTTAGACAATTTTTGTAAACATTTTTGTGGATGTTATGACTTGTAATTAAGATGAGAAAAAATTAGGAGCACTTGATTCAAACGTTTAAGCACTTTAATGATACTTTCCAAAATGCATCACAAGGAGTTTGATCGATCGAGTTTCCCTCTCAAAAACTCAACCGACACCCTCCACAAGCAAACTAATTTTAATCCATCAGTCGAGTTGCATCCATGATAAACTCGAATGACAACTCAAAATTAGCTTGTCGCATAGTGCAATCGGTTGAGTTACCTTTATGGAAACTTGAGCGACTGCAATGTATAGAATGTGCAGAAAAAGTGTTTCTAACTGTTGGAGTGTTGCAAAACTCCAAATTATATCCATTGCTAAACTCCAAATAGAAAATTTTCTTTCCTAAGTGTTTCTACTGGATAGTGGACACCCCCAACAATAAATAGGGGCCAGTGTACTTCATTCCAAGTTAATCTACCTTGCTCCTAGCAATAGTTAGATGATTTTTTCCACATAGGGCCCCTTTCTCTCTCTTTCTTACAAATTCAAACGTCCATATGAGTGAGATAGGTATTTGTGAGAGAGATACTTCAATGTAATCATTGGAAGCTCAATCTTCTCTTTCTCTAATACCTTTCTACAAGCAAAGTTGGTGAAAGCTTCTCCTTAGTGAAGGAGAAGGTGAAGGCTGAAGACCCTTGGGAAGAGTAAGTAATTCCTTCAAGGTGGAAAACTTGTTGCAAGAAGGGGAGCTCCTTAGTGAAGGTGTCCAACTCCTTGCAAAAGTGGGTAAGATCTTGTAGAGGTTGAAGACTCTTTCTCGAAGGATAGGTAACTCCTTGTAAGGTTTATTGGGTCCTTTTAGTCCTTAAAAAGAAAGGGTAGGTATCCTTTCCCTGCAAAAGGAAGGTCTTATTGTATGTCTTATAATGGAATATAAGTATGCAATGGTTGCAAAATCCTAGGGCTTGACCTCTCTAGGTAGTGGTTAGACTTTCTCCTAGTTTGGAGTTTGGAACCACTCTACATAGCTTGTTCTTGATCTCATTCAATATCTCTCATCCTTGCTATGTTTGTTTAGATTTCACATCAAATTCCATATTGGCAATAGTATCTCTTAAAGTAACTTGAAAGTTCAATGAATTTTGTTTGATTCCTTTTATCTCTATTCACCCTCCTCTACAACCCTTTGATCCAACAATAAAATGTTGCTAACCCTCTAATAAGAACCTGTGTAGCAGAAACATGATAGACATGTTAAGATCACTAGGAATAAGATTTGTGGATAATTGGCTCTATGTGCAAGTGGGAGTCTTTTGGTATGTATTCCCAGAGAGACAATCATATGATGATTTTAATGGTGCATTGGATACCTAATTTGATAATTATAAAGGTAATTATGTCTATAATGTTTGTCTCAATCATGAGATGAAGACACAACATAGTAGATGTTTGGGGAATGATGTTACTCGATGACATATGCCTTCAGGTTGAGGACCTAAATGATGATCATATGTATGATAAAAGTACACACATTATTATTATGTCCCTAGTCAGATATTACTGTGGAATCAAAACAAACAACAATAATACATAAGACTTGAGTGCCTATTAGTTGATGGCAAAATCCCATCAATCAAAATATATGATATCAAATCAAACACATAGGTACATGCTAGAGAATAATGTATCAGACATACCCACCTTGAGAGTGATACATGGAGACCATGGAATGGTAGTTAGAATCACTTCTCATGGTGATAGTGTTGATTGTGGTTCTTATACCTGAAGTCACTACACTCATCACATCCTTCAATGTATTTTGACACCATCCAACATGACCTTGAATAGTGTTGCCATAAAGGTAATGTTGGGGTACGTTGTGACACATGGGGATTGATTGTGAGTAATGTAGATGGGATTTGTCTATCCTACAGGTGATTGGTATCCAGGCCACTTGATAAGAGAGACAAAGAAACATATGGCCATACTCATGTGACTCAATATATGATATGTCAACTCACATGCATCTCATACAATCTACTCTAGTTCAAGGAACATGGATTGAAAATTGAGAGGATGGTGATTCCATGCCTTGAGTTCAATCTGGATATCAGAAACAAAGGGACTACATGATAACTATAATATTGGTCACATATTGTATGTTGAAGTTGCTCTCCAACTTTCCAGTTACTTGAGTAGCAATGATGTGTTGCAAAATACTGCTCATTTATTGTGATGTCATAAATTTGATTATGGACATTAAGTGCCAATGTAACTTGGGATCTATAGGGTAACACACATATGATCACTACTATAGAAACAGCATTCAGTGTCACTTTTTTGGGCATCGGTTATTTAGTAACACCGATGCCTATAATATTAGACGTAGGTTATTTAGGCAAACTGACGTCTATATTTGAAGACCAGCCAGACACGGGTACCACTTTGTATTCAGCATCGGCTGGGTATAATAGACCGACGCCTAAAATTTCCCGTGAAATCCAATTTTCGAGCGAAAAATTTGTGTCACCTACAACGTCAGTTTGTTAACTATTCACCGACGCCTAATTAAGATGAAAATTTGTGCAAAAAGTACCACTTTCAGTGTCGGTTATCCTTTGATAACTGACACTGATAATGGTTCCTGCCAAATAATTTAGGGTAAAGATTGTCTAGTTGGACGTCGGTTTTTTACTATCAACCAACGCTAAATCATAATAGGCGTCGGTTTTGTAGATAACCGACGTCGTTGACCAACTTAATAGACCCGATCACCCGGCTCTTCCCCTTTCTTCCTGTTTCATCACGATATTTCTCATGTGCTGTTGCTCGTCGTCGCTCTCCCAAAATCGGCCGACGACCCCCGCTGCTGCTGGTGCTCTTCTGCTCACCGCCGCCCGTCGTTGCTGCTGGTGTGCCGCTGCTCTGCTCTTCCCAGTGCCACTGCTATTCGCCACCCGCCCCTCTTCTTCTTCGCCTGCTTGTCGCCACTGTTGCCGCCGCTCTTCTCCACGCTAGCTCTAGGTAGCCCTAGCCTCTTCGCTTCCTTCTCCCTAGCTCCTTACCAACAGGAAGCACGGTCATGGCTTTGTTGGCCTACCATGGCCGTGCTGGACAGCACAGCCGTGCTTGCTGTTGGTAAGGATACGAACAAATTTTTATGTAATGCTTTATGTAAATCCTAGGATATGAACAAATCTTTTGGTTGCATATATTTGTGCTTCTAATCATAATGTTTGACCTAATTCAGTAAATTTTGATGCATGTTGAAATAAGATTTAAACTTGTCAATTCTAGCATCCTAATTTGATTTGATTAAACATAACATTGATGAAACCCTAACATCAATTGTGATGAAACCCTAACATTAATTGTTTTGAAACCCTAACATGTACATATCTATTATTGTGTTTATTGGCCTAGAAACCCATCCAAGATTTACTCATTAGGAGTAAATCTTAGATAGTCCCCGACTTGGGACTGTTCTTGAACACCTAATCTCACTTAGGATGTAAGTGTATAATGTGTATTGGGTTTTTGAGAAAATTTCGGTAGCATTTCCCCATTTGTTCTCTAAGTACATATGTACTTAGAGAACAGCGGGGAAATGCTGTCGAATTTTTTTTGAAAACCCAATACACATTATACACTTACTAGTGAGATTAGGTGTTCAAGGATGGGATAGGTGGTACACATTTATTATATATAAGAATGACATCACATGTGTTTGTTGGCCTAGAAACCTGTCCAAGATTTACTCATTAGGAGTAAATCTTGGATATATAGTCCCCAGTTTGGGACTGTTCTTGAACACCTAATCTCACTTAGGATGTAAGTGTATAATGTGTATTGGGTTTTTGAGAAAATTTCAGCAGCATTTCCCCGTTTGTTCTCTAAGTACATATGTACTTAGAGAACAGCGGGGAAATGCTGCCAAAATTTTCTCAAAAACCCAATACACATTATACACTTACTAGTGAGATTAGGTGTTCAAGGATGGGATAGGTGGTACACATGTGTTTGTTAACCGTAGACCCTAATCTTGTCCTAATATATACTTTTTTTCTCTTTGATCATAGAATGGATAGATCATGGATGTCCATTTGCAATCGATGCACCCTAGAGTTTATATCTGGTCTTGATCAGTTTATTAGATTTGCCGAGGAACATAGGAAAGAACCTGGAGATAGGTTCTATTTTCCATGTAGGCATTGTGGTAACAACTTGAAAGTCAGCACTGGTGATGAAATCAAAAGTCATGTCATGTGCAATGGGATTGTACAAGGCTATACAGAATGGCACTGGCATGGAGAGATTTCAAACTCAAAACCAGTGGATGTCGATAGCAGTGCTTGGGTGGAAGAAGAAATTGCCTCTGATGACGTAGATGTGAACGAACCAGTTCTAGTAGACATCGTTGATGCGATGTTGGATAGTTGTAGGGTAGAGCACACTGATCCACCTCCTATCTTTAGAAACATTGTGCATGATGCCGAGATACCGTTATACACATGTTGTGCTAAGTTTATGAAGCTTAGCGCTGTGTTGAGATTGTATAAGTTGAAAGCTAACAATAGATGGAGCGACAAAAGCTTCACTTCATTGTTGACTTTGTTGAAAGAAATGCTTCCTGAAGGAAACGAGCTACCAATCTCAACATACCAGGTAAAGAAATTGTTGTGCCCAATGGGAATGGAGGCCAAGAAGATACACGCATGTCTGAATGATTGTGTATTATTTCAAAAGGACTATGTGGATTTGAAAGATTGTCCAAAATGTGGTGCGTCACGGTATAAATTGACGACTTCGGGGGAGTCCAAAACTGGTTCTCCTGCCAAGGTGATGTGGTATCTACCTATAATATCATGGTTTCAACGCTTGTTTGCAAATCCAAAAGATGCAAAGAATTTGAGGTGGCATGCAGATGTTAAGAAAAATAATGATGGGATCCTATGACATGCGTCTGATTCCCCATAGTGGAAGAAGATTGATCTATTGTACCCCAAATTTGGTGAAGAAGATAGGAATCTAAGACTTGGGATTTGTACAGATGGGATGAATCTATACGGGACATTGAGCAGCCAACATAGCACTTGGCCAGTCATGCTTGTTATATACAATCTTCCTCCCTGGCTGTGTATGAAAAATAAGTATGTTATGTTGTCGTTGTTGATATCGGGCCCTAAACAACCCGGAAATGATATCGATGTTTATCTTGAAACTCTGATTGATGACTTAAAGAAAATTTGGGCTGAAGGTGTGATGACCTATGATGCTTCAGTAAGAGAGACATTTCGTTTGCACGCTATGTTGTTTTGCACTATTAATGACTTTCCAGCATACAGGAATTTGTCTGGATATAGTGTCAAAGGAGCTAAAGTGTGTCCTATATGTGAAGAAAACACTGATTCAATAAGACTAAAACATGGTGGCAAGACTGTATATCTTGGTCATCGAAGGTTTCTTTCAAAATTCCATCCATATCGTAGGAAGCAGAACGCATTAAATGGATGGAATGATGAACGGAGTGCACCTAAACCTATACCAAGGGATGTTGTTTATGAAAGAGTAAAAGACATTGTCAATGAATTTGGTAAGAAGTCACAATGTAGTATGGCCACACGGAGTGACAATTCTTCATTCAAGAAGAAGTCAATATTTTGGGATCTTCCTTGTTGGAGTTCTTTGACAGTCAGGCATTGTATCGATGTAATGCACGTTGAGAAAAATGTCTGTGATAGCACCATTGGTACTCTATTAAATATACTAGGTAAGACTAAAGATGGGATAAAATCCAGACTGGACCTACGTGAAATGGGAATAAGGTCAGAATTAACAGAATTACGTGAAATGGGTAATAAAAGAACATACTTACCTCCCACTTGTTACACGTTGTCTAGAAAGGAGAAGAAAGCTTTTTGTGAATGCTTGGTAAATGTTAAGGTGCCACAGGGTTACTCATCCAACATTCGTAGATTGGTATCAATGAAAGATCTGAAGTTGATAGGTCTTAAGTCTCATGATTGTCACACTCTAGTGCAACAAATATTGCCCATGGCAATTCGATCTATATTGCCGAAGCATGTAAGGTTTGCAATCACCAGACTTTGTTTCTTTTTCAACAGTCTATGCAGTAAAGTTATTGACCATGATACTCTCGATAATTTGCAAAGAGAAGTGGTTGTTACCCTATGTCAGCTTGAGATGTATTTCCCTCCTTCGTTCTTTGATATCATGGTACATCTTGTTGTCCACTTGACTAGGGAAGTGAAAATGTTGGGACCAGTTTTCTTGCATTGGACGTATCCCTTTGAATGATACATGAGCATTTTTAAAGGTGATGTACGAAAGTGAGTGTTTATATCAAGGAACATACCAATTTCATTAAGAGACAACATCCTCGAGCAAGTTCAATGTGGCTTGCTAGAGAGCATAACAAGACTTTTACTAAGTGGTTTGAAGATAAAGTCTTACATCAACTATCTCAAACACCAAATGATATTACGGAAACTATCAAATGCCTTGCCTTTAAAAAAAAACCGAATGTTATGTCTTATGAAGGGTTTGATATTAATGGGTTCACATATTACACAAAGTGCCAAGATGATAAGAGTGTCATCCAAATTAGTGGGGTCACTCTTCAAGCATCGACAATGTATTTTGCAAGTGCAAAGGATAAGAGTCCACGTGAAGCTAAAATGTCATATTATGGTGTCATTGAAGACATATGGGAGTTTGACTACATAGATTTTTGAATTCCGCTCTTTAAATGTAATTGGGTTGATAACACCAAAGGAGTTATAATGGATGAATTGGGTTTCACTTTAGTGAACTTTGAAAAGATTGGCGAGAAGGGTGAACCATTCATATTGGCATCACAGGTGAAACAAGTATTCTATATCGATGATCCTGCAAATGATAAATGGTCGGTTGTTCTTCATGGTAAAAGACAGTTCATTGAAGATCCTATAGACAAAGAAGAGTACTATGATAAGTATGATGACTCCAGTCCATTCTCATTTGGGTTGCCAACTCCACAATATATCGAAGCTAATGATGACTTATATGTCCGTGGAGATCACAATGAAGGATTGTTAATTGATAAAAGATCACAATTTTAGAGGCATGCATGTTTATATTTTTTTATTGAAGCTAAATGTTTGCTTTTTTAATATCAATATCATTTTCAGATTTGATGTCTCATTATCTTGTAGTTAATACAAATGCTAAATGTTTGCCTTTTTAATGACATTTCCAGATGGCTGACCATGATGAGCATGATGTCCATGACGAGCATGAAGTCCATGATGAGCATGTTGTCCATGATGAGCATGGCGAGGATACCAATGTAAGTTTTAAAAACATATCATGTATTTCTATAAAATTCATTATCTTCTAGTTATGTCATATATCCTATATTTCTATATTGGGCTAATTCAGTGTGTTTATTTTTGTCAAATTTTAGGTTGATGTACCCACTGAAGCACTGGAGGAACTTGATGCGCATCACCAAAAACTTAACAAGAAAAGGGGCATCACTCTATTGAAGAAGTTGATAGCTCTAAGTGGCAGTGGATCCAGATTGGCTGTGGAGTTTGATAATGGAGGAAATCCAATTGGAGTGAACCGCAATAATTTTGTAAACTATCTTGGGGTTGTCACTCAAAGCCATTGTGGTGTTAAGTATGATAATTGGCATAAATTTCCTCAGGCGAAGAAAGACATGATATGGAAGGATTTATGTGTGAGTTATTATTATTTGCAATTCTATTTTGTAGATTACAAATTCTATTATTTGCAATTCTATTTTTGGATACTAGTTAATAACAATTCTATTTTACAGAATCTGTTTGCATTGGATGAGAAGTTGCATCGTAAAAGCATGATGCAACGCACTGGAAAGATGCTAAGGAACTATAAGATAAATCTCAACAGAGAATACATAAAAAATGGTGATAAGAAGAAGAAGTCATCCCTTGAATAGTGGAACTTCTTAGACAAAGAAGATTGGGACACGTTTGTTGCTTCAAGAAAATATGAAGAATTCAAGGTATGGCATCACTCCCAATTTAATTAATATACGTTGTATTAACATTTAGTTCTACTAACCAAATCATTAATGTGCATACTAACTAGGCCCTCAGTGAGGCGCAAAAAGCAAGGTGTGCACTGAATGTGCATGACCACACTATGGGTCCAAAGGGCTATGCAAGTGTTCACCAAAGACTACAAGCGGAGTCTGCTGCTACTCAGGAGTCTATTGCGACTCAGGAGTCTGCCACACCCATGCCTCGCCATGATGTCTGGATAGCTGGGAGGAAAAACAAGAAGGGTGAAATAAAGAAGCCCGTAACTACTGAGGTGGTTGCGAAAATGGTAAAATATAACTCTTAGAACAATTGTTTGAATATTGATTATTTGTGGTGTTAACTTACAAATTTATGTTGATGGTGATTAGCGGGAGCTGCACGAGCAGATGAAACAAGGCACATTCATCCCTCAGGGCACAAGGGATGAATTGACAGTTGCTCTGTGTAACCCAGAGAATCCTGGACGTGTTAGGGGTGCATGCGCTGGTGTAGGCATCAAAGCATTCTTTGGGCCATCCCAACGCAAACCCAGAGCGGGACTTTCACAAGAAGAGATAAACTATTCTTTTTTTAGAATGTTACTGCAAAAGGGAATTCGATAATAAGAAGCTAATGTTTCTTTTATCCATGTATAAGAGAATAAAAGAGTCGAGGATATAGTTGCTAAGAAGGTCAGGGAAGAAATGTTGTGGTGGCAGGCATCTTAGGCTTCCAATCAGCCTATGGCGACCCACTCTTCTCCTGATGCACAGACTGAGAGTAATCATGTAGACCCACCGCAGCCTAACACGTCTGCTGTAAGTATTGTTTATGACATTGTAGCTAGTCTTTTCAAGATGATATGTTTTCAATATGATATGTATATATGTATAACATTCTTTACGTAAATTTGTAGGTGTTGAAGCCATGCTGCTTAAGAATGCAAGACTATGTTGTTGCAGAGGCGCAGGCTTACCCGTCCCTTCCTAGGGCAATGTTTCTCGGGACTCCAATGCCACAGGGCTACGTTCGTGTGAGCCCGATACGTGTATTCCCCAATTGGAGGGAAGCTACATTGCCATATGCCCACCCGGATATTGATACACTTGCTGAGGCAGAAGGCGGGGTGATATTGTGGCCTAAAGAAGATGTAGTCTACACTACTAAAATTGTAAGATAAATTTACATTACTTTAAATTTTTAATGTGTATATATGAGGTCAATTGATCTGAAATTATATATACAAGTTAAAAAGAAGACACCCGGAGCATCTACGCCTCCACCTCCACTTCCTGCATTACCAAGTTAGGTTCCAACTGACCTAAAATTCCCGTTAGGTCCTGCTTGTAGGGGAATGGCATGTTGGCTACGGGCACATAATATACATTGCCCTATAATTGTTTCTTTAGAAGCAAATTATGCAGGTCAATCATACGAAAGCTCTTTATTTATACAAGATATTATTGAGTTGTTTCTATATGATTGGCTAAATACATCAATGATAGAGACATGGATAAGGTGAGATCTTATTTAGACATCCATATACCTTGTGTAAGATCCGGTGATCTGGTTTCTTATATATTAATGCATACGTAATACATGTTTTGCAGCTACTTAGTAAAAAATCAATGTAAACAATTTGCATTTGACCATGTGGGATTTTTGATTCCATCATTGATTAGTATGGTAGCTAAAGACCCCGATAGTGTTCAACAATATTGTATAGATGCTTTTACAGTTTTCGGTCAGCAAAACAAGACGATAATAATAGATCCATTCAATGTCAAGTAAGTTTACTTTACTTATAATTTGGACTTAAGAAAATTACATTTTTATTGTGGATTTTGAGTTATTAATTTTTAACTTTTTTACCTCTAGCGGTATGCATTGGGAGTTACTAGTTATTGTCCCCGGGACGTTCACTATTTATTATCTAGATCCTACGGGGAGTACATTGAATACTAAAATTGGACACGTAATGAGATTCACTACTACAGAACCTACCTTTAGTGTCGGTTATTTAAGGCATTTAGTGTCGGTTTCTAAGCGACACCTATGTGGGCGACACTAAAAGCTCACCCATTACGCGTCGGTTCCAAAACCGACGCCCAAACTCTTCACGCGCCACCGAAATCACGCCTGTTTCCTATGGCGTGAAGGTATAGGCGTCGGTTATTAGATAAGAAACTGACACCATATACCTTCGCGCCACAGAAAGGGTGCCATCTTGCCCACTATCAGCGTCGGTTATTAGATAATAAACCGACGACATATACCTTCGCGCCACAGAAAGGGCGCCATCTTGGCCACTATCAGCGTCGGTTATTAGATAATAAACCGATGCCATATACCTTTGCGCCACAGGAAACAGGCGTCGGTTATTTATATAAAACCGACACTATAAATTTGTGTGTCGGTGTTATACAAATAACCGACGCCTATTGTTTTGTTTTTTTTTCTGTCAGTCTGCAGACCTGCTGTGGCTGGTCGCAGGATGAGAGACTTACAGTTAACTGTAGGTTTTACGACATCCATTGATATCAGCCAACAACAGGCCACAAACCTGCAAATTTAACAACAAAAATATTCACACATGCATTTAGAAATACAACCTGCAGTTCCATTTTATTTTCACACATTTAGAAACATTCATGTAGCTAGCAATCTGTAGTTCCATTCATTCACATTCACACATGTAGAAACATTCATATAGCAACCAACACTTTCATTCATTTTCACTCAGACACATGTAGAAACATCTAGACATGTAGAAACATTCACACATATATTATAATTCATAAATTCATTTACAAAATATCATTCTTTAGTCATTATTCGCTATCAACATCCCAATTATATTTTAAAACCCCCACTATTTGTATGGTTGTTGCCCATTCTTCTCTTACTTCATTTAATTCTCCCATCATATAGGGAGCATGTACATCTGGTAAGTATGTTCCTGTAGTGGGGTCAGCTTTAAACACCTGTAAAGAGAATGATGTTTATATATAATTAATGAGCTATAAATAAGATTGATATATTTCATATTATCTAATGAGACTATATAATACCTGAGCAATACAATCGATGTCCATACAACATGACAGACTAACACATATATAGTACATAACAACAGCAGCATCGAATTTACATACAACACTAGCTTAGTACATATATAGTGGGACTAAGGTGACAATCCCACCTGCTAAAACAGGTTACCAACAACTACATGTTACGACTGGGAGGTCGTGATTCAGCAACCGTATTCATTAGCAGGAGGACAAACAGATCCACCTGCTAATGCATACGATTGCGGAATCACGACCTCCCAGTCGTAACATGTAGTTGTCGGTAACTTGTTTTAGCAGGTGGGATCGTCACCTTAGTCCCACTATATATGTACTAAGCTAGTGTTGTATGTAAATTTGGCGCTGCTATTGTTATGCACTATATATGTGTTAGTCTGTCATGTTGTTATATGAATCTGTAGCACTTGTGTGTGCTGCACTTTATGTATTGTATATGTATCCTGCTTCTCTTCATTGGGGCTTCTTTTGCTGTTTCATGGCTTGCTGCCTATATATCTATATAACCTTTGGCGAACGCCTGCATATCCTCTTGGACCCATTGTGTGGTCGTAACATGTAGTTGTCGTTGAGCATCGCTGATAGCCTAGTTAGTTAGCACATTGATTTGGTTAGTAACAATAAAGGTTAATCTTGAATAGGTGAATACATAAAAATGTATATTAATTAAATTGGGAGTGGCGCTTAATACCTTGAATTCATCTATTTTTCTTTGGGTAACAAACTCCTCCCAGTCTTTGGGGTCCAAGTAGTTCCATTGCTGTGTGGCTTCCTTCTTCCTATATTTATTTTTCAAAGAGAATACAAACAAAAATTATTAGTGTAGAGTTAGTGAAATACTGATCAATGTCTAGAATTGGAATCAATCAAGAACCTATTCTCAGCATCGCATATGTAATCTCAGGTGAGATTGGTCCTATAGTTCTTTAGCACCCTCCCACAATGTTTAGCATTTTATTAACTAGAAGATAATGAAACATCAAATCAGAAAATGATATTGATATTAAAAAAGTAAACATTTAGCTTCAATAAAAAAATATAAACATGCATGCCTCTAAAATTGTGATCTTTTATCAATTAACAATCCTTCATTGTGATCTCCACGCACATATAAGTCATCATTAGCTTCAATATTTTGTGGAGTTGGAAACCCAACTGAGAATGGACTGGAGTCATCATATTTATCATAGTACTCTTCTTCATCTATAGGATCTTCAATGAACTGTCTTTTACCATGAAGAACAACCGACCATTTATCATTTGCAGGATCATCAATATAAAATACTTGTTTCTCCTGTGATGCCAATATGAATGGTTCAGCCTTCTCGCCAATCTTTTCAAAGTTCACTAAAGTGTAACCCATTTCATCCACTATAACTCCTTTGGTGTTATCAACCCAATTACATTTGAAGAGTGGAATTCTGAAATCTATGTAGTCAAATTCCCATATCTCTTCAATGACGCCGTAATATGTCATTTTAGCTTCACGTGGACTCTTATCCTTTGCACTTGCAAAAAACATAGTCGATGCTTGAAGGGTGACCCCACTATTTTGGACGACACTCTTATCATCTTGGCGCTTTGTGTAATATGTGAATCCATTAATGTCATACCCTTCATAAGACATAACAGTCAACTTTGGTTTAAAGGCGAGGCATTTGATAGTTTCAGTAATATCATCTGGTGTTTGAGATAGTTGATGTAAGACTTTATCTTCAAACCACTTAATAAAAGTTTTGTTATGCTCTATAGCAAGCCACATTGAATGCTTTGCACTTCCTACGATACGGATGGAATTTTGGAAGAAACCTTCGATGATCGAGATATACATTCTTACCGCCATGTTTTAGTCTTGTTGAATCAGTGTTCTCTTCACATATAGGACACGCTTTAGCTCCTTTGACACTATATCCAGACAAATTCCCATATGCTGGAAAGTCATTAATAGTGCAAAACAACATAGCATGCAAACGAAATGTCTCTCTTCGTAAAGCATCATAGGTCATCACACCTTCACCCCAGAGTTTCTTTAAGTCATCAATCAGAGGTTCAAGATAAACATCGATGTCATTTCCAGGTTGTTTAGGGCCCGATATCAACAACGACAGCATTATGTACTTATTTTTCATACACAGCCAGGGAGGAAGATTGTATATAACAAGCATGACTGGCCAAGTGCTATGTTGGTTGCTCAATGTCCCGTACGGATTCATCCCATCTGTACAAAGCCCAAGTCTTAGATTCCTGACTTCTTCACCAAATTCAGGGTACAATACATCAATCTTCTTCCACTGTGGGGAATCAAACGCATGTCGTAGGATCCCATCATTATTTTTTTTAACATTTGCATGCCACCTCAAATTCTTCGCATCTATCGGATTGGCAAACAAGCGTTGAAACCGTGATATTATAGGTAGATACCACATCACCTTGGCAGGAGAACCAGTTTTGGACTCCCTCGAAGTCATCAATTTATACCGTGACGCACCACATTTTGGACAATCTTTCAAATCCGCATAGTCCTTTTGAAATAATACACAATCATTCGGGCATGCATGTATCTTCTTGGCATCCATTCCCATTGGGCACAACAATTTATTTACCTGGTATGTTGAGATTGGCAGCTCGTTTCCTTCAGGAAGCATTTCTTTCAACAAAGACAACAATGACATGAAGCTTTTGTCACTCCATCTATTGTTAGCTTTCAACTTATACAATCTCAACACAGTGTTAAGCTTCGTAAACTTAGTACAACCTGTGTATAACGGCATCTCAGCATCATGCATAATGTTTCAAAAAATGGGAGGTGGATCGGTGTGCTCTACCCCACAACTATCCAGCATCGCATCAACGATGTATACTGGAACTGGTTCATTCACATCTACGTCATTGTAGGCAATTTCTTCTTCCATACAAGCACTGCTATCGACATCCACTAGTTTCGGGTTTGAAATCTCTCCATGCTAGTGTCATTCTGTATAGCCTTGTATAATCCCGTTGCACATGACATGAGTTTTGATTTCGTCACCAGTGTTGACTTTCAAGTTGTTACCGCAATGCCTACATGGAAAGTAGAACCTATCTCCAGGTTGTTTCCTACGTTCCTCGGCAAATCTAATGAACTAGTCAAGACCAGAAATAAACTCTGGGGTGCAGCGATTGCGAATGGACATCCATGATCTATCCATTCTATGATCAAAGATAAAACAAGTATATATTAGGACAAGATTAGGGTCTAGGGTTAACAAATACATGTGATGTCATTATTATATATAATAAATATGTACCACCTATCCATTGTTGAACACCTAATCTCACTAGTAAGTGTATAATGTGTATTGGGTTTTTAAGAAAATTTCGGCAGCATTTCCTCGTTGTTCTCCAAGTACATATGTACTTAGAGAACAAACGGGGAAATGCTGCCGAAATTTTCTTGAAAACCCAATACACATTATACACTTACATCCTAAGCGAGATTAGGTGTTCAAGAACAGTCCCAAACCGGGGACTATCCAAGATTTACTCCTAATGAGTAAATCTTGGATGGGTTTCTAGGCCAACAAATAATGTGTTGTCATTCTTATACCTCAAATCCTAGTTCTTCAAGTTAGGGTGATTATTGATGTCTTTATAGTTCATCATTAAGCAAGAAGGGTGATTAGGATTCTCACCAAGAACGGGTTTTGATTTTCTATACAATTTTATAAAAAAATACACATGTATGCATATATATACTATACTTAAGTAAAAGATATAAGTAAAGTAAACTTACCCAACATATACCATATGAGTAAGTATGTCATATTAAAATAGACTATACAGTATGAGAAAATAGTAGTGTAATCATGCAAATGGGAACATTCATGGGAACACACACTTCAGTTATAAGCATTCATGTAGCAACTTTCAGTTCCATTCATTAATCTCTTTTTACATCCACACACAGGGGTGTACCCCTAAACAGTAACTAAACAAAGGGGTTGGTGTACCCCTAAACATGCGCATAATTAAAAAAACTATTAATACAGACAAGTCTAGATAGATAGACAACTAAATACTACACCAACATGGTCCCGCATCAGTAACTTCGAGGACTTATCATTGTGGCGATCTTCTCCTGAAGTTCAGAATAGAAAGCAGCTATTAGTATTGATTGCTTTCAAACAAAAAGTGTAAACACAAATTTTTTGTGTTGACAATTATATTTGTTAATTGGACTTACCGTGGTCTTTTTGATGATGAAGTTGTGTCACGAAGCTCCTCACTGTATTTAGACGAATCTGAACTGATAGGGGCCTCAGATTCAGATTCGTCTGAGCTGATATGCGACGACGTGCGCTCATACCGCAGTAGATGATCGGGGGTCTCGTAGTTGCTATTGGTTATCCAAACTTTGATGGAATTATGGCCAACTGGACGGAGAAAAAGCCTGTTGCAACGGACCACATGCATCTCTCCAATCCAATCACGCCAACCGGATTTTGATACAAGATTTCCTGCCAAATCATACTCAACCTCGATAACATGTGAATAATTGCCAAAAGTTAGGGTCACTTTACCAGGCATGTAGTGTCTTCCTTTTAGAAAACGCCAATGTTTGGGTATGACCAATTGGTTTAAGGAACGATCATCTAGGATGATGTCTAATTGTTCTTCAATAGGGAACGTTAACATTGACATAGAGGCCCAGTTCATAGTGACTGTTATGGGTGGACAGAGACTGCATAATATTAGTATTAACAAAGTGTAAGTACATATAACGATGTTATATATTTTCAGAAAAAGTTGTATAACATCAGTTAACCTTTTATTGCTTGTCATAACCAACTTTATTGAGGTAGACATGATAGCTTGAAAAGAAGTCTACATATGTACTTAGAGAACAAACGAGGAAATGCTACCGAAATTTTCTCGAAAACCCAATACACATTATACACTTACATCCTAAGTGAGATTAGGTGTTCAAGAACAGTCCCAAACTGGGGACTATCCAAGATTTACTCCTAATGAGTAAATCTTGGATGGGTTTCTAGGTGCTTACTAAAATAGAACCATTATATGGAACTAATCCTACATTATACACATACTTTTCCTGAGTAAGATAATGTGCACTTCATGGAATTATTAAGATCTGAATATATATAAGTTGTTTCTACCTACTTTGATGGGATTTTATAACATTCGAGTCTTCCATTTAAGGCATTAGATGCATATATTGCAGTCCATTGTGTTGAGATAAGAATCCCATGTGATACACACGATTGAGAATCTTTCACGATACTAGGAAAATACACAACTAGATATTCATTTAGGTGTTAGACATTCATCTAGGTGTTCCTGATAACTCGCAGGTATGCACAACTATATATAAAACAATAGACTTGTCACACATAAAACACCCTATACAACTATAAAACAAAAAAGTATTAAGATATGCATGATACAATAACTATTTTGCATCACATTACATCAGACTTATCATTGATACCTAACTAACTTATTTCTACATTTACATATCATCACTTGATCAAAATTACATGTATTGTATAGACAATAGAGGATTCAACTCAGTAGAAGCACAAAATTAGTACCTAAACCCTAAACACAAATAAGTAAATAACTTTAAAATAAAAAATAAAAAAATGCTCAGCAGCTGCTTGGGCGTGCCTTGGCACCGCCCAAGCAGCCGCCGGAGCAGAGGAAGAAGGAAGAAGGTAGGGCGGGCGGGCATACCTTGAGGGCAGAGGAGAGCAGCGGCTGGAGCACAGCAACCACCGGTGGAGGCGGCGACAAAGAGAGGAGAAGCGTCGGCGAGGACACAGAGCAACGGCGGCGAGGGCACGGAGCAGCGGCGAGGGCACGAAGCAGGAGCACGGACGGTCGCCGGTGAGCACAGAGGGCAGGAGCAGGAGCACGTCCTTCGGTGAGCACGGAGCAGCGGCGAGGGCAGGAGCAGGAGCACGGAGCGGCAGCGGAGGAGCAACGACCGGCGGGGGAGAGCAAGAAATCGCCAGACCTAACTGAAATCGGGAATGAAACTGGGAAAGGGGAAGAGAAGCTCACGCTGGTGAGATATTAAGTTGACAATAAGCGTCGGTTATTCTAATAAACTGACAAATAAACCAAATGTTTCGGTTCTATTCCAAAAACCGGCACCTATACTATATTATAGTCGTTGGTTTTTAACTAAAGGTCAACCGACACCTATTCCTGTCTCGCGAATACCCTTTAGTCGTCGGTTATTTATTTATGAACCGACGACATATGTCAAATTTTGGAGGTAATTTTTTCGTGGGAATTTTGGTTTTGGCGGTTGATTTTAGGTGTCGGTTTTTTATTAATTAACCGACACTTAATAAAAGCAGTACCCATGTCTGGTCGACCTTCACAGATTGTATGTCAGTTTATGTTATAAACTGACACTGTAGAGTTTAGGTGTCCGTTTATGTATACAACGGACACCTTGAAAAGTGACTTTATAAGCCATTTCTGTAGTAGTGATTGTCATTATTCTGGTGAGAAATATTTCATTTTTTATATCTGTTAACATCTGTTATTACATTACTATTTAATTATGCAATTTATTGCGTTACATTAACATGTAGGGGTTTAGATGCATTCAAAAATACTAGAGGAAAGGTCCCAAGGAAAAAGAACTAGCCAATAATTTGGGAGAACGTAAAAGTAAGTTCCCGACTCCAATGTATATATTATTTATGTGAACTGTGCTTAGTTGTATTTTTTAATATTTTGTATGTTTCAATTTATAGTGCGCTACACAAGACAACGGTTGGTCATGCGCATACTATGTGATGTGATTTATACAGATGATTATCCAATATGCCACATTGGACATCAATACCATACATGAGGTATTATTTATAGTCTCATTAGTTAGTATGAAATATATCAATCTTATTTTGATATTACTACTTATATATACATCATTCTCTTTGTAGGTATTTAAAACTGACCACACTATAGGTAAACGCTTAAAAGATGTACATGCTCCATATACGATGGAAGTATTAAATGAAGTAAGAGAAGAATGGGTAAGAGCCATACAAGCAGTGGCGATTGTAAGATATAATTGGGATGCTGATAGCGATGTTGAATGATATTTTATAAATGAATATTTCTGAATGTTTATACATGTATGAATGTTTCTACATGTATTTGAATGTTTCTACATGTGTGAATGTGAGAATTGAATTGATGTCTAAATTTATCTACTTGTGTGAAAAGTATATTTGATGATTTTGCAAGTTTGTGGCATGTTTGTAGGCTGATATCAATGGATGTTGTAAACCTACAGTTTAGAAAACTGAACTGTAAGTTCTCATCCTGCTGACCAGCCACAGCAGGCCTGCAAACTGATAAGAAAAAAATAAAATAAAACATAGACGTCGTTTATTTATAGAACACCGTCATCAAAGACTTACAACATCGATTATTGGATAAAACCACCGCCTAATATGACAAACAACCCGATCGTGTAGGAAAGCACGGCTGTGGCGGTAAATGGCGTCGATTATTAGTATAAAACTGACGCCTATAGTACTAAACACGGCCGTGTAGGGAAGCACGGTCGTGTCGTCTTGAAATATGGTGTCGGTTTTTTAGTTTTAAACCGATGTAGAACGTGTCCTAGATGGCACCCTTTTTGTGGCGCGAACCCTTTTGGTGTCGGCGTACTATACATAACCGACACCGATAGGTGCCCTACTTGCGTGTTTTCGGTGGCGCGAAGCCTTTTTGGCATCGGTTATAAACCGACGTTGAAGAGTTCGACCTTTAGCGGCGCCCACATAGGCGTCGCTTGAGAACCGTCACTAAAAGGGCATAAACAACCGTCGCTAAAGCCCTGTTCTGTAGTAGTGTACGTGAGTGCAATAAATCCTTTATCACTTTAATCCTGAAGATCTCTGGAGCTTCTAAGTTGAATGATTTTTGACCCATTTCTTTGTGCAATGTGATCTTTAAGATCATTATGAAAGTCTTGGCCAACAAGTTGAGTGTGATTCTCCCTGATCTTATTGATCTCAACCTATTATCCTTTATTAAAGGAAGAATGATATGTGATTCCATCTTTCTTGCCAATGAATTGATAAGTAATTTCAGCTCTCCCAATTGTCCTAATTCCATGTGTGTGAAAGTTGACATATCTAAAGCTTATGATACAGTTAGGAGAGAATTTATCCTGTTTGTGGTGGAGAGAATGGGATTCCCTCCTTGTTGGCTGAATTGGATCCACACTTGCTTCTCTTCAGCTTCTTTTTAGGTTCTAATCAATGGTTCTCCTTCAACTTGCTTTGAAGCTTCTAATGGAGTTAGACAGGGTGACCCCCTTGCTCCATACTTGTTTTTTATTGTAATGCAAGGGTTTACAACTATTTTGAACTCCTTTGTTCGGATGGGCAAGATCACACCTTTGAAGGCTTCTGAAGATTTTGGGGTTTCTCACATTGTCTTTGCAGATGACCTTCTTATTTTTACTAAGGCATATCTACTTAAAGACTCTACTATTGATGAAGTCTTCTATTCTTTTGGCAAGGTCTCTGGTTTTAAGCTCAATAATCTCAAAAGTCAATGTTTCCTCAATAAGGGTGCTTGTGATTTGGAAGAGAGTATTTTGAACACCTTAAGGATTACTGTCTCTTCTCTACCTATCAGGTACTTAGGGTTGCCTTTGTTTAGTGGCAGGCTCACAAAAGCCATGTGTGCTCCTATCTTTGGTAAAATTAAAAGGAAACTGGATTTGAGGAAAGCGAGGCTGCTCTTTGTTGCATGAAGGATTGAATTGGTTATCTCCACATTTATGACCTATCACATCTTTTTCTCCTCTGCTTTTCCTCTTCCAAAAGCCATTATTTTGGACTTAGAGAAGATTATGAGAGATTTCATTTGGAATGATCTCAATAACCATAAACATCTACATACTGTTTCGTAGGACAATATATGCAGACCCAGGAAAGAAGGTGGGCTTGGCATTAGGCATGTTGAGGATTGGTCAAAGGCTAGATTAATAAAAAAATCTATGGGACATGGACAATAATAGGGAATCCTTGTGGGTGAAGTGGTTGCATGCTCGTTACATTAAAATGGATTCTCTATGGTCACTGGAGGTTAAGTCCAATTCATCCTGGATGTGGAGGAAGCTTCTTAGCTACATATTTACTCTCAGGAAGCATGTGGATTTTCATATTGGTGATGGCTCCAGGTTTCTATTTTGGAAAGATCCATGGCTCCCCTATAAGCATGCTTTGATTGATGTTTGTTATAACCAGATGATTCTGAGGTTTGGTAAAGATCCTAATTGTAAGCTTAATTCATGTCTGGTTGATGGTGCTTGGGGATTCCCTGATATCAGAGGGGGAGGTAATGTCCAAAAGCTTCTTGATAGCATCCATATTCCAAGGAACTATCTGGATTGCATCAAATTTAATAATAATAGCTCTTTGAACCTTAAGGATGGCTGGAATTTGATTAGGAGTAAGTACCCTATTGTTTCCTGGGAAGATTGGGTGTGGAAAAACAAGTCCCGAGAAGATGTTCAGTCTTTTTATGGAAGTGTTTTCTGGGTAAGCTACCTACAAATGATTATTTTAAGAAAGTTGGTTTCTCCTTGGCCTTTAGATGCACTCTATGTGAATATTAAGAAGATAACCTCCAACATATTCTGTTTGAATGCCATTATAGTAAAAAGATGTGGAAGTTTTTCACAGCCAAGTTTCAATCAAGTCCTAGGAGATTGTCTGTGTTGACCCAACTAAGGAAGGATAGAAAATTTAATGCTATCTTGATTCTTTACTACATCTGGACCGATAGAAAGACAAGTCTATTTTGTGGCTTAAAAAGAAAACCTGAAGGTACGTGGAAGAGGTGTCTTGAGGATACGAACTACCTATACTCATAGCTTGTATAGTTGTAGAACTTGTACAGTTTTTGTGTGTTTTTCCCATGTAGTTGTTAGTTGTTTGGTGTTTGCCTCCTTGGAAATTCACCTCAGATCTTTCCTTTTCCACACACATTGTGCATATTCCTTTTGATAGAGTAATAGAAAAGAGGCACACTAACGTAGGATCTTACCAGTGTCAAAGAAGCTGAGAATGGCTTTAGTAACCTCATTCCCCACAATAGGCCCACAAGTTTTTATGAACCTTCCATTAAACCCATATGGTCCAGGATCCCTATCCACATCTAAATGATTAACTATTGATTCAATTTCCTCCTTAGTAACCCACTTCCTAAGATCACACATTTGAATATGAGACAGCTTAGGAACTGACCAGGAATAATCCCAAATAACCAGATCATTACCAGTCGAATTGAAAACAATTTTATAATAACCAACAATTTCCTCATAGATAGCTAAGGGATCAGTAATAACTTCGTTGTCTTCATTATGAAGGACATAGATACCATTAACAATCCTCCTTGTTTTAAGATAGGCATAGAAGAATGAGGAGTTCCTGTCACCTTCCTTGAGCCACCTAATTCTTGACTTCTGTCTGAAAAAAGACTCTCCATCAACAAGTGCTTTATGAGCTTCCTTTTTTATTTCCACCTACTCACCTTGCAAAATAGGATCATCTGGATGGGTATCAACTTCTCTTTGTAAGTCAAGAGTCTTACCCTCAAGCTCTTTGGCTTTAGAAGAGAAATTTCCAACATTCTTTTTATTCCATTTGATAAGAGCATCTCTGACAGCCGCTAGTTTCCTATAAACTTTGAACATAGGGACGCCAGAAGGAGAAAAGTTCAACCAAGCAGACGTAACCACACTTAGAAAATCCGGTTGGTTAACCCAGACATTGATAAAATGAAAAGGAGAAGACCTCTTCTTAGAAGGATGTAGATGGACAACTAGATGACGATGGTCACTCACTGTGTTAAAGATAATCTCACCCCAGAGCAAGGGGAACAAATTCAGAAAATCAAGATTACAGAACACTCAGTCAATTTTGGAGAAAGTACTAACCCCCTCCTTACTGTGACTATCCCAAGTGTAGAATGGTCCCTTAGTAGTGACCTCCATAAGGCCAGTCACGTACAAAGAGTCATTGAAGTCAGCATAATCATTGCAGAGGGAGCGTGTTTATCCAATCTTTCATTTTTTAACCTGACTGCATTAAAGTCCCCAAGGATGCACCAAGCATATTGATTGGAAGCAATAATAATATTAAGAGTTTTCCTGAGAACCTTTCTATCAACATCACCATTGGCACCATAGGCAGTAGATAGAAGGAACTTCCTACTAAGAATACTAAACTCAACCTCGCAATGGACAACCTGATCATTCTCAAGAAATTTCTTAATGGAGATATCCGGATCTTACCACATGACAATAATACGAGAATAGTAATAATACTCAGAATTAGAAACATAACTAGCATTAGTCCACTTTGCACTAACCATAGCATCAAAATCTTCCTTCTTGGTTCTAGATTCTAAGATAACATAGATATCGGCTTTATTCCTGACAATCTCATTCTGGATATGAGAGATTTTGTTGTGACAACCTCTCACATTCTAGGAAAGAATAGATAAAGATTTATTTGTTTGGAACGGATGTAGTAGAGGGACCTCCATTCAAAACAGAATCCTTTGAACTGAGATTACTATCCACACCTTCAAAATTTGATAGAGGAGAGTGTCTATTCAGTGAAGTAACAATTAAACTTGAGACTGCTTTCGACACAACTCTGGGAGGTGATTTGGACTTTCTTATTCTTGTTTCCCACCCCTGATCCGGTGATGTCATAGGGGTAATTAGCTTGTCAGATGAACTCAAGTATGCTTCAAGGTTTCCTTCCAAACCCGTAGTCAAGGATTTATCCTTCAACACATTCAAGAGATTCTCAGATGGTATCATAGTCGATGATGAACTTGCCACATACACCACAGACTGGAGATTACCTGACAATACCACAGTCGGAGACAAGTCAGTCACATTCTCTACCAGACCAAAAGGAATATTTCCAATATCTTCAACAACATCGATAAACACATCTCCTTCCACTTCAAGGAACGATTTACTATTTGGAACCCAAATTTGTTTCTCTTTATTCACTGGAGCATGAGGTGGAATAGGTTCCTTATATGGACCTAGACACAACCCTGATTCATGGCCATAGTTCCCACATTCCTTATACTTTGTAGGAATCCCTTCGTATTCAAGCAAGATTTTATCAATATGACCATCGTCGCTTTGTATAATCAAGTCTTTTGGGAACTCAAAATCGACAGGGATAAGGACTTGAATCCTGGCATACTCAAGACGTGTAAAATTGGCAGTCAGTTTGTTGACCTGGATCGACTTTTCCAGAATTGAATCGATTGAATTGAACATTTCATTGTCTCAGATCTCCAGTGGTAGATCTCAGATCTTTAGCCAAATTGGGATCTTAGATATCTTATGTTTCTCCATGGGCTCTCCATGTTCCCATTTCTTGAGGAACATCGACTTTCCAGAGATGAACCATGGACCACCTTCAATGGCCGTCGTGAGGTCTTCATCATTTGAGAACATCAGGATGAAGCATCAATTACCTCTCGACCTGATTTCCAAAGATCCTTTCACCTTCCAGATGTAAGCCAGATACTGAACCAGAGATGGCCAGTACAGGCTCATTACCATAATGTACCCCGTTGCAGTTCTATTCCATCGACTCATGTTGCATTCTGCAATGGCCTTGGAGTAAAGAAGCTTCCCTTCTAAGATTTAGATATCAGTTTAGGTCAGCTTCATGTTGCTCAGGTTTTTTGCTTTTGAGACCAAATCTGACCATGACTTTGCTTCTGTAGCAACTTGAACCGAGAGAGATTTGTTCCTCCATGCCGATTGCTTCCCCGGGTTTCTAGTCTTCTTCACGTTCCCCTGGTCAATGACAACAACATTAAGAATGCTCCCTTCCACCGCCGATGGCTCCGTCACCCGAATCGTCTTGGAGCTCGATGTGGAAGCCATTAGGATGATAATTATGACTCTTAATTTGTAGTATGAAACCCTAGTTTGATTAACATGTACACATAATGATATTACAATCTAGGAGAAAGTAATGCACTGTAATATGAAATTTAGCACTATAATACATATTCTTAGAAATAAAATAGATAATAATTAACATAAATATGAAAGAAATATACCATGTCTTATGTGGTATCTAACATAGGGCGATTATGATATTGTATGAGTAAGTGTTGTATAGACTCTAGATGGAATTCATGATTAAAAAGGGATAAATCTAAAATAAGGTACATGGTTTAAAGTATGGCTCAATATATTGAATTTCTCAAATAATGGATGAACTGTGTATGTATGGTATAGAGTTTGGCATAACTTTTTCACTCATTTTTGTGAATTTTCTTATTTTTTCCTATGATTAAAACCATGAACATTAAATTAGATACACATCCTAGTACGCTTGGGAGTGTTTCATATTTATGAAATACATTTTGATAAGACATATAGGCCTTTGATTATTTTGAGTCAACATTATGCACTCTATGTAACATACTAGATCTCAGACCCTACCCTGGAAGTTGACATTTTGGACATAGCCAAACAAGGTTGAAAGTTAGACCTAAATAGATGTTTAGTATAACCCCAATGAGCTAATCCATGTATATATCACCTTAATGTAACCTAATGTTATAACATTAATCTTAGGTTTATAATGGATACATAAAATATGCCACATAACTCATTTTTGTGGTAATATGAAGATAAGAAACTTAATAGGATGAATAATTTAGATAATGGGCCATTAATGGGACATATTATATATCTCATAAAGAAGTCTCAAAAGTGGAAACAAACTTCAAATTTGAAATCTACATATCAAAATTAGCCTACATGTCAAATTTCATCTAATTTGGACCACCTTGAAATATTAGGATAAATTTAGGAGAGAGAAAATGAGTAAAAGGAATAAGTAATGAATAATGTGATTATATAACTTCAAAAATATGCAACTAATGTCAAATTCATATTCAACACACCAAAGATAACTTGTGGATGAAGTTCGGTCCAATTTGGATATTGTTTGTGCAAGTTATGCAATTTTAGGTACATTCTGGACTTTTCTGCAATTTCATCCAATTGGGGGTTTTCTTTGCAAATTGTCACATGCATTATAATCCTTATATATTCCCTTACCATTCTCGAGTTTTTTAACTATAGGACACCTATTTGCACCTTGGTTTGAAGGTGTTTCTTTCCAAGGGCATTTTAGGGATTACTCTCTTTATAAATGAGCTTATCTTTAAATGCTATCAACCAATGAGGTTATTTCTTTGATTGGAGGTCGGTTGAGATGGCCTATAAGTGTCCATAAACTGACATTTGATATTCAAGAAGCCTCTATGATCTGTCCTCTTGCATGGCCATGAAATCCCTAGGCTAAGGACACTTGGAAAGCTCCATGGACACATCATGCTTGACTTCTTCCATATCCATAAAGGTTTGCATGTCCATAGGCACACTTAGCATTGGACACATGGAAAGTAACTTGACACCTCGTGCTTTACTTATTCCTTATCCAAAAGTCTTGCATGTCCATGGACACCCTTATACGTGACACATGGAAAGTCTCATAGACACCTCATACTTGACCTCTTTCTTTATATAGCCATATCTACCCCTTCCCAACTCCCAATTAAAAAAATCTTTCTTTTCTTTCTTTCCTCTATCTTAGAGCATAATTCCTACTCTATTTTGTCACGAAGGTGATGTCCCAAGGTAAAAGGAGGTGCCTACCTTGGTGAAGAAGGCTTCTAGGGTTCCATATTTCTCTATTTTAGATTTCTTAAGCTCCTCCTTGGTTATTTTGACCAAAACTAGTAAGTTTTCTCCTCTCCTTCCATATTTTCATGTTGTTAGTCTTCCTTCCACCAGGTTAGAACCATGTTCTTCCATGGTGAAACCCCAACTAGAGCCCTTAAACACCCAATCTCCATGTTCTTTTGTTAGGGTTTTTCACCTCTAAAGTGGAGAAGTTGCTTCTTTCTCGACATAGGAGCTTTATTGGAGAAACCAGCCTCTCTAATCTTGGTAACCTTACTTATTGGACCTACCCACCTTCCCTAGAGGTTCTTTGGAGGCCCAAGCTTGACTTGGACTGTTTAGACTCTGAAGTTGAGGTATGATGTATCCCCTATTCTTCTATGTTGAGCAATTCACCTATGCTTATTCATTCTCTTTGTCCTATGGACATTAGCCTATACACAATGTCTTTTCTTTTAAAAATCATGGTTCATGTAAACTACCTTATTTGATATTGATCATGTGATTGTGCACATTCTTTTGAACTATTATCTTATTCTTTGTTCATGATGGAACTCTAAAAGATGACATGTGATGTCTTTTGCCCACTTATGAGGTGGATGTATATGTTGGTCACTTATGTGGTGATGAGTTTATATATTCTGACTATATTTTCTACTTGCCTCTACATTTAACATGCTACGTGATTCAATAGCACTAGAGTACTGTAATTACATTGGTTTTTATGGAAGATGTGTTATTTCTAGCCGAGAAGATGTGATATTTCCTTCCCTTTTAGGATGGAAAGGAACCTCATACCTAGGGAAAGATGTGTGATTCTTGGCCCATGTTTTATATATTTGGGAGATTGGCAGTATTACTTTCTCTATCAAGTTTCAAGTTTATGAGACTTGGATGCCTTTGTTTTTATATTGTTCTAGGGCTATGTTTATCTCACATGCATGTAGGTTGATGATATGGGGTGTGTGCCCTAATTCTTTACATGTGCTTGTGTTGCACAATCTTTATGTTTTATTAATGGCTAGTATTAATTTTGTTATCATATGATTTCAATTCCTTTTCTCTTGATACCCATTTGGGTGATCCTTATCCTTTCTATGAGAAGCCTTTTATATTTGATGTCCTTTATTCCATATATTGCTCAATTTCCTATTTAGTATGCACATACCAGCCTTTGTTGATGTCATCTATATTCTCTTCTTGCTGGGGCATGCTTCCAACCCTAGGTGAAGGACTTGGATGATAAGGCATGAAGTTTTGGACTGGCTTAAGGAGTTAAAGCTTGGAGACAAAGTTGTTATGGTTTATATTTCCCTCTACTAGATCCTTATGTTGAGTGATACATGTAAACCCTTTGTGGGGGATTATGATGTTCTTTTGTAACCTTGTGATAAATTGAATATAGTCAACATTTTTTTCGGCTTTTATACTTTGGTTGTTTTGAATACCATTTATTGAAGTTTGAAAATTTTCCACCTATTCCAGCATACCTTTGAGTGCGTTTAGAATAGATATTTTATTCTTCAAATTTTTAGTAAGGGGTTGATCCCGCCTCCTTACACTCCGTGTAACTCAGAAAACATTATGAACACGGTGGCTCTATGTAACATTGTGAACTATGTGAATATTGTGGACTCTACAACTCCTTGAGTTCTATCATATATGCTAATCCTCCCAAAGTATATAGGATGCAACAAAAATACACTTAAATTTTGTTCCTTTTATTATATTTTTTCTTGAAACATATATGTATAAGATTATTTTTTCCACTTTTAATCCATTATAGTTTAAATTGTTATTCCCACTTACTCAACACATTTTTTGTGGATATGTCTCTATGTTTTCCTGATTTAGATTTAGAGGTAGTAAGGATGCATGAAAAGATGAGTGAGAAGATGCAAAAAATGATATTGGTACGAATATGTCATAAATCATGGTAGTCATGTATGTGTACTTATATCATATTCAACATAAAGATGTAATTAAATTTGTAAAAAAGTTTTTTCAAGTCTAATGTATGCACATTGAGATGTTTGTTGGATGTTGTATGTGTTAGTGTGCCTACTCAATATATTGTTGTTTGTGATGTTCGATATTAGTAGATAACACTTTGGGGTTTCTACTCTTGGTCCCTCAAGATTAGGAAGTAAAGATTCAAGATATTTTAGTAGCGTGTAGACCTTCTAGACTGGTTAGAAACAACTCACTAGTCCAATCATTATGACCCACCAATCTGATTTGAGAAACACGCCTTTGAATACCCAAACTATAGGGGTGGTCATGTTCTGGTCTAGTTTGATTTGGCCCTAAAACCACATACCAAACCACACCTAGTTTTGGAAAATTTATATCAAAGACCAAACTATAGGTTAGTCTAGACCACCAAATTAGATTGTAATTTTTTGGTTTGGTTTTCAGTTTGGTATGCTCTCATACCGATTAATTTAGTATATAAAACACTAAAAGGTGAATGCTTAAATGATAAGTTTGATTTATTGTCAAATTATTTTTATATATAAATATTAGTGCTTATGATTTGAGATGATAAAAATTACTAATGGAGTGACTTATATATCAGAGGTATTTGGCCCTCAAAAGGGATTACGGTTTTAGATCATCAAAAAATCCCTTTTCTTGAAAACCTTATCCTCCCTTCACCTAGTGGGGCTTTTGTAACTTGGTCTCATCATGCCTTTCTCATAGGGATAGAAAAATAGTACAATTTATGGTTTGGTAGCTACCGTTTTATAGGAATTTCACATTTCCATATGTGAAAAAATGTATAGATATTGACATAGAGGTCTTGTCACATCTGTTGTCATTAATAAATTGCATCTTCAAAATTGTAGACTTCCCATGGCACATAAGATAGTAATATTTTTTCCCAGAGTGAGTTCTCCACCAATGGTAGTTGAACCATAAGATATGAGTATATTAAAATTTAAAAAAGGAGTAGATGCCACAAGAAATGATGGATAAAGTGTATGAGGTATACATTTTACATGTAATATCTTCATTAAATATAAAATAAATCAGATCAACCTCAATGATGGAATCAACTTTCATATTTTCACTAGGGCATGTTGCACTATATGTGACAATTGAATCTAGTCATGCATTCGTATCCTAGAAAATCAAAATAAGTTTGGAGTATATTACTTTACATCATTTAGTCAAACAATGAAATTGAATTTTCATGTAGCTATGTATGTCTTAGGGTGTTGTACTTTTATGTACTTATAGACAACATATATCATATAAGATAACACCTTCGTGCTTCAGGAAAAAGAAATAGTGGTGTTATATATTGGTCATATAGCCATACTTATATTAGTATGCAGACACGATACCCACATAAATATAGATAATACGTAATTTATGCAATGCTATTGTTATGACCCACATTGAGGTTAACCAATAAATATCTCAATTAATCAGTAAGTACCTTGATTAGTGCTGAGTATCCTATTAAACATCATGGTTAATCAAGATAAGCTAATATGCAAATCAATGGTTGAGATTGAATCATTTGAGGTAGATGATGATAATGGCAATGATGATCGTTAGGTTAATTGTTGAGTTAAGTTAAATGCAAAGATGCAATTGGTGCTTTGATCAGTTGTGGCAAGATAATAATTGTGATTTCTTGCTTCAAGGTTGTAGAGAATCTCGTGCTTGAAAAGTTGCAAGAAGAATCACTTCAAATGGACCTTCGAGGCAATAGTTATGCTATTTTTATTCTTCTAGGGACCCAATCTGTAATTTTACCTATTTAATTGGCTAATAATTATGCTTTTCCCTTATTTCCCTTTTACCATTTCTCGTTTATCCTTTCTTCCTCTTCACGCGATTAATAGAACAGGAGCACCGCTTGAGAAGCGGCGCCCAACTGTTTGATCGGGACCAGCAGGAGTAGCGAGGGGGGGAAGATTTTGGGGTGATTTGGGCACCCCCAGCTCTGATCCAACTAGTCGAGCCCTAGGCGACCTCCGTCCTCCCTTCCCCTTCTTCACCCTTCTCCTCCCACACCCTAACACAGCCACCCAACTAGGGCGTCGGCCCACAGCTGCAGCAGCAGCTTCACCAGCCAAGAAGAAGAAGAAGAACAACTGATTGATGGCTGGTTTGCTTCGGTTCAGCAGCGTCACCTTCTTCTCTTCTCCTTCCCTTTCCCTTCTCTACCTTCTTACTTCGCCCTAGCGGCGCCCTAATAGCATCCGACCCAGCTGCAGCACCGACGGCTAGCAGCAACACCTACAGCTACAACGGCGCCCGACCAGGAGCCCTATGGGCGCGGCCAGCACCAAGGAACGATGCCTTGAGTTCGGCTTGAGGTTTAGGCAAGAAAATCACAGCATTTCCACCTCCTTGCGTCACCTGTACCTTGGTTTAGCAGGGGCGGCGCCCCATCTGGATCGAGCAGCAGCTACTGCTCACGGCCAGGGGCCACCTTGGGCCGCCCAGCAGTAGGGGAAGTAGCCTTGAGCTCCGAATTTAAGGTTCCAAGTAAGATTCATATACTTCCTCCATGATTCAGCCGTCAATCGGGCTTCTTCCGGCAACCTGTGCTTGAACTCAAGGTTACGATGGGTTTCTATTTGCAACAGGTTGAAAATAGAAGACAACCAAAATTTCGCCCGGAAACAGACCGTGAACGCATCTCTGGACGAATCCAGATAGACCAAATCAATGTGAGTGGGGTTTCATTTATTTATCATTAATAAACTCAGGCGTTTGAATATTTCCAGTTATGTGCGCGAATTTAGCTGATAACAGGCGTTATCAGGCGTCAGGCAGCGTTTGGCGTCGCCCGACTTTTTATTTCATAAATTGCTTCTAGACGCTGTTATATGATTAAATTTAGCAATTGATCAGTGTTGATTGAATCGGTAGATTTATATGGTTCATTGGAACCTAAATTGCTTATTTGAATGTTGAAATTAGAAATTCATGTCTAAAAATGGTATGGATTGGATATGAACCCAGAAAATAAGGATTTCTGATAAATTATCAGATTTACGATTTCAAAGTTGATATGAATAAATAAAAATATGCAATAAAACCCTAATTGCATATATCTTTTGACGTTAATATGTGTAAATTGATATTTACATGAAATGGCACATTTCTCTGAATTATTACCAGAAATTCTCAAGTATTGTTATTAAATTGTGTTGTGATAGGTAATTAACTCTTAATTGAGTTAAGTGATGCACAAACCAGGATTTGGGTTAATGTGCACGTTTTTCAAGAAATTTAGAGAATTGATAATTGTTGAGTATGATTCTCATATGTGAAGTAAATTTCTTTAATTTGTGCAATAAGATGTTCAATTGTGTAAATTCGCTATGTATGTGCCAAATTGAAATAAGTTGGGTTATTTATGCATTTCTAATTTGCTTGAATGCATGGTATGAGAATTTATCAGAAATTACAATGATTTGAAATATATTGCTCTGTCAGTTTAGAATGACAGTGTATTGTGATCTGATATGAAATCAGTAAATGTGATATTCCTGTTTAAATGTTTATTTGTTAATCAGTTAATAGACTTAGGTGCCCTAACGCCGTAGAACCCCTCGTGAGGTCTGCACCTTGGGGTGAAACGACCTACCTAGCGTGTGTCTAGATGGTCGGTGACTCGTGTTCAACAATAATCCGTGCGTGTGTCGCGGTGGCACGAGGGCAGAAAAGCAGTGTTCAACAATAATCCGTGCGTGTCACGGTGGCACTGGGAAAAGAAAGAAAACTTGGTTATCTAACACCATTCGTGCGTGTGTCGCGAGGGTAACCCTGTGAGACTCTCCGCCTGTGTGCTCAGGTTAAAGGAGGAGTCTAGAGTACACTCTTTTGAGAGTGCAGTGAGGCCGTGTGAGCCTGAGAGTCCTGTAGCAGACCAGGACAGCAGTCAGACTTAGCATTTCCCGGGTGTGTCGCTAAGTCTTGTACGGTGGGACCGTAGCATGAACTTGTTGCGGATCTTTATATGCAGGGTACACTGCATATATTTAGGGCATAATAATAAAATGAATAAATAATCATGTAGGTTCACAGTAAATTTATATAACTGTTCATTTACCTGAATTACCTGTTGATGATTTAGAATGTGGTTATTATCTGTATATTTGTTATGTATTTAGAACTGCCTTGCTTAGTTCTGCATTTATGTTTAATTTCAATATTATAAACCTGATGAGTTGTTTAGTGATAGCTAAGTGAAATACTATTCACTGAGCGAGTAGGCTCACCCCTCTACTCAAACATTTTTTTAGGTCAGCGACAGTTCCAGGAATCGGAAGGATCTTTTCATCCCAACGTTTAATCAGCAGAAGGTTTGTAGCTAGTCTAGTAAGAGGTCTCTTAGTCCTTTCCCCTCGGTCCTTGGGACATGGTGTGGGTGAGAGAGAGTATGTATGGCGAATGTGTAAAAGATGTAAATTAACTGTTATGTTTTACTTTCCGTTAAACAATGTTACATGTTGTAAACTCTGCTTATGTTCTCTAGCCAGTTTAATTGAAATGCTTCCGCAATAGTTATTTATGTTTTAGTTTACAGCAATAATCCGGATATCATTACGAGATTTTAAAAAGAAAAAGTTTTCAGTGATTTGTTTATGTGATAATTCCTTTGTCGCGCCCTAATCTCGTGGGTTGTGGTTAGTGTGAGATCGGGGTGTGACATCTTGGTATCAGAGCATAGGTTGAGTATATGAATACTCTAAGTCAAGGTCAGGGGACGACAAGAGACCAATAGGATTAGGACTTAGGTGTCTTCCTTCTAACCGCACTTTTATGACAGGAAGTGTTCTGTTATACTATTGCAGATAGCAGGAAGAGGATGTGGTCATGAGAATCAAGTAATGAGCTTAAGTTGAATCGATAAGAATCATTAAGGTCAAAAGACAAAGTTATAAGTAAGGCGGATAATGAATGATGTGTTTTAGCTCTGGAAGGTCTGAGTGTTTAGATACCCTGGCCAGGTGTCTGAATACTTAGATTGACCAGTATCAAGCTACTCTGTCTGTTCTTCTCTGGATACCTTGGCCAGGTATACAGAGGAAGGATAGGCTAGAGAGAAAACCCTAGAAATCTTAGGGTTAAGAGATCAGAAATTAATATAGGAGTAAGAGATTAAATATAGGATGTGATATAACTCCTACTTTATATTGCTTATTGATTAAAGATCATTAGAAATGCTCTTATATGCATGAATTTAGATTTTCAGTTGGTACAATGAGTATGATTCTTTTATATTGTTGTGACATGAAGTGAATTGTTTAATGTTTGTTTTCTTTGTATTAAAGTAGACTCGAAATCATGTATATATGAGTTTGCCCTAAGTGGATATTCTTTCCACGTGTTTTAGATTAATAGGGGTTGATTAATCCCGAGTAGCTCTTGGCTTCAGGACTACAGGTTCGGCCTGGTCCGGCTGGCAGGATGCGTTACTGGGATCTAATGACTCCTATTAACAAGTAAAATATGAATAGAAGTCTAAAGTTCTTTTATCTTGAAAATTAGGGTTTGAGAAGCATAGACCCTAATTGGCCCAAATTAGGATTCAAATAACACATGAATACAGAATTTGATAAATAGAATGTCTCACTAGATGATTTTTAGTATTTTATGTGTAACTCTGGTTTGGCTAAAATTGGGATATGATTTGGATATATAAAATGTGAACAACATTGGAAGATATCAGAATTTTTGAAGAATGTTTTAACCTGTTCATCGGCTGAGTTTCAAACTCGACCGATCACATTTTCTGAATGATATAGCAGTGTGGTAATTGAATTTTATCTTTTTATTGGTACGTCCAATTGATTTCAAATTTTAACTATGTTTGAAAATCACAAATTTTAGACACTCTATTAATTTGGCGTAATTTTTGGATGACTTTTGATTTCTACAGTAAGGTGTCGGTCGAGTTGCAACTCGACCGAATCTGCTGCAGACTGCTATATAGCAGCGCACTGTTTGATTTTTAATTAATTATTGATAACTTGAAATGACCTGAAATTTTTACTGAAGGTCCAAAACTTTATTGGGCACAACATATAAAATTTTCAAAATTTTTGGAGTTTCTGTTTACAGTTTAATAAACGAATTACAGAAACTATTATAAACTGAATTTTCAGCTGAATGTAATTAAAGTTGAGTATTGGATTAGTATGCTATTGATCCAAGCAAATCAATTTGATCTATATAATCGACCACACACATACAATAATGCTATGATATTGATTTAGACCAAAACCCTAGGATGATTAGGGTTGAAGTAGTTTAAAAGATATCATTAGTGATGTAACCTTGTATGCCAATATCTTTGTTAAATAAGATCTTGAGATATGTTCTATGAAAAGTAAACTGATTTTGATAGTGATCTAGGGTTTTGAAGTAGATAATCTGATCGGTACATGAACAACATGAAATGATTTAGAGGAAATAGTAAGACATAAACCTAAAATGTAATAATAAGTAAGTAACATAGAAAGCGGAATATTATCCGATTATGATCTAAATATAGCTGATGTAGTCCATGTTTTTAAGACATGGTGTCACTATCTCTATGATGTGACAATAGATTATCACCCTGGTAAGGAGAATGTGGTGAATGATGCTTTCAACAGAAAGTCAAGTTCAACAACTAATGCATTCTCTATGACAGGTTTCAATAGAGACCTGTTAGTAGAAATGTGGGAGTTGGACTTAGACTTAGGGGTGACAACACAGAGTGATTTGATTGTATAGATGTAAGTTAAGCCTACTTCTTATGAGTATATTAAGAAACCACAATAGGGTGATAGTGAGTTAAACCAGACCATGCATGACATGATAGGAGGAAAAGAGACCAGAGTTTAAGTTTTTAGATGATAAGGTGTTGTATTAGCATGACATGCTGCGTGTACCTCGAGATAGTGTAAATTCTTTTAAGGGGAAAAGGCTGAAAGAAAAGATTCTTATGGAAGTGTATGTATTGATGTATGCTATGTTTTCAAGAAAACACTAAGATATATATGAATTCCAAGAAGTTCAAATGGATGGTCAGATATACAGAAGGATGTAGCAGAGTACATGGTTAGAAGTAGTGTGTACCAGTAGGTTAGGGCTGAACCCTAGGAAAATCTATAGCTACCTTGTAATCTTTTTCTATGCCCGAATGGGAATGAGAATTTATCACAATGGATTTTGTGGTAAGATTACCCAGGACACCTAGAGGTTGTGATTTGATATGAATAATTGTGGATAGACTAATTTAGTCTGCTTACTTTCTTCATATTAAGTCAACCTTTGATGCCTTGATATATGACCAAGATATACATGGATGAAATAGTTAGATTGCCTGGTAATCCAGTTTCAATCATATCTTATTGAGATCCTAGGTTCACATCCAGGTTTTGGAATAAGTTGCATCGTGCTTTGGGCACAAAGTTGAGATTCAGTACAACTTTTCACCCACAGATAGATGGCCAGTCAGAATGGACCATCCAGACTCTTGAGGACATCCTGAGAGCATGTGTTTTGCATTTCAATGGAAGTTGGGAAGAACACTTGAGCCTTATAGAGTTTGCATACAACAATAGTCACCATTCCAGTCTTGGTATGGCCTCGTATGAAGCTCTGTATGGTAGAAAGTGTAGATCACCCATATGTTGGTATGAGGTTGGTGAAAAGCAGATTCTTGGACCCGAGATAGTGGATTTGACCACTGAAAAGATTACTATGATCAAAGAATAGTTGAAAGTTGCACAGGACAGACAGAAGAGTTATGCTGAGAAGAGACGTAGACCTCTTGAGTTTGAGGTTGGTGATGAAGTATATCTGAAAGTTTCGCTAAGAAGTGAGTGTTGAGGTTTGGCAAGAGAGACAAACTGACTCCTAAGTTTATGGGCCCGTATCCTATCATTGAGAGGATTGGACTTATAACCTATAAGTTGGATTTGCCATCCGAATTGGCTAATTTACATGACGTGTTTCATGTATCGATGTTGAAAAAGTGTTACCCTGGTCCAGAGGAGATAGTGGACCCAGAGTCTGCACAATCAGAATAGATGTGTCCTATGTTGAAGGGTCAGTGCAAATAATTGATCGGATGATCAGGAAGCTCAAGAATCGTGAGATACCTTTAGTGAAAGTTTTGTGGAGGAATCATAACCTAGAAGAAACCACGTGGGAGTTTGAGTCAGAGATGCGTAACCAATTTCCTTTCCTCTTTTAGGAATTTCGGGACGAAATTCTTATAAGGGAGGGAGATTGTTATGACCCACATTGAGGTTAACCAATAAATATCTCAATTAATCAGTAAGTACCTTGATTAGTGCTGAGTATCCTATTAAACATCATGGTTAATCAAGATAAGCTAATATGCAAATCAATGGTTGAGATTGAATCATTTGAGGTAGATGATGATAATGGCAATGATGATCGTTAGGTTAATTGTTGAGTTAAGTTAAATGCAAAGATGTAATTGGTGCTTTGATCAGTTGTGGCAAGATAATAATTGTGATTTCTTGCTTCAAGGTTGTAGAGAATCTCGTGCTTGAAAAGTTGCAAGAAGAATCACTTCAAATGGACCTTCGAGGCAATAGTTATGCTATTTTTATTCTTCTAGGGACCCAATCTGTAATTTTACCTATTTAATTGGCTAATAATTATGCTTTTCCCTTATTTCCCTTTTACCATTTCTCGTTTATCCTTTCTTCCTCTTCACGCGATTAATAGAACAGGAGCACCGCTTGAGAAGCGGCGCCCAACTGTTTGATCGGGACCAGCAGGAGTAGCGAGGGGGGGAAGATTTTGGGGTGATTTGGGCACCCCCAGCTCTGATCCAACTAGTCGAGCCCTAGGCGACCTCCGTCCTCCCTTCCCCTTCTTCACCCTTCTCCTCCCACACCCTAACACAGCCACCCAACTAGGGCGCCGGCCCACAGCTGCAGCAGCAGCTTCACCAGCCAAGAAGAAGAAGAAGAAGAACTGATTGATGGCTGGTTTGCTTCGGTTCAGCAGCGTCACCTTCTTCTCTTCTCCTTCCCTTTCCCTTCTCTACCTTCTTACTTCGCCCTAGCGGCGCCCTAATAGCATCCGACCCAGCTGCAGCACCGACGGCTAGCAGCAACACCTACAGCTACAACGGCGCCCGACCAGGAGCCCTATGGGCGCGGCCAGCACCAAGGAACGATGCCTTGAGTTCGGCTTGAGGTTTAGGCAAGAAAATCACAGCATTTCCACCTCCTTGCGTCACCTGTACCTTGGTTTAGCAGGGGCGGCGCCCCATCTGGATCGAGCAGCAGCTACTGCTCACGGCCAGGGGCCACCTTGGGCCACCCAGCAGTAGGGGAAGTAGCCTTGAGCTCCGAATTTAAGGTTCCAAGTAAGATTCATATACTTCCTCCATGATTCAGCCGTCAATCGGGCTTCTTCCGGCAACCTGTGCTTGAACTCAAGGTTACGATGGGTTTCTATTTGCAACAGGTTGAAAATAGAAGACAACCAAAATTTCGCCCGGAAACAGACCCTGAACGCATCTCTGGACGAATCCAGATAGACCAAATCAATGTGAGTGGGGTTTCATTTATTTATCATTAATAAACTCAGGCGTTTGAATATTTCCAGTTATGTGCGCGAATTTCGCTGATAACATGCGTTATCAGGCGTCAGGCAGCGTTTGGCGTCGCCCGACTTTTTATTTCATAAATTGCTTCTAGATGCTGTTATATGATTAAATTTAGCAATTGATCAGTGTTGATTGAATCGGTAGATTTATATGGTTCATTGGAACCTAAATTGTTTATTTGAATGTTGAAATTAGAAATTCATGTCTAAAAATGGTATGGATTGGATATGAACCCAGACAATAAGGATTTCTGATAAATTATCAGATTTACGATTTCAAAGTTGATATGAATAAATAAAAATATGCAATAAAACCCTAATTGCATATATCTTTTGACGTTAATATGTGTAAATTGATATTTACATGAAATGGCACATTTCTCTGAATTATTACCAGAAATTCTCAAGTATTGTTATTAAATTGTGTTGTGATAGGTAATTAACTCTTAATTGAGTTAAGTGATGCACAAACCAGGATTTGGGTTAATGTGCACGTTTTTCAAGAAATTTAGAGAATTGATAATTGTTGAGTATGATTCTCATATGTGAAGTAAATTTCTTTAATTTGTGCAATAAGATGTTCAATTGTGTAAATTCGCTATGTATGTGCCAAATTGAAATAAGTTGGGTTATTTATGCATTTCTAATTTGCTTGAATGCATGGTATGAGAATTTATCAGAAATTACAATGATTTGAAATATATTGCTCTGTCAGTTTAGAATGACAGTGTATTGTGATCTGATATGAAATCAGTAAATGTGATATTCCTGTTTAAATGTTTATTTGTTAATCAGTTAATAGACTTAGGTGCCCTAACGCCGTAGAACCCCTCGTGAGGTCTGCACCTTGGGGTGAAACGACCTACCTAGCGTGTGTCTAGATGGTCGGTGACTCGTGTTCAACAATAATCCGTGCGTGTGTCGCGGTGGCACGAGGGCAGAAAAGCAGTGTTCAACAATAATCCGTGCGTGTCACGGTGGCACTGGGAAAAGAAAGAAAACTTGGTTATCTAACACCATTCGTGCGTGTGTCGCGAGGGTAACCCTGTGAGACTCTCCGCCTGTGTGCTCAGGTTAAAGGAGGAGTCTAGAGTACACTCTTTTGAGAGTGCAGTGAGGCCGTGTGAGCCTGAGAGTCCTGTAGCAGACCAGGACAGCAGTCAGACTTAGCATTTCCCGGGTGTGTCGCTAAGTCTTGTACGGTGGGACCGTAGCATGAACTTGTTGCGGATCTTTATATGCAGGGTACACTGCATATATTTAGGGCATAATAATAAAATGAATAAATAATCATGTAGGTTCACAGTAAATTTATATAACTGTTCATTTACCTGAATTACCTGTTGATGATTTAGAATGTGGTTATTATCTGTATATTTGTTATGTATTTAGAACTGCCTTGCTTAGTTCTGCATTTATGTTTAATTTCAATATTATAAACCTGATGAGTTGTTTAGTGATAGCTAAGTGAAATACTATTCACTGAGCGAGTAGGCTCACCCCTCTACTCAAACATTTTTTTAGGTCAGCGACAGTTCCAGGAATCGGAAGGATCTTTTCATCCCAACGTTTAATCAGCAGAAGGTTTGTAGCTAGTCTAGTTAGAGGTCTCTTAGTCCTTTCCCCTCGGTCCTTGGGACATGGTGTGGGTGAGAGAGAGTATGTATGGCGAATGTGTAAAAGATGTAAATTAACTGTTATGTTTTACTTTCCGTTAAACAATGTTACATGTTGTAAACTCTGCTTATGTTCTCTAGCCAGTTTAATTGAAATGCTTCCGCAATAGTTATTTATGTTTTAGTTTACAGCGATAATCCGGATATCATTACGAGATTTTAAAAAGAAAAAGTTTTCAGTGATTTGTTTATGTGATAATTCCTTTGTCGCGCCCTAATCTCGTGGGTTGTGGTTAGTGTGAGATCGGGGTGTGACATCTTGGTATCAGAGCATAGGTTGAGTATATGAATACTCTAAGTCAAGGTCAGGGGACGACAAGAGACCAATAGGATTAGGACTTAGGTGTCTTCCTTCTAACCGCACTTTTATGACAGGAAGTGTTCTGTTATACTATTGCAGATAGCAGGAAGAGGATGTGGTCATGAGAATCAAGTAATGAGCTTAAGTTGAATCGATAAGAATCATTAAGGTCAAAAGACAAAGTTATAAGTAAGGCGGATAATGAATGATGTGTTTTAGCTCTGGAAGGTCTGAGTGTTTAGATACCCTGGCCAGGTGTCTGAATACTTAGATTGACCAGTATCAAGCTACTCTGTCTGTTCTTCTCTGGATACCCTGGCCAGGTATATAGAGGAAGGATAGGCTAGAGAGAAAACCCTAGAAATCTTAGGGTTAAGAGATCAGAAATTAATATAGGAGTAAGAGATTAAATATAGGATGTGATATAACTCCTACTTTATATTGCTTATTGATTAAAGATCATTAGAAATGCTCTTATATGCATGAATTTAGATTTTCAGTTGGTACAATGAGTATGATTCTTTTATATTGTTGTGACATGAAGTGAATTGTTTAATGTTTGTTTTCTTTGTATTAAAGTAGACTCGAAATCATGTATATATGAGTTTGCCCTAAGTGGATATTCTTTCCACGTGTTTTAGATTAATAGGGGTTGATTAATCCCGAGTAGCTCTTGGCTTCAGGACTACAGGTTCGGCCTGGTCCGGCTGGCAGGATGCGTTACTGGGATCTAATGACTCCTATTAACAAGTAAAATATGAATAGAAGTCTAAAGTTCTTTTATCTTGAAAATTAGGGTTTGAGAAGCATAGACCCTAATTGGCCCAAATTAGGATTCAAATAACACATGAATACAGAATTTGATAAATAGAATGTCTCACTAGATGATTTTTAGTATTTTATGTGTAACTCTGGTTTGGCTAAAATTGGGATATGATTTGGATATATAAAATGTGAACAACATTGGAAGATATCAGAATTTTTGAAGAATGTTTTAACCTGTTCATCGGCTGAGTTTCAAACTCGACCGATCACATTTTCTGAATGATATAGCAGTGTGGTAATTGAATTTTATCTTTTTATTGGTACGTCCAATTGATTTCAAATTTTAACTATGTTTGAAAATCACAAATTTTAGACACTCTATTAATTTGGCGTAATTTTTGGATGACTTTTGATTTCTACAGTAAGGTGTCGGTCGAGTTGCAACTCGACCGAATCTGCTGCAGACTGCTATATAGCAGCGCACTGTTTGATTTTTAATTAATTATTGATAACTTGAAATGACCTGAAATTTTTACTGAAGGTCCAAAACTTTATTGGGCACAACATATAAAATTTTCAAAATTTTTGGAGTTTCTGTTTACAGTTTAATAAACGAATTACAGAAACTATTATAAACTGAATTTTCAGCTGAATGTAATTAAAGTTGAGTATTGGATTAGTATGCTATTGATCCAAGCAAATCAATTTGATCTATATAATCGACCACACACATACAATAATGCTATGATATTGATTTAGACCAAAACCCTAGGATGATTAGGGTTGAAGTAGTTTAAAAGATATCATTAGTGATGTAACCTTGTATGCCAATATCTTTGTTAAATAAGATCTTGAGATATGTTCTGTGAAAAGTAAACTGATTTTGATAGTGATCTAGGGTTTTGAAGTAGATAATCTGATCGGTACATGAACAACATGAAATGATTTAGAGGAAAGAGTAAGACATAAACCTAAAATGTAATAATAAGTAAGTAACATAGAAAGCGGAATATTATCCGATTATGATCTAAATATAGCTGATGTAGTCCATGTTTTTAAGACATGGTGTCACTATCTCTATGATGTGACAATAGATTATCACCCTGGTAAGGAGAATGTGGTGAATGATGCTTTCAACAGAAAGTCAAGTTCAACAACTAATGCATTCTCTATGAGAGGTTTCAATAGAGACCTGTTAGTAGAAATGTGGGAGTTGGACTTAGACTTAGGGGTGACAACACAGAGTGATTTGATTGTATAGATGTAAGTTAAGCCTACTTCTTATGAGTACATTAAGAAACCACAATAGGGTGATAGTGAGTTAAACCAGACCATGCATGACATGATAGGAGGAAAAGAGACCAGAGTTTAAGTTTTTAGATGATAAGGTGTTGTATTAGCATGACATGCTGCGTGTACCTCGAGATAGTGTAAATTCTTTTAAGGGGAAAAGGCTGAAAGAAAAGATTCTTATGGAAGTGTATGTATTGATGTATGCTATGTTTTCAAGAAAACACTAAGATATATATGAATTCCAAGAAGTTGAAATGGATGGTCAGATATGCAGAAGGATGTAGCAGAGTACATGGTTAGAAGTAGTGTGTACCAGTAGGTTAGGGCTGAACCCTAGGAAAATCTATAGCTACCTTGTAATCTTTTTCTATGCCCGAATGGGAATGAGAATTTATCACAATGGATTTTGTGGTAAGATTACCCAGGACACCTAGAGGTTGTGATTTGATATGAATAATTGTGGATAGACTAATTTAGTCTGCTCACTTTCTTCATATTAAGTCAACCTTTGATGCCTTGATATATGACCAAGATATACATGGATGAAATAGTTAGATTGCCTGGTAATCCAGTTTCAATCATATCTTATTGAGATCCTAGGTTCACATCCAGGTTTTGGAATAAGTTGCATCGTGCTTTGGGCACAAAGTTGAGATTCAGTACAACTTTTCACCCACAGATAGATGGCCAGTCAGAATGGACCATCCAGACTCTTGAGGACATCCTGAGAGCATGTGTTTTGCATTTCAATGGAAGTTGGGAAGAACACTTGAGCCTTATAGAGTTTGCATACAACAATAGTCACCATTCCAGTCTTGGTATGGCCTCGTATGAAGCTCTGTATGGTAGAAAGTGTAGATCACCCATATGTTGGTATGAGGTTGGTGAAAAGCAGATTTTTGGACCCGAGATAGTGGATTTGACCACTGAAAAGATTACTATGATCAAAGAATAGTTGAAAGTTGCACAGGACAGACAGAAGAGTTATGCTGAGAAGAGACGTAGACCTCTTGAGTTTGAGGTTGGTGATAAAGTATATCTGAAAGTTTCGCTAAGAAGTGAGTGTTGAGGTTTGGCAAGAGAGACAAACTGACTCCTAAGTTTATGGGCCCGTATCCTATCATTGAGAGGATTGGACTTATAACCTATAAGTTGGATTTGCCATCCGAATTGGCTAATTTACATGACGTGTTTCATGTATCGATGTTGAAAAAGTGTTACCCTGGTCCAGAGGAGATAGTGGACCCAGAGTCTGCACAATCAGAATAGATGTGTCCTATGTTGAAGGGTCAGTGCAAATAATTGATCGGATGATCAGGAAGCTCAAGAATCGTGAGATACCTTTAGTGAAAGTTTTGTGGAGGAATCATAACCTAGAAGAAACCACGTGGGAGTTTGAGTCAGAGATGCGTAACCAATTTCCTTTTCTCTTTTAGGAATTTCGGGACAAAATTCTTATAAGGGAGGGAGATTGTTATGACCCACATTGAGGTTAACCAATAAATATCTCAATTAATCAGTAAGTACCTTGATTAGTGCTGAGTATCCTATTAAACATCATGGTTAATCAAGATAAGCTAATATGCAAATCAATGGTTGAGATTGAATCATTTGAGGTAGATGATGATAATGGCAATGATGATCGTTAGGTTAATTGTTGAGTTAAGTTAAATGCAAAGATGCAATTGGTGCTTTGATCAGTTGTGGCAAGATAATAATTGTGATTTCTTGCTTCAAGGTTGTAGAGAATCTCGTGCTTGAAAAGTTGCAAGAAGAATCACTTCAAATGGACCTTCGAGGCAATAGTTATGCTATTTTTATTCTTCTAGGGACCCAATCTGTAATTTTACCTATTTAATTGGCTAATAATTATGCTTTTCCCTTATTTCCCTTTTACCATTTCTCGTTTATCCTTTCTTCCTCTTCACGCGATTAATAGAACAGGAGCACCGCTTGAGAAGCGGCGCCCAACTGTTTGATCGGGACCAGCAGGAGTAGCGAGGGGGGGAAGATTTTGGGGTGATTTGGGCACCCCCAGCTCTGATCCAACTAGTCGAGCCCTAGGCGACCTCCGTCCTCCCTTCCCCTTCTTCACCCTTCTCCTCCCACACCCTAACACAGCCACCCAACTAGGGCGCCGGCCCACAGCTGCAGCAGCAGCTTCACCAGCCAAGAAGAAGAAGAAGAACAACTGATTGATGGCTGGTTTGCTTCGGTTCAGCAGCGTCACCTTCTTCTCTTCTTCTTCCCTTTCCCTTCTCTACCTTCTTACTTCGCCCTAGCGGCGCCCTAATAGCATCCGACTCAGCTGCAGCACCGACGGCTAGCAGCAACACCTACAACTACAACGGCGCCCGACCAGGAGCCCTATGGGCGCGGCCAGCACCAAGGAACGATGCCTTGAGTTCGGCTTGAGGTTTAGGCAAGAAAATCACAGCATTTCCACCTCCTTGCGTCACCTGTACCTTGGTTTAGCAGGGGCGGCGCCCCATCTGGATCGAGCAGCAGCTACTGCTCACGGCCAGGGGCCACCTTGGGCCGCCCAGCAGTAGGGGAAGTAGCCTTGAGCTCCGAATTTAAGGTTCCAAGTAAGATTCATATACTTCCTCCATGATTCAGCCGTCAATCGGGCTTCTTCCGGCAACCTGTGCTTGAACTCAAGGTTACGATGGGTTTCTATTTGCAACAGGTTGAAAATAGAAGACAACCAAAATTTCGCCCGGAAACAGACCCTGAACGCATCTCTGGACGAATCCAGATAGACTTAATCAATGTGAGTGGGGTTTCATTTATTTATCATTAATAAACTCAGGCGTTTGAATATTTCCAGTTATGTGCGCGAATTTCGCTGATAACAGGCGTTATCAGGCGTCAGGCAGCGTTTGGCGTCGCCCGACTTTTTATTTCATAAATTGCTTCTAGACGCTGTTATATGATTAAATTTAGCAATTGATCAGTGTTGATTGAATCGGTAGATTTATATGGTTCATTGGAACCTAAATTGCTTATTTGAATGTTGAAATTAGAAATTCATGTCTAAAAATGGTATGGATTGGATATGAACCCAGACAATAAGGATTTCTGATAAATTATCAGATTTACGATTTCAAAGTTGATATGAATAAATAAAAATATGCAATAAAACCCTAATTGCATATATCTTTTGACGTTAATATGTGTAAATTGATATTTACATGAAATGGCACATTTCTCTGAATTATTACCAGAAATTCTCAAGTATTGTTATTAAATTGTGTTGTGATAGGTAATTAACTCTTAATTGAGTTAAGTGATGCACAAACCAGGATTTGGGTTAATGTGCACGTTTTTCAAGAAATTTAGAGAATTGATAATTGTTGAGTATGATTCTCATATGTGAAGTAAATTTCTTTAATTTGTGCAATAAGATGTTCAATTGTGTAAATTCGCTATGTATGTGCCAAATTGAAATAAGTTGGGTTATTTATGCATTTCTAATTTGCTTGAATGCATGGTATGAGAATTTATCAGAAATTACAATGATTTGAAATATATTGCTCTGTCAGTTTAGAATGACAGTGTATTGTGATCTGATATGAAATCAGTAAATGTGATATTCCTGTTTAAATGTTTATTTGTTAATCAGTTAATAGACTTAGGTGCCCTAACGCCGTAGAACCCCTCGTGAGGTCTGCACCTTGGGGTGAAACGACCTACCTAGCGTGTGTCTAGATGGTCGGTGACTCGTGTTCAACAATAATCCGTGCGTGTGTCGCGGTGGCACGAGGGCAGAAAAGCAGTGTTCAACAATAATCCGTGCGTGTCACGGTGGCATTGGGAAAAGAAAGAAAACTTGGTTATCTAACACCATTCGTGCGTGTGTCGCGAGGGTAACCCTGTGAGACTCTCCGCCTGTGTGCTCAGGTTAAAGGAGGAGTCTAGAGTACACTCTTTTGAGAGTGCAGTGAGGCCGTGTGAGCCTGAGAGTCATGTAGCAGACCAGGACAGCAGTCAGACTTAGCATTTCCCGGGTGTGTCGCTAAGTCTTGTACGGTGGGACCGTAGCATGAACTTGTTGCGGATCTTTATATGCAGGGTACACTGCATATATTTACGGCATAATAATAAAATGAATAAATAATCATGTAGGTTCACAGTAAATTTATATAACTGTTCATTTACCTGAATTACCTGTTGATGATTTAGAATGTGGTTATTATCTGTATATTTGTTATGTATTTAGAACTGCCTTGCTTAGTTCTGCATTTATGTTTAATTTCAATATTATAAACCTGATGAGTTGTTTAGTGATAGCTAAGTGAAATACTATTCACTGAGCGAGTAGGCTCACCCCTCTACTCAAACATTTTTTTAGGTCAGCGACAGTTCCAGGAATCGGAAGGATCTTTTCATCCCAACGTTTAATCAGCAGAAGGTTTGTAGCTAGTCTAGTTAGAGGTCTCTTAGTCCTTTCCCCTCGGTCCTTGGGACATGGTGTGGGTGAGAGAGAGTATGTATGGCGAATGTGTAAAAGATGTAAAATTAACTGTTATGTTTTACTTTCCGTTAAACAATGTTACATGTTGTAAACTCTGCTTATGTTCTCTAGCCAGTTTAATTGAAATGCTTCCGCAATAGTTATTTATGTTTTAGTTTACAGCAATAATCCGGATATCATTACGAGATTTTAAAAAGAAAAAGTTTTCAGTGATTTGTTTATGTGATAATTCCTTTGTCGCGCCCTAATCTCGTGGGTTGTGGTTAGTGTGAGATCGGGGTGTGACAGCTATACTATTATTAGATGATGGCATGGTCTATCTATATGGTCGAACGGATCCCTCAAATTGAGATTAGACTACTTTGATTTAACTTTAAGAGATTCGAGACCAGAAAAGGTCATATAACACTATGAATTAAGCCAACTTACTCAGTTTGGATCAACCTAATTTGATCTTGAAGTTTTGGATGGTTTTCTACCCACTCTTACGAGAAAGGTACTTAAACAATAGCTAAGTCATATAACTAATTCATTCTTCTTGATATGGATTGTCTTTATTGAAAACTAAATGCCCACTATTCGTGCTCATTCATCATTGTTTAATAACGCACAATTAAGATTTTATGGCACTCATTCTTACTCTAGAGGACATGCGGTTCCACATCATTGTGTCCTATGTTATAAAGATGTTGAAGATATAACACATTTATTTGTCAGATGCAACTTCACGAGGCACATCTTGAATCATTTTGTGTATTTTAAGATTTTAATTTTATGTCCTACCACAACACGCATCATTTACTTTTCGTATCAGTTTTTAGCACAACAATACTTGGATAGAACATTGGTCACCCATGGTTGAATAACAAGATTTTTGATAAAACACAATGAAGCCCTAATAATATTTTCTTTGATCTAATCAAATTCATTTCTCTTGGATTCCTCCACACAAGTGATGTTCCCTTAGGGTTCAAGGGGACAATGGTTGGACTTTTTGAACTTTCATCGTTCAAGAGAAATGCAAAGTTAAGGCTTCTAGAGGAGTTATCTCTTTTAAATTCCTCCTAGATACATCTAATGATAATATGGCCTAAGCTCTTCTCAACACCCCTAAGTGTTTATTTGATGGAAAGTGCTCCGACTTTTGGTGATGTTGGATGATCTTGTATTCTACTTTTTCCTTCTTTTCTCTTATGAGATGTTTAAGGAGATCCACCCCGCTCTTACACAATATTATCCTTTCATTCACCCTTTTTTTAGTATAATCTCACCAACCCATTGAAGATAATGCTTCCAAAGGAGTTGTCCTTTTGAAATCCCTCCTGAATACATCTCATGATGATATGGCCTAAGCTATGCTCGCCACCCCTAAGTGTTTATTTGATTATCTTCACAAGGGTCTACGGGAAGGTTCTTCGAATGTCATGGATGTTGTTTGATCTACAAATCTACTTTCCTTTTTTCCTTCTCTTTTTCTTTCTTATGAGATGTTTAAGGAGATCCAACTCCTCTTACATAGCATTATCCCTCCATTCACGCGGTTTTATTAGTATATACATCTCACCAACTCACTGCAATTGCAACTTTGATTCATATTATTAATATTTTTTATTATCCGCAAGTATTGTTCGAAACAGCGTCACCCCGTCCTGTAATGTGACTTATTTGAGATATCAAAATTGATTTCGTCACGTGCGATACCATCAAGGGCAAGTCACGCGCAAAGCAACGGTGGTTTTGAGAAAAATTGAGAAGTTTTTCCTTTTTGAAGGTGGTTTTGGTAGGTGGGCAATGGGTGATGTGGCGGAGTTTAATTGGATGTGTAACTAGAGGTTATGTAATTGATAAATAAATTTATTTTGCTTGTAACTTTTGAACCGAGATGAATTTTTTGACAAAACAAAAATCATTGGATTAGTTATGAAAAATGCATTCCAACAAGACTAATATTGATATATTTTTAATAAAAAAAACATAAAAATGATATGAATCGATTATTCTGGATGTCAATGAATCATTTTGGGCGGCAATTAACCATCTTTGGGTGTCATTAGCCATTTATGGGTGTCAATAGGGGCGTCGTTATAATTTTAGGTGTCAATGAACCATTTTGGGCACCATTTTAAACTTTTAGGTGTCAATGAACCATTTTGGGCGTCATCTTTATATTTTTGGTGTCAATTAACTATTTTTGGGTGTCAATAACCTTTTATGGGCGCCATAACATCCAAAAATACTTAATTTGAGCATCATTTTAAACGCAATTAACCATCTTTGGGTGCCATTTGCCATTTATGAGCGTCGTTATAATTCTAAGTGTCAATGAACCATTTTAGGTGCCATTTTAAACTTTTGGGTGTCAATGAACCATTTTGGGCGTCAATTATCTTATTTGAGCGTCATTTTTATATTTTTGGATGTCAATGAACTATTTTGGACATCAATTAACCTTTAGCATCCACAAATACTTTATGTGGGCGTCATTTTAAACTTATGGGTGTCAATGAACCATTTTGGGTGGCAATTACCTTATTTGGGCGCGATCTTTATACTTTTGAGTGTGCAATGAACCATTTTGAGCGTCAATTAACAATTTTTGGGTGTCAATAGCCATTTGTGGGCGCCATAGCATCCAAAAATGGCAAAATAGTGTCCAAAAATGGTTAAATAGTTGTTTTGGTTGTCGATACCTTATTTGGGTGTCATCTTTATACTTCTGGGTATCAACAAACTATTTTGGGCATCAACTAACTATTTTTGGATGTCAATAATCATTTATGGGCGCCATAATTGGTTGTCAATTAACCTATATATATCATTTTTGTATTTTTTTCTCAAAAAAATGTCAATATTAGATTTGTTAGATTGTATTTTTCGTAACGAAATCAACAAACAAATTTATTTGCCTATCGCATAATTTCAAAAAAAAAAAACCGACCAATCATCATCTGCCACGTGGTGTGATTTTGGGGGCTGCTGGGAGCCGGTTTCACCCGCGCGTGAAACCGGGCGTCACTCGCGTGAGGGTCCGAGAAGTTTAACCCTTTGAGATATCTATTCGTGGGAGTACGGGTTTTTTACCATTATTGCTATTTAGGTCTTCGCTTAGGGGTTGAGTGAAAAAACAAATACTCGTTTTATATAGATTACTATTCTATTTTCTAAAACAGTTTTTGGCACGACGGCCACACGCGATTTCCCATCACATTGGGAGGCTAGAATAAAAAAAGTCAAATCACCGCATTCTCTTTCCATCTCCATTGTCATAGCTGGAGTTTGACTTCCGGCGGGGCGCATGCAATCGGAGAGGCATACACATCAACATGTAAAGTTTAATAGTTCAATAGATAGACTATAACCTGTTGTTTCTCCCTACCGTAGATATTCCCAACCAACCAAATACATCGATCAGAACCTACCTGTTCTGCGACTGCGAGCCGCAACGGCTCGGTCGTAGCTAGTGGCGGTGGTACTGCAGGTGGAGATGGACTCCGGCGAGAAGCGCCTGAACGAGCTCGGGTACAAGCAGGAGCTCCGTAGAGAGATGGTGAGTCGATCGATTTCTCGTTGTTGTTTTCCACCTTATGAATCTGATGATGTGAACATGACTCTTGGTCGGCCTTTTCCTCTGACGGCGAGCAGACCCTGATGAAGACACTGGCGATCTCGTTTTCGACCATGACTCTGTTCACCGGCATCACCCCTCTGTACGGCACCAGCTTGCTGTACGCCGGGCCGGCACCCCTCGTGTGGGGCTGGGTGGTTGTATCCTTCTTCACCATGTTCGTCGGTGTCGCCATGGCCGAGATTTGCTCTTCGTTCCCTGTATGTGATATAAGATGCTGCTATTGCTAGATCATTCATGACTCTTGTCAAAACATTCTAACTTATGCATGGCGGTACAGACTACAGGGTCGCTCTACTTCTGGGCGGCCCACTTAGCTGGCCCTGTCTGGGGACCCTTCGCCTCCTGGTGCTGCGCATGGTTGGAGACGATCGGGCTTATCGCTGGAATCGGCACACAGGTAGCTAGAGGAGTTATAAGGACTCTTCATATTGCTCCGTGTCACCGTGAATGGCCAATTTCTGATCTTTTATGCGACCACTTTCAGGCATACGCCGGCGCGCAGACGATGCAGAGCATAATCCTGCTCTGCACAGGCACCAACAAAGGCGGCGGATACCTAGCCCCTCGAGGCGTCTTCCTCGCCATGTACATAGGCGTAACGATCATATGGGCCATCCTCAACACGTTCGCGCTCCAAGTCATCGCCATCCTGGACATCATCTCCATGTGGTGGCAGCTCGTAGGTGGCGCCGTCTTAATAATCGCCGTCCCTCTCATCGCCCCAACAACCCAGTCCGCCTCCTACGTCTTCACCCACTTTGAGACCGCGCCGGATATCACAGGAGTCTCGAGCGTCGCCTACGCCACAATCCTCGCCGTGCTAGTGAGCCAGTACTCCCTATACGGTTACGACGCGGCAGCGCACTTAACAGAGGAAACCAAAGGCGCCGACAAGAGCGGGCCGATCGCCATTTTGGCCAGCATCGGGATCGTGACGGTGTTCGGGTGGGCGTACATCCTCGCACTCACATTCAGCATCCAGGACTTCGCGTACCTGTACGACCCAAACAACGAGACCGCCGCCGCGTTCGCGCCGGCGCAGATCCTCTACGACGCGTTCCACGGCAGGTACGGCAGCTCGAAAGGTGCGATCGTCCTGCTGTTCGTAATCTGGGGCTCCTTCTTCTTCGGCGGGATGTCGATCGTCACAAGCGCCGCAAGGGTCGTGTACGCGCTGTCTAGAGATAGAGGCATCCCGTTCTCCTCCCTGTGGCGCCAGATCCACCCCAAGAACAAAGTCCCCGCTAACGCCGTCTGGTTGTGCTGCTTCATCAGCGTTCTGATGGGGTTGCCGATACTGAAAGTGAACGTCGTGTTTACCGCTATTGCTTCTATTGCTACCATCGGATGGGTTGGAGGATACGCTGTTCCTATCTTCGCTAGGATGGTGATGAAGGAAGAGGACTTCAAACCTGGGCCGTTCTACCTTGGGAAAGCGCGGAAGCCCGTGTGTTTCGTGGCGTTCTTCTGGATCTGTTACACGTGCTCCGTGTTCTTGTTGCCGACTCTGTACCCTATCAAGTGGAACAACTTCAATTACTCCCCGATTGCCGTTGGGGTTACTTTGGGGTTGATCTTGCTGTGGTGGGCTGTCGATGCCAGGAAGTGGTTCAAGGGGCCCGTGAGGAACATTGAGGTGAAGAACGGCCTGCCATCTGAATCATTCCCATAGACAATTAACACTAGCGTTCGCAAAGACATTGGAGAATAGTTGTCACAATCGCATAGACCCATTCCTATTCTGCGGTTTTGGTGATTTTTTGCACAGCGGAAAAATAGGTGGCTCTGGTCATTTTAAGCCCAAACCAGTTTTAGGTCCGATTAAATATATTCTTTCGGGTTGGATTAAGTATAGTCTGGTCCGGGTTAGTATTGGGTTGGGTCATTTTTGGTCATTCTACAATTATCTGGTCCGCTCATGTTTGGGTTGGTCATTTTGGATCGTCTTGCTATATGGTAGTGTTAACTTGGGCAGTTTTTTCGTGTAAATTCAGGACCATGTCAGGTCATTTCAGGTTGTTTATTTGGTATGGGTTCTTTCGGGTTTGATCAACTCGGGTTGTTATACCGATCTAACCTTGAGACATTTCAAGTAGATTTGCTATGGAGTCGGGTTATCTTGGGTTGTTTTATTACGTTACAATGATTTCAATCAACGCACTATTGGACTGTATTGACTCCAATTATTTTTTATGCTCTAGTGGAGCCATTTTGTGTCTTTTAATTGTATGGTATAAATGTTGAACCTTGTCACAAGACATGCAATAAAAAAAACCATCTCAATGTAATGAGAAAACCTCAACAATCTATTTGTATGCGCTCTATATTCGAGGTGTTAATAAAGCACAAGAACCAGCCTCAAGGAGACCGCAATATGTATTGTGACCCCATTTCTTCCTTTCCTTCACCAAACAATCAATGTTTTCTCCAGGTGTCATCCATTCTTTTAATAATATTAAATACCAACTCACCAATCTTTTTCATGTGTGTCTCAGTTTTCATATCATCTACAACGATACCAGAATCCCTAGTCAAATGTAATGAACCCTCTTAGTGGATGCAAGATTGGAGGTAAAATGTTTACTAAGTGAAATCTACAAACATTGAAAGAAACATAAAGAATACAAATCCTACCAAAATTTGTTATGATTTTATCCTATTATTTTGTACATTCAACAAAGTTGTTGTTAATATCATTCTGGTTTATTAGCACCAAACTAGAGAAAGTTGGAACAAGCATCAAAAATTCATGTCATATTTTAAATTTTTATTCAACGAAGCTTGTTCAAATCTGATTTACTTTTGGTCTAGTCAAATAACTTTGTACATTCACTACAATAAAAGCACATATAGATCAGGGCTATATACTCAAGGATATTTTTCCTAACCATGTGGCCAGGGAGCCTACCCAGCTAATAAGTGAAAAACCACTAGAGGGGGGTGAATAGGGTTTTATGTTGATTTTAAAAATAATTCAACCAAAACAAGCAACCACAAAGATATTGGACAAGGGGACAAGGATTTAGAGTGGTTCCAACCTTAGCAAATACTAAGGCAATCAATTCACTACCCGGTTGCTTACCCAATCGGGATTTTGAAAGCACTTGTATTTTATTACCTCACAAGGATGTTACATAAAATACAACTACCTTCCCAAACCCTTTAGACAGCCTTCACCTAGAAGTAGTCTCACCAACCTCGAAACAACCTTCCTTGAAGTAACCTCAAGCTCCCCCTTGAAGTAGCCTTCCTCTTGAAGTAGCTTCCCGTTGAGACAACCTTCTTGAAGTAGTCCAAAGTCCACCTTCTCCACCGAGAAGACCCTTCTCCACCTGAGAAGTCAAACCCTCTCCAATCCGCAGCCTCCAACCCTAGGAGTAGCAAGGAGAGTACAAACAATATAAAGGAACAAGAAGGAAAAATAGAAATTACAATATCGTTGTAGCACAAGGCTTGATTTTCTATATCAAGCGTTTTGATCTCCTAACCAATATATATGGAAGTGTAAGTGTAGTGGGTAGGAGATTCTAGCCTATAGGACACGAAATTGGAGCAATGGAAATGAATAGACAATGTTGGAGTTGCTCAATTGCTCACAAGAATGGATTGCCAATTGCAAGTATTATGCTCAAGTGTTGCACAAGTGTATTTGGGGTGTCCTAAGGCTTGTCCTATTTATAGGAATGGTCTATGAATGCTTAAGGATGTTCTAGACACTTTCTGGGGGGTTCTAAATGCTTAACTAGCCGTTAGGTATCCACTAGTTGCTTTAGCAACGACTAGTTAATTAACTCTGAAAAGTGCAGACAAAACTCTTCTCGGTCGAAGAATTGTCAACCGAGAGCCCTTCTCGGTCGAGGATTTGTCGACCGAGGGACTGTCTGGAGCAAGTGTATATAACGTTCTAATCCAACTCCCAACTACCTTGTATGCTGTGTCTAACGGCTACTTGGGTCATTCTCGGTCGAGGAATTGGTCGACCGAAAGTGTCTCGGTCGAGAAGTTTTTCGACCGAGAATGACTATGTTTCAATGTTTTAAACTATGTACTAAGTGTGTGTATCAGTGTGCAGTTATGACACTATTATAAGGGATGACCTATCTAAGTGTTGTGATTGGCTAGGGAAGATCTAAACGCTTGATTTACATGATATCTAAGTACTTGTACATTATATACTTGTACAAGTTTTTACATTTGATTACAATCATGAATTAAAGCATTTTGAGCATATAGATCTTCCAAGTTGTGTCATCCACCTAGTTCTTGCAACACTCAAGTAGCATGTTAGATCCATAAGGATGAAATGTTTGTCATCATCAAAACAAAGGGATTATGATAATGTCCAATTTAGCCAACAATCTCCCCCTTTTTGAAGATGACAAACATTTCCAAAATATAAAATAAGGAAATGTAAATCATATGAGTTTCATACCTGAAGTTTACCTTTTGTAGCCATTCTCTTATGAAACTCATTTTATATTTTTGATTTTATATTATTTCTCCCCCTTTGTCATTTCAAAAAGATAACCATGATTATCATTAAGTATGACTTTATTACTCCCCCTTAATTTGATAATTAGATGCTCCCCCTTAATAAGATATTCAGTTTGAAAAGCAAGGGATACAAACCAAGTAAAAATGAAACAATTTATTGTCAAATTTAGCCACAATTTATTTCTCAATTATTTTCAAAGGATGTATCCTTTAATCTTAGAGTACATGAATGTATCTCTAACCAAATACACGGGATGTTAGGCCCAAATTTGTTTAGAGAATTCATTATATTCATACATGTAGTAGGCTCCAAAATTATTTTAAAGATACTAAGGTCATAAATAGCCTCAAAATTTCTTTTATGATGTTTACAAAATTTGTAAGCTCCTTCTTAATCTTATAGTCAAGATAGTTTTTGTGAGCTCCCCCTTAATCTTATAATCAAGATAATTTAAGGATTCTAAGGTCATAATAAGTATTTGATCATAATAAGTTAACCTTTTATGAGAGCTATGCACTAAAATCTTGTTTTCAATATTTTAAGATTAAGTTCAAGTAAATGATTTACAAATAAGCATTTTGTCAAGATTATTTTAGGTCGACCTTGACTTCGACCTTAGCGCCCCCTGGTCAAACTTGATTTCAATCAAGAGGCAATTTCTGCAGATTTCCAATGTGAACACTCATATGTGAAGTATAATGTCTGCAGATAACTTGATAAATATCAATTTGGAGCACTTTGAGTGATACCTATTATGAAGACGTTTTAAAAACTTAATATAGGCATCACAATGAAGTCATTGTCCTTGATTTTCCTAGAATGTATGGTTTACATTCATTTTGAATGATGTCTCCTAAGCTTTTCTATGGGTACATAAATATCAATCCCCATTTCTTCTTGTACCCTTATTTTCAGATTAATCATAAGATTCTTTAGAAACAAATATCCTTGAAAGCAAGATTAATATCTTAAAGTTAAGATTTTGCTTTTAATTTCTTAGAATAAACAACTAGATAAACATTAATATTCTTGTTCTAAGAGACACTATTTGGCTTGTCATAGCATCATCATTCATTTATTACAAGCTAATAACCTCCAATTTTGGATGATTATTGTAACGACCCCGTCTCCCGGTAACCCCCAATTAAGGGAGACCCGAAGGTCAGAGCCGTTACTCAATTAATAGGATCAAAGGTTCGACAAATAATCAGTAATAATTAATAAACTTTACCAACTAAACGGAAAACTGGTATAAAATAAAACTTTTCTTACCTTGGAAAAACTGGGATTTCTAAACTTTTATCCATGAAGATGTTACTCTAACTAATCCTCATGTGTAAGTTACTTCTCATTTAATTCCACATATGCCACTTTACTGTTTGTTCTTTTCATTTGTACCTAAAACGCCGACAAACAAAATGTCGGTCAGTATATCGAAATATACTGGTATGTGGGGACAACTAAAAGTTTGCACATATGGCTAACAATTTAATAATCACAATCAAATTATTTAACAAGCCACTTTACATTTTCAATGTGTCATTCTCCACCGCTTTTACCCTAACCCTGGCATACCCCTCTAGGGTTTCTCTTTTGTCATTGACTTTAAGGCCACCTTCTCAATCCCGAGCTTGGTGCCTGGGAGTCACCTCTCATGGTGCTCCATTGTCATGCATCATAGACCACCTTCTCATTCCCGAGCTTGGTGTCTGGGGTCACCTCTCATGGTGCCCATCGATCTACCCTTCTGGGCCTGACCTTTATGGCATCTTCCATCAGGGTGGCATGTAGGTGCGAGAATTCACATGTATATATAACTGTGATAGCCATAGTGACTTTATAATTGTAGTATGAACATCCAAACTGTTTAGATTGCATTCAATGCGAGGAAACAATCAGGAAGCCCTCAGGAAACTAATGCGATTAATCATAATTAACTACATACATGATTTGATGATTTCAGAAGCATTCAGAAAATTCAACCAAGCATGCAATCCAAGTAATTCAACAATCACATAATTCCTGAAAAGAATATGTACTCTATTTATTACACACTTTATCAAGAACCTACTTTATTAACTTGGATTCACCTTCTAGGGTTTCTATATCCATTTTAGGGTTTTGTTTTACAATTAGGGTTTCCCTTCATCTTTTACCATATTAAACCCTAATTATCTCATCTATTTTTCAATATTAGGTTATCTTAACAACATATAACCCTATTTTCATATTACAGGCACATTAATCATCAATTAAGCTTCTTTTTCATTAAAGCTACTATTTTTATCCTTTTAATCCATAAGAAGATCATTATACGCATTTATCATCAACTCATAGTTCATTATGGTCTACATTACATATGAACTCGATTTGCCATTAATTTTACTTTTTATTCCTGAGAAAATCCTAATTACTACCTTTAGGGTATTTATCCACAAATTAGGAACTTTAATGATCGAAATAGCTTTTAACCATGAAATTCAGTTCTATACATGAAATCGAATAACTAGAGCCATTAGTAATCCTAATTACCAATATTAGGGTTTCAAGGCCCACTTAAGCCTATTTATGCACATGAACTCTAAATTAGGCTAAATAACCACAAAGATCATTTTTCTACCTTTTAATCTCTCTTTTACCGACAACAGGTCATTACCAACTTAACTTGTTCATTGAATTTTACTAAAACTCATTAACATCAAATTCTAGGGTTTTTCATTAGTAAAACCATTAAAGATAGCATCTTTACATACTTTTTGAATTCCAATTGGAATTAAGTTATAATATTATTTTTATCACATTCTACGCATTTTTCTGATCAAAAAGCACTACTTACTTGCATTTTTCTGCTAAAGGATCTATTTTTTATGATTTATCCAAGGTTCTACTTTTTCTTGAATATTGGGCAGAGAGGCCGCTAACCTTTTGTTTTTCAGAAAAAGATGGACCGTCGGATCCTTGGTCGCCTTTGACCGAGCAGGATCGGTCGGCTCGCGACACCTGTGTCCACTAGCCTGCTGTAGAAAGGCTCGACGAACTCCAGTCGTCGATCCGAGACTGGGTCCAGGGTGGACTCAGATCGAAGGACATCTGGGCTTCGTCCTTCACTTGACCCAACAGAAACAGCACGGCGACGCCGCAGGGTGATCTCGCCGGCGATAGTCGATTTCGTCGAATCAGAGCACGAGGGAGCGAGATAGGGCGCCGTCTAGGTTCGTGATGGTCCGCCCGAGTAGATGGAGGGTCAAATTTATAGGGTATAGGCCTCGCTTAGGGTTTCCCCAACTTGCCGCCAACCTGGCTTTCGGCCCAATTGGGCGCTTCTTATAGAACGAACGCAACCACCTAAAACCTAGGATGGTTGGGTGCGGAATCCTCTCACGAACTCAACCAACAGGTTTCCATGTTCGCATAGGGTCAGATCTATGAGGAAATAGAGAGGGAAAAATCCTCTGTTGCACGACTCACTTTCCTATTTGGACTCAAGGTAGGAGACACCCAGCTGGCGTCAGATCTTGATCCGACGGCTGGCGTCGTCCCTACAATATCCAAATCAAAACATGACATTAAAGATAATCACAACACTTTAGGGGATTTTTTAAAACCCATAACTCCGAAACCAATTATCCAATTAATCCCAAACTTGGAGGGAAAGTCCATAATGACTTAATCTATCTCTCTACCAAAATTGGGCGCATTATCTCAAAGGAAACGTTCCTTTTCTTTAAATGCATGATATCTCTTAATTATACATATTTTTCACCTATTTTCACTTTCCTTTGCTATTAAATTATAATTTTGAGTTCCTTGAACCTCAAGGAACCTTAATGGCTCGAAATCCCATCTTGGGAATATTTATTTAGCCTCTTTCTTTATCTTTCATCCTTTTTCTTATTATCTTACTTATTTCTCATTAAAATATCTCTTTTTGAAGATTTCTTTTATTTCTCTTTTATTTTCCTCAGTAGTATTCCTTTTATCATTAGGAATCCTTGGGATACGAAATTCCACAAAGGATAACACAATTATACCTCTTTTCACATATTTTCAACATTGCATCAATGTTTTCAATTTCTTTATTAACAAGGAAATACTTAATTGATATTTTCTTTTCTTATTGCCTTTTCTTTGAAACTTTGGACTCCTTGGAACCCAAGGAATCTAAGAGGCACGAAATCCTCTTTGGATTTGCCTTCTAGAGGTTTCCACACCTTTCTTATCTCAAATTCTCATTTATTCATTAATTAATTGAATATCCTTGTTATTGGGCCCAATAGCCAATAAAGCCCACAAATCACACAACAAGGCTATTTTCAACGAAACTCATTTATTCAACAAAAAATATATCATCATTTGTTCCAATATCTTTAAAATGAGAAATTACATTTCTCTCCTTATGAACCCAACATTGGGGTTGTAACATCCTTCCCCTCTTATAAGAATTTTTTCCTCAAAATTCCATCAAGCAAGCAAAAAAACAGGATAAGCCTTTCATATGTCCATCATGGCTCCCATGTGGCTTCACCCTTTCCATGGTGCTTTCCAAGAACCTTCATCATCTCATATTCTTCCATCTGAGTTCTTTCTTACCTTGGTATATCGTACCCTCATAGGTGACTCAGGACATTTCAACCTCTCAAAAGCTGAATAGGTTCAAGGCTCAACACATGGCTTGGGTACCTCACATAGTTCTCTAGATCGGACTCATGTAACACATTATACATCATGTTATCCTGAGGGGTAAGGCTAAACACAACCATTTCCACCAATCCATCTCAAATGGACCCATATATCGAGGACTCAGCTTTCTCAACTATAGCTTAGAGGGGTCAGATTTTCACATCACATATTCTCCCACAGTAAACTGTATATCAGTTTGCTTTGCATCAGCTCGTGACTCATGTCACCACTGGGCTCTCTCTCAGCCATTGCATGATCAAAGCGACTTCATCTGCACACACTTGTGGTTCTTTTCTGACCTTCGCGAGGCCTCCTTCATCAACATCATCTTAATGAAGTGGTGACCGACATATCCTCTATATAAGACTTCTTGCATCCCGATAAAGGTTATGGTGGTTAACATCACATCGTTAGAACTATCTCTTGGTATCACCCTGAACAAGCACACTTGCTCTCATCAGACCCTCTAGTCTGGATCATACTAACCATTAGTTAGGGGTGATAAACTATACTATCATCAAGCTTGTCATGTACTTACTTCCACTTCATGGAAGTGAACCTTGGTCAAATCCAAGAACTTTTGAACTCGCGTCATGACGTAGTTGAATCATATCTCTTTCTCTTATGTAGTTCAACAAAACCTGTCTCTTGACAGCACTCCTTCTTTCTCATGTCATCTAGGTAAGGCGATCTACCATAACCCATATTGCATCTTGACCTTCTTAGTTTAGGAGAAACTCACTACTTCCATAATGATGAACTCACATTCCCTCTTGGGAACCCTTTATACTTTATATCCATGCACTGGGTTAATGGTGTTCGTCCTTCACCTCCTGGCTTGCATGGCCACATGCTACATGCAACTTTGTTTTAAGCATCCAGAATACTACCATCACTTACTATCTTTGTAGTATCAAGGTATATCATGACCTCCTGTATTGTTATGATTGCTCAAGCTTGATACCTCGGAAACCCTAAGCCACTCTCAAAAGGGCTTTATTACCTTCCTATCCAAAGAAGTGTATCTAAGGTTATATCACCATCCTTTTACTACATCAAGGACTAAACTGGCTAACCCAAACAACCATTAACTTGTTCAACATATCTTATTACATCCGAGTGTTAGCCAAAACACATCTTCTTTCCAAACATAGGGTTAGTCAAACAACCTCAACTTCTTCTAGCCTCTAACTAAACTAGGCAGTTAGATCTCAATCAGATCATTCATTACCACTTCTTATCCTTAGGTGTTAGGTATGTCGAAGACATGCACCTCCATGTATTATACTTATCATCTCCTCTCAGACTCTAAGTTTGTCTTCATTAAGAAACTCTGAGCTCATCCTCATGGTGATCAAACTCAACCTTACATATCTTGCAAATTCCAGATAGCTCACAGTATCACATCCTCACAAGATGATCTCCTTAATACTTTTAGTGTTAGTATACCGTACATGTACCATTCACTTCACAAGGGTATGTTATCATCTCTTTCATCATACCTCGTAGCAATGTTCCAACTCGCATCATCTTTTATCCTTGGTGTATGGCATGCGTACTGTCCTATCTCTCACTCCCATAACAAGAAGAAAGAAGCATTTGGCGGCCGTCCAAATACATAGTTCTTCCCATTCCAAGAGTAGAGATGGTACAATCCACCTTGCCAGTACACCTTCAAATCTAAATTGAAATGTGCAACTCATGTCTCTACCTCACAATCATCATTATATCAAAGCTAATAACTTCCATGGAAAAGTGGTCTCGAACCTACTTGGGTTACTTCATAATCCTTTGTCATCTCCTCTAGGTCTATAGGGTGCCGAAACTTTTGGGGTCATCCCTCTTCCCTTATGCATCCAGAGAGTGCCCTACTCATCTGCCCTTTGGGCCTCATGAGTTCACGAAGGTGATCAATATCCTAACCCATGGCCCTCAGACAATGATAGTTGTTACCTCCCGACCCAATGGTCATGTGCGACTAGGGAATTAGGCAAATCCTTCTTCCATCGGTCTTATCCCTACCTGACCCTAGGATAGACTTAAGATTCCATTATAGTACATGTTCATCTCAGAACCTCACCCAATCCTTCCTCATCTCTCATTGCATTCATGACTGACTTTCATCCCTTCATAGGGGTCATGGAAACCTACCTACCTTGGTCAGGCCCCATACCGGTTACCTCCATGGTAACGCATCCACATGCACTTAGAGATGGTTCTGTATGGGTCTACAGGTTCGTCCTCACGCCATGTACTTTTCACTTAGCTTCACAAGATCCTCTGAAACCTCTTTAGGTTACCTCAAAACCAACAAAACTGGTATACACCCTACCAAAGGGTCCCTCTCCCAGGATGGGAGGAAACTACAACTCTTGACAACAAGGTCACAACCGTCCATAGGGTTTACATTCTCATGAACATGCCTAACCCATCAGCTACTAAGGTACAAGCAGACCTCCTATTAAACCATGCTAGGTCATACCTGTTCTCTTCCTCGGCATTAGACCAACTTAGTGGTGAGGGGTTCATCAAACATACCCTTACCTCGAGGGGTTTACTTTACCTCTACACATTAAGAGTACCATGCTCGAAACTATAGAGACTCAAACCTCATTATGAGCATCAGATACACAACTTCCCCTCTTAGGCCTAGGAACCCTAGGTTCTCCTTTGGGTATCCAACTGCATGCTCAATCTCTTAACTACGAATCGAGCATGTCCAAGGTATGTCATGTACTCCTATGATCCTTTTATACGAGTAACACCTTAGGTTTGAGTCCTCCTCAGGAACAACCAACTAGGTATAAGGCCTCCCAGCCTGTTTATTATAACCTCCTCAGGGTTTAAGGCACTCTTTATCTCATCCAGCAGGTAGTCACTTATACCATGGGTACCAAAAGGTCCCTCTAAAGGAAACCAAGATATCATCATTGATAAAACATAAGGCAACCACTATTATCCACTTAGATATCATCATCCTCAATTCCCCATTGAGCCTCATGTTTAAGCTTCCAACCCTTTTTGCTTGGTTACTGCTTTCTCTTTCTCGAGCTAACTCGACATCCAGCCATACTACTCGAGGTCCTCTCTCTATGCAGGCTCATGCTCACAAGCATACCCTTATGTGGGTGAAGCCTGTGCTCAACTCATGTTCGGCTCTAGATTATCCATATGCTTACCTCGTAAGCCATCCATCGTGCCCTTCTGGCCAGGGTTTCAACCTACTACCCTACCACTGACGTACTCTGGGTGCAAGCTATATCCTTCTTGTAACATCCCATAAGGTTTATATAGGTTCTTCTCTAACCTCATCCATGAAGGAGATATCCTTCACTCAACCATGCACGACCCTCTCCAGGGTTGGGTCGCCAAAGGTATGTCCAACCAAGCTCTCGGTCAACCATGACATCTAAATCATCATGTCATCTTTCTCTCTAATCTTCACTTAGGGTTAGGGTTACCATCATCCTCCAAGGATGTGCTAGGTCTCTATTTTAATGGAGGTCTCTACCTCCAAGCTTAACTCTCTCTACATATCCTCCTACCAAGGAGGTCTATCCTCAGATCTCTCCTGAGGGCAATGACAACTCATGTCATACGACCTAAGCATGTATCTATTCCTTTATGCTTACTCTATTAAGCTTATGTCCATGACATCTTATTTACATGCTTTTTATTAATTTAATGGAGGATTCCTTAATCCTTATCAACCTTACCCATACCTCAAAAGGGTGAGGAAAAGAGAGAAAACACTAATCCTAAAGGTCCTTAATAGAATTTGAGTTGAGAAGGGATGAACAAGATGAGAGAGTCCTAAAGGTATCTTATTTCGAATCATACCCTAAGACTTTGGCCAGGCAGTCACACAGATCCAGGAGTCCTCGTATTCTGACTAGCGGTGCGGAGGAAAATATTGCCAGCCCCTAGTCGTGATCCTTTTCTAGACACCTCTGTCTTTCGGATAATCCTCTAATAACTCCCTTGGGTTCTATAGAATTTGTAAAATTTAATAATTATTAAAGATTACTTGAGGAACCTATGCTCTGATACCAAATGTAACGACCCCGTCTCCCGGTAACCCCCAATTTAGGGAGACCCAAAGGTCAGAGCCGTTACTCAATTAACAGGATCAAAAGTTCGACAAATAATCAGTAATAATTAATAAACTTTACCAACTAAACTAAAAACTGGTATAAAATAAAACTTTTCTTACCTTGGAAAAATTGGGATTTATAAACTTCTATCCATGAAGATGTTACTCTAACTAATCCTCCTGTGTACGTTACTTCTCATTTAATTCCACATATGCCACTTTACTGTTTGTTCTTTTCATTTGTACCTAAAATGCCGACAAACAAAATGTCGGTCAGTATATCGAAATATACTGGTATGTGGGGACAACCAAAAGTTTGCACATATGGCTAACAATTTAATAATCACAATCAAATTATTTAACAAGCCACTTTACATTTTCAATGTGTCATTCTCCACCGCTTTTGCCCTAACCCTGGCATACCCCTCTAGGGTTTCTCTTTTGTCATTGACTTTAAGGCCACCTTCACAATCCCGATCTTGGTGCCTGGGAGTCACCTCTCATGGTGCTCCATAGTCATGCATCATAGACCACCTTCTCATTCCCGAGCTTGGTGTCTGGGGTCACCTCTCATGGTGCCTATCGGTCTACCCTTCTGGGCCTTACCTTTATGGCATCTTCCATCAGGGTGGCATGTAGGTGCGAGAATTCACATGTATATATAACTTTGATAGCCATAGTGACTTTATAATTGTAGTATGAACATCCAAACTGTTTAGATTGCATTCAATGTGAGGAAACATTCGGGAAGCCCTCAGGAAACTAATGCGATTAATCATAATTAACCACATACCTGATTTGATGATTTCAGAAGCATTAAGAAAATCCAACCAAGCATGGAATCCAAGTAATTCAACAATCACATAATTCCTGAAAAAAATATGTACTCTATTTATTACACACTTTATCAAGAACCTACTTTATTAACTTGGATTCACTTTCTAGGGTTTCTGTATCCATTTTAGGGTTTCGTTTTACAATTAGGGTTTCCCTTCATCTTTTACCATATTAAACCCTAATCATCTTGTCTATTTTTCAATATTAGGTTATCTTAACAACATATAATCCTATTTTCATATTACAGGCACATTAATCATCAATTAAGCATCTTTTTCATTAAAGCTACTATTTTTATCCTTTTAATCCATAATAAGATCATTATACACATTTATCATCAACTCATAGTTCATTATGGTCTACATTACATATGAACTCGATTTGCCATTAATTTTACTTTTTATTCTTGAGAAAATCCTAATTACTACCTTTAGGGTATTTATCCACAAATTAGGAACTTTAATGATCGAAATAGCTTTTAACCATGAAATTCAGTTCTATACATGAAATCGAATAACTAGAGCCATTAGTAATCCTAATTACCAATATTAGGGTTTCAAGGCCCACTTAAGCCTATTTATGTGCATGAACTCTAAATTAGGCTAAATAACCACAAAGATCATTTTTCTACCTTTTAATCTCTCTTTTACCGACAACAGGTTATTACCAACTTAACTTGTTCATTGAATTTTACTAAAACTCATTAACATAAAAATTCTAGGGGTTTTCATTAGTAAAACCATTAAAGATAGCATCTTTACATACTTTTTGAATTCCAATTGGAATTAAGTTCTAATATTATTTTTATCACATTCTACGCATTTTTCTGATCAAAAAGCACTACTTGCATTTTTCTGCCAAAGGATCTATTTTTTTTTATTTATCCAAGGTTCTACTTTTTCATGAATATTGGGAAGAGAGGCCGCTAACCTTTTGTTTTTCTGAAAAAGATGGACCGTCGGATCCTTGGTTGCCTTTGACCGAGCAGGATCGGTCGGCTCGCGACACCCGCGTCCACTAGCCTGCTGTAGAAAGGCTCGATGAACTCCAGTCGTTGATCCGAGACTGGGTCCAGGGTGGACTCAGATCGAAGGGCATCTATGCTTCGTCCTTCACTTGACCCAACAGAAATAGCACGGCGGCACCGCAGGGTTAGCTCGCTGGCGATAGTCGATTTCGTCGACTCAGAGCACGAGGGAGCGATATAGGGTGCCGTCTAGGTTCGTGATGGTCCGCCTGAGTAGATGGAGGGTCAAATTTATAGGGTATAGGCCTCGCTTAGGTTTTCCCCAACTTGCCTCCGACCTGGCTTTCGGCCCAATTGGGCGTTTCTTATAGAACGAACACAACCACCTAAAACCTACGATGGTTGGGTGCGGAATCCTCTCACGAACTCAACCAACAGGTTTCCATGTTCGCATAGGGTCAGATCTATGAGGAAATATAGAGGGAAAAATCCTCTATTGCACGGCTCCCTTTCCTATTCGGACTCAAGGTAGGAGACACCCAGCTGGCATCGGATCTTGATCCGACGGCTGGTGTCATCCCTACAATATCCAAATCAAAACGTGACATTAAAAATAATCACAACACTTTAGGGGATTTTGTAAAATCCATAACTCCCAAACCAATTATCCAATTAATCCCAAACTTGAAGGGAAAGTCCATAATGACTTAATCTATCTCTCTACCAAAATTGGGCGCATTATCTCAAAGGAAACGTTCCTTTGCTTTAAATTCATGATATCTCTTAATTATACATATTTTTCACCTATTTTTACTTTCCTTTGCTATTAAATTATAATTTTGAGTTCCTTGAACCTCAAGGAACCTTAATGGCTCGAAATACCATCTTGGGAATATTTCTTTAGCCTCTTTCTTTATCTTTCATCCTTTTTCTTATTATCTTACTTATTTCTCATTAAAATATCTCTTTTTGAAGATTTCTTTTATTTATTTTTTATTTTCCTCATTAGTATTCCTTTTATCATTATGAATCCTTGGGATAAGAAATTCCACAAAGGATAACTCAATTATACCTCTTTTCACATATTTTCCACATTTCATCAATGTTTTCAATTTATTTATTAACAAGGAAATACTTAATTGATATTTTCTTTTCTTATTGCCTTTTCTTTGAAACTTTGGACTCCTTGGATCCCAAGGAATCTAAGAGGCACGAAATCCTCTTTGGATTTGCCCTCTATAGGTTTCCACACCTTTCTTATCTCAAATTCTCATTTATTCATTAACTAATTGAATATCCTTGTTATTGGGCCCAATAGCCAATAAAGCCCACAAATCACACAACAAGGCTATTTTCAAAGAAACTCATTTATTCAACAAAAATTATATCATCATTTGTTCCAATATCTTTAAAATGAGAAATTACATTTCTCTCCTTATGAACCCAACATTGGGGTTGTAACATCCTTCCCCTCTTATAAGAATTTTGTCCTCAAAATTCCATCAAGCAAGCAAACAAACAGGATAAGCCTTTCATATGTCCATCATGGCTCCCATGTGGCTTCACCCTTTCCATGGTGCTTTCCAAGAACCTTCATCATCTCATATTCTTCCATCTGAGTTCTTTCTTACCTTGGTATATCGTACCCTCATAGGTGACTCAGGACATTTCAGCCTCTCAAAAGATGAATAGGTTCAAGGCTCAACACATGGCTTGGGTACCTCACATAGTGCTCTAGATCAGACTCATGTAACACATTATACATCATTTTATCCTGAGGGGTAAGGCTAAACACAACCATTTCCACCAATCCATATCAAATGGACCCATATATCGGGGACTCAACTTTCTCAGCTATAGCTTAGAGGGGTCGGATTTTCACATCACATATTCTCCCACAGTAAACTGCATATCAGTCTGCTTTGCATCAGCTCGTGACTCATGTCACCACTGGGCTCTCTCTCAGCCATTGCATGATCAAAGTGACTTCATCTGCACACACTTGTGGTTCTTTTCTGACCTTCACGAGGCCTCCTTCACCAACATCATCTTAATGAAGTGGTGACCGACATATCCTCTCTATAAGACTTCTTGCATCCCGATAAAGGTTATGGTGGTTAACATCACATCGTTAGAACTATCTCTTGGTATCACCCTGAACAAGCACACTTTCTCTCATCATACCCTCTAGTGTGGATCATACTAACCATTAGTTAGGGGTGATAAACTATACTATCATCAAGCTTGTCATGTACTTACTTCCACTTCATGGAAGTGAACCTTGGTCAAATCCAAGAACTTTTGAACTCGCATCATGATGTAGTTGAATCATCTATCTTTCTCTTATGTAGTTCAACAAAACCTGTCTCTTGACAACACTCCTTCTTTCTCATGTCATCTAGGTAAGGCGATCTACCATAACCCATATTGCATCTTGACCTTCTTGGTTTAGTAGAAACTCACTACTTCCATAATGATGAACTCCCATTCCCTCTTGGGAACCCTTTATACTTTATATCCATGCACTGGGTTAATGGTGTTCGTCCTTCACCTCCTATCTTGCATGACCACATGCTACATGCAACTTTGTTTTAAGCATCCAGAATACTACCATCACTTACTATCTTTGTAGTATCAAGGTATATCATGACCTCCTGTATTGTTATGATCGCTCAAGCTTGATACCTCGGAAACCCTAAGCCACTCTCAAAAGGGCTTTATTACCTTCCTATCCAAAGAAGTGTATCTGAGGTTATATCACCATCCTTTTACTACATCAAGGACTAAACTGGCTAACCCAAACAACCATTAACTTGTTCAACATATCTTATTACATCCGAGTGTTAGCCAAAACACATCTTCTTTCCAAACATAGGGTTAGTCAAACAACCTCAACTTCTTCTAGCCTCTAACTAAACTAGGCAGTTAGATCTCAACCAGAGCATTCATTACCACTTCTTATCCTTAGGTGTTAGGTATGTCGAAGACATGCACCTCCATGTATTATACTTATCATCTCCTCTCAGACTCTAAGTTTGTCTTCATTAAGAAACTCTGTGCTCATCCTCGTGGTGATCAAACTCAACCTTGCATATCTTGCAAATTCCAGATAGCTCACAATATCACATCCTCACAAGATGATCTCCTTAATACTCTTAGTGTTAGTATACCGTCCATGTACCATTCACTTCACAAGGGTATGTTAACATCTTTTTCATCATACCTCGCAGCAACGTTCCAATTCTCATCATCTTTTATCCTTGGTGTATGGCATGCGTATTGTCCTATCTCTCACTCCCATAACAAGAAGAAATAAGCATTTGGCGGCCGTCCAAATACAGAGTTCTTCCCATTCCAAGAGTAGAGATGGTACAATCCAACTTGCCAGTACACCTTCAAATCTAAATTGAAACGTGCAACTCATGTCTCTACTTCACAATCATCATTATATCAAAGCTAATAACTTCCATGGAAAACTGGTCTCGAACCTACTTGGGTTACTTCATAATCCTTTGTCATCTCCTCTAGGTCTATAGGGTGTCGGCACTTTTGGGGTCATCCATCTTCCCTTATGCATCTAGAGAGTGCCCTACTCATCTGCCCTTTGGGCGTCATGAGTTCACGAAGGTGATCAATCTCCTAACCCATGGCCCTCAGACAATGATAGCTGTTACCTCCCGACCCAATGGTCATGTGCGACTAGGGAATTAGGCAACTCCTTCTTCCATCAGTCTTATCCCTACCTGACCCTAGGATAGACTTAGGATTCCATTATAGTACATGTTCATCTTAGAACCTCACCCAATCCTTCCTCATCTCTCATTGCATTCATGACTGACTTTCATCCCTTCATAGGGGTCATGGAAACCTACCTACCTTGGTCAAGCCCCATACCGGTTACCTCCATGGTAACGCATCCACATGCACTTAGAGATGGTTATCTATGGGTCTGCAGGTTTGTCCTCACGCCATGTACTTTTCACTTAGCTTCACAAGATCCTCTGAAACCTCTTTAGGTTACCTCAAAACCAACAAAACTGGTATACACCCTACCAAAGGGTCCCTCTCCCAGGATGGGAGGAAACTACAATTCTTGACAACAAGGTCACAACCGTCCATAGGGTTTACATTCTCATGAGCATGCCTAACCCATCAGCTACTAAGGTACAAGCAGACCACCTATTAAACCATGCTAGGTCATACTTGTTCTCTTCCTCAGCATTAGACCAACTTAGTGGTGAGGGGTTCATCAAACATACCCTTACCTCGAGGGGTTTCCTTTACCTCTACACATTAAGAGTACCATGCTCGAAACTATAGAGACTCAAACCTCATTATGAGCATCGGATACACAACTTCCCCTATTAGGCCTAGGAACCCTAGGTTCTCATTTGGGTATCCAACTGCATGCTCAATCTCTTAACCACGAATCGAGCATGTCCAAGGTATGTCATGTACTCCTATGATCCTTTTATATGAGTAACACCTTAGGGTTGAGTCCTCCTGAGGAACAACCAACTAGGTATAAGGCCTCCCAACCTGTTTATTATAACCTCCTCAGGGTTTAAGGCACTCTTTATCTCATCCAGCAGGTAGTCACTTATACCATGGGTACCAGAAGGTCCCTCTAAAGGCAACCAAGATATCATCATTGATCAAACATAAGGCAACCACTATTATCCACTTAGATAGCATCATCCTCAATTCCCCATTGAGCCTCATGTTTGAGCTTCCAACCCTTTTTGCTTGGTTACTGCTTTCTCTTTCTCGAGCTAACTCGACATCCAGCCATACTACTCGAGGTCCTCTCTCTATGCAGGCTCATGCTCACAAGCATACCCCTATGTGGGTGAAGCCTGTGCTCAACTCATGTTCGGCTCTAGATTATCCATATGCTTACCTCGTAAGCCATCCATCATGCCCTTTTGGCCAAGGTTTCAACCTACTACCGTACCACTGACATACTCTGGGTGCAAGCTATATCCTTCTTGTAACATCCCATAAGGTTTATATAGGTTCTTCTCTAACCTCATCCATGAAGGAGATATCCTTCACTCAACCATGCACGACCCTCTCCAGGGTTGGGTCGCCAAAGGTATGTCCAACCAAGCTCTCGGTCAACCATGACATCTAAATCATCATGTCATCTTTCTCTCTAATCTTCACTTAGGGTTAGGGTTACCATCATCCTCCAAGGATGTGCTAGGTCTCTATTTTAATGGAGGTCTCTACCTCCAAGCTTAACTCTATCTACATATCCTCCTACCAAGGAGGTCTATCCTCAGATCTCTCCTGAGGGCAATGACAACTCATGTCATACGGCCTAAGCATGTATCTATTCCTTTACACTTACTCTATTAAGCTTATGTCCATGACATCTTATTTACATGCTTTTTATTAATTTGATGGAGGATTCCTTAATCCTTATCAACCTTACCCATACCTCAAGAGGGTGAGGAAAAGAGAGAAAACCCTAATCCTTAAGGTCCTTAATAGAATTTGAGTTGAGAAGGGATGAACAAGATGAGAGAGTCCTAAAGGTATCTTATTTCGAATCATACCCTAAGACTTTGGCCAGGCAGTCACACGGATCCGGGAGTCCTCATATTCTGATTAGCGGTGCGGAGGAAAATATTGCCAGCCCCCAGTCGTGATCCTTTTCTAGACACCTCTGTCTTTCGGATAATCCTCTAATAACTCCCTTGGGTTCTATAGAATTTGTAAAATTTAATAATTATTAAAGATTACTTGAGGAACCTATGCTATGATACCAAATGTAACGACCCCGTCTCCCGGTAACCCCCAATTAAGGGAGACCCGAAGGTCAGAGCCGTTACTCAATTAACAGGATCAAAGGTTCGACAAATAATCAGTAATAATTAATAAACTTTACCAACTAAACTGAAAATTGGTATAAAATAAAACTTTTCTTACCTAGGAAAAATTGGGATTTCTAAACTTCTATCCATGAAGATGTTACTCTAACTAATCCTCCTGTGTACGTTACTTCTCATTTAATTCCACATATGCCACTTTACTGTTTGTTCTTTTCATTTGTACCTAAAACGCCGACAAACAAAACGTCGGTCAGTATATCGAAATATACTGGTATGTGGGGACAACCAAAAGTTTGCACATATGGCTAACAATTTAATAATCACAATCAAATTATTTAACAAACCACTTTACATTTTCAATGTGTCATTCTCCACCGCTTTTGCCCTAACCCTGGCATACCCCTCTAGGGTTTCTCTTTTGTCATTGACTTTAAGGCCACCTTCTCAATCCCGATCTTGGTGCCTGGGAGTCACCTCTCATGGTGCTCCATAGTCATGCATCATAGACCACCTTCTCATTCCCGAGCTTGGTGTCTGGGGTCACCTCTCATGGTGCCCATCGGTCTACCCTTCTGGGCCTGACCTTTATGGCATCTTCCATCAGGGTGGCATGTAGGTGCGAGAATTCACATGTATATATAACTGTGATAGCCATAGTGACTTTATAATTGTAGTATGAACATCCAAACTGTTTAGATTGCATTCAATGCGAGGAAACAATCGGGAAGCCCTCAGGAAACTAATGTGATTAATCATAATTAACCACATACCTGATTTGATGATTTCAGAAGCATTAAGAAAATCCAACCAAGCATGCAATCCAAGTAATTCAACAATCCCATAATTCCTGAAAAGAATATGGACTCTATTTATTACACACTTTATCAAGAACCTACTTTATTAACTTGTATTCACTTTCTAGGGTTTCTGTATCCATTTTAGGGTTTTGTTTTACAATTAGGGTTTCCCTTCATCTTTTACCATATTAAACCCTAATTATCTCGTCTATTTTTCAATATTAGGTTATCTTAACAACATATAACCCTATTTTCATATTACAGGCACATTAATCATCAATTAAGCTTCTTTTTCATTAAAGCTACTATTTTTATCCTATTAATCCATAATAAGATCATTATACACATTTATCATCAACTCATAGTTCATTATGGTCTACATTACATATGAACTCGATTTGCCATTAATTTTACTTTTTATTTCTGAGAAAATCCTAATTACTACCTTTAGGGTATTTATCCACAAATTAGGAACTTTAATGATCGAAATAGCTTTTAACCATGAAATTCAGTTCTATACATGAAATCGAATAACTAGAGCCATTAGTAATCCTAATTACCAATATTAGGGTTTCAAGGCCCACTTAAGCCTATTTATGCGCATGAACTCTAAATTAGGCTAAATAACCACAAAGATCATTTTTCTACCTTTAATCTCTCTTTTACCGACAACAGGTTATTACCAACTTAACTTGTTCATTGAATTTTACTAAAACTCATTAACATCAAAATTGTAGGGGTTTTCATTAGTAAAACCATTAAAGATAGCATCTTTACATACTTTTTGAATTCCAATTGGAATTAAGTTCTAATATTATTTTCATCACATTCTACGCATTTTTCTGATCAAAAAGCACTACTTACTTGCATTTTTCTGCCAAATGATCTATTTTTTATGATTTATCCAAGGTTCTACTTTTTCTTGAATATTGGGCAGAGAGGCCGCTAACCTTTTGTTTTTTAGAAAAAGATGGACCGTCGGATCCTTGGTCACCTTTGACCGAGCAGGATCGGTCGGCTCGCGACACCCGCATCCACTAGCCTGCTGTAGAAAGGCTCGACGAACTCTAGTCATCGATCCGAGACTGGGTCCAGGGTGGACTCAGATCGAAGGGCATCTGTGCTTCATCCTTCACTTGACCCAACAGAAACAGCACGGCGGCGCCGCAGGGTGAGCTCGTCGGCGATAGTCGATTTTGTCGACTCAGAGCATGAGGGAGCGAGATAGGGTGCCGTCTAGGTTCGAAATGGTCCGCCTGAGTAGATGGAGGGTCAAATTTATAGGGTATAGGCCTCGCTTAGGGTTTCCCCAACTTGCCGTCGACCTGGCTTTCAGCCCAATTGGGCGTTTCTTATAGAACGAACGCAACCACCTAAAACCTACGATGGTTGGGTGCGGAATCCTCTCACGAACTCAACCAACAGGTTTCCATGTTCGCATAGGGTCAGATCTATGAGGAAATATAGAGGGAAAAATCCTCTATTGCACGGCTCCCTTTCCTGTTCGGACTCAAGGTAGGAGACGCCCAGCTGGCGTCGTCCCTACAATATCAAAATCAAAACGTGACATTAAAGATAATCACAACACTTTAGGGGATTTTGTAAAATCCATAACTCCCAAACCAATTATCCAATTAATCCCAAACTTGGAGGGAAAGTCCATAATGACTTAATCTATCTCTCTACAAAAATTGGGCGCATTATCTCAAAGGAAACATTCCTTTTCTTTAAATTCATGATATCTCTTAATTATACATATTTTTCACCTATTTTCACTTTCCTTTGCTATTAAATTATAATTTTGAGTTCCTTGAACCTCAAGGAACCTTAATGTCTCGAAATACCATCTTGGTAATATTTCGTTAGCCTCTTTCTTTATCTTTCATCCTTTTTCTTATTATCTTACTTATTTCTCATTAAAATATCTCTTTTTGAAGATTTCTTTTATTTCTCTTTTATTTTCCTCATTAGTATTCCTTTTATCATTAGGAATCCTTGGGATATGAAATTCCACAAAGGATAACTCAATTATACCTCTTTTCACATATTTTCCACATTTCATCAATGTTTTCAATTTCTTTATTAACAAGGAAATACTTAATTGATATTTTCTTTTCTTATTGCCTTTTCTTTGAAACTTTGGACTCCTTGGAACCCAAGGAATCAAAGAGGCACGAAATCCTCTTTGGATTTGCCTTCTATAGGTTTCCACACCTTTCTTATCTCAAATTCTCATTTATTCATTAACTAATTGAATATCCTTGTTATTGGGCCCAATAGCCAATAAAGCCCACAAATCACACAACAAGGCTATTTTCAAAGAAACTCATTTATTCAACAAAAATTATATCATCATTTGTTCCAATATCTTTAAAATGAGAAATTACATTTCTCTCCTTATGCACCCAACATTGGGGTTGTAACATCCTTCCCCTCTTATAAGAATTTTGTCCTCAAAATTCCATCAAGCAAGCAAACAAACATGATAAGCCTTTCATATGTCCATCATGGCTCCCATGTGGCTTCACCCTTTCCATGGTGCTTTCCAAGAACCTTCATCATCTCATATTCTTCCATCTGAGTTCTTTCTTACCTTGGTATATCGTACCCTCATAGGTGACTCAGGACATTTCAGCCTCTCAAAAGATGAATAGGTTCAAGGCTCAACACATGGCTTGGGTACCTCACATAGTGCTCTAGATCGGACTCATGTAACACATTATACATCATTTTATCCTGAGGGGTAAGGCTAAACACAACCATTTCCACCAATCCATATCAAATGGACCCATATATCGGGGACTCAACTTTCTCAGCTATAGCTTAGAGGGATCGGATTTTCACATCACATATTCTCCCACAGTAAACTGCATATCAGTCTGCTTTGCATCAGCTCGTGACTCATGTCACCACTGGGCTCTCTCTCAGCCATTGCATGATCAAAGCGACTTCATCTGCACACACTTGTGGTTCTTTTCTGACCTTCACGAGGCCTCCTTCACCAACATCATCTTAATGAAGTGGTGACCGACATATCCTCTCTATAAGACTTCTTGCATCCCGATAAAGGTTATGGTGGTTAACATCACATCGTTAGAACTATCTCTTGGCATCACCCTGAACAAGCACACTTGCTCTCATCATACCCTCTAGTGTGGATCATACTAACCATTAGTTAGGGGTGATAAACTATACTATCATCAAGCTTGTCATGTACTTACTTCCACTTCATGGAAGTGAACCTTGGTCAAATCCAAGAACTTTTGAACTCGCATCATGATGTAGTTGAATCATCTCTCTTTCTCTTATGTAGTTCAACAAAACCTATCTCTTGACAACACTCCTTCTTTCTCATGTCATCTAGGTAAGGCGATCTACCATAACCCATATTGCATCTTGACCTTCTTGGTTTAGTAGAAACTCACTACTTCCATAATGATGAACTCCCATTCCCTCTTGGGAACCCTTTATACTTTATATCCATGCACTGGGTTAATGGTGTTCGTCCTTCACCTCCTAGCTTGCATGACCACATGCTACATGCAACTTTGTTTTAAGCATCCAGAATACTACCATCACTTACTATCTTTGTAGTATCAAGGTATATCATGACCTCCTGTATTGTTATGATTGCTCAAGCTTGATACCTCGGAAACCCTAAGCCACTCTCAAAAGGGATTTATTACCTTCCTATCCAAAGAAGTGTATCTAAGGTTATATCACCATCCTTTTACTACATCAAGGACTAAACTGGCTAACCCAAACAACCATTAACTTGTTCAACATATCTTATTACATCCGAGTGTTAGCCAAAACACATCTTCTTTCCAAACATAGGGTTAGTCAAACAACCTCAACTTCTTCTAGCCTCTAACTAAACTAGGCAGTTAGATCTCAACCAGAGCATTCATTACCACTTCTTATCCTTAGGTGTTAGGTATGTCACACAGTCTCAAGACCGCATGAAGTCACACGGTCTCAAGACCGCATGAAGCCAACCGGTCCCGAGACCGCATGAAGTCACACGGTCCCGAGACCGCATGGAGTCACACGGTCCCGAGACCGCATGAAGCCAACCGGTCCCGAGACCGCATGGAGTCACACGGTCTCAAGACCGCATGAAGCCAACCGGTCCCGAGACCGTATGAGTCCAAATGGTCTTGAGATCCAAACGGTCTCAAGGTTAAAACGGTCTTGAGGTCTAAACAGTCTTGAGATCCAAACGGTCTCAGGACCAAACGGTCTTGAGTTCCAAACGGTCTCCAAACCGTTTGGACTTCACTTAAGGCCTATAAATAAGACCCCAAGGGTCCTCCACCAAGAGAGGTTTTTTTCAGAGGTCCAAACACTGCCTCAATCACTCCAGAGCAAATCCAACTTCCATCCTCTGCCCAGGGGCTGTCGGTCTGAGACCCACACTCCATCTCGAAGCTGCTTTCTCTCTCTCCACCAAAGAAGGTGGGAAGAGGGTATCTTGTCATCAAGCAACCTGTGAAGTTGATGGATCGTTTCTCTCTCTCTCCAAGGGGTTGACTTTCCTCTCTCCTTTGTGGGGATGACGCTCTCTCTCTCTTCTTGCCTCCTTCTTTGTCCTAGTCATGAGCGAGTAGTCTTTCTCACTAGGGTGCAGGGAGTAGCCCCGCTACCCATGTTTTCATATCATGTAAATGTAATCCATAGTTTGTAATATGGAGTTTATATCTTTTTAGTTCAACATCAAACGTTTAATGAATGCTTGTTGCTTGATCACCAACTTGTGTTATCTTTTATCTTTTAGTATGAATTGTCTACGTTTGTACTATCAGATTTGAAACTCGTTTACATGTTGGTTCTTGGTGCATGTATCCACCATGCATCTATTTCGGTATCTAGGAATGTCTTTCAAGAAGTGGAGTATACTCACTCCCACCGTTGTACTTTCATGCTATGAAATGGAATCAGTTGACGTGTGAAAGTACAACCTTGATGAGTCGAGGAACACACTTTGCGGAGGGAATGTTGTAAAGTAAGTGACCATACCTACATGGTCGACCGACGTTACAACATTTCCATGCTCCTCGTAGTTAGTTATCCGAAAGGAAGCTAAGTCTACAAAGATACTAACTGATCTAACTCTTATTGTAGGTTGTGCTTTTATGTTGCATGTGTTGATCCATGTGTAGTGGTGGTGAAAACCGATCACATCCTAGTGATCCCTTATCATTGTTAAACAACCTAAGTTTACTTTCTTGCCTTTACTTTACTTGCACTTAGCTTAAAACAACCAAATCAACTTCTTGATCTAAATACCAACTATTGAGTGATTAAGTGAAATTCTAACATTTTCTATCTTGTTGCTCCCAACAAGACTGTTGTCCCGTGGATTCGACCCTTAATTATACTACGATAAGACTTCAACGTATCCTAGCATACGTTGGTGGAGTTCTCTATCTAGTATAAGCAAGTCTAAACCTAAGGATTTACCATCTTTAGGATTTTTAGGGGTGCACGCAATTCCGCGTAAGTGGAAGCTCCATCAAAAATTGGCGCCGTTGCCGGGGACAACGGAACGACTTAATTTCATTTAGTATCTTGCTAGTTGGTTAGGATTTTACACTTTCTTTTAATCATTAGTCTATATCTTCTTGAGATCATTATATCCTTACCATCATCTAAAAAGGTGTTCTCTTTTCTTTACTCAGGTAGAAAATGTGTATGCGATCATCGCATAACCTCAGATTCTCCCCTGATCCAGAGTTTGACTCTGAGGTAGAGAGAAGCTTCCATCGTCGCATTAGACTCAATCACCAAAGGGCCAGGAAAATGGCTGAAGATCAACGCCAGGCTGCATTGGTTATGGAGAGGGTCAACTCCGCCATCTCCGCTCAAAGAGCACAACTCATCACTGATACTCGTGCTCAGATTCAAGCGGAGATTCGTGCGGAAGAACAGGCCCGCATCAGAGCTGAAAATGAGGCAGCAACCCAAGCTGCTCAGTTGGAATTAAGGAACAAGCAGATGAGGGATTATGATGTCCCAAAGAACTACAAAGACAACCATCCGGTCCGACCTCCAATCATCAACATTCCCAACTTTGAGATTTGGACCCAATGGATGTAGATCATGCAGGGCATCTCATTCTCTGGAGGTTCAGGAGATGACTGCATGGATCATCTAAAGAGGTTTAAAGCATTGTGCCGCCTGGTCCCGTAAGCCGGAGTTGCCTTTGATGCAATAATGCTTCATCTGTTTCACTTCACTCTGTCTGGGAGAGCTCTGAGCTAGTATAACTCACTTGACAGGGAGCCAATAATCACCACCTGGGCTCCCCTGGAAGAAAAGTTCTTGGAGAAGTTCTTTCCCCCTTCACTGACTTACGAAATCAGGGGGTAGATTAATCACTTCTCTCAACTTCCCAGAGAATCCCTTGCTGAAGCATGGGAAAGGTTCAAAGAGCTTTTGCGAAAGTGCCCTCATCATAGAATCTCCCAGAACCAATTGATAGAAACCTTCTATCGGGGAGTGAGTGATGATATCAAACAGTTTTTGGATTCCTCATCTGGAGGAAACTTTATGAGAAAGAATTATGAGGATGCCTGGAAAATAGTCACACTCGGAGCTGAGAATCAGTCCAACTGGGGACGATCAACTAGCAAAGGAGTCCTCAAGGTCTATAAAGCTGAAGAATCAATAGAGATGAAGGTAATTGCTGAAGCCTTGAAAACCATTGCTCATAAGAAACAAGCTCTCGAGACTTCTCTTGGAGAGTTTGACAAGAAGAAAAATCCTCTGGTTCAACAAGTCAAGGCTGCCACAGGAACCTGTGAAGCCTGTCATGCTTCTGATCATCCTACCCTTTCATGCGGTATGCTTTATAATGTGATGATGGATCTGCATCCACCACCACAACAGTATGAACCTATCATTGACCAGTCTGAAGAACAACTACCGGAACAAGTCAACTCTATTCATTCTATCCATGGACAAGTCTATTATAATCCTAATCAGCCAAGGAACCATCCAAGATTTCAGTATGGGAACCCTGCTGGGACTACAAATCCGCAGCACCAGATGCAGCGAGGATCCTCTAGTAGGTTACCACCTGGATTCCCAAACAATTTCAATCAAAATCAAGGGAACCCCAGGAATAACTTCCCGAGAGATAACTACCCCAGGAACCCATCTGCTTATTATCAGTATACTCATCCTCCACTCCACCCACAGCTACATACTCAGTTGCAGCAACCTCAGCTAGCGCTTCCTACACAACAACCTCACCAAGGACAACAACAAATTCCTCAGAAAAACGCTCCTTCTCAGCCGGAAGACGAAATATCTTTGATAAGGCAGATGTTGCAATCACAGCAAACTATGCTTGCTAATCAACATGCTCAGCAGAAGGCAGTAGAAGCTCAACTTGCCCAAATTGTTACACAACTGAAGCCTCCAACAGGCACCTTTGTAGGGCAGCCCGAATCGAACCCCAGACATGGACAGAATAAGCCTGAACAGTTAAATGTTGTCACCACGAGATCTGGACGCACTCTTCATGAAACAAAAAGGATCACTCTTGATAACAATGATACACCTGCCTTTATGACGAATGAGAGCCCGAAGCAAGGAACAGAGAAGCCCACAGAGGGCGCAAAGGGGAAAGATAAAGAACAAGTGTCCATAGAGCCAGATGTCTTGCAGTATAAACCAAGGATCCCATATCCAGGAAGACTGCGAGAAACGAAAATGGACACAAGGTTCCACAAGTTCAAGGAGGCGATGAAAAAATTTTACATCGATATCCCGCTCCTTGATGCTCTCTTTGAGGTACCAGCTTGGGCGAAATACCTCAAGACTCTGTTATCAAGAAAGTACATCACTGAGGAATAAGAAACTGTCAAGCTTGCCCAAACAACCTCTGACATCATCCTCAATAAAATGCCCAAGAAGAAGAAGGACCCAGGTTCCTTCGGAATTCAATGTTGCATTGGAAATTCATCTACCAAAAAGGGACTAGCTGACCTAGGGGCCAGTATATCCATTATGCCCTATTCTATGTGCAAATGATTAGGTTTTACCGAATTGCTTCCTACAGCAATGACAATTCAACTAGCTGACTCTACCATCACCGCACCTCTGGGGATCATTGAAGATATTCCAGTTAGGATAGGCAATGATGCCTATATCCCGTGTGACTTCGTTATCATGGATATCAAAGAAGATCTGCGATACCCAATAATTTTTGGCAGACCTTTCCTCGCTACTGCCAGAGCACTTATCGACGTTGAAGATGGTACCATCATTCTGAGACTCGGAAAAGAAGCAATTCAATTCCGAGTTCTAAATAGCATGAAAGGCCCTAGCATCCAAGAGGAGGTCTTTCTTCTTGACGCAGTACAACAAATGTCTCAATTAGAAATATCCAAGCCAGCTGACGAACTAGAGAATGTTCTAACCAATCCGGATGTCGACTTCTCTACGAACGAACTGATTCAACAGTGTCTGCAACACTTGGACAAGGTCGAAGAAGCACCGACGACCACTTTTGAAGAACTCAAAGATGTCACCATTATAGAAGCAACTGAGCCACCTAAGGCCCCTGAAATGAAAACTTTACCCATGGGGCTTAAACATGTTTTCTTGGATGAAGAAAAATTATGCCCAGTTATTATCAGCTCCAACCTAACGGAAGACCAGGAAGAAAGGCTTCTGGAAGAACTGAAGAAACACAGAAAGATCATTGGATATAAGATAACTGACCTGACGGGCATAAATCCTGCCCTATGCATGCACAGACTTCCAATGATTGAAGAATTCAAGCCATCTCGCGAACATCAGAGGAAACTGAACCCTAATCTCAAAGAGGTAGTTCGCATGGAGGTCCTCAAATTACTTAAAGCTGGCATAATCTACCCTATCTCTGACTCCCAATGGGTCATCCCTATCCAGGTTGTTCCTAAAAAGGGAGGCACTACTGTCGTGCTTAACGACAAAAATGAGTTAGTACCCACCAGGACTGTAACAGGGTGGAGGATGTGTATTGATTATAGGAAGCTGAACAAAGCCACGAGGAAAGATCACTACCCTTTACCCTTTCTCGATGAAGTCCTGGAGTGTTTATCTCATCAGAAATATTTCTGCTAACTTGATGGTTATTCCGGGTTCTACCAAATACCCATACACCCGGAAGACCAGGAAAAAACTACCTTCACCTGCCCTTTTGGGACATATGCCTTTAGAAGAATGTCGTTCGGGTTGTGTAACACACCCGCTACGTTCCAACGGTGTATGTCCACCATCTTCGCCGGATTAACTGAATCCATCATGGAAGTGTTTATGGATGATTTCTCAGTTTACGGAGATTCCTTCGATAACTGTTTAATCAACCTTGGACAAGTTCTAAAACATTGCGAGGAAACTAACCTTATCCTGAATTGGGAAAAATTCCATTTCATGGTAACTGAAGGTGTCGTCCTCGGGCACAGAGTGAGCGACAGAGGAATCGAGGTCGATAAAGCAAAAATTGATGTCATCTCGAAGCTGTCGCCACCGAAAGATATAAAGGGAGTAAGGGATTTATTGGGTCATGCAGCATTCTACAGAAGATTCATCAAAGATTTTTCAAAGATAGAAAAGCCTATGACCCAACTCTTGACTAAAGATACTGAGTTCATCTTTAACCAAGAATGCATGCAAAGTTTCTCCACCCTAAAAAATTCTCTAATTTCCACACCTATTCTGAGAGCCCCAGATTGGTCGCAACCATTTGAAATCATGTGTGACGCAAGCGATTACGCTATAGGGGCTGTTTTAGGACAACAGATTGACAAGAAACCCTACGTCATCTACTATGCATCCAAAACGCTAGATGAAGCACAGAAAAACTACACTACCACAGAGAAGGAGTTTCTGGCTGTCATCTGCGCATTTGAAAAATTCCGCTCCTATTTGATTGGATCTAAGGTCATCGTCTACACCGACCACTCTGCCATTTGATACCTGATTCAGAAACAAGATGCCAAACCCAGGCTTATCCGCTGGGTGTTGATGCTTCAGGAATTCAACTTGGAAATTAAAGATAAAAGTGGAGTAGAGAACGTTGTAGCCAATCATCTCATCCGTATCGAAGTTGAAGATGATGATAAAATCCCTATCTAGGATTCTCATCCAGACGACCAGCTTATGAAGGTTATTCATGGATTCCCTTGGTATGCAGATATTGTTAATTATCTTTCCACAGGGATCATTCACCCCTCCACTTCCTACCATGACAAAAGGAAGTTCCTCCATGATATAAAACAATATTATTGGGATGAACCCTACCTATTTCACCTATGTGCTGACGGACTTTTCTGTCGTTGCTTGCCAGAAGAAGAGATTACCCCCGTCCTAGAGCATTGCCATTCAGGACCTACGGGGGGGGGCACATGAGCGCAAAGAAAACCTCTATAAAAGTTATGCAGTTAGGCTTCTTCTGGCCCACCATAGCAAAGGACTCCTACAATTTTCTGAAAGCTTGCAACAAATGCCAATTTTCCGGCAACATATCCAAAAGGGACGAAATGCCCCTCACAATGTGGTAAGAAATTAAACTTTTCGACGTGTGGGGGGTAGACTATATGGGCCCCTTCCCTTCTTCCTATGGTTTCTCTTACATCCTGGTTGCAGTGGACTATGTCTAAAAATGGGTCGAAGCTATACCCATTGTGTCCAGCGATTCCAAACCAATTATTAAATTGTTCAAAGATATCATTTTCCCCAGATTTGGAGTCCCCAGAATTGTCATATCAGATGGCGGGACCCATTTCCTGGAACGAAGTTTTAAAGCCCTATTGAAAAAGTACGGAGTCAACCACAAAGTAGCAACGCCTTACCATCCACAGACAAGTGGTCAGGTTGAGGTATCAAATAGACAATTAAAGACGATTCTAGAAAAAACAGTTAATAGAAACTGCACTGATTGGTCCACCAAACTTCCCGATGCCCTTTGGGCATACCGAACAGCCTATAAAACACCAATCAGAACAACCATGTTCCGTTTGGTGTAAGGGAAGTCATGTCATCTTCCAGTAGAACTGGAACACAAAGCCTGGTGGGCCATCAAACAACTAAATTTCGATCTTAAAAGTGCAGGAGAGAATAGACAACTCCAGTTGTAGGAGCTAGAAGAGCTCCGAATGACCGCCTATCAGAGTGCCAGAATCTATAAGGAGCAGACCAAAATGTGGCACGACGGTCATCTTAAGAGGAAAGACATCACCGTCGGTGACAAAGTACTCCTTTTTAACTCCAAGCTCAAGTTGTTCCCCGGAAAACTTCGAACAAAATGGTCCGGGACCTTCACCATAAAGCATATATACCCAACTTGAGCTGTCATAATTGTCGACAACAACAGAGGAGAAAGGACGGTCAACGACCATCGCTTAAAGAAATACTACACTCCAGAAGATAAGATGCTGAGACAGACCATCGAAATCAAAGACGCCACGACATCAGATTAAAAACATCAAAGCTTTGTCGAGCCAACGACGTAAAACCCATGCTCTACTTGGGAGGCAACCCAAGATCTGAACTTTTGCTTTTATTTTCTGTTCCTTTATTTTAGGTTTATCATCTGAAAATTATAAAAATTCACATAACCAAAACATTCATAAAAATATAAAATATCAAAATAACCTTAACCCTCCCAAACGGTCCTGAAACTGTTTGGATCCAGACGGTCTTGAAACCGTTTGGAGCCAGACGGTCTTGAAACCATTTGGAGCCAGACGGTCTTGAAACCGTTTGGAGCCAGACGGTCTTGAAACCGTTTGGCGTCCAAACAGTTGCCAAACCATTTGACCTGAGGGTTTTGCAAGGTCAACCCCCCATTTCCTATAAATATTAACCCTCCTCCCTTCTTCTTCTCTCTTCGACTCTCGAGTTTCCTTGCGCAAGTGTTGTTCCATCGCTTCTGCTCCCGTTCCCGCGCAGCCCGTGATTTCCGCTGTCCTCTTTCTCGGATTCGTGCATCTTCACGGTGATCGCACCTCAGTTGCCGTCTCTCTTCGCATCACCATCGTCATCTCCGACCGTTTCTGCAAGGTAGTTCAAGACGCTTCCCCGCCGTCGCCGAAGCCTATCTTACCGCCGTGGTTTCCCGCTCTCCTGTACCGCCTCTACAACTGTCTTTTCCACCGCTGATGTCTTCAACGCCCCCGCAAGCTCTTTCTCTACCACTACAATCGTCGCCGTTTTCGCCATTGCCGCCATCTTCACCTTACCACCAATGTTTCACCTTACCATCATCACCCGCTGCACTCCCGGTGTTTCAGGTTCCCAACGGTTTTCAAACCGTTTGGGACCAAATGGTCTCGAAACCGTTTGGAACCAAACGGTCTTCAAACCGTTTGGGACCAAACGGTCCTGAAACCGTTTGGAACCAAACAGTCTCCAAATCGTTTGGGACCAAACAGTCTCAAAACCGTTTGGAACCAAACAGTCTCCAAACCGTTTGGGACTAAACGGTCTTCAAACCATTTGGGACCAAACGGTCCTGAAACCGTTTGGAACCAAATGGTCTCCAAACCATTTGGGACCAAACGGTCCTGAAACCGTTTGGAAACAAACAGTCTCCAAACCGTTTGGGACCAAACGGTCTTCAAACCGTTTGGGACCAAATGGTCCTAAAACCGTTTGGGACCAAACGATCCTGAAACCGTTTGGTCTTTTTTCACACCCGCATTTTATTAAAACATAAATACACATAAAACACATACAATTTTCTTTTAAAACTTGTTATTCTGATACACAACTCTCTATTTTTAGATATGGCTGCACCAACAAAGCAACCAATAGGTGACACAGACGCACCCTTTTAGACAACTCAGGAACTGATCGAGGATCGCGCCAAGCTTCAAAAGATCATTGACAACTACAACGCGACTGGAAAGGCCCCTCCAAACGTCAAAATCATGGAGGTTATGTGCGAAATTGACCGAATCAACAAATGCCTAGCAGAGGCACCTGAAGAAGAAATAGAAGAAATCTCTTCTGATGATGATGAAGGCTCAGAATACGAGCCAAACCCCAAGGAGGAATCCCCAGCCGAAGAACAAAAGGGGAAACGCAAGGTCTAGGAAACTGCACCCGGACAACCCTCCAAGAAATGGGCAAGAAAACAAGTTCGCCCTGCCTCTGCTATGGACCAACCCCTTGCAACACCTACCACCACCATCCCTGTCACCACCCCCACCTTTTCAATTCTCACCATCACAGCACCACCACCAGAAAATCTCTTCATACATACCACCCCCTCCAATAACAAAATCCTAAAACCCACTAAGTACGTCTGCTCCAGCGTACTACTTAAGATGGGGATCCATGACTGAATATTCAACACGCTAGACAAAGCCAACCTTGCAAGGCTATGTTTAGTACCTGAGATCTCATACTCTGAACCCACTACTGAATTTTTCACCTATCTGACCAAAGAGCCCGTAGACATCATGGATAGATCACGGGATGGAGGTGACAGAAGGTTGGTCACCCAAATCTTCGGCAACAAGGTTGTCTTAACAGAAAACATGTTGAACGAGGTTTTTATTGACAACCAGGAGCAGTTAAATAAAGCCAAGGCTGTGGGAACTGAGCACCCTGAGTTCAACAGGCACAAATTTTGGAAATCTCTAACTGGGCTCCCCACCTATGATGCTAAGACGTGCAAAGCATCGAACATACATTCTGGATTTGTGTGCACCCTACACAAAATTCTCGCTGGCGCACTCTTCCCCAGGACTGAAGGAGGGAACGTCATAATCTCGGATCTCTTTGTTCTCTGGTCCATTCTAAATGGAATGCCAGTCAACATTGGATGACAAATGATCCAGAAATTATCAGCTTACGCCCTGGGGAAGGAAATCTGTATGGGGGTCATGTCACATCCATCATAAAATACCTCAAGATGGACATACCCCTACCTCGCTGCACGCAAATAAAGGGCGACATCCTTACTAATGAACAAACTTTGAAGAACTCCTTCATTATTAAGGAAAAGGATGTGCAACTACAATATGTCTTCTGCCCTACAGTCAAGTCATCAAGAACTCTCCTCCCGCTCCCGGAGCTCACAGATTACGATAAGGAAAAGCTCCTCTTCACTGACGAGGAACTTACCAAACTCTTAGCTTCGATTAAAATAATCGAAAAGAAAGCAAAAGCGGGACAGACAGAGCTAAGTATCACAGCCCTGGCAGCTCGACCATCAAAAATACCTGCAAAACGACCTTCCAGAAGGCAGTTGTAGACACAACAGCTGTCGGGGACACCGACATCAAGACCACATCCAGAGGCAGACCCCCTCCAAGAAGAACACATCACCACCTCATCAATCGACTCTTTCATTAAGAGTCTAAATGATCAGCTAACCGCCACCACCACTCCACCCTCCACCTTTCCAACATCCACCACTCTTCCTTTCTTCACCACATCCACGCAACCACTCGCACCAACTTCTTCACCCCTTTTTCCTTCGGGCTCTCCCTTCTCCACCCCTATGCCCAACTTTACCACCTTCCCACCCACCTCCACAATCGCTACCCCATCGCTATCACTCCCCCTACTTTCACCTGAGATACAACCACCTTTCACATCCACCACCACCCCGACACCGCTGGTGACCCCATCCATAGTCACCACACAGTTCGGGGCACCATCAGTGTCTCTTCCGCAAGACACTACCACCATCCCACGCAGACCCCAGTCATCCCACCCTTCCGCTTCTGGGGTCCCCTTTTCCAACATCGGTGAGGAATTCAGACGTCAATTTGACACCGTCCGAAACCTCCTCACCGATCCTTCTAACATTTTACATGCTATTTTTTCTTGTGTGCAAGGTTTATCCAGACAGGTGGCCACAATCGACGAAAAAAAATGAGCCTTTCCCAACATCCTCCAAGGCTTTCAGCAACGACAAGATGAGGTGGCTAAGCAAGTTGAGCACATCAAAAGCCACTACAAAAACTTTCCGGATCTGGTCCTTGGAGCAAAGCGCCAGCAAGAAGTGACGGAAAAGCAAGTCGATGAGATCTCTACGCAGACTCAACCTCTGTCTGAGACTCTCTGCAAGCTCCAGCAACAATAAGAAGTTCTGAGAACGCGTTTGGACACCATCAACAGCACCCTCACACAACTACATAATCACCAAGAGGAGTCAACTAATAATGAAATCCAGCAACTACGTGCTCAAGTAACAAATATTACAACACGTCTCCTCTTAGCCAAGGGACGATATACCGACCTCAAAGAAACCTACGACACACTTCTCGAAACACACGAACATGTGCAAGTAGCTTTCGATGAGTTACAAGCCACCCACCGGCGGTGCAAAAAGACCGTAAGCAAAAAGCCAGCAGACAAGGCAGTGACTGACAAAGATGGCGATAGTGATGAAGAAGAAGACTCCGACTCATCTGCTAATTCAAACAATGATACCACCTCCTCAGGTGATAAATATGATGATGGGGAGGACCCAGGTCAAGCAGCAGAACCTTCTCATAAAGGTTCCGACAAATGTCAACAAGACGGTGGACATCACCCCAAGTTCCCCCACAATGATAATGTAAACATGTCATATGGGGACCAATTCCTTGATTCTTCTACTCTGGGGTCCATCAGGGAGTCAGCTAAAGACGTGGCTTTCGCTGAGTTCCACCAATGTATATTAGGAACCAGTGCAAGCCCACCCACAACAATCGCTCCACCCTTCTCCGCACCTGACACATCAGTACCCTTCCCACAAGACCAGGACGAAGCAGAACGAGTGAGTTTAAATACAGATGAAGAACTCGATTCTGCCTCCGATTCGGATGACGATCTACAGGGCTATGTAGAAGTCCTGAAACAACCTCCTTCCCCCCCTCCGCAGGAGCTTCCCCCGCCACCACCTCTACCGTACAAAATGCATGACCTGGATATGGCGGCCATCTCCACATTAGATGCTCAGGACATTTTTATACTGAACACTATTGTGGACGATGCAAAGGCAGGGGAAGACATCATCTACCATAACATAAAAACTAAGCGCAAGCTGACAAGAGAAGACTTCCGCAACATCCTGCGACCACGGTCCACGATGCCAATGGCAATTTTCCGTGTCATGCTCGCTAATTGTATAGAAGTATACAGAAGCTCTAAGAGGCAACATCCAGTTTTTAACGCCTCACCTGCTCTATCTATCAGCCTTTTATACAAAGATATACGAGTAAAATCCATAGAGAGGCTGTGTGCCAGTTTAGCACGGCGGGTACATTATCTCACAGTGCCCTTCCAAGTTTCGGACCACTGGCTTTTTATGATTGTAGACACCGAGGCACAGGACGCCAAGGTTTATAATTTTTGCGGCACTGAGCTACCTGCCGGTACAATAAACTTTGTTGGTGAAGAAGCAGGTGAAGCCCGATGCATACCTTTCTGCCTTCTCAAGCTAATCTGGGCTGCGCGCCCATCTCTCCTCCAAGACTGGGGCCAACCCTGGTTCCAAATTATAAACCCAAATGTTCAAGCTGCTGAGGGATCTGGGGACTGCACTTTTTGCACCATCCGTCACATCCAAGCGCTGAACCAAGAAATCCCTTTTGCTGATCTAGTCACTGAAGATTTTCACTCATTGCAAGGGCGTTACGCCATGGAGCTCATTTGTGATAGAAGATTCTTCAAGGACCCGACAATGGCACCTGATGACGTCCCTCGTTACCTTTTTTCAGCAGTGCAACGCCCGCAGAGGTGACCTTTTTGATAAACTTTGAAAGAGTTGGAAAAATCTAAGGAGCCAACCACAACTCCCGAGCAAAGAAAAAGTGGCATAGATCCTTTGTCTACCATTGAACCAACTTTCTCGGACTTTGACCTCAGTGCTTGCAAAGGTCTCTCCGGCATTGAACTACGCCTCATCATGTCGACGCTCTCCGCCGAGAAGGATGAACTCGTGTTCATGTCTGGTGACATTCTACTAATGGCAGACACGCTTCGCGAGACTTTACAGTTTAAAGGATCCCTCTCCGTTAGATTAATGGCCGCTTATCAGTTTCTCCTTGGCCAAAATAACCCCACAACATATATGGCGTCCCCATACATGAAAGATGATCTTTTAAAGCTAAAGCACTTCGGCACAACTGATGCACTAATCTCCTTTCTACAACACACAACGCCGAAGTTCATCATGCTACCCTTCCTTTATCATGAGCTCTGGTTGCTCCTGGCAACAAACCTACCAGAAGGAAAAACTACAATCTACAATAGTTCCGACAGCCAGTACAATCCACGACAGAAGAACTATGTCGTGACACCAAAGACGCCCACAGAGGTAGTGGCGAAGGAATGCGATGACAAATTAATCACCTTTTTAAGTCAGAACACAAGGGCTTACGGCAACGAACATTTTCATCGCCCTTCCTTCAGCCACAAATGTCCCCAACAAATTTGGCAATCAAATGACTGCGGCTTCCACGTCCTCTACTGGATGTACACCATCATGGTCCTTCAAAGACCAGTAGAGGATATGACTGACGTGGATTATCACGCTCTACGTGGACAGTTTGCATCTAATCTACTTCAATCACCAGGGGCAAACTTAGGATTAACTTAGCCTGCAGCCCTTGTCATCGTACTTCTCAAACCTATCACTTTGACACTCTGAGGACAGAGTGTGTGATAAGTTGGGGGGGGGTATATTAGACAAGGGCGAGGTATCATTTCCATATCCCTCTTTCTCCATCTTCTCCTTCATTTTTGTATAAATTTTCTTAGTTTCCTTTACACATTTAGCTTCCATTTCAAATAACTCATCTTTGGAATAAAGTCACCCTCAGCTAACTTTAGTATCACGTTAGTCCTCAAAAGTAAACAGCACTCAGACATATAATGGCGACTTAATAATGTCCCTCCACTATTAATTTTCATGCCTTTGCTTCACTTCTTCATCTGACTCTCCACAGGTCAATATCAAGGCAGAAATAAGCCAGGCTCTCAAGGATGAGAGGGGCATCAGGCAACTTCCAAATCAAGAAGTTCTGCAAGTGGACCACAAAAAATAAGTGCATGTTGAAAAACTCTAAGAACAGCTTTCCTCCCTTCAAATAAAAGAGGCTTGTCCGCACAAAATAATTTCCCGAACAAGACCCCAAAACCCAAGCCTGCGAGTCTTCGCATAAAAGCCAGAGAGTTGAATAAAATTATGAGAGTTGTGCCATAAATAAGGATCTATATAAAGAACCAATGAAGGTCTCACCTGGCCGACACATTCAGCTGCCCTCACAAAGGCAGATGTGTCGTGCCCGGTAATGAAACCCTAAGGTATCTAAATATATGAAGGCTTATAAAGGACTCACCCGGCCAGTACATTCAGCTGCCCTCACGAAGGCAGATGTGTCGTGCCGGACAGTGAGATCCTAAAAGCATAGACAACCCCTCCCCCACTTGAAGGGGGAGTTACACTTCAAGCCTTTATCCAACCCTCATACCCCCTCTAGCTTCCAGTAGGTCCTTCAGAGAGGTATAAAGCTGATTAGAGTAAACAACATGCATAGAGTAAAGGTGGTCCCGATGCGAGCTACGAGATACAGAAGGAACCCGAGACCCAAGCAACTCTCGAAACCTGAAGGAGTCAAGGCAAGCAATAAGACCTGATATGACCTTAGGAGAACTCAGGTTGAGAATTGAAGCAAGAGTATGGAAATCCTAACTAAATAAAATCGCCTCGCCATTACATGTCTTATCCCTATCTAACTTGAGGACAAGCTAGACTCTAAGTTAGGGGGGGTGATAACCTCCAATTTTGGATGATTATCTTAGTCTTTTCTTTAGTTTTCCACACTCTTTCTCAATTAGAATTAGCCATAATCCCTAAATATTCCCTCTTATTGTAAATATACTATTAGACTGACTTTTCCCCTTTATATCTGCAGAAAAAGACACACAAAAAAATCATAAAAGACTAAATCAGCCTCAAGACCGCATGGAGTCAAACGGTCCCGAGACCGCATGGAGTCAAACGGTCCCGAGACCGCATGGAGTCACACGATCTCAAGACCGCATGAAGCCAACCGGTCCCGAGATCGCATGAAGTCACACGGTCTCCAGACCGCATGAAGCCAACCGGTCCCGAGACCGCATGAAGTCACACGGTCCCTAGACCGCATGGAGTCACACGGTCCCGAGACCGCATGAAGCCAACCGGTCCTGAGACCGCATGGAGTCACACGGTCTCAAGACCGCAAGAAGCCAACTGGTCCCGAGACCGCATGAGTCCAAACGGTCTTGAGATCCAAACGGTCTCAAGGTCCAAATGGTCTTGAGGTCTAAACGGTCTTGAGATCCAAACGGTCTCAGGACCAAACGGTCTTGAGGTCCAAACGGTCTCCAAACTGTTTGGACTTCACTTAAGGCCTATAAATAAGACCCCAAGGGTCCTCCACCAAGAGAGGTTTTTTTCAGAGGTCCAAAGGCTGTCTCAATCACTCCAGAGCAAATCCAACTTTCATCCTCCGCCCAAGGGCTGCCGATCTGAGACCCACACTCCATCTGAAAGCTGCTTTCTCTCTCTCCGCCAAAGAAGGTGGGAAGAGGGGATCTCGTCATCAAGCAACCTGTGAAGCTAGTGGATCGTTTCTCTCTCTCCAAGGGGTTGACTTTCCTCTCTCCTTTGTGGGGATGACGCTCTCTCTCTCTCTCTTCTTGCCTCCTTCTTTTTCCTAGTCATGAGCGAGTAGTCTTTCTCACTAGGGTGCGGGGAGTAGCCCCGCTACCCATGTTTTCATATCATGTAAATGTAATCCATAGTTTGTAATGTAGAGTTTATATCTTTTTAGTTCAACATCAAATGTTTAATGAATGCTTGTTGCTTGATCACCAACTTGTGTTATCTTTTATCTTTTAGTATGAATTGTCTACGTTTGTACTATCAGATTTGAAACTCATTTGCATGTTGGTTCTTGGTGCATGTATCCACCATGCATCTGTTTTGGTATCTAGGAGTGTCTTTCAAGAAGTGGAGTATACTCACTCCCACCGTTGTACTTTCATGCTATGAAATGAAATCAGTTGACGCGTGAAAGTACAACCTTGATGAGTCAAGGAACACACTTTGCGAAGGGAATGTTGTAAAGTAAGTGACCATACCTACATGGATGGCTGACGTTACAACATTTCCACGCTCCTCGTTGTTAGTTATCCGAAAGGAAGCTAAGTTTACAAAGATATTAACTGATCTAACTCTTATTGCAGGTTGTGCTTTTATGTTGCATGTGTTGACCCATGTGTAGTGGTGGTGAAAACCGATCACATCCTAGTGATCCCTTATCATTGTTAAACAACCTAAGTTTACTTTCTTGCCTTTACTTTACCTGCACTTAGCTTAAAACAACCAAATCAACTTCTTGATCTAAATACCAACTACTGAGTGATTAAGTGAAATTCTAACGTTTTCTATCTTGTTGCTCCCAACAAGACCGTTGTCCCGTGGATTCGACCCTTAACTATACTACGATAAGACTTCCACGTATCCTAGCATACGTGGGTGGAGTTCTCTATCTAGTATAAGTAAGGATAAACTTAAGGATTTACCATCTTTAGGATTTTTAGTGGTGCACGCAATTCCGCGTAAGTGGAAGCTCCATCACAAGCCATGCACACAATAATCATTATCTATTATGTCAATATGCATTTATGCCATGGCATGTTCAATGATAGCATCATCTTTATTTTTAATGAGTTGAATTACAATGATCATTTTGAAAGCAATATCCATTCATGGTTTGTATATATAGATCAAAGATTATTTTAGGCAAACCAATTAAAAGATGAAGACACAATGATCATTATGAAATAGTAAAGGCATATCCATGATTATGATAGAACAATAGAAGCATATCCATAATTTTATGAACTGCAATGATTAACAAATTTCAAGATACAAGGTTTTTATATAGATAGACCAAGGAATACTTAGGAAAAATCATGTGGACAATAATTTCCTTGATTGAATCAATCATGGTTCATATTTCTAGTTTTAAGCCAAACCATGTAGGAGATTATAGAAATTAAAAATGAACTTGCAATCTATACTTATTTCTATATTGATTCATTTTGCAAGAAGTCATGTTCAATTTTAGATTGCAAAAAGTATACAAGTATATTTAATAAGTCACAATGCAAGATTAAAGAATTTGTCTCCAAGACTCATTCTTGATTTGCAAATTAAATCAATCATTAATAACAAATTGATAGCAAACTGTATCAATTAAATAGGCTCAGCAGAACTTGATTCGGTCGAAATTTTCTTCAACCGAATTTCATCTCGGTCGAAGATTTTCTCGATCGAGTATTCTGCTATTTGTACATGTTTTATCAATTTTTTGCAAGCTTAAAACAGTAACCTGCTCGGTCAAAGATTTCTCGACCGACAGTGTTCTCAGTTGAACATTTTCTCGATCGAGAATGTTTTTGTATTATGTTTCAGTAATCATTTGCACGCAAGGTACAAGAATATGAAAGTTAAAGCTCAATTTTGTTGAGATATGACATTTGAATATAAAAGTAACTTTTTAGGTCAAATCTCAACTAATCAAATTCAAATATTTAAGTTTTAGGAACCCAAACAAGTTATTAAAGATGTGTCTCTGTAGGTTTATATAAAGTGTGTATTTTCAAATTAAAATTTTGAATCTATTTGTTACTATGTTAAGTTGAGATAGACATAAAAATATACAACTTAGAGTCTTTGGTCATATCTCAACTTAACTTAATTCATTTAGTTTAGGGATTTTGGAACCCATACCAACTCAACATCCTTTTTGTTGTAAGGACATGAGAAGGAATAATGTCTAAGATGCAAACAATAATGGCAACATATAGAATCAATCTCATTTCTCTTTTTATGAGTTTGATCTAGATTGTTCTTGGGTACATATGTATATTTTCCTGTAGGTACATACATAGATTGGGTCTTTGGCACTTGTGTCCTTCCCCCACTAGGTTTTTGATAAGATTTTCCTTTAGGTTTGTATCCTAGTCCTCTCCTTCCAATTTGAAGGTAAGAATCATTTAGGATTTTATCAAGAATACCATTGTTACTTAAGCTACTAACTTCTTGTTGTAACTTAGCAATCTCATCCATTCTCTTCTTGATATCTAACTTTGCTTGATCTAGATTAGATAATAAAGAATCTCTTTCTTTCATGATAGTATCATAATCTAGATGTGTACACAAAACAGGTTATTTTTGAAGATCATTAATTTGGGCTTGCAAGTTTGTCTTTTCTAAAGATAGAAGATTACAATCTGCCTCTATTGATTTCAGCTTAATATCATGGTCTTTAATAGTTAAGTTTAATGTCTCCTTAAGATCTTCATTTTCAGATGTGAGAGCAAGAAGATTAGCATGTAACTCATCATTTTCTTTATTAGATTTCTTTAATTTCTTCTTTCACTCAATATACTTATCATGTGTTTCTTGAAGGCTAAAAATTAAATCTTCTTTTGATAAATTAAAAATACTAACCTATTATTCTTCTTCACTTATTGTAGCAATAATGCATTCTTTATTCTTATCTTCCTTCTTTAACCTCCATGGACAACTAGGTGTTGTGTGCCTTGTTCCTAAGTACCAATTACAACTTGTTGAAAATTGGTCCATGCTTTTCCTTCACTTGCGGTTGTAGACACCACCACCCTTCATTCTTCAAGACTCGATTAGAGCTCCTTGAAGCCTGCTCTGATACCAAATGAAAAACCATTAGAGGGGGGTGAATAGGGTTTTATGTTGATTTTAAAAATAATTCAACCAAAACAAGCAACCACAAAGATATTGGACACGGGGACAAGGATTTAGAGTGGTTCCAACCTTAGCAAATATTAAGGCAGTCAATCCACTACCCGGTTGCTTACCCAACTGGGATTTTGAAAGCACCTATATTTTATTACCTCACAAGGATGTTTTATAAAATACAACTACCTTCCCAAACCCTTTGGACAACCTTCACCTAGAAGTATCTCACCAACCTCGAAGCATCCTTCCCTGAAGTAACCTCAAGCTCCCCCTTGAAGTAGCCTTCCTCTTGAAGTAGCTTCCCATTGAGACATCCTACTTGAAGTAGTCCAAAGTCCACCTTCTCCACCGAGAAGACCCTTCTCCACCTGAGAAGTCAAACCCTCTCCAATCCGCAGCCTCCAACCCTAGGAGTAGCAAGGAGAGTACAAACAATATAAAAGAATAAGAAGGAAAAATAGAAATTACAATACCATTGTAGCACAAGGCTTGATTTTCTATATCAAGCGTTTTGATCTCCTAACCAATGTATATGGAAGTGTAAGTGTAGTGGGTAGGAGATGCTAGCCTATAGGACACGAAATTAGAGCAATGGAAATGAATAACCAATGTTGGAGTTGCTCAATTGCTCACAAGAATGGATTGCCAATTGCAAGTATTATGCTCAAGTGTTGCACAAGTGTATTTGGGGTGTCCTAAGGCTTGTCCTATTTATAGGAATGGCCTATGAATGCTTAAGGACGTTCTAGACACTTTCTAGGGGGTTCTAAGTTCTTAACTAGCCGTTAGGTATCCACTAGTTGCTTTAGCAACAACTAGTTATTTAACTCTGAAAAGTGCAGTCATAACTCTTCTCGGTCGAAGAATTGTCGACCGAGAGTCCTTCTCGGTCGAGGATTTGTCGAACGAAGGGCTGTCTGGAGCAAGTGTATATAACATTCTAATCCAACTCCCAACTACCTTGTCTGCTGTGTCTAACGGCTACTTGGGTCATTCTCGGTCGAGGAATTGGTCGACCGAGAGTGTCTCAGTTGAGAAGTTTGTGGACTGAGAATGACTTTGTTTCAATGTTTTACACTATGTACTAAGTGTGTGTATCAGTGTGCAGTTATGACACTATTGTAAGGGATGACCTATCTAAGTGTTGTGATTGGCTAGGGAAGATCTAAATGCTTAATTTACATGATATCTAAGTAATTGTACATTATATACTTGTACAAGTTTTTACATTTGATTACAATCATGAATTAAAGCATTTTGAGCATATAGATCTTCCAAGTTGTGTCATCCACCTAGTTCCTGCAACACTCAAGTAGCATGTTATATCCACAAGGATGAAATGTTTGTCATCATCAAAACAAAGGGATTATGATAATGTCCAATTTAGCCAAAAATAAGTTGTTATCCCTAACCTATACCTGAAACTTGATATTATCATGGCACTGAGTGGTTGGTTCCATGATTTCCTTGCCAGGTTCAAGGCATTGTAGGTCAAAGCATTCTTGGAACGGAGGGAGTATTAGTCATGAAGTGACTTGTGGATGTGAAATTTCTACTTTTGCAGAATGTCATCTTGTTTTTGGATGACATGGGGGGATAGGAGAAGGAGGGACTATACGGGGGAGAGTGACAATTCTACTATGGAAGAGGGAAAATTACAGTAGAGGAGGAAGAGGACGGAGACTAGAGGATGACTAAAAGGACTAGCAGGTTGGAACATGGAAGACGAGAAGGAGGCTTTGCCTCCAAAGAGTACAATGGGTGGAAGAAAGATAAATATCATGGAGGAGAAAAGGTTAGGGAAGAAAATAAAGGATTATAAGTTGGGGAGGAAGGAAATATGGAAATTTGAACCAGAGGTTATTTCCAATTATGCGCAACCTCAATGAAAAATGAAAGCAAACACGCCATCAATGCAGAGACGAGGCTAATAATCACAAATGTACATGTGAGAACCATATTTGCCACCCCGTAGTGCCTGTCAACCCATAAGAAAAGTATAACACAGAACATGATGTACAAGCAACAGCTGGCGGAGTAGCTCAACTTTGACGTGATGGTTGTGCTGGTCAGTTTTTAAGGCCACTCTATTGCTATGTAAGTCAGGGACAAGCTGATCAAGTCGAGGTGGGGCCCATAAACCACCATCTATATGCCCATGGTGGGTTTGTTCCTCCAAAGGGATTTATTAGTCATGTTATTTTTCCTACCGAGAGCTAGAACCCCCATTGTGACATCCCTTCCCCTTCCCTCCCCTTCACCCTTCTAATTCGGTGGCCCTGGCTTCTTCCCTTGTGCCTACATCTTCCTTGCCTTGTTCCTCCTCATCAGTCCACCTTTTCTAGCATTTTATCGATCTGGTGACCAACGACATAGTTGCTAGCATAACGTTGTTGAGCCAAGTAAACACTTCCCAACCCCTCTAACCTATGTGGCTTACAAATTTGTGATGCTCACCACTACACTTTTCATGGGGCCATCCACACAGCCTGGGGTTGCCTTGGAACGAGTCAGAGTTGATGTTCCACCCAAATGTAGGGAGCGATCACTGAAGCCATTGTTGGAGAGGTTGAGGCTCTGGAGTCTGCTATTGTTGACTACATACAGAGGTGTCTTGCTGGTGAAAAATTTGTTGGTTAGGTCCGAAACTTTCCATGCCTTGAACTTGAAAAGGAAAGCAGGGAAATGACAACTTGAGGCAAATGGAAACAAAGAATGATAATATTAAAGCATTCTTGGGATGGAGGCAGTATTAGTCATGAAGTGACTTGTGGATTCGGAACTTCTTCTTTTTGTGGAATGTCATCTTGTTTTTTGATGCCATAGGGGAGAGGAGATGGAGGGGCTGGAGGGGGGAGAGTGTTACAACCCCGAGTTTTGGGTTCATGTGGTGAGAAATATGATTTCTCATAATAAAGATAAATGAACAAATAATGATGTCTCTTGATTGAATGCATGAATTTCATTTACAATAGCCTTGATGATTGTGTTGTGGGCTTTATTGGCTATTGGGCCCAATAACAAGGAATTTCAATTAGTAAATGAATAATGGAGTTCTTGAGAAAAGAAAGGTGTGGAAACCTCTAGAAGGCAAAAGAATATAATCCAAAGGTGAATTTCATGCCTCTTGGATTCCTTGGGTCCCAAGGAGTCCAAAGTTGCAAAGAAAATGCAATAAGAAAAGAAAAGATCAATTAGATATTTCCTTACTAAGAAAAGAAATTGAAAACAATGGTAAAATGTGAAAAATAAGTGGAAAGAGATATAATTGAGTTATCCTTAGTGGAATTTCGTATTCCAAAGATTCCTAATGATAAAAGGAATACCAATGAGGAAAATAAAAGAGAAATAAAGAGAAATCCTAAAAAAAACTATTTTAATAAGAAATAAACATGATAATGAGAAATAATGCATATAGATGCATCTAGAAGGAAAATGAGTATCCTTAGAAAATAATTTTGAAATATTATAATGTATTGGGTCCAAGGAGTCCCAATGAAGAAAAGGAAAGAGAAAAGGAAAATAATAACACATAAAAGGATAATATGATACATAATTAATAAATTATGTGGAAATCTTTTGGTGGTGCCTTTCGTAGCCTTTGGAGATACAAGCAAGATTTTAAATAAAAAGAATATTTTCTTTTGAGTTGAGAGTCTACGGGGATTCTTGCCACTTTTGGATTACTTGAGCCCCAAGATGAGATAAGAAAGGAAAGGAAATGATAAGGAACAATGTATAGTTGTATATATATATATATATATATATATATATATATATATATATATATACACACACCAGAAGATTCACATACAAGAAAACCTTTCTACTCTCTCGTGACTCTCCCTCTACACAGATTGACATCCAATCCAACCCATGTGCGTCTCTCGTCCCATCTAGGGTGGGTAGTGCACCAACGAGAAGGAGGTGTGCATGTGTCGGTCGTGGACCTGACTAACAACGATGGTTATCTGGCCGTCACCATAGATTGAGTCTAAGGACTATAGCGTCCTCCCTCTCGTGCACTTGGACATCGATACAGAAGCACACACAGCTTCCCTTGGTGCCAACATGAGGCGCCAGACTCCAGAGGTTCGAAGGGACATCCGCGCATAGGCAATGCAGGGAGGGCCAAGCATCCACCCAGCAGGGAACCCTCGGCGTAGGCGGTTAGAGGAAGAAGAAGAAACCCCATCAAACGCAGACGAGGGCATATGACCCATCTTCCCCCTCGTGGTAAGCCTGCAAACCCCTCATGAACCCTAGTTGCAGTGCCCCTAAACTCCAGACATGAAGGAGCAAAACCTGGGGCCTAGTTCGGTCCGATAGCAGTCGTGGGATGCCGCCCCGACCTCCTCCGGCCTCCCCGAGGTCAGGGACAGGTCCGGGTACGACATCGAGAAAGCTCGCCGCGACAGGCTGAGCGGACAGAAGTTTGAAGATGGCTTGCAGCCATTGGACGAGAATGCCCCAGGCAGGCAATAGGATGATTCAACAAGGGAGGGGTAGAACAGTCATTTTCTTATGTTTCCAAATCGCCAAGCAACGTTGTATGGGAACGGGTGATGTGGCGCCCTCCCATTGGCGACAACAAGTTATTTTTATTAAATTCGTATCTCAATAACTGTAGCTCTGATAGACACGCATTATACATGAATTTTGCTCAGAAAAATGAGGGGAATCCATTAAAAATATAATTGGAACCTGATTCTGCTTGTGATTAGAAAAGTAATGGAAGTTGTTAACTTTAGTGTAATAGTGATTAAGAAACCCTATTTGGATATGATTAATGTTATTAGTAGCGTTTAATTGATGGTTAAAGTTGATATTAACCTGTTAATGGTAAAAAGGGACATTAGGAACAAAAAGGATGAACTTTGCATGTAATTCATTTAATTTAGAGTTTAGGTGCATAAATAGGCTTTAATGGGCCTTGAAACCCTAATGTTGGTAATTAGGACTACTAATGGCTTTAATTATTCGATTTCATGTATAGAACTGAGTTTTCATGGTTATAAGATATTTCGAGCATTAAAGTTCCTAATTTGTGGATAATTAACCTCAATATAGAAATTAGGGTTTTTGAATAAATCAAGGTAGAATTAATAATAAATAACGTTCATATGAGTATTAGAGCATAATGAACTACAAATTGATGATAAACGAGCATAATGACTTTTTCATGGGTTAAAGAGGATAAAAATGGTGGCTATAATGAAAAGAGGCTTCATGGACTTATTTAATGGTTAATTATGCCTTAAATCGGAAACCGAGGTTTAGATGTTGAGATAATTAGGGTTTGTGATCAATTGCGTTAAATTAGGGTTTAAAATAGTAAAAGATGAAGGGAAACCCTAATTGCAATGGAAACCCTAAAAGTGAACTAGAAACCCTAGGAAGCGAGCTAGATTTAATAGATGTTAATGACATGAGTAATAAAAGGAAATTGTATACTTGTTTTAGGATCTTATTGAATGCTTGCTTGCCTATTGATTGATTGGACTATTTCTATCTCACATCAACTTGACAGGTATGTGATTACGCTTATGATTATCCTGTATTAGTTTTTCGAGGATTTTATCAATGTTTACATCGTGGCTTGAATTAATTGTTTGATGAATTTAATTCATGCAAATTATAATGTGAATATGACTATCACATAAGAGATGTTCATACTAGCTTAGATCCTAGTCCCCTTTGTAGCTTAATGGGTTGACCTAGTACATGGCTACCAATGGGGTAGGCCCATCTGGTCATCAAATGACTTAGTACATGGCTACTAATGGGGTAGGATCATCAAGTCACTTGGAGTCAGAGATTGGACTACCTATGGGTAGTGCCATGCGACTCAACCCTAGATATTGATCTACATGTTAGGTAGGATCATGTGAGGTTTAATAAGGATCTACCTAGAGAGAGGTAGTATCTCAGTCCATGCAGGGACAACATAGAGATAGGGGATAGGAAAGGATTGAGTAGTATGGTTTAAAATGTAATCTTGGCATGTTAAATGATAATTGGTTGATTACTTTGTTACTATAGTTGCACGATTATTGTTTCTCCCACATACCAGCTTCTTACTGACCGACGTTTTTTTTTGTCGGCATTTTAGGTACAATGAAAAGAACAAACAGTAAAGTGGCACATGTGGAATTAAATGAGAATTAATGTGCACAGGAGAATTAGTTAGATCAGTATCTCCATGGTTAGAAGTATAGAAATCCCAGTTTTTAATAGGTAAGCAGAGTTTTTATTTTTTTACCATATTTTAGTTTAGTTGGTAAAGTTTATTAATTATTATTGATTATTTGTCAAACCTTTGATTCAGGTTATTGGTTAACGGCTCTGACCTTTCAGTCTCCCTTAATTGGGGGTTACCAGGAGGTGGGGTCGTTACAATTGGTATCAGAGCATAGGTTCCTCACTTAGTCTTTAATAATTATTAAATTTTACAAATTCCGTAGAACCCAAGGGAGTTATTAGAGGATTATCTGAAAGACAAAGGTGTTTAGAAAAGGATCACGACCGGGGGCTGGCAATATTTTCCTCCACACCACTAGTCAGAATATGAGGACTCCCAGATTGTGTGACTGCCTGGCTGATGTCTTAGGATATGACTCAAAGTAAGATACCTTTAGGACTCTCTCATCTTGTTCATCCCTTCTCAACTCAAATTCTGTTAAGGACCTTAAGGATTAGGGTTTCCTCTCTTCTCCTCACCCTCTTGAGGTATGGGTAAGGTTAATAAGTTCTAAGGAATCCTCCACCAAATTAGTGAAAAGCATGTAAATAAGATGTCATGGACATAAGCTTAAGTGCAAACTAAAGAATAGATACATGCTTAGGTCATATGACATGAGTTGGCATTGCCCCTCAGGAGAAGACCTGAGTCTAGACCTCCTTGGCAGGAGGATGAGTAGAGAGAGTTAGTCTTGGAGGTAGAGATCTCCATTAAAAGTAGAGACCTAGCACATTCTTTGAGGATGATGGTAACCCTAACCCTAAGTGAAGGTTAGAGTGTGGGCTCTGATCTCCAAACCATGACATAAACACGATTAAAAAGCTTAGCGGAAGCGAATCGGTAATCAGCGGAAGACAAAAATCACGGGAAATTAAAACTTTTCGAGACAAGAGCTCGGATCCATAAAAACTTCTTTCATAAAGAGATATAAACTGTTTTACATCTCATGATAATTACTTCTTGAGTAATTATATACATCAAGATACAAAATCTCAAGATCACTAAATAAAAGACTCCAAGACCTGAGAGTACAGAGGACACATAGGACTGACTCTAACTACACCACATGGCAGACTAAATCTCCACCTGAGATAACTGCTGCTCCTGGTGCTGCTGCTGCTGAGACTGGTCACCTGTAGGCTGGTTCCTTCGTCTCCGACGTCCACCTAAAAAGTTGAAGTCTACGGGGTGAGACAATTATACATAATTGTCCCAGCGAGAGTTATAACTCTTCGCCAGAAGCTTTATTATAACATCAAAGAATATCTTAAGCAGTAAAGCCTTTAAAGTATTCTATAAGAGTTGCAGGTATAACAAGATCTCTACAATTTAGGAGATATGGAGAATATAAACACTATTGCAATGTAACATCAATCAACTAACTTGGAGTTATCTCTAACAAGTTATACTACATGGTTGATTATGTTTTACAAACAACATTATGCCCTGTGGAGATGAGGCATACCACTCATACTCCAACTGATCGTTGAGAAGTCACATCAGTATCATACATAGGTCATTAAGAGAGCCGGATTCTCATGACCTTCACCTTCCTCAGTCAGTAAGAGGATCACTTGTAGGACATCTCGTGTCTCTACTAATATAGCTCACCAGGGTAAACTGGTCTATTCTAGAGTCACAGTGGCGTTCTGTACTCTCTTCGTCATCAAGAGGTTTCATATTTACCTACCACTGATACAGATATCTGTGCTTTCTTCGTCATCAGGAGGTTTCATGTTTACCTACCACTGATACGGTATGGAATTATAGTGAAAGATGGATGGATTACACATCTACATCACTTTCCTACACTAGGATGTAAGGTTCTACACATCCATGTACCCCACATACTCAAAAGTATGTGCTCCAGGAGTTCCCTGAGGAAAACCCGTTTCACCATCACTTAATCTCTGACAATGATGGATCTATGATCAGGGCTCTACATTATACTTGATTAGTTAGGTACATTCAGTATTCTTTAACAGCATACATTGTTCTCATAACAATAACAGTAGTATAACAGCTATAAAAGAAGAATACTAAATGTAACAGGCCTAACTCATATCAATCATCATTTCTCATTATCCTCATCACAAGTCATCTCTAAGGCATGACCTTGATGGTATTCATGGCTCTCATAGCCCATTATCAGCATAGGATGCCACTGACAAGGCATCAGATTACTTTACTTATTCATAAGGCTAACAACATGCCTTTAATGAATATAACATCAACATCCATACCTGGATATGATTACCTTCATATCAGAACCTGCATGGTTAATACAACTGATAAAGGTAATACAAAAATAAGGAATATACTTCCTACTCTTGTCATAAGAGTTAAATCTCTAATTCACATCAAATAGAGTTTAATACTCAAAAGCATGCCATTACCCTTGAATTAGGTTTTACTATTCACATTAAGGTGAATTGAACTCATAACATCATCATGTATGAGTAACATCTTCATTGATGCTCTTAGATTAGTTAAATGTTCATCATTTATCATAATTAGGGTTTCTATGATCTCACACAGGTGGATCATACCCTAATTATGCTCATTCCTGTGCATTGGAGATGCTTTAATTGAGTTTTCACCTGAAAAGGGTACTTTCTCTCTCTAGAAGTACTTTCTCTCTCTAGAAGTACTTTCTCTCTCTAGAAGTACTTTCTCTCTCATCATAATGTTAGGTGATGTCTACATCACTCTAAATCAGGTTGGATTAAGTCATCATAGGCTAACATAGCCCAAAACATCACCATCATGCGATTAGGGTTTGATTTGATCAAGGTATTACTTAATTTACCCTTCAGGGGTATTTTGGTAATTCACCCCATTGATCATCATCATGGTCAAAACCTTAGTCCATTAACCCCTTAATATCCTAGGTTATCATTAGGGTTTGATTAGGGCTACATTGAACCATTTATATCATCAATTGATTGAAAGAAGTCAACCTTGAATTATCTTGATCGATCTCAACCATCAACCCTCAATCGATTTGAGACCCATTAGTTGAGTTGACCTTTTGACCAATTGACATCAGGACTGTGAGGATGTGTAGACCGTTTGGTCACCTTTGACCTCAGGACCTCGAGGCCTCTTCCTCCTCCAAGACCGCGAGCCCTCCATTGATTCAAGACCGCGAAGACTCAAATTGAGGTTAAGACCGCGAGGATCATGAAGACCGTTTGCCCTTCTTTGACCTCAAGACCGCGAGGCCCCTCGCGGTCTTGAGACCGTGAGCCCCCTCTCGGTTTTGAGACCGCGAGCCTCCTCACGACCTTGAGACCGCAAGCCTCCTCATGACCTTGAGACCGCGAGCCTCCTCACGACCTTGAGACCGCGAGCTCACATGGTCTCAACCACTTGGACCATCAACAAGATTCAATGATACAACCGATAATGTCAACCAAGGTTGAAGCCCTCAAAAGGTCAGAGTTATGTTGACCACTTATGAATTGGGTCAATTAAGGTTATGTTTAACCAATTGGTCATTCAATTGACCCTCAATTGTTGACCAATTAGAATTGAAATCGATTCAATTAGGGTCTATCAATGTTCACCCATCAACACTCAACAATGTGCACTAACACAAGGTTGAATCCTTCAATTGAGCTCCAAATGGGCCCAAACTTGGCCCAAACGGTCTTGCGGTCATGGGGGTGGACCCCACATGGTCTTGAGACCGTTTGCCCAAGATTTCATCAAAGTCTAAGGTGATTTGATAGAGGTTGAACCATGATTGAGTCACCAAATCAGTATTTTAATCAATTTGATAACTTATTTGCAATTAGATCCTCAATTGGTCAAATTACTTAACCCTAGACCTTCAAACGGTCTTGGGTGATTGTCCTCTTGGTCTTGAGACCGTTTGGATGAGTTCCAAACGGTCTTGAGACCGTTTGCCCATCAAATTTTGGATTCTAGTGGAAATTCAACAAGGTTGAACAAATTGAGTTGATGATTATATCAATACTTTAATTGCAATGTAATTTGGTGTAATTGTACCTTGAATTGGTCAACTAATCTTGACCCCAGACCTCCAAACGGTCATGGTTGATTTCCCTCACGGTCTTGAGACCGTTTGGGTGACCCCTAAACGGTCTTGAGACTGTTTAGGTCAATCAACCCTAAAAACCCTAATTAGGTCACCATAATTTCAGTACTGATTTCATCTAGGGTTAGCCCTAGTATTCACCCTTCAACTCTTAGCCCATTTGGAATTAGACCATCAAACTTGGTGAGTTGTTAATTAACATTATTTTGAACAGTAATATCATACGGTCAACGCCTGGTAAACGACCTTACACGGTCTTGAGACCGTTTGCCCAAAAAGGCAATTTCAGACCGTTTGAGAATCAGGAATAAATTCATTTAAAGTTGTTACTTAAAAAGGTCATATCTCCCGATTCCTGTGGATTTAGCCTCCTAAATTTTGAGGGTAATTAACCTATATAATTAGGAACAGATTTCTTATACGGTCCACGCTCGGTCAACGGGGCCAAATGGTCTTGGAGACCGTTTTCTCTGTCGTGGTCTCGAGACCGTTTGCTCACCTCGCGGTCTTGAGACCGAGAGAGCAAACTGGTGAGACCGTTTAAAGAAGTGAAAAGCGGTGGGTTTTTCTTGGAAATCACGCCTTCATCTCCTATCTCAAGAACAGTATGAATATCCCATGGATTTGCTTGCAAAATAACATGGAAAAGTAGGGAAACATGAAGAACTATCATCTAACCGCATATAAGAGATGTATATAGTGAAGCATGGGTTTAGAGTTATAAAACCCGCCTAAAGCTTGCTTCTTGAGCTCCAAGCTTTCAAGCTCCAAGCTCTAATGGCGTCCTTGAGTTCCCATAGGTTGGCCAAAATGAAAACTCCAAGGAAGGATGAAAAGAGATGGCTAGAAAGGTAGGGTTTCAAGAGTTAGCCATGAAGTTGACCTTGAATTCGAGTTCTAACCATGGAATTAGGCAAGAAGAGATATTCAAACCTACCTTGCACCCTTGGTCGTTCCTCTTGAGCTCCAAGACAGTACTTAGTCGGCCAAACAAAGGGAAACAGTGATATGCACGAAGGAAAGGTTCCTTTGCTTGAGAGGTAAAGTATACATATACTTGGGTGATGTTTCATTAAAGGCCCATAAGTTTCCCCATAATTCCAACTAGGTCCTTCCTTCATTACTTGCTCGTCCCTTCCTCTTTATTCTAAGGACAAAACTTCTCTTAAGGTCTAGAAAAAGAGGGCAAGAAGATCAATCTAATACTAAGGTACATACATAAAAGGGATATTGTACATATACCCTGATTATTCAATCACAAGGTATATTTCATAACTTGATAATTCAATTGAGGTGACTTCCTCATCATTTCTTCTCTAAATGATGGCAAGAGATATAAAAGATACATTAGATGATATATTTTACAAATTGCATCCCTTAATTTGGGTAAATTGCATTTTACCCCAAATTAGGGTTTCAAGCACCGGGATTGCTTCCACAGCTGCACCTTGGTGCCCAAGCTTGGGAAATCCCTCAAACTTTGCCAAAAAGATTTCTCATGATGTCTCAACATCAGAGGAACATCTCATCATGTGCAAATTGCAAGCTAACCCTTTTGACTGGGTAATTTGCACATAGGTCCCTGTATATCAAAACAATGCTACAATCTTTAAATAAAAAGGAGCAAATACTGAAATATATGTTTCTGAGAAACTTAATTACATGCTCAGAGTTAATCACAAAGAGTTAATTACATATTTAGGCAAAACACCTAGGGTTAACTCATAACCCAGGTTAGGGATGTTACAAATTATCCACCCCTTACAAGGATTTCGTCCCCGAAATCGATAAGACATATCAAGAGAAAAGGGCAGGATACTTCCTTCTCATCTCATCCTCTAGTTCCCAAGTGGCTTCTTCAACGCCACGGTGATTCCAGAGGATTTTCACAAGACTTATATCTTTCTTCTTTAACTTTTTAATTCTTTTATCAAGGATTGACACTGGTCCCTCCTCATAGGACATATCATCATTCAATTCTACTTCCATGGGTTGTAGAACTGACTCGGTGTCTGGGTGACATTTCTTCAACATAGAAATGTGAAACACAGGGTGTAACCTCTGTAACTCTGGGGGCAGCTCTAGTTTATATGCTACCTTTCCAATCCGTTCAATGATTGGATAAGGCCCCATAAATCTAGGAGCTAACTTCCCTTTCCTTCCAAAACGGAGGACTCCTTTCCATGGTGAGACCTTGAGATACACTCTGTCTCCAACCTGGAACTCTAAGGGTCTACGACGTTTGTCAGCATAAGATTTCTGCCTATCCTGAGCAGTCTTAATATTTTTTTGTATTACTTTAATCTTTTCAGTGGTCTGCTGCACAAGGTCAGGACCTAACAACTGATGTTCACCAGTCTCAAACCAACACAGAGGTGATCTACAACGTCTACCATATAAGGCTTCATAAGGTGCCATATCAATACTATGCTGATAGCTATTGTTATAGGCAAACTCTATCAAGCTTAGGTGTAGATCCCAACTTCCGGTGAACTGGAGAACACATGCCCTCAACAGGTCTTCTAAGGTTTGTATGGTCCTTTCTGACTGTCCATCAGTCTGTGGATGAAAGGCCGTACTAAACCTTAGCTTGGTGCCTAAGGCTTGGTGTAACTGTTCCCAAAAATGACTTGTAAACTGAGGACCTCTGTCAGAAACTATTGTGACAGGAACTCCGTGCAAACGCACTATCTCTTTAACATACAACTCTGATAACCTTTCAGCAGAATAGGTTGTTTTGACAGGTAAGAAATGTGCTGTCTTAGTCAACCTATCAACAATTACCCAAATGGAATCATGTCCTTTGCTTGTCCTGGGTAGGCCAACGACAAAGTCCATGGTCACATGGTCCCACTTCCACTGTGGTATGGGTAAAGGTTGCATTGTACCTGCAGGCTTCTGGTGTTCAGCTTTAACTTGCTGACACACAGGACACCTCATAACAATTTCTGCAACATCCTTCTTCATTCCAGGCCACCAATACAGATCTTTCAAATTCCGATACATCTTGGTGCTCCCTGGATGCATAGCATACATGGAAGAATGGGCTTTTTCCAGGACTAACTTTCTCAAGTTGTCCACATCTGACACTATCATCCTTCCATTATAATAAGCTACTTGATCCTCTGAGTCATGAAAACCATCTTGTTTCTCATCTCCATACTCAGATCTAATCTATTGAACTGCCGCATCACCTAGCTGTGCTTCCTTAATCTGCTCTCTTAGGGTAGGTTTAATATGCATCTCAGCTAACAAACCGGCTAACAACGACACCTTCAACTGTACATTGTCTTGCCTTAAAGAGATAAGCATATCTCTCCTAGAGCATACTAAAGAGTTTAGTTGTGCTCTATTCATGGTTGATGTTGCTGATTTCCTACTCAAGGCATCTGCAACAACATTGGCCTTGCCTGGATGGTAATCAATTGTACAGTCATAGTCCTTGATTAACTCCATCCAGCGACGTTGCCTCATGTTGAGCTCATGCTGAGAGAAGATATACTTAAGGTTTTTGTGGTCTGTGAAAATCTAGAATGTCTCTCCGTAGAGATAATGTCTCCAGATTTTCAAGGCATGAACCACAACAGCTAACTCTAGATCGTGTGTCGGATAATTCTCCTCGTGTTTCTTAAGCTGTCGGGAAGCAAAAGAAATCACTTGTTTTTCCTGCATCAACACACATCCAAGTCCATTCTTGGAAGCATCACAGAAAACTATATACCCTTTTCCTTGTTCAGGTAGCACTAGCATAGGTGCACTTGTCAACCTCTCCTTCAGCAACTGGAAAGATTGTTGACACTTATCACTCCAAGAAAAAGGAACATCTTTCTGGGTTAACTTGGTCAAAGGTAAAGCTATAGAACTAAAGTTCTTAATGAACCTTCGATAATAGCCAGCTAACCCCAAGAAACTTCGAATCTCCGTCGGTGTCTTCGGTTGTTCCCATTGTAGAACAGATTCTACCTTTGTAGGGTCAACACGAATTCCCGAGGCGGATATCACATGTCCAAGAAAAGATACCTCCGGCAGCCAGAACTCACACTTGCTAAACTTAGCGTATAGCTTATGTTCTCTTAGCAAGGTCAAAGCTTGGCGAAGATGCTGCTCATGCTGCTGAGTATCCTTACTATAAATCAGAATGTCATCTATGAAGACGACAACACACTGATCAAGGAAAGGTCGAAAAACTCTATTCATGAGTTCCATGAATGCAGCCGGTGCATTGGTTAGTCCAAACGACATAACCGTGAACTCATAGTGACCATATCTTGTCCTAAAGGCAGACTTGGATATGTCACTATCCTTAATGCGGAGTTGATGATATCTAGACCTCAAGTCTATCTTTGAAAAGACTGTTGCACCACGCAACTGGTCAAAGAGATCATCAATCCTCGGCAGAGGATACTTATTCTTTATTGTTACTTTATTGAGTTTTCTGTAGTCGATGCATAACCGCATTGACCCATCTTTCTTTTTAACAAACAAGACCGGAGCACCCCAGGGTGAAGTACTCGGTCGGATAAAACCTCTCTCAAGTAAATCTTGAAGCTGTTTCTTGAGTTCTGCCATCTCGGCAGGCGCCATCCTATACGGAGTTTGAGCTATGGGTTTCGTATCAGGGATCAGATTGATTTCAAAATCAATCTCCCGAGGTGGTGGTACACCAGGAAGTTCTTCAGGAAACACATCTTCGAATTCCCTGACTATAGGGACTTTAGTAGGATTGGAACTTTCCTTGGTAACATCTACCACATGGGCTAAGAATGCATAACATCCTTGCCTCAACAGCTTATCAGCAACCATAGCTGATACAAGACAGGTGGGAAGAATCTTTCTTTCTCCTTGAAAGATCCATGTGTTGCTTTCATCAGCAAACACAGCCAACTTGGACTCACAATCCAAGACAACTCTATACCTTTCTAAGGTATCCATCCCGAGGATTATATCGAATCCCTGCATATCAAGTGGTATAAGATCCACTTGAATGCGATGGTCAGAAAAGAAGAGGATGCAGGGAGAACATACCTCCTGCAAAATGGCAGACCCACTCAATGAAGTCTCTAACAACAAACTATCTGCTCTATGACTAACAGTCACATTGCAGTTACGAATCACTTCACGAGTGATGAAAGAGTGCGTAGCACCCGGATCAATAAGAACGGATACAACACATGATGTAGACATATCAGAATATAAAAGTTTCATCTGACCTGCCACTACCCGTGGATTGACCACTGCCTAAGGTGGGTTCATAGCATAGAACCTCGCAGTCGCCTGGTGTTGAGGTGGTGCTGATGATCCAGCTTGAGACGCTTGTCCACATCCTCGAGCTGCTCCTTGATGTTATCTATTCTGAGATCCCTGTTGATTCTGTCTCGGGGGTTGTTGTGTCACACCGACAGGCCTAGAACGACAATCCTTCATCAAGTGTCCCACCTTACCACAGTTGTAGCAACTCTTCTCCTGTTGCTGTGGTCTGGGTGGTCCAGTAACTGACATTGATGCAGAACTGTGCGTCCCTTGAAGCGGTTGACTCCGTCCTCTACCTCTGCTTGGTGTCCATTGAGTTATGTTGACCACTTATGAATTGGGTCAATTAAGGTTATGTTTAACCAATTGGTCATTCAATTGACCCTCAATTGTTGACCAATTAGAATTTAAATCGATTCAATTAGGGTCTATCAATGTTCACCCATCAACACTCAACAATGTGCACTAACACAAGGTTGAATCCTTCAATTGAGCTCCAAATGGGCCCAAACTTGGCCCAAACGGTCTTTAGGTCATGTGGGTGGACCCCACATGGTCTTGAGACCGTTTGCCCAAGATTTCATCAAAGTCTAAGGTGATTTGATAGAGGTTGAACCATGATTGAGTCACCAAATCAGTATTTTAATCAATTTGATAACTTATTTGCAATTAGATCCTCAATTGGTCAAATTACTTAACCCTAGACCTTCAAACGGTCTTGGGTGATTGTCCTCTCGGTCTTGAGGCCGTTTGGATGAGTTCCAAACGGTCTTGAGACCGTTTGCCCGTCAAATTTTGGATTCTAGTGGAAATTCAACAAGGTTGAACAAATTGAGTTGATGATTATATCAATACTTTAATTGCAATGTAATTTGGTGTAATTGTACCTTGAATTGGTCAACTAATCTTGACCCCAGACCTCCAAACGGTCATGGTTGATTGCCCTCGCGGTCTTGAGACCGTTTGGGTGACCCCTAAACGGTCTTGAGACCGTTTAGGTCAATCAACCCTAAAAACCCTAATTAGGTCACCATAATTTCAGTACTGATTTCATCTAGGGTTAGCCCTAGTATTCACCCTTCAACTCTTAGCCCATTTGGAATTAGACCATCAAACTTGGTGAGTTGTTAATTAACATTATTTTGAACAGTAATCTCATACGGTCAATGCCTGGTCAATGACCTTACACGGTCTTGAGACCGTTTGCCCAAAAAGGCAATTTCAGACCGTTTGAGAATCAGGAATAAATTCATTTAAAGTTGTTACTTAAAAAGGTCATATCTCCCGATTCCTTTGGATTTAGCCTCCCAAAATTTGAGGGTAATTAACCTATATAATGAAGAACAGATTTCTTATACGGTCCACGCTCGGTCAATGGGGACAAACGGTCTTGGAGACCATTTTCCCTGTCGCGGTCTCGAGACCGTTTGCTCACCTCGCGGTCTTGAGACTGAGAGAGAAAACTGGTGAGACCATTTAAGGAAGTGAAAAGCGGTGGGTTTTCTTGGAAATCACGCCTTCATCTCCTAGCTCAAGAACAGTACGAATATCCCATGGATGTTCTTGCAAAATAACAGGGAAAAGTAGGGAAACATGAAGAACTATCATCTAACCGCATATAAGAGATGTATATAGTGAAGCATGGGTTTAGAGTTATAAAACCCGCCTAAAGCTTGCTTCTTGAGCTACAAGCTTTCAAGCTCCAAGCTCTAATGGCGTCCTTGAGTTCCCACAGGTTGGCCAAAATGAAAACTCCAAGGAAGGATGAAAAGAGATGGCTAGAAAGGTAGGGTTTCAAGAGTTAGCCATGAAGTTGACCTTGAATTCGAGTTCTAACCATGGAATTAGGCAAGAAGAGAGATTCAAACCTACCTTGCACCCTTGGTCGTTCCTCTTGAGCTCCAAGACAGTCCTTAGTCGGCCAAGCAAAGGGAAACAGTGATATGCACGAAGGAAAGGTTCCTTTGCTTGAGAGGTAAAGTATACATATACTTGGGTGATGTTTCATTAAAGGCCCATAAGTTTCCCCATAATTCCAACTAGGTCCTTCCTTCATTACTTGCTCGTCCCTTCCTCTTTATTCTAAGGACAAAACTTCTCTTAAGGTCTAGAAAAAGAGGGCAAGAAGATCAATCTAATACTAAGGTACATACATAAAAGGGATATTGTACATATACCCTGATTATTCAATCACAAGGTATATTTCATAACTTGATAATTCAATTGAGGTGACTTCCTAATAATTTCTTCTCTAAATGATGGCAAGAGATCTAAAAGATACATTCGATGATATATTTTACAAATTGCATCCCTTAATTTGGGTAAATTGCATTTTACCCCAAATTAGGGTTTCAAGCACCGGGATTGCTTCCACAGCTGCACCTTGGTGCCCAAGCTTGGGAAATCCCTCAAACTTTGCCAAAAAGATTTCTCATGATGTCTCAACATCAGAGGAACATCTCATCATGTTAAAATTGCAAGCTAACCCTTTCGACTGGGTAATTTGCACATAGGTCCCTGTATATCAAAACAATGTTACAATCTTTAAATAAAAAGGAGCAAATACTGAAATATATGTTTCTGAGAAACTTAATTACATGCTCAGAGTTAATCACAAAGAGTTAATTACATATTTAGGCAAAACACCTAGGGTTAACTCATAACCCAGGTCAGGGATGTTACATAGAGGAAGAGATGACATGATGAGTTAGTTGTCTTGGTAGACCAGATGTTTGGATAGACATGCCTTGGATGTCATATGAGCCATGAGAGGTTAGATGGCCTAGTATCTTTGGCAACCCAACCCTAGAGATGGTCATGCATGTTCGAGCGAAGGATAGCTCCTTCATGGAGGAGGTTAGAGAAGAACCTATAGAAACCTTATGGGTTGTTGCAAGTAGGATATAGCTTGCACCCAGAGTACATCAGTAGTGCTGACAGTAGGATGAAACCCTGGACAAGGGATCATGATGGATGGATTATGGGATAAGCATAAGGGGTTATGGATAATCATGAGCAAACATAAGTTGAGCATAGGCTTCACCCACGTAGAGGTATGTCTGTGAGCTCGATCCTTCATGGAGAGAGAACCTCTAATAGTGAGGATGGTGGTAAGGTTAGGTAGAGAGAGAGAGAGCAGGACCCTGGCAAGAAGGTTGGAAGCCTAACATCCCGAGTATAAGGAACAATGGGGATGATAGCGGTTGCCTCATGCATGATCCCTAGAGGCTGATGATATCTTAGTTTCCTTTAGAGGAACCAAACCCTAGAAGAAGGATGATGCTTCTAGTACCTATGTACCCATGGTATAAGTGATTACCTGCTGGATGAGATAAAGAGTGCTTTAGACCCTGAGGAGGTTTGAGTAACCAGTTGTGAGGCTTTATACCTAGTTGGTTGTCCTGGAAGAGGACTCAACTCCGATGTGTTGCTCGAGTAGAAGGATCATGGAAGTACATGACATATCTTGGACATGCTTGATTCTTGGTTAAGAAATTGAGCATGCAGTGGACACCCGAAGGTGAACCTAGGGTTCCTAGGCCTTAGAGGGGAAGCAAAGTATCTGATGCTCATGATGAGATTTGAGTCTCTATAGTTTCGAGCATGGTACTCCTCATGTGTAGAGGAAGAGGAAACCCCTTAAGTTACGGGTATGTTTGATGAACCCCTCACAACTAAGTTGATCTAATATTGAGGAAAGAGAACAAGTATGACCTAGCATGGTTTAATAGGTAGTCTTCTTGTGCCTTTATAGCATGCTAGGGTTAAGCATACTCATGTGAATGTAAACCCTAAGGACGGTTGTGACCTTGTTGTCAAGAGTTGTAGTTTCCTCCCATCCTGGGAGAGGGACCCTTTGGTTGGGTATATGCTAGTTTTGTTGGTGTTGAGGTAACCTAAAGAGGTTTCATGGGATCTTGAGAAAGCTAAATGAAAGGTACATGGTATGAGATTGAACATGTAGACCCATAGTTAACCATCTCTAAGTGCATATGGATGTGTTACCATGGAGGTAACCGGTATGGGGCCTGACCAAGGTAGGCTGGTCACCATGACCCTTATGAAAGGATGAATGGTATCCCATGAATGCAGAGGGAGATGATGAAGGCTTGGGTAAGGTTCTAAGTTGTACATGTACTATAATAGAATCCTAAGTCTGTCCTAGGGTCAGGTAGGGATAAGACCGATGGAAGAAGGAGTTGCCTAATTCCCTAGTTTCACGTGACCATAGGGTTGGGAGGTAACAACTATCATTGTTTGAGGGCCATGGGTTAGGAGATTGATCACCTTCATGAACTCATGGGACCCAAGGGGCAGATGAGTAAGGCACTCTCTGGATGCATAAGGGAAGAGGGATAACCACAAAAGTGTCGGCACCCTATAAACCTAGAGGAGATGACTAAGGATTGTGTGATAACCCAAATAGGTTCGAGAAGTTTTCCATGGAAGTAATTTTGATATCATGATGGTTGTGATGTAGAGACATAAGTTTCACATTTCAACTTAGAATTGAAGGCGTACTGGTGATGTGGGATGTATCATCTCTACTCTTGGAACAGGAAGAACTTTTTGTTTGGACGGCCGACAAATGCTTATTTCCTCTTGTTATGAGAGGGAGAGATGGGACAGTATGCATGCCATGCACCAAGGATAAAAGATGATGCGAGTTGGAACATTGCTACGAGGTATGAGGATAGATATGATAACATACCTTGGTGGAGTGAATGATACATGGATGGTTTGCAAACAATAAAAGGAATAAGGTAGTCATATTATAAGGATGCCTTTATCATGAGCTATGAGTCATACAAGGTTGAGTTCAAAAACCAAGAGAATAAGCTCAGAGTTTCTTGATGAAGAGAAACTTAGAGTTGTGATGAGATAATAAGTGGAATACATGGAGGTGTATGTCTTCAACATTACCTAATACCTAAGGATGTGAAGTGGTAATGGATGTTTCGGTTGAGATATAGTTGCCTAGTTTTGATAGAGACTAGAAGAGGTTGTTAGGCTAACACTAAGTCTGGAAAGGAGACGTGTTTGGCTAACACTCAGATGTAACGAGATATGTTGAACAAGTTAATGGTTGTTTGGTTAGCCAACATAGGCCTTGATGAAATGAAAGGATGGTGGTAGAACCTCAGATACACTTCTTGGGATAGGAAGGTAATCAAACCCTGATGAGAGTGGTTTAGGGTTTTTAAGGAATCGATCTTGAGGAATCATGACATACAGGAGATCATGATTTTAAGATCACCATACACCATGATACTACAAAGATAATAGATGACAGTATCACTTTGGATGCTTAATATGAAGTTGCATGTAGCATGTGGCCATTCAAGCCGGGGGTGAAGGACGAACACCAGTAACCCAATACTTTGACATGGAGGATAAAGAGTCCCCGAGAGGGAATTGTAGTTCACCACTATGGATGTTGTGGTAAGTCTCCCCTCGAAAAAGAAAGATCAAGATGCAATATTGATTATGGTAGATCACCTTACCTAGATGACATGAGGGAAAAAAAGAGTACTGTCAAGGGAAAGATCGAGTTGAACTACTTATAAGAGAAATAGATGGTTCAACTACACCATGATGTGAGTTCAAAAGTTTTTGAGTATAACCTAAAGGTTCACTTCCCTGAGGTGGAAGTAGATACCTGAAGAACTCAATGTTAGTACAGTTTAACACCCCATACTAATGGTTAGTATGATCCAGACTAGAGGGTCTGATGAGAGCATGTGTGCTCATTCAGGGTGATACAAAGAGACAATTCTTAAGATGTGATGTAAACCACCCTAGTCTTTATCGGGATAAAAGAAGTTCTAGAAGAGGTTGTGTCGGTCACCATTTCATGATGTTGGTGAAGGAGGCCTCGCGAAGGTCAGAAAAGAACCACAATGTGTGCATATGAAGTTGCTTTGATCATGCAATGGCTGAGAGAGAGCTCAGTGGTGATATGAGTCACGAGATGATGCAAAGCAGACTGACATGCAGTGCACTATGGGAGAATATGTGATGTGAAAATCCGACCCCTCTAAGCTACAACTGAGAAAGCTGAGTCCCCGATATATGGGTCCATTTGAGATGGATGGGTGGAGATGGTAGTGTTTAGCCTTGCCCCTTAAGATAACATGATGTGTAATGTGTTACATGAGTCCGATCTAGAGCACTATGTGAGGTTCTCAAGCCATGTGCTGAGCCCTGAACCTATTAGCTTTTTCAGAGACTAAAATGTCCTGAGTCACCTATGAGGGTACGATATACCAAGGTAAGAAAGAACTCAGATGGAAGAATATGAGATGATGAAGGTTCTTGGAAAGCACCATGGAAAGGGGTGAAGCCACATGGGAGACATGATGGACATATGAAAGGCTTATCCTATTTGTTTGTTTACTTGAGGGAATTTTGAGGGAAAAATTCCTATAAGAGGGGAATGATGTTACAACCCCGAGTTTTGGGTTCATGTGGTGAGAAATATGATTTCTCATAATAAAGATAAATGAACAAATAATGATGTCTCTTGATTGAATGCATGAATTTAGTTTACAATAGCCTTGATGATTGTGTTGTGGGCTTTATTGGCTATTGGGCCCAATAATAAGGAATTTCAATTAGTAAATGAATAATGGAGTTCTTGAGAAAAGAAAGGTGTGGAAACCTCTAGAAGGCAAAAGAATATAATAAAAAGGTGGATTTCGTGCCTCTTGGATTCCTTGGGTCCCAAGGAGTCCAAAGTTGCAAAGAAAATGCAATAAGAAAAGAAAAGATCAATTAGATATTTCCTTATTAAGAAAGAAATTGAAAACAATGGTAAAATGTGGAAAATAAGTGGAAAGAGATATAATTGAGTTATCCTTAGTGGAATTTCGTATTCCAAAGATTCCTAATGATAAAAGGAATACCAATGAGGAAAATAAAAAAGAAATAAAGAGAAATCCTCAAAAAGAACTATTTTAATAAGAAATAAACATGATAATGAGAAATAATGCATATAGATGCATCTAGAAGGAAAATGAGTATCCTTAGAAAATAATTTTGAAATATTATAATGTCACCCCAAGGAGTCCCAATGAAGAAAAGGAAAGAGAAAAGGCAAATAATAACACATAAAAGGATAATATGATACATAATTAATAAATTATGTGGAAATCTTTTGGTGGTGCCTTTCGTAGCCTTTGGAGATAAAAGAAAGATTTTAAATAAAAAGAATATTTTCTTTTGAGTTGACAGTCTACGAGGAGTCTTGCCACTTTTGGATTACTTGATCCCCAAGATGTGATAAGAAAGGAAAGGAAACGATAAGGAACAATGTATAGTTGTATATATATACATACATATATATATATATATATATATATATATATATATATATATATATATATATATATATATATATATAGGTTAGGATGTGTGTACTGGCCGGTACATGTAAGTTATGTGTACCGGCCATTAAAATGACATATGTAGAGCATGTTAATAAAATTCAACCATATGGATTGATTCAAAATTATATAGATTAGATGTGTTTAAAAAATCATACCAATATCTTGTATAGATCATGAGATATAACAATATATCATCCAACGACTTCTGCAATTTCTGCAGCTTACCGTTGATTAGATAACACACAAATTCTTTCATTGGATGATCTATGAATATAAGATGTTGGTGATTTTTTATACACGTCTTATCTAAGTGGTATACACCACATCCATAAGGTTGGATAGTGCAATTTAATTTTACAATCATCATAAATGAAGGCAGGTACATGCAAGCTACATGTACTCAGGTACACAATTCTTTTAGCCATATATATATATATATATATATATATATATATATATATATATATATATATATATATATATATATATATATATATATATATATATATATATATATATATATATATATACACCATACGATTCACATACAAGCAAACCTTTCTACTCTCTCGTGACTCTCCCTCTACGTAGATTGACATCCAATCCAACCCATGTGCGTCTCTCGTCCCATCTAGGGTGAGTAGTGCACTAACGGGAAGGAGGTGCATGTGTTGATCGTGGACTTGACCAACAATGATGGTTATCCCGCTATCACCATAGATAGAGTCTGAGGACTGTAGCGTCCTCCCTCTTGTGCACTTGGAAATCGACACAGAAGCACACATGGCCTCCCTTGGTGCCGACATGAGGCACCAGACTCTAGAGGATCGAAGGGACAGCCGCGCATAGGCAACGCGGGGAGGGCCAAGCATCCACCCAGCAGGGAACCCTAGGCACAGGCGGTCAGAGGAAGAAGAAGAAACCCCATCAAACACAGATGAGGGGCATATGACCCGTCTTCCCCCTCGTGGTACGCCTGCAAACCCCTCACAAACCCTAGTTGCAGTGCCCCTAAACTCCAGACATGAAGGAGCAAAACCTGGGGCCTAGTTCAGTCCGAAGACAGTCGTGGGATGCCGCCCCGACCTCGTCCGGCCTCCCCGAGGTCAGGGACAGGTCCGGGTACGACATCGAGAAAGCTCGTCGTGACAAGCTGAGCGGACGGGAGGTTGAAGATGGCTTGCAGCCGTTGGACGAGAATGCCCCAGGCAGGCAATAGGATGATTCAACAAGGGAGGGGCAGAACTATCATTTTCTTATGTTTCCAAATCGCTAAGCAATGTTGTATGGGAACGGATGACATGGCGCCCTCCCATTGGCCACAGTAAGTTATTTTTGTTAAATTCGTATCTCAATAACTATAGCTCGGATAGATGCGCATTATACATGAATTTTTCTAAAAAAACATGAGGGGAATCCATTAAAAATATAATTGGAATCTGATTCTACTTGTAATTAGAAAAGTAATTGAAGTTGTTAACTTTAGTGTAATAGTGAATAAGAAACCCTATTTGGATATGATTAATGTGATTAGTAGGGTTTAATTGATGGTTAAAGTTGATATTAACTTGTTAATGATAAAAAGGGACATTAGGAACAAAAAGGATGAACTTTGCATGTAATTCATTTAATTTAGAGTTTAGGTGCATAAATAGGCTTTAATGGGCCTTGAAACCCTAATGTTGGTAATTAGGACTACTAATGGCTTTAATTATTCGATTTCATGTATAGAACTGAGTTTTCATGGTTATAAGATATTTTGAGCATTAAAGTTCCTAATTTGTGAATAATTAACCTCAATATAGAAATTAGGGTTTTTGAATGAATCAAGGTAGAATTAATAATAAATAACGTTCATATGAGTATTAGAGCATAATGAAATACAAATTGATGATAAATGAGCATAATTATTTTGTCATGAGTTAAAGAGGAACAAAATGGTAGCTGTAATGAAAAGAGGCTTAATGGACTTATTTAATGGTTAATTATGCCTTAAATCCAAAACTGAGGTTTAGATGTTGAGATAATTAGGGTTTGTGATCAATTGTGTTAAATTAGGGTTTAAAATAGTAACAGATGAAGGGAAACCCTAATTGCAATGGAAACCCTAAAAGTGGACTAGAAACCCTAGGAAGCGAGCTAGATTTAATAGATCTTAATGACATGAGTAATAAAAGGAAATTGTATAATTGTTTTAGGATCTTATTGAATGCTTGCTTGCCTATTGATTGATTGGACTATTTCTGTCTCACATCAACTTGACAGGTATGTGGTGAAACTTATGATTATCCCGCATTAGTTTTTCGAGGATTTTATCGATGTTTACATCGTGGCTTGAATTAATTGTTGGATGAATTTAATTCATGCAAATTATAATGTGAATATGACTATCACATAAGAGATGTGCCTACTAGCTCAGATCCTAGTCCCCTCTGTAGCTTAATGGGTTGATCGAGTACATGGCTACCAATGGGGTAGGCCCATCAGGTCATCAAATGACTTAGTACATGGCTACTAATGGGGTAGGACCATCAAGTCACTTGGAGTCAGAGATTGGACTAACTATGGGTAGTGCCATGCGACTCAACCCTAGATATTGATCTACCTGTTAGGTAGGATCATGTGGGGTTTAATAAGGATCTACCTAGAGAGAGGTAGTATCTCAATCCACTATAGGGACAACACAGAGATAGGGGATAGGAAATGATTGAGTAGTATGGTTTAAAATGTAATCTTGGCATGTTAAATGATAATTAGTTGATTACTTTGTTACTATAGTTGCACGATTATTGTTTCTCTCACAAACCAGCTTCTTGCTGAGCGACGTTTTGTTTGTCGGCGTTTTAGGTACAATGAAAAGAACAAACAGTAAAGTGGCACATGTGGAATTACATGAGAGTTAACGTGCACGAGAGGATTAGTTAGATCAGTATCTCCATGATTAGAAGTTTGGAAATCCCAGTTTTTAAAAGGTAAGCAAAGTTTTTATTTTTTTACCATAATTCAGTTAGTTGGTAAAGTTTATTAATTATTATTGATTATTTGTCGAACCTCTGATCCGGGTTATTGGTTAATGGCTCTGACCTTTCGGTCTACCTTAATTGGGGGTTACCGGGAGGTAGGGTCGTTACAGAGAGTGACGACTCTATTGTGGAAGAGGAAAATTGTGACAGAGGAGGAAGAGGAAGGAGACTGGAGGATGCCTAAGAGGACTTGTAGGTGGCACATGGAAGTAGAAGAGGAAGGGAAGGAGGACATGGAGGAGGAGAAGGAGGCTTTGCCTCCAAAGAGTATAAGGGGTGGAATAAAGATAAATATCATGGGAAGAGAAAAGGTCTGGGAAGAAAAGAAATGAATAGAAGTTGGGGAGAGAGGAAACATGACAATTTGAACAAGAAGTTTATTTGTTGAATGTGACCTCAATGAAAAATGAAAGAAAACATGTCATCAATGTAGAGACGAGGCTAGTAATCCCAAATGTTAATGTGAGAACCATATTCGTCCCCTCGTAGTTCCCATCAACCCTTAATAAAAGTAGCACACAAAATATGACGTATGAGCAACAGTTGGCGGAGTAGCTCAACTTTGATGTGAAGGTTGTGTTGGTCGGATTTTTAGGCCACTCTAGCTCTATGTAATCCAAGGACAAGTTGATTAGGGCAAGGTGGGCCCGTTAAACCCCCATCCATATACCCATGGTGGGTTTGTTCCACCAAAGGGATTTGTTGGCCATGTTCTTTTTCCCGCCGACAGCTGGAACCCCCGCCTCAACATCCCTTTTCCTTCCTCACCTTTCACCCTCCTGATTTAGTGGCCTCTTACTTCTTCCCTTGTGCTTACATCTTCCTTACCATGTTCCCCCTCATCGGTCCACCTTTTCTAGAATTTTATCAATCTAATGACCAACAACATTATTGCTAGCATAACGTCGTTGAGCCAAGTAAACACTTTTTAACCCTTGTAACCTATGCAGCTTACCAATTTGTGATGCATACCACTGCACTTTTATGGGGGCCTCCACACAACCCAGGGTTGTCTTGGAATGAGTCAGAGCCAGTGTTCTTCCCAAATACAGGGAGTGGACCGCTGAATCCATTGTTGGAGAGGTTGAGGCTCTAGAGTCCGTGGATGCATCTGACCAGTGAGAAAGTTGTTTGCCACGTCCAGTACCTGTAGTGCCTTGAACCTGGCAAAAAAAGGGAAATGACCACTCAAGGCAAATATAAACAAATATAGATAAGATTAAAGCATTCTTGGGATGGAGGGAGTATTAGTCATGAAGTTACTTTTGAATGTGGAATTTCTTCTTTCTATAGAATGTCATCTTATTTTTTGATGCCATGGTGGGATAGGAGAAGGAGGGTATAGAGGGTGAGAGTGACAGTTCTATTGTAGAAGAGGAAAATTGTGTTAGAGGAAGAAGAGGAAGGAGATTGGATGATGAGTAAGAGGACTAGCAGGTGGCACATGGAAGTGGTTGAGGAAGGGAAAGAGGACATGGAGGAGAAGGAGACTTTGCCTTCAAAGAGTATAAGGGGTGGAATAAAGATAAATATAATGGAAGGAGATAAGGACAGGGAAGAAAAAAATGAACAGAAGTTGGGGAGGAAGAAAATATGGCAATTTGAACAAGAGGTTTTTTCATTGCATGTGACATCAATGAATTATGAAATCAAACATGCCATCAATGTAGATATGAGGCTAGTGATCCAAAATGTACCTACGAGAACCATATTCGGCACCCCATAGTTCCTGTCAACCCTTAATAAAAGTAGCACGCTGAACATGATATACTAACAACAACTTGGCAGAGTAGCTCAGCTTTGATTTGAAGGTTGCACTGGTCGGCTTTTTAGGCCACTCTATTGCTATGTAAGTTAGGGACAATCTAATCAAGGCAAGGTGGGCCCTGTAAACCCCCATCGTATGCCCATGGTGGGTTTGTTCCACTAAAGGGATTTGTTGGCCATGTTTTTTGTCATGTCAAACGTCGGAACCCCCACTGCAATATCCCTTCCACTTTCCTCCCCTTCACCATCTTGATTCGGTGGACCTTAGATTCTTCCCTTGTACCTACATCTTCCTTGTATTGATCCTCCTCATCGATCCACCTTTTCTAGCATTTTATCGATTCGATGACCAACAACATGGTTTCTAGCATAATGTTGCTGAGCCAAGTAAACACTTCCCAAACCCTCTAACCTACGTGGCTTACCGTTTGTGATTCTCACCACTGCACTTTTTGTGGGGCGCTCTACACATCCCTAGGTTTCCTTGAAACAAGTCAGAACTGATGTTCTGCCAAAATGCAGGGAGTGGGCCGCTAAAGCCATTGTTGGAGAGGTTAAGGCTTTGGAGTCTGTTGATGTCGACTACGGAAGGAGGTATCTGACCAGTGAGAAAGTTGTTGGCCGGATCCAACACCTACACTATTTGAACCTGGCAAGCAAAGTAGGAAAACGACCACTCAAGGCAAATGGAAACAAAGAATGATAAGATTAAAGCATTCTTGGGACAGAGGGAGTATTAGTCATGAAGTGACTTGTAGATGTGGAATCTCTTCTTTATGTAGAATGTAATTTTGTTTTTTGATGCCATGGGGGGATAGGAGGAAGGGATAGAGGGGGGAGAGCGATGGTTCTATTGTGGAAGATGAAAATTATAACATAAGAGGAAGAGGAAGGAGACTGGAGGATGACTTAAAGGACTAGAAGTTGGCACATGGAAGTGGTAGAGGAAGGGAAGGAGGATATGGAGGAGGAGGGGGAGGCTTTTCCTCCAAAGAGTAGAATGGGTGGATGAAAGATAAATATCATGGGAGGAGAAAAGGTCAGGGAAGAAAAAAATGATTAGAAGTTGGGGGGAAGGAAATATGACATTTTGAACAAGAGGTTTTTTCATTACATGTGACCTCAACGAAAAATGAAAGAAAACACACCATCAATGTAGAGACGAGGCTAGTAATCCCAAATGTACCTATGAGAACCATATTTCCCACCTTGTAGTTCATGTCAACCCTTAAGAAAAGTAGCATGTAGAACATGATGTGCAAACAACAGCTCGAGGAGTAGTTCATCTTTGATGTGAAGGTTGTGCTGGTCAGTTTTTTAAGCCACTTTATCTCTATGTAAGCCAAGGACAAGCTTATCGAGCGAGGCGGGCCCCGTAAACCCCCATCCATATGCTCATGTTAAGTTTTTTCCACCAAAGGGATTTGTTGGCCATGTTCTTTTTCCTATCAGCAACTGGAACCCCCACTGTGACATCCATTCCCCTTCCCTCCCCTTCACCCTCCTAATTCAATGGCCCATGGATTCTTCCCTTGCACCTACATCTTCCTTGTCTGGTTCATCCTCACCGATCAACCTTTTCTAGCATTTTATCGATCCGATGACCAACAACATGGTTGGTAGCATAATGTCATTGAGCCAAGTAAGCACTTCCCAACCCCTGTAACCAACGTGGCTTACCAATTTGTGATGCTCACTACTACAATTTTTGTTGGGCCCTCCACACAGCACTCGGTTGCCTTAGAATGAGTTAGAGCTAATGTTCTTCCCAAATGTAGAGAGCGGGATGCTAAAGCCATTGTTGGAGAGGTTGAGGATCTAGAGTCCATTGATGTCGAGTAACGACAAAGGTATCTGGCCAGTGAAAAGTTGTTGGATAGGTCCAACACATGTAATGCTTTCAACCTAGCAAGGAAAGTAGGGAAACAACCACTCAAGGCAAAAGGAAAGAAAGATCGATAAGATTAAAGCATTCTTGGGGTGGAGGGAGAATTAGTCATGAAGTGACTTGTGGATGTGAATATCTTATGCATAATGTCATCTTGTTTTTTGATGTCATGGGGGGAGAGTACAAGGAAGGGCTAGAGGGGGGAGAGTGATAGTTCTATTGTGGAAGAGGAAAATTGTGTCAGAGGAGGAAGATGAAGGAGACTGGAGGATGACTAAGAGGACTAGTAGGTGGCACATGGAGCTGGAAGAGGAAGGGAAGGAGGACATGGAGGAGGAGGAGACTTTGCCTCAAAGATTATAAGGGGTGGAACAAAGATAAATAGCATGGAAGGAGAAAAGGTCAAGGAAGAAAAGAAAGGAATAGAAATTAGGGAGGAAGGAAATATGTCAATTTGAACTAGAGGTTTTTTCCATTGCACGTGACCTCAATGAAAAATGAAAGAAACACACCATCAATGCAGAGACGAGGCCAGTAATAACAAATGTAGCTATGAGAACCATATTCACCACCCTGTAGTGCCCGTCAACCCTTAAGAAAAGTAGCACGTAGGACATGATGTACGAGTAACATCTGGCGGAGTAGCTCAACTTTGACACAAGGTTGTGTTGGTTGGCTTTTTAGACCACTCTATTGCTATGTAAGACAAGGATAAGACGATCAAGGTGCGGTGGGCCCCATAAACTCCCATCCATATGCCCATGGTTGGTTTGTTCCACCAAAGGGATTTATTGGCCATGTTCTTTTTCCTATTGGTAGATGGAACCCCCGTTGCAAAATCCCTTCCCTTTGCTCCCATTCGCCCTGCTGATTTGGTGGTCCCTAACTTATTACTTTGTGCCAACATCTTCCTTGCCTTGTCCCTCCTCAGCATTCTACCTTTTTCAACATTTTATAGACCCGATGACCAACAACATGGTTGCTAATATAACATCATTGAGCCAAGTAAATAGTTCCCAACCCCTATAACCTATGTGGCTTACCGATTTCTGATGCTCACTGCTACAATTTTTGTGGGGCCCTCCACACATCCTTGGGTTTCTTTAGTATGAGTCGGAGCCAATATTCCACCAAAATGCAAGGAGCGGGTCGCCGAAGCCATTGTTGAAGAGGTTGAGGCTCTGGAGTCTGTTGATGTTGAATATGGATAGAAGTATCTAACATGTGAGAAAGTTGTTGGTTGGGTCCAGAACCTACAGTGCCTTGAACATGGCAAGGAAAGCAAGGAAACAACCACTCAAGGCAAATGGAAAAAAGACTAATATGATTAAATCATTCTTGGGACGGAGAGAGTATTAGTCCTAAAGTGACTTGTGGATGTGAAATTTCTTCTTTTTGTTGAATGTCATCTTATTTTTTGATGTCATAGGGGGAGAGAAGGAGGGGGTAGAGGGGGAGAGTGATGGTTCTATTCTGGGAAAGAAAATTGCAACAAAGGAGGAAGAGGAAGGAGACTGGAGGATGACTAAGAGGACTAGAAGGTGGCACGTGGAAGTGGTAGAGGAAGGGAAAGAAGACATGGAGGAGGAGGAGGAGGAGGATAGGCTTTGCTTCCAAAGAGTAGAAGGGGTGGAAGAAAGATATTAATCATGGGAGGAGAAAAGGTCAGGAACGAAAAGAAATGATTAGAAGTTGGGGAGGAAGAAAATATGGCAATTTGAACAAGATGTTTTTTCATTGCATGAAGTGACTTGTGGATGTGAAATTTCTTCTTTAAGTATAATGTCATCCTTTTTTTTATGACACGGGGGTGAGGAGAAAGAGGGGATAGATGGGAGAGAGTGATGGTTCTATTGTGGAAGAGGAAAATTGTGACAGAGGAGGAAGAGGAAGGAGACTGGAGGGTGACTAAGAGTACTAGAAGGTCGCACATGAAAGTGGTAGAGGAAGGGAAGAAGGACATGGAGGATCAGAAGGAGGTTTTTCCTCCAAAGAGTATAAAGGGTGGAAGAAAGATAAATATCATGGGAGGAGAAAAGGTTAAGGAAAAAAATGAATAGAATCAAGGGAGGAAGGAAATATGGCATTTTGAACAAGACATTTTTTCATTGCATGTGACCTCAATGAAAAATGAAAGCAAACACGCCGTCAATGTAGAGATGAGACTAGTAATCCCAAATTTACTTGTGAGAACCATATTTTCCACCCTGTAGTGCATGTCAACCCTTAAGAAAAGTAGCAGGCAGAACATGATGTACAAACAACAACTGGAGGAGTAGCTCGAATCTGATGTAAAGGTTGTGTTGGTCGGATTTTTAGGCAACTCTATTTCTATGTAAGCCAGGGACACGATTATCAAGGTGAGGTGGCCCCCATAAACCCCCATCCATATGCCCATGGTGGGTTTGTTCCACCAAAGGGATTTGCTTATCATATTATTTTTCCTACCGGTAATTGGAACCCCCACCACGACATCCCTTCCCCTTCCCTATCCTTCACCCTCCTGATTTGATGGCCCATGGATTCTTCCCTTATGCCTACATCATCTTTGCCTTGTTTCGCCCCATCGGTCCACCTTTTCTAGCATTTTATCATTCTAATGACCAACAACATGGCTGGTAGCATAACGTCGCTGAGCCAAGTAAACACATCTCAACCCATGTAACCTACATGGGTTACTGATTTGTGATGATCACCACTGCACTTTTCTTGGGGCTCTCCACACTGCATTGGGATGCCTTGGAATGATTCAGAGCTGATGTTCTACCCAAATGTAGGGAGCGGGCCGCTGAAGCCATTGTTGGAGAGGTTGAGGCTCTAAAGTCCACTGATGATGAGTACCGACAGAGGTATGTGGCCAGTGAGAAAGTTGATGGACAGATCCAACATCTGTAGTGCCTTGAACCTGGCAATGAAAGCAGGGAAATGACCACTCAAGGAAAATGACAACAAAGATCAATAAAATTAAAGCATTCTTGGGAGGGAGGTAGCATTAGTCATGAAGTGACTTGTGGATGTGAATTTCTTCTTTCTATAGAATGTCATTTTGTTTTTTGATGTCGTAGTGGGAGAGGAGATGGAGGGGCTGATCGGCCTTTTTCTCGTGTCTGGATACGAACGCGGAACAAAGGAAGGAATCAAGCTTTACATTTGTAATCTAAAACCTTCAGGAATGCTTGCAACTTTTATTACGAGGTTGAAGTAGATATACGGGGTCGAACACAGGGACGTGGTGATGTTTAGGACGCCCGAGATTTCATTCTTGAGTTAGTTAAGCCAAAACCAATAATTGATGAAAATATGTTCTAGAACTAGTCTAGCGGGTTGTCACAAATTAAAACAAAATAAAGAAAAGAAAACAAAACAAAACAAAACAGAGTTTGTGGTTCTACTAATCAGAGAAAGAGAGTTCCTAGCTATGTAACCACAAACGGGACAATCTATGCACTCATTCTCAGGCATAGACAACCCTCAAACACCCAAGCAAGCATCTAGTACACACAATGACCTCTGTTCTGTGGGTCGTCCCACTCGCTCTCGCGATGTGTGACTAAAACCATGAACTATATTTCATCGAGTCATCTCTCGAGGATAACATATCAATACCTCAGAATATGCTAAGTTCCCTCTCGAGTCTTAGGACATTTGGAGATATTAGGAATAGAGTACCCTGTATCTTCCTCCTCTCAGGTTCAGATCCAAACTATCATCTCTTAACTATTCCTACAACAGATCTCTCAATATAGGCAGAAATAGTAGTTCAAGTGAGTAAGAGATCAACCAAACTAGCAATCATAACTTAGAAAGAGAAAATAGAACATGCAACATACTAGATCTGATATGAATCTACTTTCTTAAGGCAAAAGTACATATACATGTCCAAATCAGGCTACATAGCCAAGAAGGAGCTAACTAGCCATAGACAAACATGGTTAGCACCAAACAAAGACGGATGAACATCATTTGTACAAGAAACAAAGGAATGCAGTAGAATGAAAGAGAAGAAGAAAGAGATATATCCCATAGAGGAGTGGCAGCTCTCTCTCCTCGGCCTCCGTGCAGGCCAGATCTCGTCCTTTGGTTCTTCTCTTCGTCCTTCTGGACTCCTCGATTCTCTCTCTCTAGATCTACTCTGAACAACAGCCTGGTGGGTGAATGGAGGTGACAGAATGTCAGTGGAGACTGATCTTCTCTATCCTCATCTTCTGCCTTTAGAGACCGTAGACCAGTGGTGGATGATGGCGGTGAAGCAGATCTTTTCTCTCTTCGGTGGTGAGGATGAACGTAGTACAAATCTTCTCTCTTCAGCTTCCACCTTTGGAGAGAGTAGATCTGAGGTGGAGATGGAGGAGAGAGAGTGTGGAGGTTGGCTGTTGGAGAATGTAGGTTGAGTGCCTTGGTCCTCTCGGACCTTGGGATGCTCCCACGGGGCTTTGGCTCCAATCCGGCAGCCTCTCAACATCCGAACTGTCCCCCTCCAATGGTAGGGGGTGTTGCTCTATTTATAGGCACAGCTGGGAGCATCAACATGTGCCTGACATGTGCATTTTTAAGTGAAGATAGTGCAGGTCGCGATCCAAAATATGACTAAGTCAGGGTTGGATCTGCATTTTACACATGACCATGGACTGGATATATGAGACCACAACCGCGGTCTAGGGACACTGCGTCCGCGGTCCGACATTCTTGGTCACCGTCTGGTAAGCTTGGGGTCACGGTCACCTTCCCGCCAAGTTGTGGTCCAACTTCTTGCTACTGGGTGCGAGGAGGAGATGAGGAAGGAAGCCCTGCCGCTACGCTGGATCAGTGGAGGGGAATGTGGCCTTGCTGCTGTGGGATGTTGTGCGTGGAGGTTGCAGACCGGGCGTCGTTGCTGGAGGCAGAGGTTCCCTACTGTTGTGATGGTGGCGTAGCTTTCTACTCACTGGTGGTGATCGGCTTGTGGGTGAGAGCAGTCGAGGTTGGAGAAGAGAAGTAGCAGAGGAAGAGGATGTGTGGAAGAAGAAGAGAAGGTGAGGAAGGTTGTGGTCATGGCTGTATCAGGAGTTCGTGGTTGGAAGGGTCATGTCTGTGGTTTGCGTTGGTAGGTTGTCGCGATCGAAACATGGTTGATGTTGTGGCTGGCACTGACCGTGGTGTAGGGTATTGTTCGTGGCGGCTAAGGCAGGTGGTCGTGGTGGTGTGTAATTGTGGTTGGTGGCGGTGGCTTGTAGGCATCACGGAGGCAAGCTGTCCGCGATTGAGAACGGTAGAGAGAGGTGCAACAGCTAAGGTTGTGACCAGGTGGAGGATGGGTCGAGAGCAGGTGTGAGTACATGTATGGTCACGGTCTTTAGAGGATAACCGCGATCGCGGTTTTAGGGTAGAAAGGGAACCGCGACAATGTTGCATGGGTCTGGGTGATCGGACCCAATAGCTAGAATTTGACCTGCATATCAAGGATACAAATCCAATTAGCATAGAGGTTAAATCAATTAGATTGACCATGGATGTACGAAGATAATTTGGCAATGAAAGCAATTAATCACATCAAGATTGAGCCCAAGAAGGTGACTCAGGCTATGATGAAAATGCATTTGTCATTAGAAGATATATCAAAAGTATAGTTTAAAAGGGCCTCAGAGAGAGAGAGAAAATAAGGAGAAATGATGCCATCATAAGCTTAGTGCTAGCTTGTCCCAAAACTAGCTAGATTGGCTACTTTATTGGCTATCTTAGCTACTTTACCTATGACAAGATAAAAGGCACTAAAACATAATCATTATAGGGCAAATTAAGGCTATAACGATACAATCAGAGATAAATGCTTAGCAAATACACGTAAATTTGGGTGTTATCAACTACCCCAAGCTTAAAACTTGCTTGTCCTTAAGTAAGACTATGCTCAAAGAATAAAAAGATTACATCCAAATTAAGCTTGGTAAAAGATGTTTAAGGCTAAGAAAAAAAATAGTTTAAAGCATCAATTCTCCTGATTCATGTCGTTTTAGAACAAACCCCCACCAATCAACAACAGTCCTGCCACAGCAAGATCAAAGAGTTTCTAGGTAATATTAAGTGAATTCACTACAACATGTTGATACTCATGAGGGTTTGAATCATAATTATTAAACATGAAAGAATTGTCACATAGGTGATCACACGGGTGATGAGCAATGAGCCATCACCATGAATCCATGCATACCAATCAGGAACAACATGCCTCTCACTTATTCATGTCCTAAGAAACAAAGAAAAAGACTCTAATGACTTCTGAGGATCTCAATCTGCATCAAGTTGGTCCATGTAATGAGCAACATTCCCTGCAGTCCGAGCCAGTTGGTTCAAAGCAGTGAGATGAACTCCTCATACTGCGCTCAAACCAACCCTGCTACTGAGATGATCTCATAAGTCTCCTAGGGTTTCCTAGTGACTCTCTAATGAGCTTTTGGAGTGATACTTCTAGGCACGACATACCCACGTTCATGAGCGCAGTCATACGTTGGCTGGGCACCATCTTTCACTCTCCTAAAAGAGAAAACAACCCTCATTTATTGTTCACACTCAGGCTTTTATTGTCTGGATTCTATTTGTAGGCTTGGGTGAGAACTATATAAATATTTTTAGAATTTTATGGGCAGCCAAGCCTCTTTTGCACATTTTTATATTTTTCATCTTTTTGACTCAATCTAATGTGAGAAGGTACGTAGTCCATCAAGGAAAACATTTCATCATGATTATAGCTCAAAGCCCATCATAATCTGCTTGACACCCGTGTGAAAAGTTGCAATTATGATTTAAGAATCCTTAGAATAGAGGAAAGCTTGTAAAACCACATCTTGGAGTCTTTAATCATGTTTTAGCTCATTCCAACAGTCCTTTACCATGGATTTTCCATTCACGACATAGATCAAGGGAATTTAGCTTTAAGCTATGAAAAAGGGACATAACCTTAGATTTATTTCCAAACTCAAGGAAAGAGTCAAATAGCAAGTCAAGGGAAAGGTTAAGCAATTTTTAAGATGAAACATATGCATTTAGGCATAAAGTCAAGCATTTATCTATTAGATTCGCACCATATAGCCATAATTGCAAAGCTAAAAAGCTGTTTTTTTTTTAAATTTTAAAACTAAATGCAAGAAGTAAACATGCATGCTAGAAGGATGGAGAGATAGAAAGGCGAAGCCTACCACCCCAAGCTTAAAACTTTGCTCGTCCTCAAGCAAGACGTAAACTTGAAATACTGAGGTAGGAATGCATGATTTTAATGACAGTTATTGAAGTTCTAAAGATGATGCATGGATGCAAGGATATAAAAAATAGTTAGAGGAAAGAAACTAACTAACAAGAACAATGAAGAGAAAAAAATATTGTAATAAAAGGGAAGGAGGGTGGGTAAGAGAAAAGGGAGTGGCTCCCCACGATACCGACACTGGGATCCCAAATCCTAAGTTTTGGGATCAGTGTCACCTATGTCTTGCCTATGGGTTCCGCCACATAATATGAGTAGAATAGGCGGATGTGTTGGCCTTGCCGAGTTTGAAGAAGCGAAGTGAAATCTGGAGACTCGGTGAGGTCATCTTTGTGCTAGAAGTGGCTTGAACTACACTGGGATGAATTCTTCGGCATATCATCCTCAGGGTACCTTTCATTATACGAATCTGAATAAGAAGGTCCTAGGATGTCAACACAGAATGAGATGGACGGGATAGGTTGAATGACTTGGGTAGGATCCATTTCTCCTCCGTCCATCTCTGAACTTGAGGTTGGATGCTCAGATAAGCTACTATATAAAGTTTGAATCATCCAATCATCTTTTGAACATGAAGTGTCCCCAGAAGAGTATGATTGGTGTTCTTCCACCCCAAGCTAGTCGCCTTCTGTGAGGTCTGGTGGTTTCTTCTGTTGGCGTATATGCACATAAAGCCATCCCAAGCGATTGCATGGAGTTGGATATTAATTAATCAATTAATGTGATTATTTGGTTAATTAATGAATTCCAGAATATTCTAATTAATCCACGAGCGTTTTAATTAACACAACGTTTCTGTTTACCGATGGGTTTAGGAAACCCTATTTCCCTTCGTATCCTCTTTAAAGGAGGATTGACGGCCGATATCTATATAAGATAGATAGAGGCTTTTCAGTTTATGCTTATGCACGTAAACCCTAACCGTCACCGTCCTTAGGAGAGAAAGGAGAGAAACGGGTCACTAGCACGCCGCCGCAAAGACATACTCCTTACCGCCGTCTTGGGAAGCACGACGTGGAGTTCCGTCCATCCGCGTGGACGAAGGAGAGACACAGACGCCTTAACGCCTGTGTTCGGAGGACGTCGACGACCACCTGTACGTGCTGCGAGCAGCGTACATCACCGCCGCAAAGAAATGCCGCCGGATCTTTCTGCGACACACTTGACGAACGGGAGAGAAGTTCCGTCCGTGTAGGCCAGCAATGTTGCACACCGTCGTACATCGTGACATCGCCGGACTTGCTCTGCGATAAGGTATATCCCGCAAACACTCCTTCCAAATACGTTGTTGTCGACGAGATCCTATTTCGGATTGCGTGGATTTTATTGCTTCCGCCACACATGTTTTCTTAACAAAACCCAATAGTGGTATCAGAGCAGCGTTGATCCACGACGTATTTAGATTCATTTCGATATGATTGAATCACTGTATACTATTTTTATGTTGCATACGATGTGAATTAAACCTGTTAATGTGCAAATCTAAACCTAATTCCACATACGCCGCAAGCTTCTATTTTTGACGGGGTCGACTATGGAAAATATTGATTTTCCTAAGTGCACGGAAGTGAAATTCCCTAGACCTGTGTACAGGGGCGCTGCCCCTGTGTACCCCGCATTGTCTGCGTGGGAGTCAAATTTTTTTAATGGGGAATGTCCCGCATTACAAGTACTGCAATTTTAATATGTATATACATATATGTAGATATACCTATGATAGCATACACATCACCTTTAAACTTTGTTTTATGTGGTGAGTGCATGCACGATTATGGCCTAGTATCCCCTTTTGTGAATGTGGATGTCAATCTTGTGGATATGGTTGTTTATGAATGATATGGATGTATAATGGTTGCATATGGATCCTTTGTATAAAGTATTCGACTTGCATTCCGAGCCTCATCTCTTATTTCAAAGTGTAATAAATTCGTTTCTTTTATATTTGTACTCACATGATGCAATAGAGATAGGATTAGTTTTAGTCTTTGTAAACTTGATGTAAGGAGGCCACTTGAAGATCCAACTCCAAGGAGTGTCCATGGAGAAGCACCATGAAGATCCAATTCCAAGAAGCAACCTGAAGATCCAACTCCAAGGAGTGTCCATGGAGAAACAACAAGAAGATCCAATTCCAAGAAGCAACTTGAAGTTCCAACCTCACGAAGCATCCATGAAGTTGTTCATTGTAATGTTGATCATTACCTGCTTATAGGTTGATTCACAGGTGTTGCATGAGATGCATAAGACCATAGGTGGATCGTAATCCTTTGTTGCTCCAAAGGATTACAATAGTATGGCCATAACTGATGTATTTGTGTTTGTGATTGCATGTCTATAGTTTATGGTTGTTGATATAGTAGTATATGATACATACTATAAGTATGTGGTGTTTGGATATGTATATGTATTAATAAAACCCCTCAATTAATAATATTAAGTTTTAGTTGCCTTCCATAAAGCAACACACATGAAACGCTTGATCGACTATGTGTGGGCACGCCTCCGCGTGGTACACTATCTATCTCGTGGAAGTGTGATTGTGGGTGTGTGGGTCTGCCTCCGCAGGGTGCACACTCATTGTGTTGGCTTATGGGTTGGACTTAACTAGGGAACCTTGATAGGATCGAGTACCTAGAGGGACACATATTCATCATGGCAAGGAGTTGTGCATGATCATCTATCCAAGAGTTGCATATGATGCAATTGGCAAGAGTTGCCTACCTTAGTATTTGGTCTTTGACGCCGGCGTTGGCTGGGCATTGATCCAATTATTTTGGATCTTGGCTCACTAGAAGGTTGTGTGTTGCAATCTTCCAAGTTGATAGTGAGGGCTATCAATTTGAATAAAATAGTGGGAGCATAATTAATTAAAGGCCTAATTAATCTCGTTTATCAAATCTTTACAAGTCAAAATGTTTTGGACTAAATGCAAAATTTTCTTTTGTAGCAATCAAATGGCAAACAACACTCACATGTTCTCATTGCGATCGGTCCTTGAGAAGGACAAACTTACCGGAACCAACTTTCAAAACTGGTTTAGGATGTTGAGAATTGTTCTCACACATGAGCGTAATCTCTATGTCCTTGAAACACCAGAGCCAGAGGAGCCCGCCGTAAATGCGCCCAAGGCTGAAAAGGATGCTTACAAGAAGCACCTTGATGATGTCGTGGATGTCAAGTGCTTGATGTTGTGCTCAATGAACTATGAGTTGCAAGAGCAACATGAGAACATGAATGTCATGGAGATGGTAACACATCTCAAGAACATGTATCAACATCAAGCAAGATAGGAGAGATATGTTGTCTCAAAGGCTTTGTTCAAAAGCAAGATGAAAGAGGGAGACTCAGTTGGCACCCATATACCCACCTTGATTGGGTACGTGGAAAGCCTATCCAAGCAAGGATTTCCCCTAGGTAAAGAGTTGGCCACTGATGTGATTCTACAATCGTTGCCTGAATCATATAATCATTTTGTCATGAACTACAACATAAACAATTTTGACAAGCCGTTGTCATAATTGTTGGGCATGTTGAGGACAGCTGAAGCACAGATGAAGAAAGACAAGCCCAAGTCTGTGATGGTGATCAACAAGGAAAAGGGAAAGTCAAAAGGTAAAGGCAAGGCTAAGAAAAGTTCTAAAGCGGGTAGAAGCCAAAGTCATCCGTGCTCAAAGCTAAAGTGGGATCTACAAAGAAGGCAGTTGTCACCATTGTCACCAGCCTGGACATTGGAAAAGAAACTGTCCTCTCTACCTGGAGGAACTGAGGAAGAAGAAGCAGGGGATAGAGATCTCCACTTCAGGTATATACATTGAGATAAACTTAAATACTTCTTCATCATGGGTACTGGATACCGGATGTGGATCTCACATATGTTCTAATATGCAGGATCTGATAAGAAGCAAGCCTTTACGAAAGGGCCAAGTCGAGCTGCGGGTTGCTAATGGAGCAAGAGTTGCTACCACCGTAGTTGGAGTTATTAGTTTATCTTTACCTACGGGCCTTGTAATAGAATTAGAGAATTGCTATTATGTACCTTCCATTAATAGAAATATTATTTCTATATCTTGTATGGACAAGAGTGGATTTGAATTTCACATTATGAATGGAATTATTTCTATATCTAAAAATGAGATCTTTTATGGCAATGCCCCTATGTCTTATGGTATCTACTTGTTATAACGTGAGACTAGCATATACAATGTAAATACTAAAAGGTTAAAACTTGACAACTCAAACAAAACATTCGTATGGCATTATCGTCTTGGGCACATAAACGAGAAGTGCATATCTAGACTCCATAAGGATGGTTATCTAGACTCTTTTGGTTTTGAATCATTAGAGACATGTGAGGCATGTTTATTAGGGAATATGACCAAAACTCCTTTCACTGGACATAGTGAGAGAGCCAGTGATCTGCTAGGGCTCATACATACTGATGTATGTGGACCTTTTAGATCAAATGCTAGAGGAGGCTATCAATACTTCATTACCTTCACTCATGACCTCAGTAGGTATGGCTATGTATATCTTATGAAACACAAATAAAAAACTCTTGAAATGTTCAAGACTTTCATGAATGAAGTAGGGAAGCAACTTGGTAAGAGTATTAAAACACTCCATTCAGATCGAGGTGGCGAATACTTAAGCCAAGAGTTTGAGGACCTTCTGAGAGACCGTAGTATTGTATCACAATGGACTCCACCGGGTACACCACAACATAATGGTGTGTCAGAAATAAGGAATCGTACATTATTAGACATGGTACGATCAATGATGAGTTCAGCTGAACTTCTAATTTCGTTCTGGGGATATGCTCTTGAAACTGCAAAATTTACACTTAACCGTGTACCTTCCAAATCAGTTCAAATGACACCATATGAGATATGGAATGGGAATCGTCCCAATTTGTCTATGTTAAAGATTTGGGGATGTGAAGCTTATGTTAGGAAACATTTTCCTGAAAAGCTTGGACCCAAATCGGAAAAATGCTATTTTGTTGGATACCCCAAGGAAACTCAGGGATACTACTTCTACATACCAACTGACAACAAAGTGTTTGTTGCTAGGACTGCTGTATTTCTTGAAAAGGAATTTATTTCCAAAGGAATTAGTGGGAGGAATGTAGAGCTCGAAGAAGTTCGAGACCAACAAGAAAGTAGAGAACCTGAGGAGGTACATAAGGAACATGAAGACTCATAAGTTGTTGTGGAATTTTAAGTTCCAAATGTAACACAGGAACCTTGTAGGTCTAGTAGGACATGACTTGAGCCTGAGAGATTTGGATTTCTCGTGACTCAAGACAGTGATGAATTGGGCATAGCAGATGAGCCAACTTCCTATCTAGAAGCTACTAAGGGACCAGAATCTAAGAAATGGCTTGAAGCCATGAGATCTGAGATGGAATCCATGTACACCAACAAGGTATGGAACTTAGTGGATCCACCCGAAGGGGTAAGACCCATAGGGTGCAAGTGGGTCTTCAAGAAGAAGACTGACATGGATGGAAATGTTCAAACCTATAAAGGTAGATTGGTTGCGAAAGGATTCCGTCAAATTCAAGGTGTTGATTATGACGAGACCTTCTCACCAGTTGCCATGGTTAAATCCATCAGGATCATGCTTGCCATTGCAGCTTATCATGACTATGAGATTTGGAAGATGGATGTTAAAACAACATTCCTTAATGAGAATTTACTCGAGGATGTGTACATGACACAACCTGAGGGTTTTATCGATCCAAAGGAAGCCAATAAAGTCTATAAGCTACAAAGGTCAATCTATGGATTGAAGCAAGCATCTCAGAGCTGGAATCTACATTTTGATGAAGTAGTCAAAAAGTTTGGCTTTAGTCAAAATGAAGATGAACCATGTGTTTACAAAAGGGTTAGTGAGAGCACAATCGTATTTCTCATATTGTATGTGGATGACATACTATTGATGGGAAATGACATCCCTACTCTCCAGACAGTAAAAGGTTGGCTAGAGAAGACTTTCTATATGAAGGATTTAGGCAAAGCATCCTATATACTTGGGATCAAGATCTATAGAGATAGATCTAGAAGGCTTCTAGGCCTAATCCAGAGCACATACATTGACAAGGTGCTAAAGAGGTTTAGCATGGAGGGTTCTAAGAGAGGTAACTTGCCCATGTCCCATGGGGTTATGATCTCTAAATCCCAATGTCCTAGTTCATGTGATGAACGGGAACTCATGAGTAAGATTCCATATGCATCATCAATTGGATCTATCATGTACGTGATGTTATGTACTCATCCTGATGTGTCGTATGCTTTGAGCATGACAAGCCAGTATTAGTCAGATCCAAGTGAATGTCACTAGACATCCGTAAAGAACATCCTAAAGTACTTGAGAAGGACTAAGGATCAATTCTTGGTATACGGTGGTGAGGAAGAGCTTGTGGTAAAAGGTTACACCGATGCTAGCTTCCAAACTGACAAAGATGACTACGGATCACAATCTGGATGTGTGTTTTTCCTGAACAACGGAGCTGTGAGCTGGAAGAGTTCCAAGCAAGAGACGGTTGTGGATTCTACAATAGAGGCCGAATATATTGCCGCATCTAATGCTGCGAAGGAAGCTGTGTGGATCAAGAAGTTCATTTCTGAACTTGGAGTGGTTCTAAGCGTTGGTGATGCAATTGAGTTGTTTTGTTACAACAATGGAGCAATTGCACAGGCTAAAGAACCAAGATCGCACCAATGTTCCAAACATATTCTACGGCAGTTCCATCTCATACGAGAGATCATACAACGAGGAGATGTGAAGATTTGCAGAGTACCTATAGAAAGTAATGTGGCTGACCCGCTCACAAAAGCACTTTCACAGCAGAAACATGATGGACATGTTCGATCACTTGGATTGAGATTCATGAATGATTGGGTATAAGTGCAAGTGGGAATCTGTTGGTATGTATGCCCATAGAGACTATCATTCGATGATTGTAATGGGATACTATGTAAACGATTTGTAATACTACATTGATCATATCCATAAAGGCAAGTTTCCAATCTATATGTTTGTGTTTTATATTGTGAGATGATGATAAAACTTATAGATGTCTATAGAATAATATACTCAATGACATATGTCTTCGGGTTGATGACCTGAACAGTGAGATCATATGTATGTTAAGAGTATGTATTCTTGTTTTATCCCTAATCGGTTGTTATTGTGGAAATATCCATAGACATCAATAACACATAAGATTAGAATGTATGTTGGTTGATGGAAGAATCTCATTATCCATGATATGGAGATATCAAACCAAATACATAGATACTTGTTAGAGAACAATGTATCAGATAGACCCACCTTGAGAGTACACATGGATACCATGATTGGTAGTTAGAGTCACATCTCATAATGATGGTGGTGATTGTGGTTCTTAGACCTGAAGTCACTATACTTATCACATGTCGTTCAGTGTACTTTGACATCATCCACCGTGGTCCTGAATAAGGATTGCCATAAAGATGGTGATTGGGTGCACTGTGACACATGGGGATGACTGTGAGTGATGTAGATGGAATTTTTTCTTCCTACAGGAGTTTGATATTTTGGCCATTTGATAAGCGAGATTGAGAAATGCATGGCCATGCTGATATGAATCAATATGTGATATTGAGCTTACATATATCTTAGACAGTCTGCTCTAGTTCAAGGAACATGGATTGAACGTTGAAAAAGGATAACAATTCCATGACTCGAGTTCAATTCGGATATCAGTGACAAAGGAACTATGCAATCACTGTAACACCAGTCATGAATGATAGGTTAAGTTGTTCTCCAACTTCTCCAATTACTTGGGTGGCAATGAAGTCTTGCTAGATACCAATCATTGCTTGTGAAATCATAATATGATTATGGATATCACTGCCAACGTAATTTGGAGCCTACCGGGTCACACACATAAGATGTGTTGGAATAGGAGTATAATTGTGGATTTGATTGGAATTGCTTCGAATCACATTGATTACTAAAATGTTTATGTAATTGATTAGAATAATATTGGAGTGACTGGCTCTAAGTGCAAGTGGGATTTTGTTGGCATATATGCACATAAAGCCATCCCAAGCGATTGCATGGAGTCAGATATTAATTAATCAATTAATGTGATTATTTGGTTAATTAATGAATTCCGGAATATTCTAATTAATCCACGAGTGTTTTAATTAACGCAACGTTTCTGTTTACTAATGGGTTTAGGAAACCCTATTTCCCTTCGTATCCTGTTTAAAGGAGGATTGACGGCCGATATCTATATAAGATTGATAGAGGCTTTTCCATTTACGCTCACGCACGTAAACCCTAGCCGTCATCATCCTTAGGAAAGAAAGGAGAGAAATGTGCCGCTAGCACGCCGCCGCAGAGACATACTCCTTCCCGCCGGCTTGGGAAGCACGACATGGAGTTTCGTCCATCCGTGTGGATGAAGTAGAGACGCAGATGCCTTGACACCTGTGTTCGGAGGACGTTGACGACCACTTGTACGCGCTGCGAGCAGCGTACATCACCGCCGCAAAGAAATGCCGCCGGATCTTCCTACGACGCACTTGAAGAATGGGAGAGAAGTTTTGTCCATGTAGGTCAGCAACGTTGCACACCATCGTGCAGCGGGACATCGCCGGACTTGCTCCGCGATAAGGTATATCCCGCAAACACTCCTTCCAAATATGTTGTTGTCGACGAGATACTATTTCGGGTTGCGTGGATTTTATTGCTTCCAACGCGCATGTTTTCTCCACAAAACCCAACATATTCATGCTCAGCAGCCATGTTGTAGTGAACTGTCCATCTACCACCCTTGAGTTCCACCAAGCCTTGAGGAGGGATGGTGGTGATTGTAAGCTCGTATTATTCCATCTTGTCATCGTCGGTGTATTCGCTTCACTAAGATGAATAGTCATCGTCATCCTCACCATATAGATTGTTCCAAACCATGATCGACATTCTTCTTGAAGCTAAGTGACAAGTCTCAATGTGAGGGTCATCACTCTGGTCTGGATCACTATCTGAATCAGATTTGTCAGAACAATCTTCACTTTCTGATAGTGAGTTTGTTTGACTTTCCCGATGAGGATAGGAGTCATCATCTTCATAGACCCATTCTTGTTCCTCCATTGGTTCATCAGCTAGCTCATCTAGATAGAATGAAGAACTTCCCCGCATAGGTTGGTCTTCACAGAAAAACCCCAGTGCATCCAGTTGATGATCTAAATCGGATGGTGAAGCATACTCCTCTTCAGACCCAATGGAATGGTCTTGATGACTGGCTTCTTCATTGCTAGGCTGTAGAGCTTATGACTGCATGGTAACCCAATTGACGAGCTCTTGAAGCCTACTGCATTGTTCAACATCTTCATGAAGTTGTCAGTCTTGTGCATCAACACCTTCAAGGTTCGTCAATTCTGCCTCACAATGTTGTTGTGGACTCAATGTATCAAACTGGCGTGCTTGGACAAATCCTTGCTCAATAGCTTGAAGTAGGCTTCTACTGCGGTCTGCAACCTCCGTAGCTACTTGGAGATGATACTTCTGCCTTTCTAGTAGATGTTGGAGCGGATTGACATTTTCTTGGAGATGAGAGGCTGAGCGGATGAATGTGTTGGCACTTTCTCGGCACAACTCCACTTCCTTGATCAGTTCTTGCTCCCATGATGGCACAGAAGTCGAGGGATGGCTGTCAGTCTCCATTGTTGGGGTATCTTCATATGACGACGGTGGGGGCGAATATAACTCGACAAGTTGTAAGGCACGACTTTCAATTATTTGCCAGCAGTTGGAACTGCGGAAAAATTCAGGAGGACAGGTGGACAAAGTAACTTGTCTTTTTGAAGTAAGATCCATGGCTGAAAAAGGTATAAGAAAAAAAAGAAAACTATTCAATATATATGGACAAGTATGTGTAAAGCAAGAGGAAAATTATGCATATATATACAGGCTTACACTGACAGAACAAAATCTTTTAGGCATGTAAACGTGGAAAACCACATCCCTGGAAACGGTGCCAAAACGTTGATTGGCCTTTTTCTCGTATCCGGATACAAACACATGACAAATGAATGAATCAATCTTTACATTTGTAACCCAAAACCTTTAAGGACGCCCACAACTTTTATTACGGGGTCGAAGTAGATATATGGGGTCGAACACATGGACGTGGTGATGTTTAGGACGCTCGAGATTTCATTCTTGAGTCAGGTAAGCCAAAAGTGATAGTTGATGAAAATATGTGCTAGAACTAGTCTAGCGGGTTGTCACGAATTAAAACAAAATAAAGAAAAGAAAAGAAAACAAAACAAAACAGAGTTCGCGGTTCTACTAATCAGAGAAAGAGATTTCCTGGCTATGTAACCACAAATGGGACAGTCTATGCACTCGTTCTCAGGCGTAGACAACCCTCGAACACCCAAGCAAGCATCTAGTATGCACAACAGCCTTTGTTCTGTGGATCGTCCCACTCGCTCTCGCGATGCGTGACTAAAACTATCAATGATATGTCATCGAGTCCTCTCTCGAGGATAACATATCAATACCTTAGAATATGCTAAGTTCCCTCTCGGGTCTTAGGACATTCAGAGATATTAGGAATAGAGTACCCTGGATCTTCCTCCTCTCGGGTTCAGATCCAAACTATCATCTCTTAGCTATTCCTACAACGGATCTCTTGATATAGGTAGAAATAGCAGTTCAAGCTAGTAAGAGATCAACCAAACTAGCAATCATAACTTAGAAAGAGAAAATAGAACATGCAACATACTAGATATGATATGAATCTACTACTTGCTTAAGGCAAAAGTACATATACATGCCCAGATCAGGCTACATAGACAAGAAGGAGCTAACTAGCCATAGACAAGCATGGTTAGCACTGAAAAAAGATAGATGAACATCGTTTGTACAAGAAATAAAGGAATGCAGTAGAATGAAAGAGAATAAGAAAGAGATATAGCCCGTAGAGGAGAGGTGGCTCTTGCTCCTCAGCCTCCATGCAGGTCGGATCTTTTCCTTTGGTTCTTCTCTTCATCCTTCTAGACTCCTTGGTTCTCTCTCTCTAGATCTGCTCCAAACAGCAGCCCAGTGGGTGAATGGAGGTGAGAGAACGTCGGTGGAGACTGATCTTCTCTCTCCTTAACTTCTGCCTTTAGAGACCGTAGACCAATGGTGGAGGATGGCGGTGAAGCAGATCTTCTCTCTCCTCAGTGGTGAGGATGAACGTAGTACAAATCTTCTCTCTCTTCAACTTCTGCCTTTGGAGAGAGTAGATCTAAGGTGGAGATGGAGGAGAGAGAGTGTGGAGGCTGGCTGTTGGAGAATGTAGGCTGAGTGCCTTGGTCCTCTCGGACTTTAGGATGCTCCCACGGGGCTCTGGCTCCAATCCGGCAGCCTCTCAACATCTGAACTGTCCCCCTCCAATGGTAGAGGGTGTTGTTCTATTTATAGGCATGGCTGGGAGCATCAACATGTGCCCGACATGTGTGTTTTTAAGTGAAGATAGTACAGGTCGCGATCCAAAATATGACTAAGTCAGGGTTGGATATACATTTTACAAATGATTACATGTTGGATATATGAGACTGTGATCATGGTCTAGGGACACCACAGTCATGGTCCCTTGCTACCGTGGGTGCGGTCTGGCGATCTTGGTCGCAGTCTGGTAAGCTTGGGGTCGCAGTCAGCTTCCCGTTGGGTCGCGGTCTAGCTTGTTGCTACTGGGTGCGAGGAGGAGACGAGGAAGGAAGCCCTGCCGCTGTGTTAGATCGGTGGAGGGGAATGTGGCCTTGCTGCTGCAGGATGCTGTGCGTGGAGGTTGCAGACCGGGCATCGTCGCTGGAGGCAGAGGTTCCCTACTGCTGTGATGGTGGTGTGGCTTGCTTCTCACTGGTGGTGATCGTCTTGTGGGTAAGAGCAGCCGAGGTTGGAGAAGAGAAGTAGCGGAAGAAGAGGATGAGAAAAAGAAGAAGGGAAGGCGAGGAAGGGTGTGGCTGTATCGGGAGGTCGTGGTTGGAAGGGTCATGTCCACGGTCTGCGTTGGTAGGTAGTCACGATCAAGGCATGGTTGCTGCTATCATTGGCACTGACCGCGGGTCATGGTTATGGACACCGCGACTGTGGTGTAGGGTGCTGTTCGTGGCAGCTAAGGAAGGTGGTCGCTGTGGTGCATAGTTGTGGTTGGCGGCGGTGGCTTGCAGGCATCACGGAGACAAGCAGTCCACGGTTGAGAATGGCAGAGAGAGGCACAACAGCTAAGGTCACGGCCAGGTGGAGGATGGGTCGAGAGCAGGTACGATTACAGGTCTGGTCATGGTCTTTAGAGGATGACCGCGACCACAGTTTTAGGGTGGAAAGGGAACCACGACCACAGTGATTGAGGGGGGAGTTCGCGATCAGGGTAGTGGGGTAGGGTCATGGTATGTGGAAAATAGGTCATGGTGTTTTGAGGGAATAACCGCGACCACGGTTTTTGGGTAGGAAGAAACCATGACCGCGGTGTGGAGAGAAAAGGTAGAAGGTGGGAACCGCCGGTTTGGTTGAACAACACCTCGACCGAGAGCCTACTATCAGTGCATCAACAAGGTGTGGCCACAATGCTGCATGGGCCTGGGTGATCGGGCCCAATAGCTAGAATTCAACCTGCATATCAAGGATACAAATCCAATTAGCATAGAGGTTAAATCAATTAGATTGAACATGGATGTATGAAGATAATTTGGTAATAAAAGCAATTAATCGCATCAAGATTGAGCCCAAGAAGGTGACTCAGGCTATGATGAAAATGCATTTGTCATTAGAAGATATATCAAAAGTACAGTTTAAAAGGGCCTCAGAGAGAGATAAAATAAGGAGAAATGCTGCCATCATAAGCTCAGTGCCAGCTTGTCCCAAAACTGGCTAGATTGGCTACTTTATTGGCTATCTTAGCTACTTTACCTATGACAAGATAAAAGGCACTAAACATAAGCATTATAGGGCAAATTGAAGCTATAACGATACAAGAAAAGAGATAAATGCTTAGCAAATACACATAAATTTGGGTGTTATCGGGGGCTAGAGGGGGGAGAGTGATAGTTCTATTGTGGAAGAGGAAAATTGTGACAAGGGACGAAGAGGAAGGATATTGGAGGATGACTAAGAGGACTAGCAGGTGGCACATGGAAGTGGAAGAGGAAGGGAAGGAGGACATGGAGGAGGAGAAGGAGACTTTGCCTCAATTGAGTATAAGGGGTGGAAGAAAGATAAATACCATGGGAGGAGAAAAGGTCAAGGAAGAGTAGAAAGGAATATTAGTTGGGGGTGAAGGTAATATGGAAATTTAAACAAGAGGTTTTTTCCATTGCACATGACCTCAACAAAAAATGAAAACAAACATGGAATCAATGTAGAGACGAGGCTAGTAATCCATATGTGCCTAGAGAACCATATTCGCCACCCAGTAGTTCTTGTCAACCCTTAAGAAAAGTAGCACGTAGGACATGACGTACGAGCAACAACTGGTGGAGTAGCTCAACTTTGACGTGAAGGTTGTTTTGGTCGGATTTTTAGACAACTCTATCACTATGTAAGCCAGGGATAAGCCGATCAAGGTGTGGTGGGCCCCACAAACCCCCATCAATATTCCCTTTATGGGTTTGTTCCACCAAAGGGATTTGTTGGCCATGTTTTTTTCCTATCAGCAGATGGCATACCCGACGTGAAATCCCTTCCCCTTCCCTCCCATTCACCCTCTTGATTCAGTGGCCCCTGACTTCTCGCCTTGTTCCTACATATTCCTTGCCTTGTTCCTCCTCACCAGTCCACCTTTTCCAACATTTTATTGACCCGATGACCAACAGCATGGTTGCTAGTATAATGTCTCTAAGTCAAGTATATACTTTCCAACCCATGTAACCTACGTGTCTTACCAATTTGTGATGCTCTCCGTTACACTTTTTGTGGGGCCCTTCACACAACCTTGGGTTGCCTTGGAATGATTCAGAGCTGATGTTCCACCCAAATGCAAGGAGCTGGCCGCCAAAGCCATTGTTGGAGAGGTTGAGTCTCTGGAGTCCACTGATGTCGATTATGGATGGAGGTATCTGACCGGTGAGAAATTTTTTGGCCGGGTCCAGCACCTGTAGTTCCTTGAACCTGGAAAGGAAAGCAGGGAAATGATCACTCAAGGTAAATAGAAATAAAGACCGATAAGATTAAAGCATTCTTGGGACGGAGGGAGTATTAGTAATTAAGTAACTTGTGGATGTGGAATTTCTTATTTCTGTAGAATGTCATCTTATTTTTTGATGTCATGAAGGGAGAGGAGGAGGGGATAGAGGGGGGAGAGTGATGGCTCTATTGTGGTAGAGGAAAATTGCGATAGAGGAGGAAGAGGAAGGATACTAGAGGATGACTAAGAGGACTAGAAGGTGGCACATGGAAGTAGTAGAGGAAGGAAAAGAGGACATGGAGGAAGATGAGGCTTTAACTCCAAATAATAGAAGGGGTGGAATAAAGATAAATATCATGGGAGGATAAAAGGTTGGGGAAGAAAAGAAATGAATAGAAGTTGGGGAGGAAGGAAATATGGCAATTTGAACAAGATGTTTTTTCATTGCACGTGACCTCAATGAATTATGAAATAAAATGTGTCATCAATGCAGATACAAGGCTAGTAATCTCAAATGTACCTATGTGAACCATATTCGCCACCCTATATTTTTGTCAACTCTTTTAGAAAAGTAGCACGCATAACATGATGTACGAACAACATCTGGAAGAGTAGCTCAACTTTGATGCAAAGGTTGTGTTGGTCGGATATTTAGGCCACTCTATTGCTATGTAAGCTAGGGACAAGATGATAAAGGCAAAGTGGGCCCCATAAACCCCCATCCATATTCCCATGGTGGGTTTGTTCCACCAAAGGGATTTGCTGGCCATATTCTTTTTCCTGTCGGTAGTCGAAACCCTCGCTGTGATACCCTCTCCCCTTCCCTCCCTTCACCCACATTATTCGGTGGCTGTTGAATTCTTCCCTTGCACCTACATCTTCCTTGCCATGCTCCTCCTCATCGATCCACCTTTCCAGCATTTTATCAATTTCATGACCAACAACATGGTTGCTAACATAATGTCACTGAGCCAAGTAAACACTTCCCAACCCATGTAACCTGCATGGCTTACCAATTTGTAATGCTCACCACTGCACTTTTTGTGGGGCCCTCCACACAGCCCTAGGTTTCCTTGGAACGAGTCAGAGTTGATGCTCTACCCAAATGCAGGGAGGGGACTGTTGAAGCCATTGTTGGAGAGGTTGAGGCTCTACAGTCTATTGATGTTGACTACACAAGGAGGTATCTGACCTGTGAGAAAGTTGTTGGCTGGGTCTAGCACCTGTAGTGCTTGAACCTGGCAAGAAAAGCACGAAAATAAACATTCAAGGCATATGGAAACAAAGACCAATAAGATTAAACCATTCTTGGGACAGAGGGAGTATTAGTCATGAAATGACTTGTAGATGTGGAATTTCTTCTTAATGTAGAATATCATCTTGTTTTTTAATGCCATGGGGGGAGAGGAGAATGAGGGGATATAGGGGGAGAGGTGATGGTTCTATTGGGGAAGAGGAAAATAGTGACATAGGAGAAAGAGGAAGGAGACTAGTTGATGACTAAGAGGACTAGAAGGTGGCACATGGAAGTGGGAGAGGAAGGGAAGGAGGACATGGAGGTGGAGAAGGAAGCTTTGCCTTCAAAGATTAGAAGGGGTGGAAGAAAGATAGATATCATGCGAGGAGAAAAGGTCAGGGAAGAAAAAAATGAATAGAAGTTGGGGAGGAATAAAATATGAAAATTTGAATAAGAGGTTTTCTCATTACACACGACCTCAATGAAAAATAAAAGCAAACTTACCATAAATGCATATAGAATGCTAGTAATCCCAAATATACATGTGAGAACCATATTCACCACCTTGTAGTGCCTCTCAACCCTTAAGAAAAGTAGTAGAAAGAACATGATGTACGAATAACAGCTATAGGAGTATCTTAACTTTGACATGAAGGTTGTGTTAGTCAGCTTTTAAGGCCACTCTATCACTATGTATGCTAGGGACAAGATGATCAAGGCAAGGTAGGCCATGTAAACCCCCATCCATATGCCCATGGTGGGTTTGTTCCACCAAAGAGATTTATTGGCCATGTTCTTTTTCTTGTCGGCAGCTGGAACCCCCGCCACGACATCCCTTCCCCTCCCCCCACTTCACCCTCCTAATTTGATGGCCCTTGGATTCTTCCCTTGTGCCTACATCTTCCTTGCCTTGTTCCTCCTCACTGGTCCACCTTTTCTAGCAATGTATCGATCTGAGACCAACAACATGGTCGGTAGCATACCACTGTTGAACCAAGTAAACAATTCACAACCCCTATAATCTACACGGCTTATTGATTACTTTTTATGGGGCCCTCCACACAACACTGGGTTGCCTTGGAACAAGTTGTAGCATATGTTCTGCCCAAATGCAGGGAGTGGGTCGCTGAAGCCATTATTAGAGAGGTTGAGGCTCTAAATTCTACTGGTTTCGAGTACCGACAAAGGTATCTGGCCGATTAGAAAGTTGTGGCCAGGTCCAACATCTTTAGTGTCTTAAACCTGGCAAGGAAAGTAGGGAAACGACCACTCAAGGCAAATGGAAACAAAGATCGATAAGATTGAACCATTCTTGGGACAGAGGGAGCATTAGTCTTGAAGTGACTTGTGGATGTGAATTTATTCTTTCTATAGAATTTCATCTTGTTTTTTGATTCCATGGGGTAGAGGAGATGGATGGGCTAGAGCGCGGAGAGTGACAGTTCTATTGTAGAAGAAGAAAATTGCGACAGAGGAGGAAGAGGAAGGAGATTAGAGGATGACTAAGAGGACTAGCAGGTGGCACATGGAAGTGGTAGGGAAAGGAAAGGAGGACATGGAGAAGGAGAAGGAGACTTTTCCTCCAAAGATAACAAGGGGTGGAAGAAAGTAAATATCATGGGAGGAGAAAAGTTGAACGAAGAAAAGAAAGGAATATAAGTTGGGGAGGAAAGAAAGCAATTTGAACAAGAGGTTTTTCCATTACACATGACCTCAATGAAAAATGAAAGCAAACTTGCCATCAATGTAGAAACAAGGCTAGTAATCCCAAATGTACATGCGAGAACCATATTCACCACCCCGTAGTGCCCGTCAACCCTTAAGAAAAGTAGCACGTAGGATATGATATACGAGCAACAACTGGTGGAGTAGCTCAATTTTGACGTGAAGGTTGTGCTGGTTGGCTTTTTAGACAACTATATCGGTATGCAAGCTAAGGATAAGTTGATCAAGGTGCAGTGGGCCCCATAAACCCCCATCCATTTGCTTATGGTGAGTTTATTCAACCAAAGGGATTTTCTAGCCATGTTCTTTTTCCTATCGGTAGATGGAACACCCGACACCAAATCTCTTCCCCTTCCTTCCTATTCACCCTCCTGATTTGTGGACCTTGACTTCTTCCCTTGTGCCTACATCTTCCTTGACTTGTTCCTCCTCACCGGTCCATCTTTTCCAACATTTTATAGATCTGATGACCAACAACATGGTTTCTAGTATAATGCTACTGAGCTAAGTAAACACTTCCCAACCCCTGTAACCTATGTGGCTTACCGATTTGTGATGCTCACCACTACACTTTTCATGAGGCCCTCCACACAGCCTTGGGTTGCCTTGGTAAGAGTCGGAGTCGATGTTCCACCCAAATGTTGGGATCGGGTCGTCGAAGCCATTGTTGGAGAGGTTGAGACTCTGGAGTCCACTGATATCGATTATGGATGGAGGTATATATCCAGTGAGAAAGTTGTTGGTTGGGTCCAACATATGTAGTGCCTTGAACATGGCAAGGAAAGTAGGGATATGACTACTTACAGCAAATGGAAACCAAGACTAATAAGATTAAAGCATTTTTGGGATGAAGGGAGTATTTGTCATTAAGTGACTTGTGAATGTGGAATTTATTCTTTCTGTAGAATGTCATCTTGTTTTTTGATACCATGGGCTGAGAGGAGAAGGATGCGATAGAGGGGGAGAGTGATGGTTCTATTGTAGAATAGGAAAATTGTGACAGAGGAGGAATAGGAAGGAGACTCGAGGATGACTAAAAGGACTAGAAGGTGGTAGGGGAAGGGAAAAAGGACATAGAGGAGGAGGCTTTGCCTCCAAATTATAGAAGGCTGGAAGAAAGATAAATATCATGGGAGGAGAAAAGGTCAGGGAAGAAAAAATGATTAGAAGTTGGGGGCAAGGAAATATGGCATTTTGAACAAGAGGTTTTTTCATTGCATGTGACCTCAACGAAAAATGAAAGAAAACACACCATCAATGCAGAGACTAGGCTAGTGATCCCAAATGTACGTGCGAGAACCATATTCACCAGCCCATAGTTCCCATCAACCCTTAAGAAAAGTGGCACACAGAACATGACGTACAAACAACAGTTGGCGGAGTAGCTCAAATTTGACGTGAAGGTTGTGCTGGTCAGCTTTTTAGGCCACTGTATTTCTATGTAAGATAGGGACAAGCTGATAAAGGGAAGTGGGCCTCATAAACCCCCATCCATATTCCCATGGTGGGTTTGTTCCACCAAAGGGATTTGCTAGCCATGTTCGTTTTCCTATCGTTAGTCAGAACCGCCACCATGACATCCCTTCCCCTTGCCTCCCCTTCACCCTTTTGATTTAGTGGCACCTGGATTTTTCCCTTGTGCCTACATCTTCCTTGCCTTGCTCCTCCTCAGCGGTCCACCTTTTCTAGCATTTTATCCATTGAAAGACCAACATGGTTGCTAGCATAATGCTGGTCAGCCAAGTAAACACTTCCCAACCCACGTAACCTAAGTGGCATATTGATTTGTGATGCTAACTACTGCACTTTTCGCGGGGTCCTCCACACAACCCTAAGTTTCCTTGGAATGAGTCAGAGCTAATGCTCCTCCCTAATGCATGAAGTGGGCCATAGAAGCCATTGTTGGAGATGTTTAGGCTCTAGAGTTCGTTGATGTCGACTACAAAAGGAGGTATCTCACTGATGAGAAAACTATTGGTCGGGTCCAGCACTTGCAGTGCTTGAACCTGGAAAGAAAAACACAGAAAAGACCACTCAAGGCATATGGAAACAAAGACCGATAAGATTAAATAATTCTTGGGACGGAGGGAGTACTAGTCATGAAGTGACTTGTCGATGCATAATTTCTTCTTTATGTAGAATGTCATCTAGTTTTTTGATGCCATGGGGGGAGGACAATGAGGGGATAGAGGGGGGAGATTGGCGGTTCTATAGTGGAAGAGGAAAATTGCGACATAGGAGGAAGAGCAAGGAGACTGGAGGATGACTAAGAGGATTAGAAGGTGACACATGGAAGTGGGAAAGGAAGGGAAGGAGGACATGGAGGAGGAGAAGGAGGATTTTCCTCCAAAGAGTAGAAGGGGTAGAAGAAAGATAAATATCATGAGATGAGAAAAGTCAGGGAAGAAAAAAATGAATAGAAGTTGGGGAGGAAGGAAATATTGCAATTTGAAATATATGTTTTTTCATTGCATGTGAACTCAACAAAATTGAAAGAAAATGCACCATCAATGTAGATATGAGGCTAGTAATCCCAAATGTACCCGCGAGAACCATACTCACCACCCTATAGTGACTCTCAACCCTTTTGAAAAGTAGCAGGAAGAACATGATGTACAAACAACGATCGGAGGATTAGCTCAATTTTGATGCGAAGGTTGTGTTGGTCAGCTTTTTAGGCCACTATATCACTATGTAAACCAAGGACAAGTTCATCAAGGTGAGATGGGCCCCGTAAAACCCCATCCATGTGCCCATGGTGGGTTTGTTTCACCAAAGGGATTTGTTGGGCATGTTCTTTTTCCAACTGGTAGTCGGCACCCCCGCCACGACATTTCTTCCCCTTCACCCTCCTGATTTGATGGCCCCTGAATTCTTCCCTTGCGTCTACCTCTTCCTTGCCTTGTTCCTCCTCACCGATCCACCTTTTCTACCATTTTATCGATCTGAGACCAACAACATGGTTGGTAGCATAACATTGTTGATCCAAGTAAACACTTCACAACCCCTATAACCTACGTGGCTTACCAATTTTTGATGCTCATTGCTGCACTTTTTGGGTGCCCTCCACACAACACTTGGTTGCCTTAGAATGAGTTGGAGTTGATGTTTTGCTTAAATGTGGGGAGCGGTCCGCTGAAGACCTTTTAGAGAGGTTGAGGCTCTGAAGTCTATTGATGCGAGTACCAAAAGAGGTATCTGGCTGGTTAGAATGTTGTGGGTCAGGTCCAGTATTTGTAGTGCATTAAACCTGGCAAGGAAAGTAAGGAAACAACCACTCAATGTAAATGGAAAGAAAGATCGATAAAATTAAAGAAATCTTGGGACTGAGGGAGCATTAGTCATGAAGTGACTTGTGGATGTGAAATGCTTCTTTTTGTAGAATGTCATCTTGTTTTTTGATTCCATGGGGGGATAGGAGGAGGGGCTAGAGGGGGAGAGTGATAGTTCTATTGTAGAAGAGGAAAATTGTAATAGAGGAGGAAGAGGAAGGAGACTGGATGATGACTAAGAGGACTAGCATGTGACACATGGAAGTGGAAGAGGAAGGGAAGGAGGACATGGAGGAGGAGAAGGAGACTTTGCATCCAAAGTGTATAAGGGGTGGAAGAAAGATAAATATCATTAGAGGAGAAAACATCAAGGAAGAAAAGAAAGGAATAGAATTTGGGGAGGAAGCAAATATGATAATTTGAACAAGAGGTTTTTTTTCCATTGCATAAAACCTCAATGAAAAATGAAAGTAAGCACACCATCAATGCAGAGACGAGGCTAGTAATCCCAAATATACCTCTGAGAACTATATTCACCACCTCGTAGTGCCCATCAACCCTTAAGAAAAGTAGTACACAAGACATGGTGTACGAGCAATAGCTGGCAGAGTAGCTCCCTTTGATGCGAAGGTTGTGTTGGTTGGCTTTTTAGGCCACTCTATTGCTATATAAGCCAAGGATAAGTTGATCAAGGTGAGGCAGACCCCGTAAACCCTCATACATATGTGCATGGTGGGTTTGTTCCACCAAAGGGATTCACTGGCCATGTTCTTTTTCTTGCCAGTGAATGGAATCCACACCGCGGAATCCTTTCCCCTTCCCTCCCATTCACCCTCCTGATTCGGTTCCCCCTGGATTTTTCCCTTACACCTACATCTTCCTTGCATTGTTCCTCCTCACCGGTCCATCTTTTCCTACATTTTATCTATCCGATGACCAACAACATGCTTGCTAGTATAACACCGTTGATCCAAGTAAACACTTCCCAACCCCTATAAGCTACGTGGCTTGCCAATTTGTGATGCTCACCATTGCACTTTTCATGGGGCCCTCCACACAGCCTTGCGTTGTCTTGGAATGAGTCAGAGCCAATGTTCCACCCAAATGTAGGGAGCGGGCCACTGAAGCCATTGTTGGAGAGGTTGAGGCTCTGGAGTCTACTGATGTCAACTACGGATGGAGGTATCTGACGGGTGAGAAAGTTGTTGTCCGGGTCTAGCACCTGCAGTGCCTTGAACATGGCAAGGAAAGTAGGGAAATGACCACTCATGGTAAATGGAAACAAAGACTGATAAGATTAAAGAATTCTTGGGATGAAGGGAGTGTTATTCATGAAGTGACTTGTGGATGTAGAATTTCTTCTTTCTGTAGAATTTCATCTTATTTTTTGATGCCATGGGGGAGAGGAGGGGATAGAGGGGGAGAGTGATGGACCTGAAAAGGAAGGAAATATGGCAATTTGAACAAGAGATTTTTTCTATTACACACAATGTTAATGAAAAATGAAAGTAAGCACACTTTCAATATAAAGATGAGGCTAGTAATCCCAAAAGTACATGTGAGAACCACATTCGCCACCTTTTAGTGCATGTCAACCCTAAAGAAAAGTAGCACGTAGAACATGATGTATGAGCAACAGTTGGCAGAGTAGCTCAACTTTGATGTGAAGGTTGTGCTGGTCAATTTTTAGGCCATTCTATCGCTATGTAAGCTAGGAACAAGTTGATCAAAGCAAGGTGGGCCCCATAAACCCCCATCCATATGACCATAGTGGGTTTGCTCCACCAAAGGGATTTGTTGGCCATGTTTTTTTTCTTCTCATTGGTAGCCGAAACCCCCACTGCGACATCCCTTCCGCTTCCCTCCCCTTCAGCCTCCCGATTCACTGGCTCCTGGGCTTCTTCCTCCACGCCTACATATTCCTTGCCTTGTTCCTCCTCACGGGTCCACCTTTTCTACCATTTTATCAATCTGATGACCAACAACATGGTTCCTAGCTTAACGTCATTGAGCCAAGTAAACACTTCCCAAACCCTATAACTTGTGTGGATTACTAATTTGTGATGCTTGATGTTGCATTTTTTGAGGGCCCCTCCATAAAAGTTGTTGGCCAGGTCCAACACCTACAGTTCCTTAAACCTAGCAAGAAAAGTAGGGAAACGGACACTCAAGGCAAATGGTAACAAAGAATGGTATGATTAAAGTACTCTTGGGACGGAGGGAGTATTAGTAATGAAGTAACTTGTGGATGTGGAATTTCTTCTTTCTCCATAATGCCATCTTGTTTTCGGATGACATGGGGGGATAGGAGAAGGAGGGGTTAGAGGGGGGAGAGTGAAAATTCTATTGTGGAACAGGAAAGTTATGACAAAGGAGGAAAATGAAGGAGACTGGAGGATGATTAAGAGGACGAGCATGTGGCAATGGAAGTGGCAGAGGAAGGGAAGGAGGACATGGAGGAGGAGAAGGAGGCTTTGCCTCCACCAAAGAGTAGAAGGGGTGGAAGAAAGATAAATATCATGGGAGGAGAAAAGGTCAGGGAAGAATATAAAGGAATAGAAGTTGGGGAGGAAGGAAATACAACAATTTGAACAAGAGGTTTTTCCCATTGTGCGCAACCTCAATGAAAAATGAAAGCAAACATGGAACTTTATGCCTAGTTCATTTATGAGAATGTTTGCTAGTTTGGGAATCAGTTAGGAATTGTGCTTCTTGGGTATTCTTATTAAAAAATTGTAAAGTATGTTATTTGAGTTTTTTTCTCCTTTGAGTTTCCTCAACCCTTGAATATAATGTTTGCTTATTGTACGACTGTAAATGCTCTGACATAAGGTTGGATGTGGGATTTATGGGAATTCAGCTAGAAAAGACATCAATAGCTGATCCTCATAAACTTCTTCCATCATCTCATATTACGATTATCAACATATTAAATTTATCATTAATACTTCTTATAATCATATGATACTTAATTGATCCTTTTACATTTAAAGGACCCATATGTAAATCTTTATTAATCCAATTGGGCTTGAATTGGGTTCAAGGGGCCATGGTCTATTCCTTAGTCTTCCAAAGGGTCCACATGATTAGTTATATTGTTAATTATGAATTGGAGGCTTTGCTCATCATAATATCTCAATTTTTTTGGGTATACTCATATAAGTATATTTACTCATCATAACATCTCAATTGAAACCTCAACTTAGTACATTTACTCAATATTACATTATTTCCTTAAATTGAAAACTTATAAGTCTAGAACTTAGGTTCATCATTAAATTCAATCAAGGTCATACCACCGATTTCATCATTCCAATATTGCTCGGGATTATCTTAAGGTGAATATCAAGATATTATTATTGAATCCAAATTCACCAAATTTGAGGATCTTACTCCATACATGAAAAATATTTAAGCTGCTATTTATTATGATAATTTATGTAGGGTTGTAAATGCTTAGCAATCTAGCGGACATAAGTTGTGATATTCAGAGGAATTGATCTAGAAAAGACATTAATTACTCCTCCTCCTTTCTATGCCAGGTTGTATAAGGCCTTCAATATATCGAATCCGCAGTTTGCGGAACTATTGACTAATGCAACAGTAGAACTACTTCTAGTAGCTAGTGATTACTAGGACAATTTGATCTGCTTTTATCTTGGAATAATGCTTAAGTCGTCATTATCTTCACTCGTACGTGTTCAAGTCTTAAGATCGTGCTAATATATTTGAAAAGGAAACAAACGACTACGAGGTTCATATGTGAATAGAAACAATCTTAACAAAAATCTAAGGAAAAAAAATCCAAATAACACACTTTTACAAAAATACTTACCCAAATAGCACCTTCTGCAACTTACACACTTTCGCTCAAAAGCGACACATGACTTGGCGTTTATCTGTTGTAGGGACTGAAAGCGCCACATAACTTGGCATTTTATGGTATTGCGAAGCTAAAGCACCACATGAATTGATGTTTCATTGTTTTGCGAAGCAAAAGCACCATGCGTTTATGTCTAAAACACCACATCAGTTGGCGTCTCTTATCAATTCACTACCTCACTTTTCGAAAAGTGCCAATATATGTGGCATTTTCTGCTTTGGCGTTTTACTCCTCCATTCTTCTCCTTTACTACTCGCGTACTCTGCCTCCTCTCCTGCTTTCCTTCTTCTCTGCCTCCTCTCCTCTCTTCTTCTTCGCCTCCTCTCATCTATATATGTCCGTATTCATCTTCACGACGACCTCGGCGGTGCCCTTTTCTTAGCCTCGCTGTACAGCACAACACCAAACATTGTGACTCCAAACCCAAACATCCCCATGATTTTCACCGGGTTCCAGAAAATAAGAACGGACACGACTGCCACAACAACCGTTTTGGCATTCCCGAGCACCTGCAGCATCAGCGAGCTGGTGTGCTTGGTGACTAGGAAATTGGTAAGATTAACAAGGTACGCCACAGTAGCATTCCCTAGGAGTAATAAGAGCACGTTGGGATCAACGGACACCTGGTCTTCTCCAGGACATTACACTCAGCATACAGTGACACCGGAATTAGCATCACAACAGCCGTGGGCGCCATATACATCAACAGAATCATGGAATTCAGCTTCTCCGCCTCAGAAGTGAGCAAAATCCCCTGGACAACCGATTTCAACGCCCTTCCAGCCGTCGACCCAACACATACCAAAAACCCAAACAGATGGAACAACGACTCAGTGTTTGACGCCACGACAATCCCAAGAACAACGGGCACCAACGCACCATAGACCCCCAGTGACTCAGCGCGGAAGGTGATGATGAACGCGAACAAGGAAAGCAGGAGAGGAGGCGGAGTACGCGAGCAGTAAAGGAGAAGAGTGGAGGAGTAACATGCCAAAGCAGAAAACGCCACATATATTGGCATTTTTCCTAAAGTGAGGTAGTGACGCCAACTAATGTGGCATTTTAGGCATACACATCACATAATATGTCGTTTTTGCTTTGCAAAACAATGAAACGTCAATTCATGTTGTGCTTTAGCTTTGCAATACCATAAAATGCCAAGTTATGTGGCGCTTTCAGTCCCTACAACAGATAAACGCCAAGTCATGTGGCATTTTTGAGCGAAAGTGTAGGGAAATAAGTTGGAGAATGTGCTATTTGGGTAAATATTTTTGTAAAAGTGTGCTATTTAATTTTTTTCCCAAAATCTAATCCAATGCCACCAACACAAGGCCGATTTAATGAAAGATCTTAGAAAGCCAGCACCCAAACCAGGTTCCTTTATTATTGGATTTCTCCTTGTTGTTCCCTTTATTACTGGATTCACATCGACACCAAAGGCACTCCAAGTCACGTTTCATCTGAACCATCTCCTTGACAGTCCGCGTCTTCCCCTACACATGTTAGATAAATGATTACTGTAGCTAGTTACTATAACATCTTATTACTGTAGCTTCACTTATTTAGTATGGGTTAAGCCCAATATAGTGCAGCAAGTACATGTGAGAATGTAGTGTTGTTCCTAGTGCAAATGGCAAAGAAATTTTATCCCATATTGCTCACTCCTAAAACTTTTGTGGTCCTCATATGTAAGATCACATGGGGCACTAGTGTCCAAAGGAGTCCTAGGAGGGAGGTATGCTCACCTCCTTGGTGGGTGGGGTTACCACATCACAACGCACATGCGGGCGCACCACGCCACGCCTCGTCTAGACGGGCTCAGGCTTGTGGATTGTGGATTGTGGATTTTGGAGAATGTCTTCCATCTTCTTTTTGCACTAGAATACGACTAAGTAATTAATTACTCATGTAATTAATTATTTCTTTCTTATTCAGATTTTTCAATCCTAATTGGAAAGTGTTTCTCTTTTACGGATTATTCTGTATTGTGTACAAGTGTAACCGAGTGTTCGCGTCTCACTGGGAATAGGATTAGGAACGTGTGTGGCTATATATACGCCTCCGGTCATTAGGGTTAAACACACAACAAACAGTCTTCTACCGCCGTGTGTTTGGAGAGCCCTAATCCAGAGCGAGTGCCTTTCGTTCCCCGAGCCGTTTTGTGGAGTTGTTCTCCTGTGCGAAGCGCGGCTTCTTCCCGTCATCGAGACGCAGCTGTCAGGCGGTGGTTCCTGCAGTTGCTGTGCTGTACTGGTAGCAGTGCAACGTGACTACATCAAGCGCGAGCGAGATGTGCAAGTTCCAGGTTCATGCCGGATCGAGACTGGGAGAACGGTGCCTATCCGCGAGGATTGTCGGGCACTTATTTCTTTAAGTATTACATTCGTTTCTTAACGAATTCGTTTCTCAACGAACGATCTGGTTTGCGAATCTAACTCCTTTATTTCGGTTCTCCTGCTTTGTTTGATCTTTGTGTTTTATTTTGGATCTGCCTAAAATTGTTAATTACATTGCACATGTCGTTGTTGCATGAACGACATTAATAAATATTAACAACAATCTTAAAGAAATCATTTTTCTGTCGTTAATTAACAATGGCCGGTCAGGGTAGTTCGGGATGTAAAATTGATATCAGCAATATGCCTGAAAAATTTACTGGTACCAACTTTGCCCGTTGGCAGAGTCGGATAGAAATTTGTCTGAATATTACGGGTTATGATCAGTATTTAGTTGAAACTGAACCTATATCTGATGAAACAATTCCTGATAATGCAAACATTATTGCTAATTGGAAGAAGGGTGATAAAACGTGTCGCGGTTTGATTCTGTTTGGTTTAAATAACAAATTGTATGATTCTTACTCAAAGCCGTCAGTCACTACATCCAAGGTTTTGTGGGAATTGTTCATTAAGAATTTTAGCACTGAAAATCAAGGTGTTGAAAAATACTGCGTGTCTAAATTTCTTAAGTTTCATATGGTTGAGGGTAAATCAGTTTCTGATCAAACACATGATCTACAACTCCTAGTTCATGAACTCTCAGATGCCAAGATGGTGTTGCCTGAGAAGTTCGTTGTTATGTCTATCATAGAAAAATTCCCTAAGTCTTGGGAATCGTTTGGTATGTCTCTGAAGCATCACAAAGGGACACACACCATGGATGAACTAATGATGGATATTAATATACAAGAAGAACACTTAAAGGAGAAAGGGGTCAAGGTGTCTACTGATGCAAATACAACAGTTAATTTTACTTCTGCAAAAAACACCAAAGATAAGAAATCTAAGAATGCACATAAACCTAAGGCAAAGATCCAAAAGAAACCGAAGAACAAACTTTGTTGGACTTGTGGATAGGTTGGCCACTGGAACAAGTATTGTCCTACTAAGAAGGAAAATAAAGCTACCACATCTGCAACTGAGGAGGCTGTGGTCAACATGATGACTACATCCTTGAACCTCAATGATGGGTACATGTCTATTAAACTTGAAATCCTTTCTATTTTTGAACCACTTTATTGGATAATTGACACTGGGGCTAATGTACATGTGTGTGCTGATAAATCCCTGTTTGTGTCTTATCAGGCCTCTCGAGGTCGGTCCGTGACTTTGGGCAATTCCAGCTCTGCAGAAGTCAAAGGCGAAGGATAGGTGGACTTGAAGTTCCCTTCGAGGAAGGTTTTGACTCTTAACAGGGTCCAACCATTCGACGCAATATCCTTAGTGGCGTCATATTAGTTAGGGAAGGTTATAGAGTAGACTGTAAATGTAATAAGGCTATTATTACACTCCTTTGTAATTCTTTGTTTTTTGGCAAGGGGTACTTATGTGATGTGGAGAACTTGTTTAAGATTCATGTTGAACATGTTTCAAATTTTGTTTTAAATTTGAATGATTATAGTTTTGTTTGCATGAATCTTGTTACATCCAATGTATGGCATTCACATTTGGGACATGTTAATGTTGCCTCAATGAAGCGTATGATGAATCTAAATTTGATCCCTAAATATAAAATTAGCAACAATAAATGTGAAATCTGTGTACAAGCTAAATTGCCTAGGAATCCCTTTCATTTTGTGAATAGGAATTCAGAAATTTTGGATTTAGTTCATACAGATATCTGTGAATTTAATGGTGTTGCTACGAGGGATAAAAAGAGTTATTTTATAACTTTTATTGACGATGCGAGTAGATACTGTTATGTCTTTTTACTTAGAAGTAAAGACGTTGCATTGGATAAATTTCAAATTTATAAGAAAGAAACTAAAACTCAAACCGGTAAAGTACTTAAGCGATTAAGGTCTGATAGAGGAGGAGAGTATACCTCGAACTTATTTTTGGAATTTTGCCAATTACATGGTATAGTTCATGAGGTCACCGCTCCTTGTTCACCACAATCAAATGGAATAGCTGAACGTAAAAACCGAACCTTAATAGATATGGTAAATACCTTACTCCAAATATCTAGATTACCCAACTTTATGTGGGGGGAAGCTTTGAATACGGCTTGCCATATTCTGAATAGAGTTCCCCATAAACATTCAGAAAGTAGTCTGTTTGAGTTACGGAGAGGGAGGAAATCGAGTCTCAAATATCTTCGAGTGTGGGGGTGCCTTGATAAGGTACTTGTCTCTGAACACAAAAGGAAGAAATTGGGACCGAAATCGGTTGATGCCATATTTTTGGGTTATGTAGAGACAAGCTATGCTTACAGATTTCTAATTGTAAAATCAGATATCTCTGGCATTGAGGTCAATATAATTGTGGAATTACGTGATGCAACATTCTTTGAGGATGTGTTTCCTATGAAAATTGGTGTGCCCAATGAAGTATCTCAAGAAGATTCATTTACCACAGGTTCCATTCCCGAGCACGTGGAAAGGATGACAAATGTGGGGGTCGACTCAAAACAAGCTATTTCTAAATCTGATGATTCTGAAGAAATAGTTGAACCAAGGAGAAGTAAATGGCCTAGGACATCCAAAGACTTTGGAAGTGAGTTTCTCACTTACAATGTTGAGGATGATCCTGTTACTTTCAAACAAGCTATGGAATCTCCAGAAGCTAAGTTTTGGAAAGAAGTTGTTAATGATGAAATCCCATCAATTCTCTTGAATGGAACTTGGGAATTGGTGGATTTGCCTCCTAGTTGTTCTGTAGTTGGTTGCAAATGGATTTTTAAGAAGAAACTTAATGCAGACGGGACAATCAATAAGTATAAGGCTAGGTTAGTTGTTAAGGGTTACACACAAAGGGAAGGAATAGATTATTTTGATACCTATTCACCTATTTCCTGTATGACCACAATCCGAGTGCTTATAGCATTGGCCTCCATTTATAATCTCTATATCCATCAGATGGATGTGAAGATTGCATTCTTACATGGTGATCTTCAAGAAGAGATATATATGGAACAACCTGAGGGATTTGTGGGTCATGGGAATGAGTCCAAAGTGTGTAAACTTGTTAAGTCATTATATGGCTTGAAACAAGCCCCTAAGCAATGGCATGAGAAGTTTGATTCTGTGATATCATCGTTTAACTTTATTTCTAATGAATTTGATAAGTGTCTCTACTGCAATATTGTCAATAATGGATTCATTTTGTTATTCTTATACGTCGATGATAAGCTGCTTTTTGGTTCCGATATGAAAGTAGTAAATGAGACAAAGTCATTCTTGTGTAGCAAGTTTGAGATGAAGGATATGGGTGTCGCTGATGTGATTTTAGGACTTAAAATCATAAGGTCTACTAATGGTATAACTCTCTCTCAGTCTCACTATGTTGAGAAGATACTGGAGAGGTTTGAGTACACATCATGTAAACATGTTAAGACTCCATATGATTCATCCAAGCCCTTGTTCAAGAATGAGACTGGGGTTCCAGTGTCTCAATTACGATACTCTCAGATTATCGGAAGTTTGATGTATCTTATGAACTGTACACGTCCAGACATTGTGTTTGCCGTGAACAAGTTAAGTAGATACACCAGTTGTCCCGACAAGACCCATTAGGAATCTCTTGACAGAGGTCTGAGGTATATCAAGGGAACACGTTCCCTTGGGGTGCATTATGGTAAATATCCTTCCGTAGTCGAATGATATAGTGATGCAAGCTGGATTGCTGTGAATTCTGGGAGTAATGGTGTCTCAGGATATGTATTTCTGTTGGGAGGAGGAGCTGTTTCCAGGAGGTCTAAGAAACATGCCATATTGTCTCAGTTCACTTTTAAGGCAGAGTTGTGTGCTTTAGATGAAACTGGATTGGAAGTTGAATGGCTACATGGACTTATGTCTAGTTTACCTATGGTAATGAAGCCGCTTCCTGCAATTTCAGTTCACTGTGACAACACTACAACTATTTCTAAGATAAAGAGATTCAAGTACAATAAAAAATAGCGTAGACACATCCAAGTCAGATTGAAATCTGTAAGGGAGTTAGTGTCTAATGGGGTCGTGGTTGTGGACTACGTCGGTACCAAAGATAATACAGTTGATCCTTTCACTAAAGGTCTTACCTTGGCTTTAGTGGAAAAATCCAGGTTGGGGATGGGACTGAAACCCCTATAGATTTGTAGGCAGTAGCAACCCAACCCAAAAGAGTGGAGATCCCACAAATTGGGTTCAATGTGGTAATAACAAGTTGTCTGGTAAATCGGATGACACTACGTATTCTTGTTTGATGCTTCCTGCATCTGTGTGTCTATTCCCTGGGAAACTTGTTAGTGTCATGACTGCAAGTTAGTAAGAGAGTAGTCTCTTAATGGTGTCAAGTCTTAGGACAGGATGTTAGTAGTACATCCTTAGAGACTCCAGCTAAGTGATTGATGTTGTGTAGGCTGCAACAAGAGAATTGGGTTGTTCTCTGTTATCAATCATGATATAAAATTTTGTATGCATGGCCTTAATGCATTGTTTTCTTTACTACCATGTCTTTATTGTGTTGTTACCAACCTATACTCTTGTACCCAAGGTTCAAGTTCTAGACTTTTGTTCACCTAGTTCCTATGGGAGTCACAGTTGGATAACTCAGGTAGATTCAAACCGAAAGGTATCTGCTGAAAGCACAATATGGAGGACTGAATGGTAGAGCACACTACACATTGGACTTTGTGGGAGATTGTTAGATAAATGATTACTGTAGTTAGTTACTATAGTAGCTCATTACTGTAGCTCTGTTACTGTAGTAATCACTTATTTAGCATGGGTTAAGCCCAATGTAGTGCATCAAGTACATGTGAGAATGTAGTGTTGTCCCTAGTGCAAATGGCAAAGACGTTTTATCCCATATTGCTCACTCCTAGAACTTTTGTGGTCCTTATATGTAGGATCACATGGGGCACTAGTGTCCAAAGGAGTCCTAGGAGGGAGGTATGCTCACCTCCTTGGTGGGTGGGGTTACCACATCACAACGCACGCACGCACGCGCGCGCGCCACACCACGCCTCGCCTCGCCTGGCCTGGCCTGGCCGGGCTGGGCCGGGCTCGAGCTTGTGGGTTGTGGATTGTGGAGAATGTCTTTTGTCTTCCGTCTTCTTTTTGCACTAGGATACGACTAAGTAATTAATTACTTGTGTAATTAATTGTTTCTTTCTTATTCAGATTTCTTAATACTAATTGGAAAGTGTTTATCTTTTGTAGATTATTTCATTTTGTGTACAAGTGCAATCGAGTGTTCGCGTCTCACTGGGAATAGGATTAGGAACGTGCGTGGCTATATATACGCCTCTGGTCATTAGGTTTAAACGCATAACAAATAGTCTTATGCCGTTGTGTGTTTGGAGAGCCCTAATCCAGAGCGAGTGCCTTTCGTTCCCCGAGCCATTTCGTGGAGTTGTTCTCCTGTGCGAAGCACGACTTCTTCTTCCCATCACCGAGATGCAACTGTCAGGCGGTGGTTCCTACGGTTTTTGTGCTGCACTGGTAGCAGTGCAACGTGACTATGTCGAGCGCGAGTGAGACGTGCAAGTTCTAGGTTCGTGTCGGATCAAGACTGGGAGAACGATGCCTATCCACGAGGATTGCGAGACACCGATTTCTTTAAGTATTACATTCGTTTCTCAACGAACGATCTGGTTTGCGAATCTAACTCCTTTATTTCGGTTCTCCTACTTTGTTTGATCTTCGTTTCTTATTTTGGATCTGTCTGAAATTGTTAATTACATTGCACCTGTAGTTGTTGCATGAATTTATTAACAACATCACATTCGTCAAGTACGTGGCTCGGATGATCTCCTCTGTCATCGCCATCCTCTTGATCGATACCAAAGTCTTTAGAGTAGTAATGACGGTATCCCCATTTCCCATCCTAACTGTCACATTATAAAGGGTTACCTGTAACTCCTTATTGGCATGATTCCAGCTTCTGGTTTCCTCATCCATCACCTCGTACTTCTTGACTCCCTCCAGATGTGTCGATTTTGGACTTGAACATACTACAGACCTTGTCAAAGTTGACTTTGGTTGTAACCTTCAGGGAACCAATCAGCTCAGCGATCACGGTGAGGACTCCGTTGACGTCGACTTCGAAGATGTACTCGATGGCGTGCTTTCCGGCTCGTGCTGGAGGGATGCCGTGGATTATGAATTTTCCGATGACGTTGTTGTCCTTCACCATCCCTCTCTCGCCTGCGTAGATGAGCGAGGTGATGCTGGTCTGGTTGTCGTAGAGTGTAAGGTATCGTGTTCTAGGCGTCACCTTGGCTGGGAGAGGGGTGTTTCTGGGTACTACTACACTAGTCAACCCACCTGTGATCTCAACACCAAGTGAGAGATGATATGGCATAAATATTCAGCGATGAATGACATACCTTTCAGCAAGAGCTCAAACTTCTTCTCTAGAAATGTGATCCTCTGTTGGATTTGGTCATGCGTGGTACCCCAATCCTAGGGAAAATGATATTTGTGAAGAGCTTAATTGCAAGATTGGAATTGCTTTTGACTGTGAGGATTTCCTCAACCCACTTTGATACACAATCCATTACAATAAGAATGTTGGAGTATCTACAAGAAGGGGGAATGGTCCCATTTATTCCACTCCCTAGATATCTAGTATACCTCATTCCATATGTCAAAGGCATGTTGTCATGCTTCGAAATGTTTTTAGATCATTGGTAGTGAACGCAAGAAAGGACATACTCATAAGAGTTTTTGAACATAGTAGGCCAATAGAATCCATACTAGAGAACTTTCAAAACTATTTTCTTAGCAGTCATGTGGACACTCATTGGACTCAAGTGGTACTTCTCAAGGATTGCATGCCCTTCTTCTTTAGTGGAACATATTTAATATAGTTCATCTGCACCCATGTGGAATAGATACATCTCATCCCAATAGTAGTTCTTGACATCATGTAAGAATGTTTGCTTGGAGACTCCTACATACTCAGGGTGCACTACTCTTACATCAAGGTAATTCCCATAAAGTCTACAAACCATGTACTATTAGAAGCGGCCTTAATGAGTTGATCAACAAGGAGAGTGAACAATTGGGTATTATAATTTTCAAGGATATGATTACGGCTGAGATGATCAGCTACCATATTCTTACTTTCTTTCTTATCATGGATTTCCAGATCAAATTCTTGCAATAAGAGGACCCACCGAATCGACTTGGTTTTGGCATCCTTCTTCTTCATCAAGTATACGATGGCATCTTGGTCGATGTTGATAGTCACCATTGAACCAACAAGGTATAATGTAAATCTATCAAAGGCATAAACAATGGAAAGTAGCTCTTTCTCAGTCATGTCATAGTTCCATTTTTCTTCATCTAGTGTCTTTGAGGAATAGTAGATGGTGGTGATTCCTCTTATCAATTCACTAGCCTAACACTGCTCCCATTGTGTAGTCTCTAGCATCACGCATGATTTCAAAAGGTTGAGACTAGTCTGGTGCTTGGATGATGGACGTGGTAGTGAGTGAAGCCTTCAGGTTGGTGAAAATATCCATAAAAGAAACATCATAAGAAAAACAACAAAGAATATTTTTTATTGGCTTTATAATTTTAGAGAAGTCCTTGATGAATCAGTGATAGAAACTTGTGTGACCTAAGAAATCACAAACTTATTTGATTTTTGATAGTGGTGCAATCTTTGAAATGACTTCAATCATAGATTTATCAACTTAAATCCCTATATTTATCACCATGTGGCCAAGGACATTGCCCTCCTTCACCATGAAGTGACATTTCTCCCAATTCAAACACAAATGTGGTTTTTCACATTTTTCTAGAAGAAGAGATAGGTTGTGCAAACAGTAGTCAAAAGAGTCACCATAAAAAAATGGTCTATGAACACCACCATTACATTTCTTGTCAATCCTGCAAATATAGATGCCATATAATGCTATAAAGTGGTGGGGGTCTCATAAACCAAGGGGCATCCTCCAAAAGGCATATGTGCCAAAAGGGAAATGAAAATGATTTTCTCTTGGTCATCGGGATAGAGCTAGCTGGTTCTCCCCAATATGTATTAAATGTCAAATTATTTTATTATTCTTTTGGGGATAGAAGTTAGATTAGTTGTCAAGATAGAAAAATAACTCTTGGCATGCCAAGCACTCAAGAATTTTACCATTGAAGACAAAGGGGAAGCGATCCTTCCTTGTAGCTTTGTTTAATTTTCTATTTTCAATGCACATCCTCCACCCCATTGATGGTGTAGGTTAGGATGAGCTCATTTTTTCATTCTTCACTACAATGGTGCCACCATTTTTGGAAACAACCTACATAGGGACTTTGAAATGGGAATTTGAAATGGGGTAGATAATAGTCTTGATGTGAGCAATTCAATGACCTCTAGACAGACTCCCTCACTCATGTTGGGATTTTTTTTCTTGTGAGGGTCTATAGAGGGTTTTTAGTCCCTTACCATAGGAATCTTGTACATATAGGTTTCTTTGTTAAAACTTTCTATATCAATCATTCTATAACCCAAGGCTTCCTTTATCTTCATCAACTCAGTCGTCGACTTGTCTTCTTATTTTTGTGTGAGATTGGAATTTATGATCACCAAGAAAAGAAAAGCATACTTCAACCCCTTGGATAGGGATTTCATATATGGTTCCCTATGTTTTTATGATTTCAATTCAATGATAGATATCATTTTTAATTCTTAAAATTCAGCATTGGGTTCATCTTCAAAGTGTCAAAATGAAACTTACATTGGCTGACATGCTCATCATCTAAAATTGAACCGTCTGGAATGGTAGTGGTTGTTAGAAAGGGGTCTTTTGTTACTTCACAACCTTTTATAAGATGAGATATGTTGTTAATGAAATAAAAGCAATAAGATTTCCTCATGGATGCTTGGTACCTTCATGCTTTCAAACACTTATAATCTGAATGTTTCCCTTCCTAACCTCAAAAGAATGGTTCTTGAATCTACATCAATCAAGGCTCAACTATATATATTTATGGGTAGATGAATATGAGATGATATTGAAGGTCCTCCTTGATGTCCACAATCACAAAGTCCCAAGAGACATGGGCATCAATGTCCTCTATGATACCCATGGGCTTTATCATGGAGGAATCTACTAGTTGAATATTCATGGCATTGTGAAACATCTTATTGAATTCCAATATGTGGAATAAGATGTATGACATGATACATATGTTGGCACTTAGATCTACAAACCCATTTCTACACAATTGACACCAAGGTAGCAAATAATCTCAAAGGAGATGGATCCTTTTAATTCTTATCCATTTTATATAGGATGATGTAAACAGTTTTTTTTACTAATTTTACTGTCTCATACTCCTCAGTGGTGTACTTCCTGGTCAACTGAGTTGTTAGATATTTGAACCAAGCTGGAATTTTAGAAAGTACATCAAAGAAGGGGATGCCCACATGAATCTTCTTCATAGATTCCTTGACTCTCATAAATCTAGCATCAAATATAGTTTGCTTGAAATGTGCCTGATAGGGGGCTTTGTCTTGTAAACCAGCACATCAAGCCCAATAGAATCAACTTTTGGTTCTGCAACACTAGTAGTTTTACTTGCATCAATATGAAGAACTATCTCATGTACCGATTCTTTCTCAACCATCATAGTTTCAATATCATCAAAACCAATAGGACCAGTGGATGGTTTCACTGGAAGAGGAGGATCATATATGTTTCTCGAACATGTAGTAATAACCTTAGGATGCTTGGTATTATTTGTAGGTTTCCCAAAAAAGGAACCTAAATGGTGCATAGGAATGTAGATAGTTGGGCCAATTCAGATCAATGTATTTTTGGTAAGCTTGATGATTGGAGAGCATGGTATGTTGAATGTAAATAATTGACTTTTGAGATTGTAGGATCTTTTCAATGGTTAAAAACTTATCATCTATGGAAGAAGGAGTCAGTATGATATTTGTGGAACTTGGTTAGGATTCTAAACTTGTTACCCTTGATTGTAGCCACTATACTGAAAATAGCTTCTGTCATTGACTTGGTTCGTAATGTTTTGTTGTTGATTCTACTGGAACTTGGGAGGACTACAACCTTGATTTTTTACTTGAGTTGACCACTGATGTGATGCATTCTTTTCTCATGTTGGATTTCCATACTTGAAATCGGGATGGTTTCTAGATTGTCTTGGGTTGTATTAGCATTGGCCACAAATTATGCGGATGGACTTGAGGTCCTCCATCTACCCTTGTTTGTCTTGCACCTGGTCATTATTCACCATCATAGTATACAAAAGATAGCAACTGAGAGTGGAGTGGTCATGGCCTTTACAAGCCTCAGAGGAGAGGTTTGTAAACTAAACTTATTTTTGTAGATGTTGTGGTTGTCCTCTTATTTCATATGAATTGGAAGAAGACACAAGTATTTCACATTTCAAGGATAACTTCTTGAGGGATTCCACTATAGATTTTAATTCTGAACTATATTTAGCCTTGTCTAGCTTGAGGATACCTCCTTATTCACGGTTGGAATGGGACCAAGACTAATTTTTAGATCTTCCTTTGACAACTTCCCATGCGTTGTCGATGTTTTATAACATGAACTTTCTTCCGAATGAGGAACCTAGAACTTTTTTGTGTCATCAGAAACATACCTATAAAAATCTCTATCAACTAGACCTATGAAATTCCATGGTGTAGACAATGGTGCAAAATCTCATTGAATCTTTCCTAAGCCTCAACTAATGACTCACCTAGGGCCATGCTAAACTACACAATATGGCCCATGATTTGCTAAGTGAAGGAGGTAGATAATGCTTCTCTAGGAGCTTGGACTGGAGACCCTTGCATTTTTTGATGTTTTGTCCCTCCATGGCATTATACCAAATCTCTGCCTTGTCTATTAAAGAAAACTTGAAAAGTTAGAGTTTAAGGACATCTTCAAAAAAGCCATGTTTCATAAATGCCAAGTTTCTTGTTCAAAGCGTAGAGGTCAACAAACCACTGCGTGTGATCTTGGCATCATTTCCTCCATTGCTAGCAAAGGCACTACATTATAACATTGTGATGCATTGTTGTAGATCTCAATTTGAGGGGAGTTGATGGAAGGAGGCACTAAGGGATTGTGTTCATTAGTAGTCTTAGGGACAAAGAAGTCCTAAAGATGCATCTACCATTCTTCTTCAAGTGATGATGATGGATCTATTCTCAAAAGCTATGACTGCCCTTTTTTCTTAGACAAGGGATTCTTTCTCGACATCCATAGCCTGATTCACCCTGTGATAGATCTCTTCCTTGTTCATCCTATTTCAAAAAGATTCAGTCTAGTAGTGAAAGGTTTTGTCGATCTCTATATTTTACTCAAAATTTTATAGTCAATTATTTAATAGCATCTCATGCACCTTTGGTACATCAATGGAATGAGAATTTGAAGTATATAAGAATGATTATATAGTGGGAAAGAAAATCATAGTTGTTCAAAACAATATGGTTTGAAGGCTCCTCCCAAATGCAACATTTTAATGCCACTCTATTATACACACAAATTCCCTTAGAACAATTATCCTAGGTTTTAAAACTTTATCACAATCACAACTCACTCACCTACAAGATGGTGGATAAGTTTTAGCATAGCAAAGGGTTGGTCCTAAAGTACAACATTTTAATAAATCACGTTCAAACCAATCATTAAGAATAATATTTAGAACCATTTGTTTGAGAATAATATAAACTATTGATTAAAAAGATTGCAAGGTAAAGAACATATCATAAATGGGTTGAAACCAATACTAAAGAACATTCGGATATCTAGGTTTCACCTCTATCACCTACGTACCTATCCAGGTCGTTGGAACTCAACAATCTTAGTAAGTGAACTAGGACCAAATGAATTTTCCTCCTTATGGAATATGAATTGCATGAGGACTAAAATACACATGAGTTCAAGGTATTGTTACCCACAATTCACAATTCAGTCATGATGTATGATCCTTTCTGTGATTGCATGTTGAATCCTACACATCCATTCAGGGATATAGTCCTAAATTATATGGTCTCTACACCTTAGAATTATATTAAACATGATAATTGAGAGATCAATTCAAGAACATAGCATAAATTGATTGAAGAAAAAATTAATATACATAAGAAAGTTGAGTTTGAAAACAACTAACATAGAGTTTGGAAAATGGGGCTACTCCCCATGCCTCAATTAAAAGGTTTGCTCACTTATTGTCATGGAAATTACACAGATACAAGAAGATATAGGACATATAAGGTCACTAATGGAGAATAAAGAAGCAAATATAGGTATTTAACTTCAACAATTTGCTATGTCCATACTAGCTCAAAGAATTCCTCTAGGATGGTCTTCTTCCTTTTCTTTCTCCTCTTTCTCCCTACTCCAAAACATGCCTTGGTCTCAGAGTGAATGGAATGTGCAATAATTAGGTCAAACCTCTCTTTTGTTTCAAAATAGTCTCCTGTCAGAGGTTGTGTTATTTTTTATCTTTCTACCACAATGATCTGGAGACCGGGTAGTTTACTCAATCAATCACCCACTTGGCTATGTGAGTTATGGACTTTTGGTTGATCAATCATATTGATTGATCCCCCAATCATCATTCTAATAAGTCTTATAGAGATTAAGTGGATTGGTTGATCTAAGGAGGAGATTTGACCATTAGCTGGAAACTTGAAGTTGTTGAGGGCTTCTAACTTTGGAGGCATATTTGCTGGTTGGCCGACTAGCGAGGTGGATCATCTGATCAACAAAATATTTGAGGCACTCTTTTATAGGTGGATTAGCTAATCTAGAGAGCAAGTTAGTCGATCATTTAATCTCAAAAATTTATTAGATTAAATGTCAATTTTGATGACCTTCTGATAAAATGATCAATGAATGGGATCAACCAATTTGATGGTCAAACTAAAGATGGCTTGGATGAGTAGGTTGGTCAGTCGATCAAGGGTCATGCACTACTACAGAAACAACGTTCAATGTCGCTTTTAGAGGCCTCAGTTTTTTTAGTACAACTGATGTTGTTAACATTAAATGTTGGTTAATAAGGACATCCGATGTCTATATTTGAAGACCATCCAGACACGGGTATCTCTTTTCATTTAGTATCGGTTGAAGAAAAGAAACCGACGCCTAAAGTAGCCTACGAAATCCAATTTTTTCGAGCAAAAAAAAATTGCGCCAAAGTATCAGATACAACGTCGGTGTTTTACCTAATAACTGACACTGAATGAAGATAAAATTTGTGCCAAAAGTTCCAATATGGGCGTCAATTGTCTTAGCATAACCGACATTATAAGGGTGCGCGTGCCGTCCCCGCCAAAACAATTAGGGTAAAGGAATGTCCAATTGGATGTTGGTTGTCTTGGATAATCGACACTTAATAATAAAGGTGTCAGTTTTTATGGATAATTGATTCCTTTTAGTAACTTAATAGCCCCACAACAGTAGACTCTTCCCCTTTCTTCTATTTCATCGATCGATTTTTTTGCTGCGTTGTCGCCCGCCACCTGTTGTTGTTGTTGCTGCTGCTCTCCTCACCGACACCGCTGTTGCTGCTCTCCTCGCCGGACTTCTCCTGCTCTCCTGCTCGCTGACCTTCTCCTGCTCGCCGACCTTCTCCTGCTCTCCTGCTCGTGGTTCGTTGCTCTGATGCCTGCCTTCTCCTGCACCGTGCTTCGTTGCTCCGGCACCTGCCCCTGCTCTCTTCTCGCCCTGCTCTCCAAGCCACTGCTCTCATGCCCAGGTAGGCCACTTCCCTTCTTCTTCCTCCACCTCTTCTTCCTCCTACTCCCTCTCCTTACCAAATGGATAAAAGCAAGGTCACGACCGTGTGGGCTGGCCACGGTCGTGGCCAGCCCACACGGTCCTGGCCTTGCTTTTATCCATTTGGTAAGGAGGGAGCAGGAAGAAGAAGATACATTTGTAATTGAATACTAATGCTTGACCTAATTCTGTAGATTTTGATGCATGTTGAATTAAGATATTAAAACCCTAATACACATTTCACCATAATCTTGAATTAACTATATTGCTAAAATCTTGTGATTAATCTATGTAAGATATTAAAACCCTAATGTTAAATCTCTGATTTTGTAGTGATGTGTCACCCTAACATCTACATGAATCCCTATTGTATGATGTAGATTGATGATAATGCATGAGCTAGTTTGAAATTTTGAAATCAATTATGAATCTCTCCATCCCTAGGTCATAGTAATTTATGTGTAATCTTTATCTTGATGATGAACATGAATGGACACTCAAAATGTTGAAATCAATGTTATAGAATGACATCACATGTATTTGCTGGCCTAGAAACCCGTCCAAGATTTACTCATTAGGAGTAAATCTTGGATAGTCCCCAGTTTTGGACTGTTCTTGAACACCTAATCTCACTTAGGATGTAAGTGTATAATGTGTATTTGGTTTTCAAGAAAATTTTAGTAGCATTTCCCCGTTTATTCTCTAAGTACATATGTTCTTAGAGAACAGTGGGGAAATGCTGCCAAAATTTTCTTGAAAACCCAATACACATTATACACTTACTAGTGAGATTAGGTGTTCAAGAATGGGATAGGTGGTACACATTTATTATATATAAGAATGACAACACATGTCCCTAGACCCTAATCTTGTTGTAATATATACTTGTTTTCTCTTTGATCATAGAATGGATAGATCATGGATGTCCATTCGCAATCGCTTCACCCCAGAGTTTATTTCTGGTCTTGACAAGTTTATTAGATTTGCCGAGGAACATAGGAGACAACCTGGAGATAGGTTCTACTGTCCATTGAGGCATTGAGGTAACAACTTGAAAGTCAGCACTGGTGACGAAATCAAAAGTCATGTCATGTGCAACAGGATTATACAAGGCTATACATAATGGCACTGACATTGAGAGATTTCAAACCCAAAACTAGTGGATGTTGATAGCATTGCTTGTGTGGAAGAAGAAATTGCCTCCGATGACGTAGATGTGAATGAACCAGTTCCAGTATACATCGTTGATGCGATGCTGGATAGTTGTGGGGTAGAGCACACTGATCCACCTCCCATTTTTAGAAACATTATGCATGATGTTGAGATATCGTTATACACAGGTTGTACTAAGTTTATGAAGCTTAGCATTGTGTTGAGATTGTATAAGCTGAAAGATAACAATAGATGGAGCGACAAAATCTTCACATCATTGTTGTCTTTGTTGAAAGAAATGCTTCCTGATGGAAACGAGCTGCCAATCTCAACATACCAAGTAAAGAAATTGTTGTGCCCAATAGGAATGGATGCCAAGAAGATACACACATGCCCGAATGATTGTGTATTATTTCAAAAGGAATATGTGGATCTGAAAGATTGTCCAAAATGTGGTGCGTCACGGTATAAATTGATGACTTCGGGGGAGTCCAAAAATGGTTCTCCTGCCAAGGTGATTTGGTATCTACCTATAATATCACAGTTTCAACGCTTGTTTTCCAATCTGATAGATGCAAAGAATTTGAGGTGGCATGCAGATGTTAAGAAAAAAATGATGGGATCCTACGACATGCGTATGATTCCCCACAGTGGAAGAAGATTGATCTATTGTACCCTGAATTTGGTGAAGAAGTTAGGAATCTAAGGCTTGGACTTTGTACAAATGGGATGAATCTGTATGGGGCATTGAGTAGCCAACATAACACTTGGCCAATCATGCTTGTTATATACAATCTTCCTCCTTGGTTGTGTATAAAAAATAAGTACGTAATGTTGTTGTTGTTGATATCGAGCCCTAAATAACCTGGAAATGATATCGATGTTTATCTTAAACCTCTAATTGATGACTTAAAGAAACTCAGGGGTGAAGGTGTGATGACCTATGACGCTTCATGAAGAGAGACATTTCGTTTGCATGCTATGTTGTTTTGCACTATTAATGACTTTCCAGCATATGGGAATTTGTCTGGATATAGTGTCAAAGGAGCTAAAGTGTGTCCTTTATGTGAAGAGAACACTGATTCAACAAGATTAAAACATGGTGGTAAGACTGTATATCTCGGTCATCGAAGGTTTCTTACAAAATTTCATCCATATCGTAGGAAGCGCAAAGCATTCAATGGATTGAATGAGGAACAGAGTGCACCTAAACCTATACCAGGGGAGGTTGTTTATGAAAGAGTAAAAGACTTTGTCAATGAATTTGGTAAGAGATCACAATGTACTATGGTCACATGGAGTGACAAATATTTATTCAAGAAGAAGTCAATATTTTGGGATCTTCCTTATTGGAGTTCTTTGACAGTCAGGCATTGTATCGATGTCATGCATGTTGAGAAAAATGTCTGTGATAGTGTCATTGGTACTTTGTTGAATATACCAGGTAAGACTAAAGATGGGCTAAAATCTAGATTGGACCTACGTGAAATGGGAATAAGGTCAGAATTAATAGAATTATGTGAAATGGGAAATCGGAGAACATACTTACCTCCCGCTTGTTACACATTGTCTAGAAAGGAGAAGAAAGCTTTTTGTGAATGTTTGGTAAATGTTAATGTGCCACAGGGTTACTCATCCAACATCCGTAGATTGGTATCAATGAAAGATCTGAAGTTGATAGGTCTTAAATCTCATGATTGTCACACTCTAATGCAACAAATATTGCCTGTGGCAATTTGATCTATATTGCTTAAGCATGTAAAGTTTGCAATCACCAGACTTTGTTTCTTTTTCAACAGTCTGTGCAGCAAAGTTATTGACCCTGATATTCTCGATAATTTGCAAATAGAAGTGGTTGTTACCCTATGTCATCTTGAGATGTATTTTCCTCCGTCGTTCTTTGATATCATGGTACATCTTGTTGTCCACTTGACTAGGGAAATGAAAATGTTGGGACCATTTTTCTTGCATTGGATGTATCCCTTTGAACGATACATGAGCATTTTTAAAAGTGATGTTCGAAACCGTTATCGGCCTGAAGGGAGTATTATTGAGGGTTATGTGGTGAGAGAGGTTATGGATTTTTTCAATGACTTTCTCAGTGGTAATGACACTCCTGGTAATGACAAGAATATTGAGGAGCAATTTGGCAAAGGAATTTTGGGATCACGGGTGAAAGTAATCATCCGTGAGCAGTTGGAACAAGGTCACTTGTATATTTTACACAATATGGACGAAGTGAGTGTTTATATAGAGGAACATACCAATTTCATCAAGAGATAATATCCTCGAGCCAATACAATGTGGCTTGCTAGAGAGCATAAAAACACATTTATTAAGTGGTTTGAAGATAAAGTCTTACATCAACTATCTCAAACACCAGATGATATTACTGAAACTATCAAATGCCTCACCTTTAAACCAAAATTGAATGTTATGTCTTATGAAGGGTATGACATTCATGGATTCACATATTACACAAAGTGCCAAGATGATAAGAGTATCGTCCAAAATAGTGGGGTCACCCTTCAAGCGTCGACTATGTTTTTTTCAAGTACAAAGGATAAGAGTCCACGTGAAGCTAAAATGTCATATTACGGTGTCATTGAAGACATATGGGAGTTTGACTACATAGATTTTAGAATTTCGCTCTTCAAATGTAATTGGGTTGATAACACCAAAGGAGTTATAGTGGATGAATTGGGTTTCACTTTAGTGAACTTTGAAAAGATTGGCGAGAAGGGTGAACCATTCATATTGGCATCACAGGCGAAACAAGTATTTTATATCGATGATCCTACAAATGATAAATGGTCGGTTGTTCTTCATGGTAAAAGACAGTTCATTGAAGATCCTATAGATGAAGAAGAGTACTATGATAAGTATGATGACTCCAGTCCATTCTCAGTTGGGTTGCCAACACCAGCAAATATTGAAGCTAATGATGACTTGTATGTGCGCGGAGATCACAATGAAGGATTGTTAATTGATAAAAATTCGGAATATTAGAGGCATGTTTATATTTTTTTATATGTTTTATTTTACTGAATGTGAACTTTACAATGTGAATTACTTTACAATGTGAATATGAACTTTACAATGTGAATTACTTTACAATGTGAATTACTTTACAAAGTGAATGTGAACTTTACAATGTGAGCTTTACAATGTGAATTACTTTACAATGTGAACTTTACAATGTGAATGTGAACTTTCAGATGGCTGAGCATTCTCCTGATGACCGTGTTGATGATTACCATGAGGGTGAGGACATCAATGTGCCGCCTCACAATGTAAGTTTTAAAAATATATCATATTTTTATATCTACATGTCCATTTATAGTTATATCCTGTAAGTGTGTTTATTTTGTCAAATGTTAGGTTGATGATGCACATGTACCCTCTGAAGCACTTGAGGCACTTGATGAGCAGCACCAAAAAGTTGACAAGAGAAGGGGCATCACTATGATGAAGAAGTTAATAGCGCAAAGGGGCAATGTACCCAAACTTGGTGTGGATTTTGATAATGTAGGAAATGCAATTGGAGTTCATCGCAATTCGTTTGTTTCATATCTTGGGTATGTTACTCGTAGCCATTGTGATTGTAAGATAGATTCCTGGCATAAAGTTCCTAAGGGGAAGAAAGACATAATATGGAAGGATTTATGCGTGAGTTATTATTAATTTGCAATTCTATTTTGTAGATTACTAATTTTTTGGATACTAGTTAATAGCAATTCTATTTTGTAGAGTATATTTGAATTGGATGAAAAACTGCATTGTAAATGCATGATGCAACACTGTGGAAGATTCCTAAGGAACTATAGGACAAATCTCACCCGAGAATACATAAAAGAAGGTGACCAGAGGAAGAAGACAACCACTGAATAGTGGAACTTCCTGGACCAAGAAGAATGGGACGCGTTTGTTGCTTCAAGACAAACTGATGAATTCAAGGTATTAGGCGTCACTCCCAATTTAATTAATATATGTTGTATTCACCTATTCAAGATTAACATTTAGTGTTACTAACCAAATCATTAATGTACATACTAACTAGGCCATCAGTGAGGTACAAAAAGCAAGGCGTGCACTAAATGTGCATGACCACACAATGGATCCAAAGGGGTATGCAGGCATTCACCAAAGACTATAGGCTGAGTCTACTGCTCAGTGTGCTTCTACTCAGGAGTCCTCTACTATAGGTACCATACCTCTACCTCGCCATGATGTCTGGATAGCTGGGAGGCAAAATAAGAAGGGAGAAATAAGGAAGCATGCAACTGCTGCGGCGGCTGCAAAAATGGTAAAATACAACTCTTAGAGCAATCGTTCGAATATTGGTTATTTGTGGTGTTTACTTAATTACAAAAAAAATTTGGCGATTAGCAGGAGCTGCACGAGCTGAGGAAACAAGGCAAGTTCATCCCTAAGGGCATAAGAGATGAATTGACAGTTGCTCTGGGTAACCCAGAGCATCCTGGACGTGTTAGGGCTACAGGGCTGAATACATCTATGATAGAGCTATGGATAAGGTGAGATCTTCTTTATACATCCATATACCTTGTGTAGGATCTGGTGATCTGGTTTCTTATTTATTAATGCATACGTAATACATGTTTTGCAGCTACTTAGACAAGATATGTGCAGATTTTTCATTCGAACATGTAGGATTTTTTATTCCATCGTTGATTAGTCTAGTAGCTAAAGACCCACCGTCAGTTCAACAATACTGCTGTGATGCTTTTATAAATTTTGGTCAAAATAAGAAGACAGTGATAATAGCTCCATTCAATGTGGAGTAAGTTTACTTTGCTTATAATTTGGACTTAAGAAAATTACATTTTTATTTTGGATTTTGATTTATTAATTTTAACTTTTTTACCTCTAGTGGTATGCATTGGGAGTTACTAGTTATTGTCCCCGAGACGTTCACTGTCTATTATCTAGATCCTAAGGGGACTAAATTGAATTCAAAATATGGACACAAAATGAAAATGGCATTATTCCGGTGAGAAATATTTCATTTTCATATCTGTTAACATATGTTATTATATTACTATTTAATTATGCAATGTACTATGTTACATTAACATGTCGGGGTTTAGATGAGTTCAAAAAGGCTGGAGGAAAGGTCCCCAGGAAAAAGAACCAACAAATAATTGGGAAAAATGTGGAAGTAAGTCGCCGACTGCAATGTATATATTATTTATGTGAACAGTGCTTAATTAGTTGTATTTTTTAATATTTTGTATGTTTTAGTTTATAGTGTTCTACACAAGACAACGGATGGTCATGTGCATACTATGTGATGCGATTTATGCACATGATTATCAAATATGCCACAGTGGACATCGATATCATTCCTGAGGTATTATATATAGTCTCATTAGATAATATGAAATATATCAATCTTATTTATATATTATTAATTATATATATACATCATTCTCTTTGCATGTGTTTAAAACTGACCACACTACAGGAAAGGCCTTACCAGATGTACATGCTCCCTATACGATGATAGAATTAAATGATGTAAGAGAAGAATGGGCAACAGCCATACAAGTAGTGGGGATTTTAATATATAATTGGTATGTTGATAGTGAATAATGACTAAAGAATGATATTTTGTAAATGAATCTCTGAATTATAATATGTGTGAATGTTTCTACATGTCTGAATGTTTCTACATGTGTCTGAATATTTATACATGTGTGAATGAAATTGCTGGCTGCTATATGAATGTTTCTACATGTGTGAATGTGAAAATACATAGTCTCTACTATTAAACATGATAAAAAAATTCATCAAATGTGTGGCAGCGGAAGAAATAAAACTTGACTTCATTCAAAATGTATAAAGAGTACATTATAAAAATTTCCCAAATGGGAGTACAACTTTATAAAAAACATAGGATCTAGGTAGAGGAAGACTTAGACTAAGCCAATATTGTCTCCCAGCAAAACAACTTGTAAAGGTAACTATGATCATGCAAGCTATATGTTCCTTTTCTTCTTGTCCTATCCTTAGCCATAGGTTCACCAAGTTTCATCTGCGCACTCTGATCCTATACCTGGATGGTTGGGATCATTCAGCAAAAGAAGGATAAAAGTATGTGTCAATCAAAAGGAATAGGACAAGTAATAGCCAACAACATTGCATAATAAAAGATTCTCTATGCTACAAGAATTTAAGAGAATGAGACAAATATTCAAATAAGAAATAGAGAAGTGCCATAATCAATCACCACAATAATAATCACATAGCATGAATGATATTAAGACACAAAGTCATCTCAATGTAGGGTGAGACACCTACCGGACCTCACCAAGTGGCAGGGGGACTAAAACCCCAGTGCCTATATAAAGTGGCAGGGGGACTAAAACCCCAGTGCTTAATATAAAATGGCAGGGGGACTAAAACCCCAGTGCCCGGCAGGAGCACTAAAACCTTAGTGCCCTGTGGGTGGTTTGTACTCATGTACACTACATTGTCATTTGGCCTAAAATACATCATGCTTAATAGTCACTTGGCAGTAGTAATAAGTATAACAAGATTTGCAACATAGCATTGGGAGTAAAACCCAAGAATCAATATCAATAAATAGGCCATCATAGGCAACAACAACATCCAAGAACTCCAAGTAAATGAGCCAACATATGTAGTAGCAAGATTCACATGATTCAAATGAATGAGTCACAATGGCATAGAAGCATTAAATAAGTAAAGAGCCAAATAAAGTCATGTAGAAGGATAACAAGGCTAGCACATAATGAAGGTAGGGATGGATAAAATCCCAACATAAGGATAGGTGTGATTTGTACATATACATTCCACATTCATCATTCATTGATAAATAATAGGATTCACATACATAGGTGCCACATACACCAATAGGTTTTCACATACATGGGGATCACATTCCTTAGTTTCAATTCATTACCATCAAATTCACCAGTCTGATTGTATCCAATTCCATATTTCCCTAGTTGCAAACATTACACATGTATTATGTTACTTAAAGGTACTTTAAGTGTAAAATGTCCATATTTATAAACCATGGATTAAAACTTTGGATTTTGAGTCTGAAAATAGGGCCAAATGATTCCTAATATTTTTCTACTCGAGAAAACATATTTTTTTTTCAAAAACAGAGTTAAAACACTATTATAATCATTTTATAACACTTTATACATTTAAATTGGGGTTTTAATTAATTATAAAAATTAGGATGAAAAACAGGGTTTAAAACTTGAAAATTCGGATTCTACATGATTTTATCTTTCCAACGAGCATTTATACATATTTTTCCGATAACCGAGCGATTTACTACAAATTAAACAAAACTAACCAATTAACTGCTAAATGGGTAAAAAAAACAAGGTTTCGGATGACGAAACTGCCCCTGGCGAGAGGATCAGGAAAAGAGGGCGCGCGGGGGCAAAAAGGTAAAACACCACCCAAGCTTCTTCAAGCTCAGGTGCAGCCATGGTGCCGAGGTGGTGTATCTTGGGAACTTGGGCGTTTTTGCGTTTCTCAACCAAATCGGACGCACAAGTACTCGAAATGAAGAGAATTGAAAGAAGAACGCACTTGGCCAATAAATTTCGACACATGAGCACTCCAGCTCCGGGGAGAGGTGCCACAAGGTCAGCATCTAGAGCTCCACACCGTCGGCTAGATGTATGTCTTCAGACCAAATTGATGGGTTGAGAAAGTTGCTAAGGGGCCGAAGCAGCTGTGTAGGAGGATACTTATAGGTGGGGATGTCCGTGGATGCGAAATGGAGGTGGAGGTGAGAAGCCTTGGCCGGCGCCCCTTGGCGTTTAGGCTATGCCGCACCTCACTGGATGAATAATGTCTCAAACGAACTGGGAGGAGGAGACGAAGCGAACGGAGAAGAAATCTCGCAAAATGATCGAGTATACGAGGAGATCAAAGTTGAGGAGTCTAGGCCAACTTTACGTGTAACTGTCGGAGGTGGAAGATGAACTCTTGGCCCTTAGATCGTGATTGGGATAAATGATAGTCGTTGGATCTGCGTCCACAGTAGACCTGCACGGCCCATGCTTGCATGACAATCATTTAAGCCCAACTTTGGCTTAAATGATGTGTATAACTGATGTATTGATTGATTTTATGTCATACTTTATTAAAAACTTGTTTAATGCATTTGGGAGGTCAAACAAACTCCAAATGGCCTCAAATTTTAATCCTAGGTTTCTAATGATGTCTAGATTCATGATATATAATTATATTTGCATTTCACTCAACTTTTGGCCTCCAATAATTATTTTGATTATTAAAGCATATATTAATATAATGCTTGAGCAAATAATTATGTGTTGCTTTTATAAGAAACCCTTGGTTCCCAAATTCGAGATTTGGAGTCCAAGAGTCCTCCACCCACTAATAACATGCATTTGCAAGTTTTATTAGCCCATATTAAGAGTGAGGTATGAAGGTGGGTTATTATTCACCATTTTAATTTACACTATATTAAAAGCGTATAAAATAGTTTTGAGGGATCAAATCAACTCCAAAAGCCACCAAATTTGAACCATTAGCTCAAATTAAAGTCTAGAACAATGCTATGCAATTACTTTCTCGTTTTACTCATTATTTGGCCCTTAATAAATATATTGCTCATTAAAGTGTATATTAATATATTAAAATGAATGAGTTATATGAAAAGACTTCTTTTAATGGATTACATGAGTGAATTTCGAGATATACAACCATTATTAACTTTAAAATCAAAATCTCACCATTATATTCCATTTTGATATATTATTATCATTTTTTAGGAGAGAGAAGGAAAAGGGGAAATACTCTCATTAAACACTCAAATACACATTAATATTCATATCTTAGTCCAAAAAGATATAAGATCTCTAAAAACACATTATCCACTTATTTGCTCTCTTAAGTGTAAATTGTGCATATTAAGACCCAATTATTTCATTGTGTGGGTTATTTGTGCAAACACCCCTCCATTTATATAAATGAGGGAAAAAGGTAATTTCAACATTAAATTGTTCTCAAATTGCACAAGGAGTCCAAAAAGAATATAAAAGAAGGGAAATTTATGAAATTAGTCCAAAAGGACTTGAAAGAAATGAAAAGATAGAATATGGGTAAATTGTAGGGAAGACCATGAGATTCAATATGTTACAACACACCACCCCTTAAAGAGGATTTCATCCCCGAAATCACAACAAGAGGAAAGAGAGGGTGAGTGTGCAACTTCCCAACCTTAAACACTAGGTTATAACCCATAATCTAGGGTACAACACAAAATCTACATAAGTCAGGTGTTACTAAGGTTTCCAGAAAACCTATAACCTTTTATCAAACTCAAATTAACATTTTTTCCTTATTAGCATAATCTCCATCATGAAGAGGTATCATATTTATCATACTATCACTTGTGCCACATTTTATTCAAAACAATTACATCACAATATTATATCATGTGTATTTCCCTCATCAAGGGTTTAAAGCGAAATTAGGGTTTACTAAGCCATTTCAACATTAATTAATGTATTAGGTGAAAAACCTTAATAACATGAATTCATTTTCCATTATCCTCTTAAAACTATCATGTAGAATTATCACAAATTATTTTGTAGAAAAAGTTAATATTATCCAACAAGTTATTAAGCCTATAATAATTCCAAATAATGTTCATATTGTACATTGTCATATCATCTTTCATACTCATATTAATGACATCATTAATCATTGTCGTCCATTACACTTCATATTATAAATTATACATATTTTACTTCACATTAGGCATTTTATGAATATTTATGTGAATCCAATTATTCATTATCATGTTTGAGTCATTATACTCATTTTAGTGAATAGGATGTAACACATTAAATATTAATGAATTAATTCATATATCAAGTTATGATGAGGTGTTCATTAGAGAACAAGGTGATATACCTTATATATATTGATAACTTTGTGACTATAATCCATTTATATGTATCACGGTATATTATGTGATGATGACACCTAATGTCACTAATGTATCATGAAAGAATTAAAGATATATATATATGTATATGTTGTCAAGGCTATATGATTACACATTAGGGTTTAGGTCAACATCATCATTACATGTTAAAGCATCCTTAGGGTGCATTATCCATACACATTTTACCATTAGGGTGGCATAGTCAACGTTATGTATATTCACAATTAGTAATGAGTCACTCATAATTATGTGCATCAATAATATGTGAAGGTTCAAGCATATGAACTATCTCTATATGACTTACTACATATTCATGTGTGTATAAACAAACAAGTTGAATTACAAGTATAATGTGTTTGGTAAATTCTTATTGACATAAGTTATTATGTACATATGTCCACATAGATAGGGTTTCTAACTCCAAAGGTATTTGATTTTGCTTTTAATTGGGATTCCATCCTCCTAAAAAGGGATTTCGTCCTCAAAATCAGATTTGCAAAACCAAATAGGGTACCAACACCATTACCCTCACTCCACCCCTTAAAAGGGTCAACTAAGTCAAACTAATCTAAGGGTAAAAGGTACATAAAAATCAACAATATAAGGATTTACTAACCAAGCTTCAGGGTGTAACATAGGGTACACTAAACCCTAAACATAGGAGTATAAGGTATTTAAGGATGATTTTTGTGTAAGAGATCAAATCATCACTTATGGTTTTCCTAAGGTATTCAACAATTATGCAACATGCCCAAAGATAGACTATTTCGAGCTGTCTGTATCAGATCAGGCCAGGCTAGGTCATATGAGCTTAGGAGTCCATATTACCAAGCTAGTGGGGCGGAGGAAAATATTGCCAGCCCCCAAGCTCTGACCCTTTCTAGACACCATCACTTCAACTTATTGCTCTAGTAGCTTCTCAATAGACAATTCACCCAAAGTTGACAAATTTTATTTCTAATATGAAATTATTATGATCCTAAATCAAACTTTCATGCTAGGTCAACTCTAAGGTGAAAAACTTACTATAGGGAAACTATATATGATAAGCGTTCTATCTAGGAGGCAATTTTGAATTAGTAAAAAATCCGACTACCTTGATGATCTGATACCATGTTGTAAAGACATAGTCTCTACTATTAAACATGATAAACAAATTCATCAAATGTGTGGCAGTGGAATAAATAAAACATAACTTCATTCAAAATGTATAAAGAGTACATTATAAAAATTTCCCAAATGGGAGTACAACTTTATACAAAACATAGGATCTAGGTAGAGGAAGACTTAGACTAAGCCAATATTGTCTCCCAACAAAACAACTTGTAAAGGTAACTATGATCATGCAAGCTATATGTTCCTTTTCTTCTTGTCCTATCCTTAGCCTTAGGTTCACCAACTTTTAGCTGCGCACTCTGATCCTATACCTAGATGGTTGGGATCATCCAGCAAAAGAAGGATAAAAGTATGTGTCAATAAAAAGGAATAGGACAAGTAATAGCCAACAACATTGCATAATAAAACATTCTCTATGCTACAAGATTTTAAGAGAATGAGACAGATATTCAAATAAGAAATAGAGAACTTCCATAATGAATCACCACAATAATAATCACATAGCATGAATGATATTAAGACATAAAGTCATCTCAATGTAGGGCGAGGCACCTACCAGACCTCACCAAGTGGCAGGGGGACTAAAACCCCAGTGCCTATATAAAGTGGCAGGGGGACTAAAACCCCAGTGCCTAATATAAAATGGTAGGGGGACTAAAACCCCAGTGCCCGACAGGAGGACTAAAACCTCAGTGCCCTGTGGGTGATTTGTACTCATATACACTACATTGTCATTTGGCCTAAAATACATCATGCTTAATAGTCACTTGGCAGTAGTAAGAAGTATAAAAATATTTGCAACATAGAATTGGGAGTAAAACCCAAGAATCAATCTCAATAAATAGGCCATCATAGGCAACAACAATATCCAAGAATTCCAAGTAAATGAGCCAACATATGTAGTAGCAAGATTCACATGATTCAAATGAATGAGTCACAATGGTATACAAGCATTAAATAATTAAAGAGCCAAATAAATGCATGTAGAAGGATAACAAGGTTAGCACATAATGAAGGTAGGGATGGATAAAAGCCCAACATAAGGATAGGTGTGATTTGCACATATACATTCCACATTCATCATTCATTGATAAATAATAGGATTCACATACATAGGGGCCACATACACCAATAGGTTTTCACATACATAGGGATCACATACATAGGAGTCACATACCTTAGTTTCAATTCATTACTATCACATTCACCAGTCTGATTGTATCCAATTCCATATTTCCCTAGTTGCAAACATTACACATGTATTAGGTTACTTAAAGGTACTTTAAGTGTAAAATGTCCATATTTATAAACCATGGATTAAAACTTTGGATTTTGGGTCTGGAAATAGGGCCAAACGATTCCTAATATTTTTGTACTCGAGAAAACATATTTTCTTTTCAAAAACAGAGTTAAAACACTATTATAATCATTTTATAACACTTTATACATTTAAATTGGGGTTTGAATTAATTATCAGGTTTAAGATGGAAAAAAGGGTTCAAAACATGAAAATTCGGATTCTACATGCTTTTAGCTTTCCAACGAGCATTTATACATATTTTTCCGATAATCGAGCGATTTACTACGAATTAAACAAAACTGACCAATTAATTGCTAAATGGGTAAAAAAAACAAGGTTTCGGATGATGAAACTGCCCCTGGCGAGAGGATCAGGAAAAGAGGGCGCAGCCATGGCGCCGAGGTGTATCTTGGGAAGTTGAGAATTTTTGTGTTTCTCAACGAAATCAGACGCACAAGTACTCAAAACGAAGAGAATTGAAAGACGAACTCACTTGGTCAATAAATTTTGACGCACGAGCACTCCAGCTCCGGGGAGAGGTGCCGCAAGGTCAGTAGCTAGAGCTCCATGCCATCGGCTAGATGCACGTCTTCAGACCAAATTGATGGGTTGGGAAAGTTGCTAAGGGGCTGAAGCAGCTGTGTAGGAGGATACTTATAGGTGGGGATGTCCGTGGATGCGAAACGGAGGTGGAGGTGAGAAGTCTTGGTCGGTGCCCCTTGGCATTTAGGCTATGCCGCACCTCACTGGATGAGTAATGGATCAAACGAACCGGGAGGAGGAGACGAAGTGAACGGAGAAGAAATCTCGCAAAATGATTGAGTATACGAGGAGATCGAAGTTGAGGAGTCTAGGCCAACTTTATGTGTAACTGTCGGAGGTGGAAGATGAACTCTTGGCCCTTGGATCGTGATTGGGATAAACGATAGCCGTTGGATCTATGTCCACAGTAGACCTGCACGGCCCGTGCTTGCGTGACAATCATTTAAGCCCAACTTTGGCTTAAATGATGTGTATAACTGTTGTATTGATTGATTTTATGTCACACTTTATAAAAACTTGTTTAATGCATTTGGGAGGTCAAACAAACTCCAAATGGCCTCAAATTTTAACCCCAGGTTGCTAATGATGTCTCGATTCATGCTATATAATTAGATTTGTGTTTCACCCAACTTTTGGCCTTCAATACTTATTTTGATTATTAAAGCATATATTAATATAATGCTTGAGCAAATAATTATGTGTTGCTTTTATAAACAACCTTGGTTCCCAAATTCCAGATTTGGAGTCCAAGAGTCCTCCACCCACTAATAATATGCATTTGCAAGTCTTATTAGCCCATATTAAGAGTGAGGCACGAAGGTGGGTTATTATTCACCATTTTAATTTACACTATATTAAAAGCGTATAAAATAGTTTTGAGGGGTCAAATCAACTCCAAAAGCCACCAAATTTGAACCATTAGCTCACATTAAAGTCTAGAACAATGCTATGGAATTACTTTCTCGTTTTACTCATTATTTGGCCCTTAGTAAATATATTTCTCATTAAAGTGTATATTAATATATTAAAACGCATGAGTTATATGAAAAGACTTCTTTTAATGGATTACATGAGTGAATTTCGAGATATACAACCATTATTAACTTTAAAATCAAAATCTCACCATTATATTCTATTTTGATATATTATTATCATTTTTTAGGAGAGAGAAGGAAAAGGGGAAATACTCTCATTAAACACTCAAATACACATTAATATTCATATCTTAGTCCAAAAAGATATAAGATCTCTAAAAACACATTATCCACTTATTTTATCTCTTAAGTGTAAATTTTGCATATTAAGATCCCAATTATTTCATTGTGTGGGTTATTTTTGAAAACATCCCTCCATTTATATAAATGAGGGAAAAAGGTAATTTCAACATTGAATTGTGCTCAAATTGCACAAGGAGTCCAAAAAGAATATAAAAGAAGGGAAATTTATGAAATTAGTCCAAAAGGACTTGAAAGAAATGAAAAGATAGAATATGGGTAAATTGTAGGGAAGACCCTGAGATTCAGTATGTTACAGAATGTGAAAATGAATGGAACTGCAAATTGCTACATGAATGTTTCTACATGTGTGAAAATCGAATGAAACTACAAGTTGCTAAATGTGTGAAAATTATAGTTGTTAATTTTGCAGGGTTGTGGCATGTTGTTGGCTGATATCAATGGATGTCGTAAAACCTATAGTTCATAACTGAACTGCAGGTTTCTCATCCTGCGACCAGCCACAGCAGGCCTGTAGACTGAAAACAAGAAAAAAAACATGAAATAGGCGTCAGTTATTTGTTTAAAACCGACAACAAATGATTACAACATCAGATAAATAATTATACCGAAGCCTAATGTATGTGATGTGGTGTCGATTATCAATAATAAACTGACACTGATGGTTCTGGCGTCGGTTAACCTACTAGTAACCGACATCGATTTCCCTAATGAGGCCAGACACCACGCCATGCTGCCAGCACGGTCGTGGCAGCAGGTGATATGGCATCAGTGTTCACTAATAAACCGACGCTGGAAATGCCCCAGATGGCGCCCTTTCTGTGGCGTGAATGTTTATGGTGTCGGTTTTAAAGCTAATAATCGACGCCTATACCCCCCTGCTGGCGCATTTTCGGTGGCGCGTGAAGGGTTGTGGCATCAGTTTGAGAACCGAGGCCTAATGGTTGGCCTTTTCGCGGCGCCCACATAGGTGTATCATTAAAACTGACACTAAAGGCCTTAAATAATTGATACTAAAGGTCGGTTATGTACTAGTGATGGTTTCCCGATCAACATGTGTGCCTTGTGCTTTTTAGCTCCAATCTACTATGAATTTGTTCCCAAATCATGAACATGATCACTAGGAAGGATATCCATCTTGTACTTGGTTAAAGTGTGCTTTCTTCTGCATAAGGGAAATAATTTCAATCAAAATCCAAATTTTAAAGGAAAAGAACAAAAATGATGAAATGAATGGAAGTATGGTGCAAATGCCAACCAAAATGAGCAAAACTAATATATAAATCACAATGAAAAGGTATATGCATATATGAATTGGGTGTATGATTTTTAATATTGATATTTTTTCATGTATGACCTGATTTTTTTTTTGGAAAAATACCACATAGACTGGTTACAAGAATTACCTACTATGTTGTGTTGGAATGAAAAAAACAGAGAAGGCATGTAAATCCTCTTGGTACAAAGGAAGAAGAGGAGGTGGACAAGTTTCCCAAGTGTAAATAGGGTCAGGATGCTTCAGACATTGCTTGTCCAACCAGTCCACTAGCTTGTTCTGATTCCTTTTCATGTAGACTACATTGAAGAGGGGAGTTGACTGACAAAGTTATTAGATGGCTTGAACCAGAAGTTGGAATTTCATAGGGGCTGGTTCAATCTTGTGTATCCAAAGTGTGGCATTACATGAATCTATCACTATAATACATGAAGGTATATCATGCTACTTTGTGTACTCTAGCGCATCCATGATGGCCAAGAGCTTCCCATTCATGGGGTCTCTGCCCTGCTCCATTTTAGCACTGCCATGAAACCATTGGCCTTTGATATCTTACACAACCATACTAATGTCTCTCAAATTCTCAACTTTGTTCATCATTGTTCCCACATGCAATATTAAGGCCATGGGATGTAGCACAAAATGGTCACTGATTGGAAGAGGCTTGAGCACAATATTGGGGTTGGATTCTCCTTGAAACGCCATCTTGGCTATATTGCAGGTTGACCATCAATGTGTTTCGATGACAGAAGGTATCATTGGCTTGTTTTCAAAGATGTGGATATTCATGTCTTTCCACAATCACTTGTAGGTGATCGTGAAGCAAACATTCTAGATATACACCTTACTCAAGGTCTTCAAGTTGTAGGTTAGCCACTCCAGGGGAGATGGCATATCAAAGAAGAGCATCACTTCACGTGTCATCAGTCTTCTTCATACTCTTGTTGCCACTGGGCAATCTCTAACTGCATGAAGGACAAATTCAACCGGACTTGGCATGTAGAGAAGTTTGCATCCGTGGCAAGCTTACTGATGAAGTGCAATTCATTGGTGATTAGGCAGTTTCGATGGATTAGCCATAAATTTATATCGATTCTTTGTTGAGATGTCAATGTCAAGATGTAAACATAGCTCTTAATGGTAGTTGAGTCATTAAAGTTCATGAGAACTTTGTAGGGTGAGTTGGAAGAGAAGGAGCCATCTCCTGAGTGCAGTGATATGTGGCCAGACTTCCCATAAGAAGGTCTTGGGGGAAGCATGCTATATATTGTGTGGACTGAAGCCTTGATGAACTAATAATTTAGAAAACCCATGTCCCAGGACCCCTCATCTGAGACTAGACAAGCCACCGACATGTCTTGGATATCATCAAGGATACTGAGGTTGGGCTTTAGACAGGGATTTATTTCATCGCCAACCCAAAGGTCATACCAAACATTGGTCCTTTGGTCCGTACTTGCTTCCATCCTCGAGTGATTCATAATGAAGGGATAGAGAGCTTTATTCCTCTCTAAGTGTGCGACCCGGAGGGGTTGTTGTCCTATTTCTTGGTATATTTAGATCACATGATATCCACCCATGGAGCAAGGTGATCTTAGACATAATCTTAGGAGAGCTTAGTAATAAGGTCCTTATTGAATTCCTTGACATATTTGACTCCTAGGCCACCTCAATTGGGAGGCCTGATGATGTTCCCCCAAACTACCAAATTTAGTTCTTGTATGTGTGTGATCCACTCCATATGAAGTTTATCGTGAGGTGATCGATTTTGTTGGTAATGGAGGATAGGAGAAGGACTAATTACATTGTGTAGCATGCTTGAGAAAGTAATATTGTCTTTCTTAAGGTGACTCACCCTGCTAGAGAAAGTAACTTGTTATGCCAACAGTTGACCTAGTTGTAAATTATATCGAGTAGAAATTGAAAATGCTCCTTACTCTTATTATTGAGTATTATTGGGCTATCTAGATGCCACCCCAAATTGGATGTTTTCTTTATATACAAAGTTTGACATACTCCCACTCTCAACTGCCTAGGTGTGTTAGTTGAGAAGAACACAAAAGATTTTTCATTAGATAGGAACTGCCCTAAAGCTTTAGCGAAGAGATGAAGGCATCTTCTGATAGTTCTCACTTGTTGCACCGATGCTTCATCGAAGAGAATGGTGTCATCTACAAAACTGATGTGAGAAAAGGAAAGTTTCTACCTGGTAAGGCTCACCGGCTTCCAAGAACCAAGGGTGACTCACTTGTTGATGATTTGGCTGGGGCATTCCACACAAAAGACGAAGAGTTATGGAGATAAAGAATCTCGTTGTTTTACCCCCACATGATGGCTTAAAGGAGCTGATGATCTCTCCATTCGTAGGATGGGGGTATTTCCTATCGTAATCAATTTCATAATGATTTTGATCATGTTGTGTGGAATCAATGTTCTAAAGAGAGTATCTTCAATAAAGGGCCAACTCATTTTGTCAAAAGCTTTCATGAGATCAAGTTTAGCAGTGAGATAATGCTTCTACTCCATAGAGTGGATGATTTCCTAGACCAAAACTATGTTGTCACCTATTTTGCAACCCATCATAAAGCTTAATTGAAAGGGAGAAATCCACGAAGGAAAATATGGCTTTAGTCTGGATGCGATAACTTTGGAGAGAAGCTTGGAGCATACATTGTTTAGAGATATCAGGTTCAAATGTGAACATGATTCTGGCTACAAAACTTTTGGGATCAATATCAATGTCAAGCTCGCACTCACAAGTTCAATATAGGAGCCTTCAAAAGGCTCCTGAATGAGTTTGCACACCTGTTGATAAAGAAGAGGCTAGTTCTTTTGAATGAAGGATGTATCAATTTCATCTAGACCAGGTGCTTTGAACGGCTCCATGGGACGGAGTGCTACCAGATCTCGTCACCTGTGGGTATGCTAGCTAGCTTCATCTTCTCTTGCTCTCTAACTGGCGGAAAGGATCCTATTAAGGAGGCACTTGCATGACGCCTCTCCTCATGGAAAAGTTCCTGGTACATGTTAGAAAAGAAAGATATAACTAAATGGTCTAAGTTGTCACCTTCCTCCACCAAAGTGTTTCTTTGGTCTTTTAGTTTAACAATTGTATTCCTTCTTCTTCTTACTTTCACAATATAATAGAAGTATTTGGAGTTGTTGTCACCCAACTTCACTCACATGGATCTCAATTTCTGCTACCAATCCATCTCCTCTCTTCTTAGAACTGAATCCAAATTGGATTGAAGGGCCACTAAGTCCTTTGCTATATTGAAGTCAAAATTGAGAGCTAGTTGTAAATGATTCCATCGAATATTATTATCGAGCTGGTCTTTATTCCTTCTATCTTCCTTCTTTGTAATGACCGGGCCCACTACCCAAAGCTCTAGTAGAGTTTCAGGAATGATGACTGTCCCCACAGACCACCACTAGCCTTAACTGCGTGCTTTGTCCTCACTCACGCGCATGCCAGGATCAACTTCCTGATAGGTCACCCATCCCAGTACTACTCCAAGCTGAGCACGCTTAACTATGGAGTTCTTAGTGATGGGCTCCCGGAAAAGGAGGTGCACCTTGGTGATATGGGTAGTCCAATCATTCCTTTTAAGATCAACTTATCTGAGGCCTCAAATCTTGGGATGTTACAATCTCCCCCACTTAGACTCTTGACGTCCTCGTTGAGTCTCAACTATATGGCCTCATAATCTGACCCCATTTCAGTGCATACCCACATTGGGCCATGGACACCCAACTCCCGATTACGGAATACCAGTACAAGGGTGGATACGTCAACCATGGACAACCCTTTCCTACATGCCTAGACCGCATGGCTCAAGACTGGCATGTCACATGCCCATGTGGGCCCCACCTACTGGAGGGGTTATGGCTCTGATACCATTTGTAATGATCGAGCCCACTTCCCAAGGCTCTAGTAGAGTTTTAGGAATGACGACTCTCCCCACAGACCACCACTAGCCATAACTGTGCGCTTTGTCCTCACTCACGCACATGCCAGGATCAACTTTCTGACAGGTCACCCATCCCAGTACTACTCCAAGCTGAGCACGCTTAACTATGGAGTTCTTAGTGATGGGCTCCCGGAAAAGGAGGTGCACCTTGGTGATATGGGTAGTTCAATCATTCCTTTTAAGATCAACTTATCTGAGGCCTCAAATCCTGGGGTGTTACATTCTTCCTCTTCTCGGACCAAGTTGTGACAGAACACATATGCTCCAAACCCGCACGATAAAAATAAGTATCAATGTCCCAATCATCTTGTTGAAATTTCTTGAAGCCATCCATCTCCTTCCAGGTTGCAGTAGTCCTAGGAGAAGATAGTCATCTTCGAGGTAGACTAGAAGTAGTTATCAGAAGAGGTACATGATCAGAGTGATTTCTCTCCAGTCATAGAATTAGGTCAACTAAACCAGAGTCAAGACATGGCCCATACCCAAGCTCCCTATCCAACCTTTCGTGGAGAAATCCCCTTTTGGAAATAATGTGAGATCCATTTGTATCTAAATCATGCATATTGCAGGCTGTAACCGCATCAATGAAATCTTTACTATTGCTTTGTTGAAGGTTGTGCTCCCAAACTTTTTATAATCGAACATAACCACCTTGAAATCACCAACCATGACCTAAGGAATGGTAATGGATGCTGCTACCAATGTGACATGATTTCACAAGAACTTTCAATTCCCTCTCATCATTCCCCCATACACAAAGGTGCATTAGAAATTTTTATCTAGGTAGAAATAATGATCTATTTATGGGAAAGAAGAATTTTGAGCCGCACATTAGCCTTCCATAACACCCAAATCCCCCCTAGAAAAACCCAACTTCTTGATGATTGAGTTAGACGTGGATCCACTGCATATTATTTCATACATACATAACACAAAACTTGATATCTATTGACTAAGTTCTTCAAAGTGTTCTGGGTATCATCATCATAGATATCATGAACATTATAGCTCATAATCTTCATTGATCTCCTTCTTCAAGAGTGGGCATCCCCATCTCTTGCGCCTCTTTCTCTAAGTCCAAGAGATGGGAGCTCTTCCCTCTCTTCCTCACACCCCGAGTCCCCTACATGGACCACCTTATTATTCCTAAAGTGGATGCCTGCAGTGGATTTATTTGGGCTTCTATACTTCACGTAAGCCATGCCTTGTTCACCTACATTGAAAGAATTTGTGACGAAGTTGTGGGCCTGTGTATCCGTCCCGACTAGTACCTCATCTCTAGAAGGGAAAGTTGCCATATGATCCAGATTAGAACTCAGAGTTTAGGGTGGTTTCATTGGATAATCTTGCACTCTTCTGGGGGTCTTGTGATGTTGGGATACGTTCAAATCTCTAGCTCTCCTAGAATGCTTGCCACTCTTCTTTCATTGACCAATCAAGATTTCCACTTCCAGTAACCCTTGCAGCGACATTGTCTGTGCCAATAACTTCATGAACCTCCTCTTCTTCTTCTATATCCTCCAGGCCCCAAAATTTGTTGGTCCCTTGGGAAGCCTTTTCTTGAGCTAAGGAAGCTGATTGCTTTCTTGGATTTCTTGGGATAGGTTTGGCGTGGATGTCTTCTGTGAAACCCTCACGGTGTTGCGGGCTCCTGGGAATTACATTTTTAGACTCGATGCTTGCCTTTCTAGAAACATTTTCCTCTTTAATTCTTTTCTTGTAGTCTTTCTCAATATGTCCTACCCTAGCACAATACATGCAGATTATGGGATATTCTCATATTTGACTTTGTATTTGATTCCATCTATCAAGATGATAGGGACCAACGAGTTTTCCATGTTGACTTCAACAGCTATGCACATGAAATGACCACATATCTGTAATTTGGTGTTCATATCGACCTTAATGGTCTTCCCTAGTCGGATTTCAATCTCCATTAGAAGTAATTTGTGGTATAGATGGATAGGAATGTTGGGGATACAAACCCATGCCACAATTCTTGGAGTAGAGGCAATGTTTGGTGAGAAGACCGATAACCACCTTTGGACCGTCAGGTATGAGTCAAAGAATGCCATAGTCCTCCCGCTAAGGCGTTGATGTAGTCATCCTCAGCTTGGAGTTGAATGATGTAGTAGTCATTCACAATGTAAATAAGATTGAAACCCCCTAAAGGATTCCATAGTACCTAGATTCTGTCACGTAACGTGAGGTAGCCTATCTCACGTGAGACTAGCTTGATAATTATGGTATATTTCCATGATTTTAGCAGTTCTTCCAAAGCTTCCTAATGGAGATGGAAGAGAGGGAAACCTTGTTCAGGAGAGACCTCAGTGTCAGACAATTGCAAATTAACGATGCACTCCTCGATGTTGATATTGATGAATTAATGAGGGTTTTTTGGGGATCCTTGTCCTACTGAATCCTTGTATGAGGCTCAGGCCGCATCCTAGAAATCTTGTAGGCCTTGTTTGTTGCCAGGAAGTAGCGAGAATTTCACTGCTTTGCTTGAAGCATCCATATCTGTGGATATAGTGCCCGTGGATGAGGAACCCTTCCCTCCTAGTGGAGGGGATGTTGATTTTAATGGGAGAAATTGAGGTTAGACCTGTGGATCCTAGTGGAATGGAGTTACACAATCAAGGAAACAGATCACCATCACCCTCATCTTCAGGAAATTCTCGAGCTCAATGGCATTCATCACCACTGCCAGTTTCCCTAGGGAATGCCCTAGTAACCATCCCAAAACTTATGTCTTTATTGAATTTTTTTCTTATGATTTGATATTTCCATACGAAAAATATTCACAATTTGTTGTGCATATATCCAAAATAACTCAAGTAGAAACATTATAAACAAATATGTGGAACAATTTATATATCATCAAAACAAGGGATTCATTAATTTAGACCTTAATTCAACATTCTATTTACCTACTTTTGCCATCAATTTGGTATTTGGATGACATAATTTCGGATGGTTTTAAGGATCTTGATGCATCATGTAATTATACCCTCTTTTATTAGTGTTATTTCTACTAAATTGATATAAAAGACTTAAATGGTGACTCTTACTACTTGTATTTTTTATGCTTTTGATTTAGAAACCTATAAATATACTTCTTGTTCACTTTATTCTTGAACAATATATGCACTTAGAAAAGTTGAATATTAGAAAAAAGGGTTCGCAAATAAAAGTGATGATTGTATGACCAATCTGTAAATTGTTAAAGCTTCCATAAAAGCCAAAGTAAATAATAAATGTACCTCAAATTTTACCCTTGACATTTGGTTGTCTTACAATACCTTCTACATCTTGTCCTGCAGCAATACCTTGACGAACTCCATTTCCAGTATAAGCAAGCCCTATAACTAATCTAGCAATAATAGCATAGGTAGAAGATATTAGTGGAATCATCAAAAGAAAAGTTCCTTACCCAAAATTTTCTATCTCATTAGCTAGAAAGAATTCATAGATTCTGAAATGAAATATGGGGTTTCCATGATGGATTTATCTCTTTTGTAAATGGAATATGAAGAGTATTTTCTCCTTTTTATCTAAATAAACCTCATAGAAATGCACATTTTTTTTGTTTAAGGATGAATGATCATGCTTGGATTGTAGTGAAGTTGACATATTTTACCCAAATTAACTCAATTTACATTTAAATCATAGTTATTTAATCTAAACTAGATATGCATTTGATAATTATACATGTATTTTTTTGGCCTACAAACCTATACAATATTTACTCATTAGGAGTAAATCTTGGATACTCTCCAATTTGGAACTAAACTTTAACTCATTATCCCACTTCAGATGTCAGTGTATAATGTGTGTTTGGTTTTCAACATATTTTTACTTTGTTTCCCTATTTGTTCCTCGAGTAACATGTGTAAGTGGACATTTTTCATTATATATCAGTGAACTTGGAGAACTAAGTGGAGTTACTTCTAGATATTTTCTTAAAAATTGAAAACAAATTATACACTTAGTAGTGAGATTAAGTCTTCAAGAATGAGATAGGTAGTACACATGTATTTGTTAATTATACTTGTATTTGATAATTATACATGTAATTTTTTGGCCTAGAAACATGTCCAAGACATACTCATTAGGAGTAAATCTTATATAGTATGTAGTATAGGATTGTTCTTGAACACTTAATATCACATAGTATGTGAGCGTAAAATGTTTATTTGGTTTTCAAGATATTTGAATAGCATTTCCCCTTCTATTTTCCACTTACATATTTAGGTGGGTATTTTCCATTGTATAACTACTTGGTGAACTAAGGAGAAATGATGTCATATTTTCATGAAAACCAAACACACATTCCACACTAAATAGTGAGATTTAATTTTCAAGAATATGATAGGTTGTACACATTCATCAATATGCATGCTAAATACTTCTAACAACAACTAATAAGTTTGTTCTCGATTAAATCATTTTAACTAAAAACATACCTAACATAGATTCAATGTTCATTTACCCTAATTTTCTATGTGATTAGATAATAAATCAAAGTTGTATCATGACATTCTAGAGTTTACAAGAGGCCTTCATGTGTTTATGAGAGTTGATGAGGACATAAGAGATGGTATATAGATAAGTTTTGTTGCCCATATAGGAATTATTGTAATACCTTGGATGTTGACATTGTTGGGGAACTAAAATGTCATGTCATATGCAAGGGTATTATAAATGATTATAATGAATGGTACTTCCATGTAGAAATTCCAATTTTGAGACCAAGAATGTCAATACTGATAAATTGTGGAAGAAGAAATGAGGAATGAAGTTGATGTATATAAACCAATAAAGAATGACCTGGTTGATGTGATGCTAAATCTATATGGGGATCATATTATTGATCCACCTTATCTAAAAACATTGTACATGATGATGAGAAATTGTTATATTTGGGTTGTATTGTTATCACAAGGATGATACTTCAGTTGAGATTATATATTTTAAAATCTAACAATATGTGGAATGGAAAACAAATCACTTTATTATTGTATCTATTTAAAGAAATTATTGTTTAAGGAAACAAGCATCTAATCTTGACATATAAGGCAAAGAAAATGTTGTTCCAATGTTAATGGAGTCTAATAATATACATTCTTGCCCAACTAACTTTGAGTTATTTTAAAAGGACTATAGAAAATCGAACAATGGTCCAAAATGTGGGATGTCAACATACACAATGACAACTTCAGGTAAGACCAAGAGTGACTCTCCTTCTAAGATGATTGGTCATTAATCAATAATACCACAGTTTCAACAATTGTTGTCTATTTAGGAAGGTGAACACGGTCAATCATGGAATGAATTAGTAAATGTAAATTATGGAGGGGTCTTATGACATGCATTTTGATTCATAATCATTGAATAAAATTGATGTATTGTACTGATAATTTGGTTAATAAATTAGGAACTTAAGACTTGTACTTTTTATTGATGTTATGAACTCCTAAGAGACATTAAGAAACCAAAATAGCACTGAATATTATGACATTTATATAGAAACTTCCTTCTTGGTTGTGTATGAAGAATAGGTATACCATGTTGTCAATGTTTATTTCCAAGAAATCATTGACATTAAAGTTTTCCTTCAACCTCTGATTGATGAATTATTAAAACTACATAAAGAGGATGTTATTACTTATAATTCCTCACCTGCAAAAAACCTTTAATTTTCATGATATGTTGTTTGAATGATTAATGACTCTCTATCTTATGTAAATTATTGTGGATTCAATGTAAGCATGTGCCAATATGAATAAACACCGGTTAAGTCTAACTAAAATATGGTGTTGTTTTTTTTATATCTTATACATAGATGATTTCTCCCACATGTGAATGTTGTCAAAGGCATCACAAAGCATTCGATGGATCAACTGAGAAATAAAGTGCCACTAAACATGTATTAAGGAATGATGTATATGAATGATAGAAATAAATTATCACTGTATTCAATAAGAGAGCATGTAGTACTCCCACATGTAATATGTATTTATAGAAGAAGAGATATATTTTTGACTCTGAACTCTGGATTATGACTAAACAGAATCCAGGTGACAAGATCACATAAAAAAAATAAAAATCTCCCTTTTACTTATTATCAAAACTACAAATATTTTCCTCTCTCTTCTTCTTAGGATGATCCCATTTGATAACAAAACCAACAATCAACTATTAACATAAACTCCACAAGTATATTAATCTATAAAAGAATAGATAGTAGTATATCATGCATCAAATATTAAACATACTCAATGAATATATACACAAAGTAGTTCACATTACAACATCAAAAAAATTGAGACCCCTAAAAAGATATTAACAAGTACAACATCAAACTCCAAAATAAGACAAAACTACCCAGGACTTGAGTATATATGAACAAACTATAACTACTACTACACTCAAAACTCCCACCTCATAATAGGGAGTTCATTCCTACTATTAAATCATTGTGGCAAGGATTCCTCTCTGTGTTATGCCAGCTACTATGGAGAACCTAAAAACTGATGAAACTACTCCCATGAGACAAAATTCCACATGAACGACAAATCACCCACAAAAAGATACAAATATTCTTCTTTTTATGTAATCAATTACTAATCAAGATTAAGTTAAAGAGAATCGATATAGTATACATAAATACAATTATAGAAAACAAAAATTATAGTTGAACAACTCAAATATATATACATTTATATGTTTAGCGACAAATAAAGAAAATTACAATATTCACGTCAACATGATATGATGATTTACATATTTTAGTTTTTATCCATTCAAATTGTGTTGTTCCCACCAAGCTACAACTCTGTGAACTAGTCCAAATGGTGCACCAAAGAATTTTAGGGTTTATGGTACCACCAAGATCATTCAATATCAATCTGTGTGAGGAAACAAAATAGGAGCACAAAAGGGTGCAACCTACTCAAATTGGGTCTCACGCACTAAGTAATCGACATTGAACCCTATAATACACTATGCATAAGGGTTAAAATAGGGTTTTATATGTTATATATAAGACTCCCTAATACCCAAATACACTACATAATGAAATATAACAACACATTCCATCACTACAACTAGACAATTGAATTGATATATGTTTTTTCCCATAAAATGGAATATCATACTCAAAATATGGATCCAAGATGTTATGGATTTCTCTACCAAGCTAAATCTCCACAAACATTTATCTGAATCTGCAACTCCATGATTTGGGAACCCTCTTGCGGTCCTCTAGGCTACTACAAGGGAACTTATTTGCCTTTCTCGTAATCCAAACACTAGAAATGATCTACTATGATTAGGGCATCCTAAAACTAATTAAGGTTACACTTAATTAATAATACATAATACTCATTTTCAAAACTTTATATACCCTAATAAGTATTAACAAAGGATGATTAGCCACTAAGGCAATTTCAAATCAAAATCTTTTCAAGCCTAAAATTTATAGATTAGGTAATTATATTCCAAACAAAATAAATCATGGATATTATGTCTTTACACATTATATATTACTGAAAATTATCCACAACCAAAAGAATGAAAAAGTGCCCCAACACAGGAGCAAAAAACTTAGGTCTTATCACGAGGATCTCATACATAGGTAAAAAGATCAATCTTAGGTAAAAAGCTCATTCTTGGCTAAATTACTATATTCATGATCAATCCTCAAGTAATATATTATTAAAATCCAATACCTATGTTAAAAATTTATTGCATTATGGATAAATCACTATAATAAATTTCATACCAATATAACCTAGTTTGAGCTCATTCCACCAAGAATTGTCCAACAAAGCCCGAAATGAGTTGTTTCTAACAAAATAAGTGTTCTTGATTCATTTGTCTAAATAAGAATAATCACCATTGGTTACGTATTATAAGTCATTTAGACAAGCATAGAAAATTTTAGCTTGTTATTTGAAGATTTGAGCCGTTTTCACCCTAAATGACCAAGACTCGCTAAATTAGGGAAAAACTGAGGAATGCATATGATTTCATGAACCATGATATAATAACACAAAATTTATGTTTAAAAATGTTTGATCATTGTATTAGTCTAAGATATAAATGTATTCCATATTTCAAAATAATATTACAATTTTACCAAAAAAACCAACCATATTCTCCAAAATATGTATGAATTATCATCAATGGCTTCATTTGAGTTTAAACCATACTTATATATCAGAGTTGGAGAGGAGAGGTAATCATTCACCTTCCTATATTAAGAAGGTGAAATACTTACTCCTTTGTAGTTGGTGAATTCCAAAATTTTGTAAAAGATTCCACCAAACTTCTACAAAGTTGAGAATCACCACAAAGACACTAGGTTTAGATCCTTTCTAAGTGAAAGAGGGATAAAAGAGAGATAATATGAAATACTAGGGTTTTTTTTCCACTTTCATATTTATTTCAGCCAAATTGATAGATATAACTAAAACTAGAAGAAAGTAAAATAGAAGTCTAGAACATAAAAAATTCCAATTCAATGTTTGGAATAACTTGTGCAAGATCAACTCTAGACCAACATCCACCCAAATCGCCTCAGTTTCAAACATGAATTTTAGACATGAATGGTGGTTTCTCAAGTGTTTTAGGTCATACTAGACTTATATGGCAACTTAAGGTGCTTAGTAATTTTGCAAAAAGGTTCATAGATGAAGTTTTTCTTTTAATTTTGTTTTCAAAATAATAAATTAGCATAATTTGAGATTTTGACCTCCAAATGAATATTTGAATGATTATACAAAACACAAACAAATTTTAGAGTCATTAATAACTAAAATAGAAAATTTATTTACCTATTCTATAGTTTTAAGCTTGTTTTAGGGCAACTACATGTACAAAATTATAATTTCCTACAATCTTGGGTTTTGTTACCCCAATCCTATATAAAAAAACCTGATTAATATATATGATGTTAATGAGGTATTAAATGAACATATGTGATTTTTATTCTAATTTCAATAAAGAACACTATTAAGTAGAAAAATGCAAATCAAAATTTAATTATGGTTTATGATCTCGTAAATCACCACTCCTTAAAGGATTTCATCCTTGAATATTAGAAAAGAGCAAGATAATAGAATCAAATATCATTTGATAGTTGTCATGTGGCTTCCTCAACTCTAGGAGGAGCCACATGACCTTGACAAGTGGTGTCATAGGCTTCCAAATATATATCCACCAATATATCATTTTTGAATGACCCTTCTTGTGAGAAAAATCATTTGTTAACTGAACGTCTACATGTTGAATTGTTTTCTTTGTTTTAGGATGACATCTTCTCACCATAAATACATGAAATGCACCATGTAGACTTTATAGCTGAGGTCGAAATTACATATGATATGCCACCTTTACAACAGGACATACTATAGAGTAGGGTCTCTTATATTTATGAACCTACTTTCGCTTTTTACCAAAACAAAAAACACTTTTCAAGGAGAGACTTTTGATTATACTAACTCTCCACCTTGAAACTAAAGTGGCCATCTAATATTTCTTCCTATCATGTGCAAATTTTAGCTTTCTCTTGATGATTTGTCTCTTCTATGTAGTCTATTCTACAATATGAAATTTGAAAATTGTCTATCCCCTATCTTATACCAACACATAAGAGATCTAAATTTTATACCATACAAAGCCTCATTTAGTGACATATATATACTTTGTTGGTATCTGTTGTACAATCTCAGTCACATGAAGTTGTCTCTCCCCTATCTTGTAGCAACACACATGAGATCTCAACATATACAGTACAAAGCCTCATATTATTCCAATTGTGAATTTTTTTAGTATCTATTATTGTAAGAAAACTCTATCATAGTTAGATGTAAATACCAGTTACCTGGAAATTGTAAGACTGATCATCTCAACATAACCTTTAGTCTCTATATATATTTCTTTTACTGCCATCTATTTTTTGTTGGAAAGCTATGTTGAAGCATAGCTGTGTACCCATGGCCTGATGTAGTCTATCCCAAATTCTACTAGTACATTATGTCCCTCCACTATAAATAATAGAAAGAGGTACATTGTGGAGACATACTACCTCATCCACATATATATGTGCAAGCTTGTCGGTAGGAAAAGTGGTCTTGACATGTAAGAAATATGTTGAATTTGTTAACCGTTCAACCTTGATATAATCATATACCTTTTTTCCCTTGGAAATCCAAATAAAAAACCCATTGTGATAAGATACCACTTCCATTTTGATATAGAAGTAAAGGTTGTTGTAATCCATTTGATCATATATTTTCTTCTTTACCTACTACCTAATTACATATCTAGCTATGTTCTCTGCCACATCTTTCTTCATTCCCAACTACCAATGAAACTATTTTAGGTTCTTATACATTATGGTATTTATAGGGTACATAGCATACATAGTGGAATGGGATACCTTCAACACCACCCCATTCTCAAGACGGTTTGTTCAGGTTCATATAACTTGGCATGGAAAAAAATAGTATCATCATCAGAAAGCATTCATGCTTCCCCTTAGTCATTCCATCAAAATAGTTTGTAGCTACATATATCCCTTTTCCTTCTCTCAAGTATGTTATCATAGATTATACTTTATTGGTAGTTATTAAATATAAGCACCAACATAAGAAACTTCCATCCGATCTAGAATCTATCTAAGGAAAAAAAAATATCTCTCTGGAAATAGGATAAAAAGTACAAATGCATTGAATCTATAGAAGAGATGGAATTTTTATTTCTACTGAGAGCATATATAACTACATTTTACTTCATTATGTGATATTCAATAGTAAATTCATAGTCCTTTATCAACTCGAGACATCATCATCATCATCTCGTATTCATCTTCTTCTATGTAAATATATACTTTGGGATCTTGTGATCTGTAAGAATCTGACACTTTTCCCCATATAAATAATGTCTTGGTCTCTTTAGTGCTAATACTATAGCATCAAGCTCTAGGTATTGTGCATGTTATATGTAATTTTTTAAGTTGTCTAGGATCATAGTAAACTACCTTATTATCTTGCATCAACATAACCTAATGATATTCTTGTGGAATCTTAAACCACATAAGCTTGACATGTTTCTAGTAAGGTCAAAACAAGAGCTTGTGCCAACTTCTCTTTTAGGATATGAGAACTTTTATCACATTGATAATCTCAAATGAAAAATGTTTCTTTCCAAGTTAACCTAGTTAATGGCACAATTTTGTATTCCCCAACTGTAATATTGCTTCCACATTTTTAGCATCTACACAAAGTGCAATACTGGAAGCAATTTGGCCTATAAATGACACTTTAGATAAAATGTTCACATTTTATTAGCATAATGGCAGTGTTGTCTTAATTGTTCTAGAGAAAATCCTAGTTGATGTTCAAGCTTCCTTGAATCTAACAAATAGATCACATTGTCTATGAGAACTACAATGAATTGATCAGAAACTTCTTGAAAACCCTATTCATCAGATCCACAAAACTTGCAGGTGCATTAGTTAGCCCAAATGGCATAAACACAAACTCAGAGTACCAATATAGTGTCCTAGAATCTTTTAGGCACAACATTAGACTTCATTTTCAAATGATTATACCAAGATCTCAAATATATATATTTGAGAAGATTGTACAACCCCTCAATTAGTCAACTAAATCATTTTTTGGTGACCAAGAGAACCCACTCCGGGAGAGCCCAACATGGTAAACTCTCAAGGAATGAGAGGGTGTGGTCTGACCACCCCCTCCTGCCCCAAATCAGCATGAATTGTCATTCACAAAGTGCCTTCGGTGAAGTTCAAACCCGGTTCCTTCATTGGAACTTACCAAGCTCCTACCACCTGGGCTACTATGGCCGGACCAAATCATCTATACACAAAACTGGATAATTGTTCTTTATTATTTTACTTTATTTAACTATCGATACTAATCGGATAACCACATTGATAGAAGGAGTCATGATGTGATGTAGTGCTTCAATAGATTTAGGGATTGAGAAGTCCTTAAGTTTCTTCTTCCACTCTGCTTCTTGTAGTGCAGTGTCTTGAGCTTCATGTTCATCAGTTACGACTACTATTGACTTGGCCCAAGTGGCCTCTCTTTTTGTGACTAAGGCCAGTTTTATTCAAGGACTGACTTCCTCCTCATCCATTCTATACTTATGGATATAGTTCAGGCAATGAATGATTCTATCAACCCTGAATTGAATATAGAAGATGTAGAATTGATGCGTTGTGAACTTCCCTAAAACCATTAATACCTAAAAAAGAGATCATACAACATTAAGAACTGAGGTAGGATACATTCAAGACAATAAGAGTGATTATCAATTGAAAAAGTGTAAATCCTAATTCTCCAAAACAATGGGTTTCAAAATTAATTATGTTGTCCTGGGAAATGGTGTCACAATTTGATTATGTCATTTACACACAAAAAATCACTAGGAAAGAATCCCTAGGGTTTGACCTTAAAATTGAAAATCAAATCACCCATAGGAAAACAAATTGATTGTAGTAATGAAAAGGGTCAAACCCAAAGGATGATAGGATTAAGAATCATATTCAAACCTACTGCTAAGTGTAATAGTTAAATCCTATTTTAAAATAGGAAATAAAGATAGAATAAGTAAAATAGTTTAATTTGATTAATAAAGAGAGAATGTGGGTTTGAGGGTTCACCACCACAGACCACATATTTTCTTTAATTGATTCAACTCCTTAATTTAGTTAGTTATATAAGGAACAAGCATATTTGCATCCTTTTAGAACACAAATCTTGGAAGGGTCAAACTTCCCACAAACTTGGGATCTCGACATTTGTGGATCATTGTTCAACTATCCAGTAAATCTACATCTGAGGTCTCATCCAAAGTTTTATAGGTATCACCCTGTGTTCCAACCCAAGGATCTAGAATCTCATCACAATGGTGATTACAACTAACAATAAAAATAGATAGGTCAATCATAGTACTCCATACGATATCTCATCCCAAAGTTCTATTAGTTTGTTTAGTGTTTTAGTCTTAGGATTTGGGATCTCACCACCAAAAGTTATGACATAATAAATATAATTGATAGAACTATATCACAAGAATACAAATTAGGATAAAACACATTTAAGCAATAGAAATCTTGTATTCAAATACAATTATATGATACGGGCTATGGGGATACTCCCCAAGCCCCAATATAAAGATTTTACTCAGTCATGGTAGAAATAAATAGAAAAGTACATATAGCGATAGAAAGTCATGCTTTCAAAGTCTGGAAACAATAAAGCAATACCCGTAAGAACCATGATGGATACTTCTTTCATTTCCTTGCTTCTGGTTCCCTAGGGAGGCTCTGAGATGGCCATGTATGAGATGGGTTTTTTCTTGGCCTCCCCCTCCTTTTATAGGGGGAAATGTGGCCTCGATACCCTAATAATGTGTCTTGGTAGAGGTTGCAAAGACTAGGTTCGCTGCACTAGTTAGTCAATTGGAGACCCAGTCATTCAAATGGGGTGAGGTGACAATTGGGTTTGTGTAAAGGTCAGTCAATCGGTTGGGTTCTGTTTGATCATTAGGGTGAGTTGATGCCCTAAAGTTTATGGAGGTCCATCAATTGGTTGGAGTCGAATTGGTTGACTGGGTGGCTAGTCAATTGATTGGAGTTTACTTGGTTGACTAGAAAGCCAGTCGGTCGTTTGGGTGGCCAGTTGGTCGATTGGAGTCAAATTGGTCGACTAGGTGGCCAATGGTTTATTTGATGGACAATTGGATGATTGGGTGTCCAGTTGGTCAACTTGGTTTTTTGGGAGTCTAATACACACACTTGATGTTTCCTTGATCTTCAATTTTTGGAGTATTTGTAGGAATTCTTGATAAATAGGGTGAATGGGTACAATTGATATATTTTCCCATAATAAATGAGCAGATATAATTAAAACCTTAATTTAAGAATAAAAGAAAAATGGAAACAATTAATTCCTAAAATTGGGAAATAGCAACAAAATGTTTCTAAGGGGTGAGCTTAAAGATGCAATAAAACTAGATGAATATGAGTTCATAATCTTTTTTCCCTAATTAAATTAATAATATAATTATTTTTTCATAACCAATTTTACCTAGATGAAAAATATCATCAAAAAGGTTCTACCACATTGTGGGAATATGTGAAGGGTTTAAGACCAATATCACCATAATTATTTTAGTAATTCAACAAAGAAGAAAGATGTTGTTGAGAAATATAAAAAATTTGACCCTATGGCATGAGACAAGTTTGTTTCATCTAAGAATCAGATGAGTTCAAGGTACTTATTATTATTATCATATACTAAATAAATTTTCCTTATTACACATAAAATGACATCCCTTGTGGATTAATCACTCTAACCATGAGGCTCCAAAAGAAAGGTAGGAATATGATTATCATGAACTTTGGTTGGGGCCCAATGATTATGCCTTGTGTCATCAAAATAACTAAAAACTTCCATGTTTGAGATGAATCAAGCCTTACTATAACTCAACATGCTCTCCAACAGGAAGAGTGGATTGATGCTAGAATAAATAGCTCAATATTAATTCCAAACGCCACAAGTAAGGAAGTGGTATAGAAAATATTTAGAAGTTGAAACCTCATAATGACATTTTTTTTAGTTGTTATGTTTTATTGAAAAACTACACCAATTGTGACTAGAAGGAGTTCATCCCTTGTCTACAAAGGGAGAAACTAACAATTGGTTTTGTTACTTTAAAGCATCCTAGACATATTAGGGGAGCAGGAGCCAGCATGGAACTGAAATCATATTTTGTCTCCTTCCAACAACAACCCAGGTCTAGAAAAGAGGTAATATGTAACACAAGGAAGTAGACGATTTCATAAAACAAAAAAAATACAAGAAGAAATGTGTACATTTCAAACATCCCAACCTCCTTAAACTCAACTTATAGAATGTTTCTCTAATGATGAGGTACAAGATTGTACCCGAGTAATCAAAGGTCACAAGAGTACTCTCAATGACCCATCAGACTAGTCGAATGTAAGTTTATTTGTGGTATAATACATTGAAAATTCAATATATATGTTGTGTTATTGGTATATTAATATATAAATTTTAGATGGGTACAAACTACCGACTTGTGATTGCTGAGCTAAAATTTGATATTATGGAAGAGGGCAAAGTCTATGACCACCTTGATGACACATTGCATTTCAAAGGAATGCTCTCTAGATGAATGTGAGACTGGTGCATTTCTCTGAGCTTTGGATTACACACCTAAATTATTTGAGAGGATTAGAAGAGACCCTAGGGATCCAACACACTTGGGATATTTAGATCTTTATAAGGGTCTTAAACTAACACACGCATAGACTAACACACTAACATGCAAGTGCATGGGTTCATGTTATATTATAGGTAGGCAGAAAGAATAGGGTCGATCCATAGGGAGAAAAGGGGGTACTAGAGGTAGGTTAGTTCTGGCTAGGTTCCTACTACAATTAAACAAATAAACAATTAAAGGAAGCAAGGAAATAAAAACCTAAACTAACTCTAGACAATTAGTTCTAAAGAGAAAGAAATGACAATCTAAGCAAGAAAAGGAGAAAGAAATGGCAATCTAAGCAAGAAAAGGCAAGAAAATGCAAGAAAGGAGAAAATTACACTAAGGCAAGAAAAAAGAGATCTACAATACACTGAGCTACCAATTAAGACTAAAGGACAATTGAATACCTAAACTAGCAAGAACAAAGCAAGAACAAGGCAATGAACTAATTAAGAAAATAAAGAACTAAACAAGTAAACACTAGATAAGAGAGAAGGCAATTAGGGTTTTAATGCCATAAAGAGGAGTGTGGGTTGTTTGGGGGATGCACTTGTTGATTGGGTTGGGGGTTATAACATGTAAACACTATTTTTCACTTAGAATACCAAACCATACAACAAGTTGATGATAATAAATTTCCCAAAACTACTAATTGTCCATGGATATGGTAGATGTGTATAGGGGAACTAGTCCCTACCATCTCCTACCCACCCTTATGGGGCTCAATTGGATTAGGGTTTAGGTGGAATTCAATTAGCATCTAGTCAATCCTAGGTTTCCAGGATATAAACTCTTTAGGGTAATTAGGGGCCGACAGTAGTAAGGGGAGGTGAAAATGAGGTTTTAGACCTCACATCACCTACATTCTAGCCTTGACAAGGATCCAAGCTAATTACACTAAATGTTTCTATACTATCTACTTAGATTTCTCACATAGGTGTAGGAGAATTGATTATCATGTAGGAGGGTGAATAGCTAACTAGGGTTCCACTAATTGGATATAGAACCAACTCCCAAGATAGGTACATATAAGCAATTTTCCTAGGATCCTAGGAAATTTCAAGAACAAACCACAAAATAGTTTATGGGAAATGAGATAGAAATAGAACATAATATTTAGAAAATGAAATAACGATTTTTACATATCACTATCCTCCAACATGGTATCAAAGTAACATTTTTGACCCCAAATAGTCAACCTAAGGGACCTAGCTACTCATAGAATAAGAAGATGCAAAAATGGAGAAGAAAGAGGTAGAAGTATCCATGGATCTCGGTGTAGATGATGAAATCTCCCTCATCAAAGCTACAAGGACGTTCTCCTTCCTCCTACAATGTGGAATAGCATTGGATGGTAGTGGAAAGTGGTCAAAACACTAGAAAACTAGGGTTTTGGTGGTGGAAGTGGTGAAATGGAGTGGAAATGAGGTGGGAAGTGATGGAATGGATAAGGGGAGAAATAGGGGAGCTAAGATGGAGTAGAAGGTAGCCAACCTCGATCTCCATCCACCCATGTATATATAGGTGGTGGGGAAGCACTAGGTCAACTGGAGGGAAAAATGGGTAATGTAAAACAAAAAATGGCTACGTTTTCAAGTATCAAAATCATGTTGGATAGCAAAGTCGTGGTGGGTAGTGAGTAGAGCGGTTATGGTGGAGTGGACTGGCCGAGGTTAAAAATGAAAAAAATGACATGTTGTTTTGGAATTTTTGAATAGTCAGTGGCACGACCATTGTGATCACCACGGTCATGGTTGGTCACATAGTCATGGTGGGTTGGGTAAGTAGATATGCATTCTTCCTAGAATGGGCATGCTGAGGTCTTTCTTCGACTCTTGAACTGGACCTTCTCTCTGATTTTTAACTTGGCCAGAATGACTGCTCCTTGGCACCACGATCGTGTTGGGTTCTTTTGTAGCATTTTGAGCTTCAACTTTGGGTTTCAATGGTCTTTTTAATTCACTTCAGTCGTGTCCATTATAGTAGGTTGGGGATGCTCTTGGACCTTCTTTGGATCCCTCCAACGGTAAAGGAACCCTAGAATCACCCTCCTTCTCCCTCGTCCATCCAAGCATGGTCCAAGTACCTGAAAAACATGCAAAGAACGTCTATAAGTGCATTTGACAAAAATATGCATATTCAGGGAAATTACATGTAATCTAGCATGTATAGATGTGATTCAATTACAATAAGATACAAGATGAAGCCCTAAAATAGGAATGCATCACCACCCAAACTTTTTTTTGAAGGCGGAACCATTTTATTTAGTCTAAATCAGGGCGGGCAAACTCCCACAACAAGTTTGGGAAAAAATTTGACTCCCTGGTTGAACTAATCGTGCCATACAAGGCACTTTTAGCAATCTCATTTACCAACCTAATACAATCCCTCTTAACAAAGGAAAAGGAGCAGAAAATAAAAGAGCTAACTGCATACTTAATGTCAATTATAATAAGACCAAGATTGTGGCATCCAACTTATAAAAATGAGATTTACTTAAGCGGAAGTGAATTGCAGAGGAATTACTTAAAATCACTAAAAAATAAAACTTTTTGCAATGAGGTCCACACATAGGAAATCTTTTTCTTCAAGAACCAAAGTATAACATTTACATTCTGTTTCAAGGTACATGTCTTGCACTATCTCTCCTTGAGATTTACAACATCATCTATCTCAAGACATAATATACAGACAGCATATAACTTTGAGGCATCAAGCCAAAAACTCGGATCGATTCATTAAAACATTAACTATAAACTCTGAGGACCTGAGAGTACAGAGACGACACATTGGACTTTCTAACTCTATGACTTGACAGTCAGGATCTCCACCTGAGATCTCACGATTGTCCAGGCTGTTGCTCTTCTTTTCCTGCAAAAGAGTATATTCTTCTTTGTCCGCATCCACCTAAAAACATTGGATCCCACGGGGGTGAGAGAATTGTAAATTGTCCCAACGGGAGATATAACTCTCCACCAAAACATTGTTACAGTAGTTTATTATGATTAAAACTGAACATGAGTTCTTATATATTAACAACAATATTAAACATTGATTGAACAAAGTAATATAATCTCCTTCCCTAAGAAGGACATTGCATCTACTCACGGTAGATTCATAATTCATCTATCTATTTGCAATGGATGTAAAGAGATATAAATATCATTTATCAACTAGAGATGCATAAAAGAAGTATAACATCAGCCAATGAATTTCCGTATTCAATCCTTAAGCAACCATGCTAAACGGCTAATTACATTTTACAATCACACTTATGCCCTGAGGAGATGAGGTATACCGCTCATGCTCCAACCGACCACTGTGAAGTCGAAATCGGTACCATACAAGGTCAATGGAAGAGTCAGATTCCCATGATCTCCCATATCTCGGTCAGCGTGAGATCACATGCAGGACATCTTGTGTCTCTGCTATATATAGCTTTCCAGGGTATACTGGCAACTTCACTATCAGAGTTACAATGCCGTGCTGCACTCTCTTCACGATCATGAGATTTCATGTTTATCTCCATCGATCTGATATTAACATTATTGGGAGATGTGTACTGCATCTATCCCAATCATTGGGAGATTCGTGATACATCTATCTTGGTACAAGTAATGAAGGATTGAGAGGTTTAATGTTTACCTTATATCAATTCCTCCATGAGGGCGTAAGGATATTCGTGCCCATAACCCCCACATACTCAAAAGTATGCCCTCCGGGTTTTGCCGCAGAGCGCCCGTTTCACCATCACCAATTTGCTGACGATGATGGATCTATGGTCAGGGCTCTACATGATATGATTTCACTTGATTAATTAAGTACATTGGTATATTCTTTTAGCATCATCCAAGTTCTCAAACATAACTTATTCAGATAAGTGCTCTAAAGAAAGATGTACTATTTTCATCAATCACTTCTCAGTCTTTAAAAGACATTGGGATCTCAGTCCCTCATTTCATTTCTTTGAAAGTTCATATCCCTCATCATCATCATTGTCATAATTATCAACTTTGGGTATTCATACCCTCAATTCATCACTATCATTGTTACCACTTGTTAGGTAACTATTACCTCCAGGTTCTCAGACCGAGGTATACATGATACTTGTTACACAAGTATCTCACATGGCTCACAAGGCCTTAAGTATTTTATCACCTTTTACTAGGCAACAGTTATTCATGGAACTCATAAGGTTCATATACCTTTTGTTACTTTTGCTAAGCAACAACAACATTAGGCACATAAGGCCATTCAATATATTTATTATATGAATGTCATAGCTTAGGTCTGGCTATGTTCATCATCTCATGATGTCTACATGATTAATAGTCATGATAACAATCATGTAAGTTATTTGTCACATCATATCAGTAACACCACCATCCTTTATCAGGATTAGGGTTATCTGTCAATTAAGGCTTTTCATTCCCTTTACCCAAAATTAGGGTTAGTATTTCCCATCTTACATTAATTAGGGCTTCATCCTCACATTATTAATTCAACTTTAATAAGTTGCTCCATTCCTCTAGGAGCATTCAAAGATATTATAAGTATTTGCTTATGATCACCATTCTCATAATATATCATTAATGATCATCAATTCAAGGTATGAGTTCATTTCTCATCCTTGTCATGGTATGATTACATCATGCTCATTGATTTGGCTTAACCCCATTCTCAAAGTATATTAGTCAACATTTATCAAAACTACATTGAGTTATTACAATATTATTGTAACAATTGCATATCACACATTCTATGTGTTTCTTATCCAAGGATGTTGGATTAGAGGCTCATCAAGGTGTGTCTACCCTGAAATGTTGAATATGATATCTATCATGTCTTGATGTATCACTTCCTTTTCATTTCCATCTTGCTTAAGTCAATCAACTAACCTTGCATTAAGGTATTTCCCTCTTAACACTTTATCCTCTAACTTGTCACTTTCATCATATGGTGCCTAGGTTACACATTAGAATTGTCCAACTATCTTTAATGATATGGACTTGTCCAATGGTTAAGCAATGTTGAATATAGGATAAACCATTATCAACTATCTTAGGTATGTCAACTCTTAGAATGTATTTCACTCCATTATATAATATTGCATTCTTCACTTCTAAGAGTTTCATACCCCCATCATTGTAAGATTTATAGGATTGTTACACATACATGAAATTAGATATATAATGTTCTGGGCATCATCTTGTCTTTTAGACTCTTATTCATTAGGGTATCAACACTATCATTCATATAGTTCATCAACTTTACCCTCCATGGTTATAACATCCTCATCTTACTTGATTGTAATAACCACATCCTACTTTAGTGTATTGTCCATTATACCATGACTATGATTGCACATATCATTATATGGCATCATCCTAGATTTAAGTCCTACTTCACATCATTCTTCAGGGTTTCCATAATATTACTCTTAATTAGGGTTTCATATAACATTACCCTAGATTAACATATCTCATAACATTAATCTTAATTAAGTATTCTCATGACATTACCCTCAATTAGGATTTATCAAGGATTCACCATTAATTAGGGTTACACATAAAATCATCCTTAATTAGGGTTTATATTCAATAACCCACGATTAGGGTTTACTATTCACATCACTTCACCCTAGATTAGGGTTTATCATTAACATTCCATAGTTAGGGTTTTCTATTCACATCACATCACCCACGATTAGGGTTTACTATTCACATCACATCACCCTAGATTAGGGTTTACTATTCACATCACATCACCCTAGATTAGGGTTTACTATTCATCCCAAGTAGGAGTGAACATCAAAGTACCCTGAATTAGGGTTTCTCATGTCATCACTATGAATTAAGATCATACCATCATCTTGTTTTAGGAGTTCACCTATCAATGCCCTCGATTAGGGTTATGATTCATTAACCTTCATAATTAGGGTTTCATGATCTCACTATGAAGGATCATACCCTAATTAGACATTCATTCATATTGAAAGTCCACTACATGATTATCATTCATGTAGGAAGTCTTCCCTCTCATATTCTATAAGATGATGTTTACTTCAGCCTTGATTTAAGCCAGGTCAACTCAACTTGATGAAGAATTGACATCATGGGTTATGTCATTATCACCATGATCATTAAAGCTTAATTATTCAAAGGGTAATAATCACCTTATCTCATTAAGATTCAATTACTATAATCATCTTTGATTACATGTTGTATTGATCATTTAATCAATTTGTCCTTTAACCACTTTAAGTACCCATGTGGTTTTGGTTAGTCATCCACCAAACGGTCTTGGCCACTTAGACCCCAAATGGTCTTGCTCAATAAACCTCCAAACAATTTTGGTTACATATTTGAAACCATTTGGTAAAGTTGAGGTTGAAACCATTTTCCAAAGGTGACCCTTGAAACCGTTTGCTAAAGGTGATCCTCAAGATCATTTGCTAAAGGTGACCCTCAAGATCATTTGCTAAATGTGACCCTCAAGATCGTTTCTAAAGGTGACCCTCAAGATTGTTTGCTAAAGGTGACCCTCAAGATCGTTTGCTAAAGGTGACCTTCAAGATCATTTGCTAAAGTACCTTTTTGAAACCGTATGAACTCAACCGGTTTGGGATCGTTTGGTCCCAAACTGTCTTGAGACCGTTTGGTCCAAACCTCCTCAAAGCTGCATGGACCAAATATGGTCTCAACCAATCAAATTGAATTAGGGTTTCCAATGTTGATTCCTTCAATCATTGAATTCATGTAACCAATCATCAATTGGACCTATCATCATACTACAATTGAGTTAAATAGGTCAACCTTCAACTGATTTGACCCTCAATTGGTCATCAATTAGGGTTTGAATCAAATGGATTAGGGTTTGGAATCGATGATCCTTCAACATTAATCAATGAAAAATTAGTTACTTTGAAACCATTGAACCATCATCCAAGATGAACATGACCTGACCCCAAACGGTCTTGAGGTCATTTGGATGACCTCCAAACGGTCTTGAGATCATTTTCCCATGTCAAAATCAAAATCCAAGTAAACCAATTAGAGTTTGGATCATTGGATTGATCACCAAATCAACATTTGATTGTACTTCAACTTAGTACCTTTGGATCTTCAAATACCTAACCATACTCAACCCTAGACCTCCAAACGGTCTTAGGTGACCCCCAAACAGTCTTGAGACCGTTTGGGTGATCCCCAAATGGTTTTGAAACCGTTTGGGTCAATCAACCCAAGTTTCGAACTCAATTAAATTGGAAATCAGCACTTAACCCAGTTAGGGTTTTGTTGATTGATGGGCCTTCAACTTATGAACCAATTGGAGATAATAAAATATAATTAATGGATCATTAACCTAGATCATTATGAACAAATTCCCAAATGGTAAACCCTGGTCAACATCACCAAATGGTCTGAAACCATTTTCCCTCATGCGGTTTGGTGAAACCGTTTCCCCTCAAACGGTTTGAAATAGTTTGCTCCCAAACGGTTTGGGAAACCGTTTGAGATGATCAAATGAAACCATTTGGATAGGGATTTCTTTGGATAAACATCTATGATGATGTCATCATCGTCCTCCTTAGAACAACCAAGAACAACAACCATTTTTCATGGGAATTTCAGCAATGAACCAAAAGAGTATCAAATAGAAAAGAATAACCAACGATTATTATAGGAATGGATGCAATAGCAATGATTAAGGATTTGAGTTATAAAACCCACCTCTAAATGATCTCCAAAGATCCAGGCTCGTGCCAAAAATGGTGGATTAAGCTTTTGCAACTCCCCCTAAGCTCGTCCTCAAGCTTTTGATTGAAAAGATTAGCTAGGGTTGAAGAGGAGATCGGATTAAGAAGAAATCCATAATTTATTTCCGATTTCCACCATGGAATCAAGGGGAAAAGAGGTCAAGAACCTTACCAAAAGGTTGGGGTCGTACTCCTCCTGTTCCTGAGCTTCTCTTGTGGTCGGCCAAGGCAAAGAAAGAAAGGAAATCCAAAAAGAAGTCCTTAAGTAAGTGGAAAAAGGGATATGTATAAGGAAATTCCAAGGAAAGAGAAAATGGGATTATTTCCTTTAATTCCCAAAATAATTTCCACCAAACCCCACTACATTTCTTGGCCACGAAGCCATCTTCATGTTCTTGCAAAACCTCTTCATTATCCAACAATAAAAGAAAAGAAATTAAGCACCTTAACCCTTATAATATCAATATCCATTTTTTAGTGGGATTTCTTTTTCTTATAATAATGGTGAGTGGAATTTCACCTCCTTAGGATATGCTTGTGCCTTTGCAAGGCTTAAGGATTTCCACACACATATGAATCCAACCATATTAATTTTGGTTGAAAGCCCCTTCAATTATTTTATTTATTTTTGCATTAAATTGAATTAGGGTTTCAATTGGGCTTAAATCTTAATTATTTTAATATCAAGATTCTCTCTCCTCCAACTTAATTCAAATGAGGCGCCCCTCTCATTTTTTTCTCTAAATGATATCAAGAAACATTAGGGACCTCATTGAAGTGGTCATTTGCAAATTTAACCTTAGATTTTGGGTAAATTGCACTTTACACCAAAACTAGGTTTTAATGCACAAACATTGTCCAACAAGCTCTATCTTGGTGTCCAAGCTTGTGGAAACCATACCACTACATCATATTCATTTCTTATGATGTTTCAACATCATAGTAACATAATATTATGTAACATTTGCAAGTTAACCCCTTAACTTGGGTAATTTGCACATTTGTCCAAAATAAACAAACATTGCTTCAACATTGTTCAAACATGACCAAAATTGAAACATAAGTTCCTCATGAGCCCTAATTACTTTTCAAAAGATAAGATTAAGCATATAATAATCTTTCTTAATCAAAACACCTAGGGTTAAAACATAACCCAGGTCAGGGATGTTACAAATTATAAACCCCTAATAAGGATTTCGTCCTCGAAATCCCAGATAAAGGAAGACAGATATTATTCATGCATCATGTCTTCACATAATATCTCATTATTATGGAGACACTATAGAGCTTTGATTCACAGAAAGTTATTTCACACAATTTTATCATGGAATGGTTCACATGGAACACATACTCCCATGTTCCTTAGTTGGTTCAGTATTTCTCTTTCAAGATCACCATTATATTCTGTCATCCACTTGAGACTATAAGTCTTTTCATACCCTGATTGTGTCATCTCACCTTATAACACCATACTATCTTTCCTTATTACCTGCACTAATTATTTCATCAGTTGTACATTCTCTTATCATAAGGAAAGGTTACTTATCAATTAAGAACTTATCTCAAAGATATCTTCAATTGTTATGTTTATGAAAAACGTAAACCCCTAACATGTGATGTTCATATTATTTTACATGTTTAATTTGATTTCATGGTTGACCATTCCAGATAGTGAACATAAATTATCTCGTATATCTTTAGGCACCAAGATTTCTTACCTTGGTACCTATTTCATGTGTTAAAAACACATCACATCTTTATCTTCTTTTCATCTTGGGACATTACTTGTTACATATATCTTCACCTTGGAGCCAAAGTACAAGATAAACTGATACCTTTTTAAGTATCCATCACATAAACATCTTTATATTATGCACATCAAGTGTCCTATGACCCACTTGATTGCCATGTCCCTAAGAGAAAAGAAAACAAGGAATCATAATCCTCATATTATTTCATGTATATTCAACTATTCATGAACCATTTACTCTTTATCTCATCCTAAGGTCCTTGCCTTCAGCATAGGAATTATAAGGATGATTACATGACATTATTCCTTTCTTTATTATTATCTAGCATGTTTATGATCATCTCATGATCTCATCACATTTCCCATTTCCTTATTATGGGAAAGATCTTTATTATACTTACATCTTTATTGGATAAGATTCACCTCCCTTATTCTCATTCTTATCTTATGAGGATTATGCTTTTAATTCCTCATACAAACATGCTCATCTGAGGTTATCTCAGATTTCTCTTTCTTATGCTTAGGACAGGACACATTTATTCATTCCATACTTCTTATTTCATGATACTCATTAGATTGTATCAAAATGACTGCTTGATCAAGGCAATCAAAAATATTACAATCTAAGAGTTTCCATACTCACTTTATCATCAATAGTTGTATACCTGGAAAGGGTATATAAATATTGAGATAAGGTAGTATGCACTTGTACACTGTCATCTTCCTTCCTCTTCATATTATCACAAGTATAAGATTTAACATTATTGGATTTTACCCAGGCATCTCTTCAATACCTCATCTTCTTCTCATAGACGTAAGAGCAACATGAAACATCTATATTGTTTATTATGTAAAATATAAGTCCTCATAGGACTAATCAAAGAAAGCTCAATCAATTACCTTCTCAAATTAACTCAGGAAACCATAAAAAGACATATAAGAATGACATTATTTTGTCTAACCTGTCATGATTCATGGATTATTTACTGCCTCAGGCTGATTCTGCCTCAGAGGTTGATTCACCATAACATTTTTGGCTGAGCAATTTCTTTCCAGATGTCCAACCTGTCTACACAGGTAGCAAATTTTGGGTGCCAGGTATGGTCTAGGGTTCTTTACCCTTTCTAGATGACCATTGCCTTGGTGCACTAGGTCCTGGTTGTACTGGTGGTACTAAAATCTTTCCCTTTTTGGAACTATTAGGCCTCTCTCCCTGGATTTGGATAGGCCTTTTCTCAATTCTCTCTTCCTTGTTCTTTGTTGGAAAATTCTTTACAATATGTCCAGGCTTTCTACACCTATAGCAAATTCTGCTTTTGGGTTGAACCCTATTCCTTCCTTCACTATTTATTGATTCAACAGGCTGAGGTTGAGCACAGACTTGTTCTAAGTCTAGAACTTCATCATTTCCCATTGCTTCAACCTGCTGTTGTGGATTACATATCCTGTTGATGTCCAAAACATCATCATTAGGGGTTGGTAACCTAGGTTGTATTGCTAATGTGTGATCCACTAAATACATCATGGCTGCCCTAAGTTCCCCAACAGTGATACCTAAGGAAGGGTTTCTTATCATAATTGGATTAGCTAGGGGATTCTCAGGCAATTGTCCCTCTCTTGCCTGCTCCCCTGCACCTCTTCTTGGTGCAGCATTGCTGCTTTCTACAACAAACTCCTCATGTGACCCAGTCATCTTCAAGTTCTTCTTCTCCTATATGAGAAGAAGATACAATTAGATTCACTAGAAGACACTAGAACATACTCTACTATCTGAGTCCTATATCTCTGTAGACTCAGTGAACCTAGAGCTCTGATACCACTAAATTGTGGCATCCAACTTATAAAAATAAGATTTACTTAAGCGGAAGCAAATCATTTGCAGCGGAATTACTGAAAATCACTTAAAATTAAAACTTTTTGCAAAGAGATCCACACATAGGAAATCTTTTTCTTCAAGAACCAAAGTATTACATTTACATTCTGTTTCAAGGTACATGCCTTGCACTATCTCTTCTTGAGATTTACAACATCAGCTGTCTCAAGACATAATATACAAACAACATATAACTTCGAGGCATCAAGCCAAAAACTCAGATCGATTCATTAAAACATTAACTATAAACTCTGAGGACCTGAGAGTACAGAGACGACACATAGGACTTTCTAACTCTATGACTTGACAGTCAGGATCTCCACCTGAGATCTCATGGCTGTCCAGGCTGTTGCTCTTCTTTTCCTGCAAAAGAGTATCTGCTTCTTTGTTCGCGTCCACCTAAAAACATTAGATCTCACGGGGGTGAGACAATTATAAATTGTCCCAACGGGAGATATAACTCTCCACCAAAACATTGTTATAGTAGTTTATTATAATTAAAACGGAATAGGAGTTCTTATATATTAACAGCAGTATTAAACATTAATTGAACAGAGTAATATAATCTCCTTCCCTAAGAAGGACATTGCATCTACTCATGGTAGATTCATAATTCATCTATCTATTTGTAATGGATGTAAAGAGATATAAATAACATTTATCAACTAGAGATGAATAAAAGAAGTATAACATCAGCCAATGAATTTTCGTATTCAATCCTTAAGCAAACATGCTAAACGGATGATTACATTTTACAATCACACTTATGCCCTGAGGAGATGAGGTATACCGCTCATGCTCTAATCGACCACTGTGAAGTCGAAATCGGTACCATACAAGGTCAATGGAAGAGCCGGATTCCCATGACCTCCCATATCTCGGTCAGTGTGAGATCACATTCAGGACATCTTGTGTCTCTCCTATATATAGCTTTCCAGGGTATACTGGCAACTTCTCTATCAGAGTTACAATGGCATGCTGCACTCTCTTCACGATCGTGAGATTTCATGTTTATCTCCATCGATCTGATATTAACATTATTGGGAGATGTGTACTGCATCTATCCCAATCAGCGGGAGATTTGTGATACATCTATCCCGGTACAAGTAATGAAGGATTGAGAGGTTTAATGTTTACCTTATATCAATTCCCCCATGAGGGCGTAAGGATATTTGCGCCCATAACCCCCACATACTCAAAAGTATGCCCTCTGGGTTTTGTCGCGGAGAACCCATTTCACCATCACTAATTTGCTGATGATGATGGATCTATGGTCAGGGCTCTACATGATATGATTTCACTTGATTAATTAAGTACATTAGTATATTCTTTTAGAATCATCCAAGTTCTCAAACATAACTTATTCAGATAAGTGCTATAAAGAAATATGTACTATTTTCATCAATCACTTCTCAGTCTTTAAAAGACATTGGGATCTCAGTCCCTGATTTCATTTCTTTGAAAGTTCATATCCCTCAACATCATCATTGTCATATTTATCAACTTTGGGTATTCATACCCTCAATTCATCACTATCAGTGTTACCACTTGTTAGGTAACTATTACCTCCAGGTCCTCAGACCGAGGTATACATGATACTTTTTACACAAGTATCTCACATGGATCACAAGGCCTTAAGTATTTTATCACCTTTTACTAGGCAACAGTTTTTCATGGAACTCATAAGGTTCATATACCTTTTGTTACTTTTGCTAAGCAACAACAACATTAGGCACATAAGGCCATTCAATATATTTATTATATGAATGTCATAGCTCAGGTCTGGCTATGTTCATCATCTCATGATGTCTACATGATTAATAGTCATGATAACAATCATGTAAGTTATTTGTCACATCATATCAGTAATACCACCATCCTTTATCAGGATTAGGGTTATCTGTCAATTAAGGATTTTCATTCCCTTTACCCAAAATTAGGGTTAGTGTTTCCCATATTACATTAATTAGGGCTTGATGCTCACATTATTAGTTCAACTTTAATATGTTGCTCCATTCCTCTAGGAGCATTCAAAGATATTATAAGTATTTGCTTATGATCACCATTCTCATCATATATCATTAATGATCATCAATTCAAGGTACGAGTTCATTTCTCATCCTTGTCATGGTATGATTACATCATGCTCATTGATTTGTCTTAACCCCATTCTCAAAGTATATTAGCCAACATTTATCAAAAGTACATTGAGTTATTACAATATTATTGTAACAATTGCATATCACACATTCTATGTGTTTCTTATCCAAGGATATTGGATTAGAGGCTCATCAAGGTGTGTCTACCCTGAAATGTTGAATATGATATATATCATGTCTTGATGTATCACTTCCTTTTCATTTCCATCTTGCTTAAGTCAATCAACTAACCTTGTATTAAGGTATTTCTCTCTTAATACTTTATCCTCTAACTTGTCACTTTCATCATATGGTGCCTAGGTTACACATTAGAATTGTCCAACTATCTTCAATTATATGTACTTGTCCAATGGTTAAGCAATGTTGAATATAGGATAAACCATTATCAACTATCTTAGGTATGTCAACTCTTAGAATGTATTTCACTCCATTATATAATATTGCATTCTTCACTTCTAAGAGTTTCATACCCCCATCATTGTAAGATGTATAGGATTGTTACACATACATGAAATTAGATATATAATGTTCTGGGCATCATCTTATCTTTTAGACTTGTATTCATTAGGGTATCAACATTATCATTCATATAGTTCATACCCTCCATGGTTATAACATCCTCATCTTACTTGATTGTAATAACCACATCCTACTTTAGTGTATTCGCCATTATACCATGACTATGATTGCACATATCATTATATGGCATCATCCTAGATTTAAGTCTTACTTCACATCATTCTTCAGGGTTTCCATAATATTACTCTTAATTAGGGTTTCATATAACATTACCCTAGATTAAGGTATCTCATAACGTTAATCTTAATTAAGGATTCTCATGACATTACCCTCAATTAGGATTTATCAAGGATTCACCCTTAATTAGGGTTACACATAAAATTACCCTTAATTAGGGTTTATATTCAATAACCCACGATTATGGTTTACTATTCACATCACTTCACCCTAGATTAGGGTTTATCATTAACATTCCATAGTTAGGGTTTTCTATTCACATCACATCACCCTAGATTAGGGCTTACTATTCACATCACATCACCCTAGATTAGGGTTTACTATTCACATCACATCACCCTAGATTAGGGTTTACTATTCACATCACATCACCCTAGATTAGGGTTTACTATTCACATCACATCACCCTAGATTAGGGTTTACTATTCATCCCAAGTAGGAGTGAACATCAAAGTACCCTGAATTAGGGTTTCTCATGTCATCACTATGAATTAAGATCATACCATCATCATGTTTTAGGATTTCACCTATCAATGCCCTCGATTAGGGTTATGATTCATTAACCTTCATAATTAGGGCTTCATGATCTCACTATGAAGGATCATATCCTAATTAGACATTCATTCATATTGAAAGTCCACTACATGATTATCATTCATGTAGGAAGTCTTCCCTCTCATCTTCTATAAGATGATGTTTACTTCAGCCTTGATTTAAGCTAAGTCAACTCAACTTGAAGAAGAATTGACATCATGGGTTATGTCATTATCACCATGATCATTAAAGCTTAATTATTCAAAGGGTAATAATCACCTTATCTCATTAAGATTCAATTACTATAATCATCTTTGATTACATGTTGTATTGATCATTTAATCAATTTGTCCTTTAACCACTTTAAGTACCCATGCGGTTTTGGTTAGTCATCCACCAAACGGTCTTGGCCACTTAGACCCCAAACGGTCTTGACCTAATCAGACCTCAAACGGGCTTCCTCAATAAACCTCTAAACAGTTTTGGTTACATATTTGAAACTGTTTGGTAAAGTTGAGGTTGAAACTATTTGCCAAAGGTGACCCTTGAAACCATTTGCTAAAGGTGATCCTCAAGATCATTTTCTAAAAGTGACCCTCAAGATCGTTTGCTAAAGGTGACACTCAAGATCGTTTGCTAAAGGTGACCCTCAAGATCGTTTGCTAAAGGTAACCTTCAAGATCGTTTGCTAAAGGTGACCCTCAAGATCGTTTGCTAAAGGTGACCTTCAAGATCGGTTGCTAAAGTACCTTTTTGAAACCGCATGAACTCAACCGGTTTGGGATCGTTTGGTCCCAAACGGTCTTGAGATCATTTGGTCCAAACCTCCTCAAAACCGCATGGACCAAATATGATCTCAACCAATCAAATTGAATTAGGGTTTCCAATGTTGATTCCTTCCATCATTGAATTCATGTTACCAATCATCAATTGGACCTATCATCATACTTCAATTGAGTTAAATAGAACAACCTTCAACTGATTTGACCCTCAATTGGTCATCAATTAGGGTTTGAATCAAATGGATTGGGGTTTGGAATCGATGATCCTTCAACATTAATCAATGTAAAATTAGTTACTTTGAAACCATTGAACCATCATCCAAGATGAACATGACCTAACCCCAAACGGTCTTGAGACCGTTTTCCCATGTCAACATAAAATCCAAGTCAACCAATTAGAGTTTGGATCATTGGATTGATCACCAAATCAGCATTTGATTGTACTTCAACTTAGTACATTTGGATATTCAAATACCTAACCATACTCAACCCTAGACCTCCAAACGGTATTCAGACCATTTGGGTGATCCCCAAATGGTTTTGAAACCATTTGGGTCAATCAACCCAAGTTTTGAACTCAATTAAATTGGAAATCAGCACTTAACCCAATTAGGGTTTTGTTGATTGATGGGCCTTCAACTCATGAACCAATTGGAGATAATCAAATATAATTGATGGATCATTAACCTAGATCATTATGAACAAATCCCCAAATGGTCAACCCTGGTCAACATCACCAAATGGTATGAAACTGTTTGCCCTCATGCGGTTTGGTGAAACCATTTCCCCTCAAACGGTTTGAAACTGTTTGCTCCCAAACGGTTTGGGAAACCGTTTGAGATGATCAAATGAAACTGTTTTGATAGGGATTTCTTTGGATAAACATCTATGATGATGTCATCATCATCCTCCTTAGAACAACCAAGAACAACAACTATTTTTCATGGGAATTTCAGCAATGAACCAAAAGAGTATCAAATAGAAAAGAATAAGCAACGATTATTATAGGAATGGATGCAATAGCAATGATTAAGGGTTTGAGTTATAAAAACCACCTCCAAATGAGCTCCAAAGCTCCAGGATCACGCCAACAATGGTGGATTAAGCTTTTGCAACTCCCCCTAAGCTCGTCCTCAAGCTTTTGATTGAAAAGATTAGCTAGGGTTGAAGAGGAGATCAGATTAAGAAGAAATCCATAATTTATTTTCAATTTCCACCATGGAATCAAGGGGAAAAGATGTCAAGAACCTTTCCAACAGGTTGGGGTCGTCCTCCTACTATTCCTGAGCTTCTCTTGTGGTTGGACAAGGCAAAGAAAGAAAGGAAATCCGAAAAGAAGTCCTTAAGTGAGTGGAAAAAGGGATATGTATAAGGAAATCCCAAGGAAAGAGAAAATGGGATTATTTCCTTTAATTCCCAAAATAATTTCCACCAAATACCCATCCATTTATTGTCCACGAATCCATCTTCATGTTCTTGAAAAACCTATTCATTATCCAAAAATAAAAGAAAAGAAATTAAGCACCTTAACCCTTATAATATCAATATCCATTTTTGAGTGGGATTTCTTTTTCTTATAATAATGGTGAGTGGAATTTCACCTCCTTGGGATATGCTCGTGCTTTTGCAAGGCTTAAGGATGTTCACACACATCTGAATCCAACCATATAAATTTTGGTTGAAAACCCCTTCAATTATTTTATTTATTTTTGCATTAAATTGAATTAGGGTTTCAACTGGGATTAAATCTTGATTATTTTGATATCAAGATTCTCTCTCCTCCAACTTAATACAAATGAGGCGCCCCTCTCATTTTATTTGCTCTAAATGATGTCAAGAAACATTAGGGACCTCATTGAAGTGGTAATTTTCATATTGAACCTTAGCGTTTGGGTAAATTGCACTTTACACCAAAACTAGGTTTTAATGCACAAACATTGTCCAACAAGCTCTATCTTGGTGTCCAAGCTTGTGGAAACCATACCACTACATCATATTCATTTCTTATGATATTTCAACATCAGAGGAACATATTATTATGTAACATTTGCAAGTTAACCCCTTAACTTGGGTAATTTGCACATTTGTCCAAAATAAACAAACATTGCTTCAACATTGTTCAAACAGGACCAAAATTGAAACATAAGTTCCTCATGAGCCCTAATTACTTTTCACAAGACAAGATTAAGCATATAATCATCTTTCTCAATCAAAACACCTAGGGTTAAAACATAAACCAAGCTAGGGATGCTACAAAGATGGTCTCTTCTCTCGTGTGGATTGAGTAAGGCATCAATAATGACTTTCGAATCAGAATCCACATTCACTGAAGTGAAACCCCAAGTTGTTGCTTGCTTAACTACTTCTAGAACTGCCTATGCCTCAGCGATCTGCACATCCCCTGGATTTGCACCTTTTTCAGCTACCACTGCCATGAGCCTCCCATCGACGTCTCTAATAGCTCCACCCATCCCGGACCGACCATTCTGCCCCATAGTCGTGTCATAGTTGATCTTAAGTCTGCATGTTGGTGTAGCCGTGGTCAAGGTTACAGACCCTCTACCCCGTGCCCCCTCATTGGACCTACTAAAGTCTTCCATGAAACTGAGAGCTTGTCAGATGATCGAGTACACATTTACCTCTGTATTACTGAAGATGCACTTGTTTCTATAGGTCCACATTGCCCACATCAAGCCAATAGCTCTCATATACATAGGATGGTTGAAGCTAGTCTGTAGGTGAAGCAAAGCCTCCACAGGCTGTTTGCCGCTCAGCTCCTGTAATTGGATAGGGCCTAGTTCACGCTGCCATATTGTACCAACCGTCGGACACTCAAAGATGGAATGAGTTATGGTTTCCTTTACCTCTCTGCACCTGGAGCAACTGTCGTCAGCAATGCAGTGTCTATCCCATAGTCTGCCCTTTGTCGCCACCCCCCCCCCCCGTGCAAGCTTGCCATAGGAAATGTGAAACTTTTGGAGTTAGTTGAGCTTTCCACACAGTCCTCCAGACTTCATACTTGTACTCAAGTATGCTCCAGCTCAATCTCTCTTCAACTTTTCAAGAAACAAGAAGTGACAAATTCATTGCAGCAAATGTATATTGACTAAATGGGCTCAATGATGACTAAGTGCATGTATTCCACCTCTCTCTTTACATCCTCCACAAACCAATGATGATTAAATCACTTAGCATACAAACTTTTGATATAGATCATAGAATACACAATCAATCTATACAGTTGTCATATAACTCTGGGTAAACTGTTTCATGGTGTTGACGATAAAAAATTACTAGGATTGTTTTTTTACCTTCAAACATTCTATTTCATATGTCAATCCAAACTAAGTGACCCACAAGGCTAAGAAAAAGGGCACAATGGGATAGGTTTGATGTTTTCATAGCTGAATGGGAAAGCAAATAGAAGAAAGAGTTGCCATAAAGGGTTAGAGTCTATAACATAGGATCGCTCAAAATTTTTTTATTTAGATGTTATTACATAGGAGAATCTTTTATTTTCTTTTTGCATGTATTTTATTTTTATTTTCCCTTGGTTTAGATAGGGCACAAGTTATTGAGAATGAAGTGTGCCGCTATAGATATGGCCACCCCACTTTTGGAGGTTTCCAAGACTGAATATGTGCTCTTTGGCATCCTTTCATGAGGCAAAGAGATAAGAAATGATGAAAGAGAAGTCAGTCAAAGAGGGGTCATTAGTGTGGTTTTCAACATGAGATCTCATGCATGAAGGTTACTCTGACAATTTCATCAAGTAATGACATACCACACGAATGAGTAATATGAAAGCCACATTTTTATCATGAGATTCTACAAACCATAAGCATTTGTAGTTTTCTTAGATCACAATTCAACCAAGTAATTCACAAGCATGAGAGAGGTCATTCACATGTAAAAATTCAAGAATTGAGACCATTTAGTAATAGATCATGATAATGTATCATGCATATGTTAGAAATCATCATTTTCACTTCAATTAGTAGAGATTGGGTCAAAACATACATTTAGGCAAGAAGTTCCAAATCACCTTCAATAACATCTAATCCTTCATAATAAAATAAAAATCTTGAAAAAAGAAAATGCTAGCTATAAATATGCAAAAATTACAAATATCTACATGATATACATTGCATGGCAGAAAAAGTAATTTTTTTGAAAATTACACAAAAATGCAAGAAAATGAACTGCATGATATGCATGTATACAAATCAAGCTAAATATAATCTAGATATCATGAGAAATAAAACAAAATTAAATGGAAGGTTGAAATGCAAAATGAGCGAAAAGAAGGATGTACTTCCTTACCACCCCAAACTTTTGAATCGTGTTGTCCTCAACATGACACTAAAGTATAGGAGTGATAGGGTAGGCGATCATGGTTGTTTTAGTGTCTTTGGTGGTTCTCCTCCATGTGGTGGGGGTACTAGTAATATATTCTATAGTAGTCTTCCTATGGAGGTGGGTAGGTCTCCTCATACCTAGATACTACTCCCCACCATTCTTCCCCTCATTGGGGGCTCCTCTGTGTGCTGAAAGAAATACATGTGGTTGATCTAATAGTGCATTTGCTAATGATCCAACCACAATGCATCATGTATCCTCTAAAACACTTCATGTGTCCTTAGGATGCAATCCTGAGTCCTTCATATGCCCTCCAGATACACCTGTATCATAGACATGTCGTAGGCATTCACTATGGGTTGTTGTGGTGCCGACATCTCTGTATTGTCTCCACACCCTACATGCATCCGTGATAACCTAGATCTTTATATATCTACCTTATTCACTTTATCTATCTAATTAATGTCTCACATCACTTAATTTGAGTTCAATCATATATTGTGAGTGATTTGATGCTTGATTTTAGTCACCTTGCTCTTTTGTCCCCTTGTGTGACATTAAAATCCATATTGTCATATATTCTATTGACTTTAGTGCATCAGGCTTTTCCTTTAGAAAATGACATTGTCAAAGAAATTACCTTGATCCTAATGTGTCTAATGTTTCAGATCTTTTAATTATCTTTGCAATGGCATCAGAAAAGCCTTAATCAGACATCCAAAACTCAAATTATGTGCCTTTCAAGGACCTCTTTTTCTCTTGATTTTATATGTTTAAATCGGATAACACCATTTTGGGCCTAATTTGCTGGGTGTGTGGCCCATTTTATTTTTTGTCTTTGTATATTTGTGCCCCACTTCATCAACCAATCACATGCCCTGATTCTTAAGTGATGTCTTTTCATCCCTCATATCCCCTCAGTCGTGGATCACACCATGATCTGACAACCAAGGTAGCTTCCTATAGCTCTGTACCATGGTCGGCAGCCATGGCCTCAAGCCCCACCTACTACCTCTTTTTCACCACCATATCCCTAATCATCTCCCATATTAACCTTTAAAACCCCTTTCCCTACTCATTCACACTCTTTTCTTGGTTTTCCCTCAAACCCTAACTCCCCAATTTCATGCCTCCTCTTCCACCTCCTTCCTACAGTGCACCACTATCACCTTTGGGATTGTATGCCCTTATCCTTGTCTCCTATTAAGAGTGGGTCCTCCGAGTCTCCTTAGAGTGGCCAAAGGTGGACTATATAGTATGTAGAGATCCAAAATCCTCTATCCCCTTTACCTACTGGCTCCGACAAGCTTCTTTAGAAGCAGGTCATCAGTTTTGTGTGCAGCTCAACACGATGGTAGGTAGTGTTAGTCAGCAATGGAGGGACACATCCGAGCAGTGTGATTTTCCTAGCATCCGCCCAGTAGAGTTTAGCAGCACCTGAATACTATGGTTGAATGGAGTCAGCAGTGTTGGTTCGGCCTGCTGACTGCTCACAGGAATGGGCCCATCAAGCCAAAACCCACTAGCAGCGAGCCCAGAAGTGAAGGCAACACTCCTCTTGAATATGGGCTTCTTCCTAGCACTCAAATCAATAGGCAACAGTCATGATCTACTATTTTTGTGGTGAACCTTCAAAAATTCTAATCTCACAACTTCCTAGGCCAAACACAATAAACAATATATGATTTTTTTTGGAAAATTGAGATCTATTCAATAAAAATACTTTCAAAACCTAATTTCTGTCATATATTTATTTTTATTTAAAAATGTTTTCCTTGAAGATTTTGAGGATGATTAGTTCTACTAAATGCTCAAATTTAATCTTATATGTCTCAAAATATGATGATCTCTATAATGAGTAACCTCTATTCACTTTAAACTTGTTTAATACCTTGGATCATCTTGATTAAACTATAATGATTACCTTCACCTTCAAAATGACCCTCTTATGTACATACATGATGTATCCTCATCAAGATGGAAACTTTAGCCTAATTTATTATCTTATGATCATCTAACTTTGAAATTAGTAATATTTATTATTCTATATGCCATATTTGACTAATATCTTATTCTTCTTTCCCTCAAGTATCTCTTGTGACCTAAAAAGACCCACCTTTGTACACTAATATGCTCTAAATGTGATATTCAAGTACTTATAGATTGGATATTTAATGCTTGTTCTAAAGTGTATCCTTGATGTTTAAATCTCTATATTCACCTTCAAATCAGACCCTATAATGTTTTGTAACTCTAATTTACATATAACACACTCATGTTCCTTATTTGCAACATGTGTGATCTAAATTCTAACGTTGATAATTGTGCTTTAACCTTCTAGATCATACACTAATGTTTTCTATGATATCTTAATGACTTCAAATCAATAGATTTATCATGCTATAGCTCTACATCCTATGTTGATCTACTTAGTGCTTCTATGACTTGGAAATATGACCCTATTGCTTGAAATGGATCTTATATGACTAATGATGATCTTGTGTGATTAAACCATGACAATAATCTAACTCTCATGCTTTCCATATTCTATATTAGAGATTAACTTTATCTTGCATTACTCATAATGTATATGGTTCACCTAGACTTGAGTTTGACTCTTGTGCTATGTTGGCCCAATGCATGCACGCTTGACAAGATGGGACCATACTTGAACTATTTGATACCTAGATTTAGGAGAACATCCACATGACATGGTTCATGTTTATATTATCAAAACCCTACTAATCTAAGACCCACAATTATTTGTTTTTACATCTTAGTTCCTCTTTGGTTTGGACTTCTTTAGTATCTACTCATAGTTTATGACTTTTACTCTACTCACAAGTTACACTTAATATCTTGACCCTAGTACGATATTGTCTTGTTTGTATGTATGCTTGTATGAATGATTGGCTAGATAATTAATTGTTTGAGTTACTATATCCCATGAATATTATTTTCATGTCAATTACAATATGTTGACAAACCTTGAACATAATATAGGGAAATTCATTATACAACCTTGTGTACATGTTTGAATTCTTGGGGTAAGGGAATAAGGAATGAATGAAAAATGTTTAGATCATTGAGTTTGGTCTTGAGGTATCTCATGTAGAAATAGGGAGCATATAGGTTTGGAGCCTCAAAGGCCTTCACGGATCCTTTCTTGGAAAGTGGTCAAAGGGCTATGTTGATATGATGGTAAAGAAACCTAAAACATGCCTTGTATAAAGCAATGTTGCTATGTGTTCTCACCTTGTTTCTACTTATTTCTTATTATGATGTTTCTATCCAAGAAACTTTTATATTACTCTTAAATTCTGGTTATATGTTTTTCATAGCATACTCAATGCATTCACATTGATATATTTTTCTTATTGAATTATAGTTGCCAAATGAAGATCTGATGCTCTCAAGACTCTAAACTCTGAAATGAATCACCAATGGGCATACTTTAATATAGAAATGGGTACATATCTCTTTTCTACATGTTTAGTATCATGTTATCTCTTTAGTTTTGTTATTGCCTTTTCATATATATTGCTTGTGTAAAAATATGTGCCATTATAGGGATGGATGCCCAAGTCGAATCACCTTTGTCTATATAGCAATTAGGAGTGTGGACTTAGGGTAAAAAATGGTTCCATGAAAGCCTCTCTCTCCTCCAATGCTCTCCTCTGCTCAATTGCTTATGACTGTCCTGGTCCCTCAGGAAAATCTGTGGAGTGTTGCTGCCACGTGTCCCTAGGATTATCCTCTTCCCATATCCTAATAGTATCCAAGAATCTTGGAGAAGGGCCATACTCCTCTAAGAGAGGGGTTGTATGGTAAGGCAGCTCAAGCGATATTCCTACATTTAGGGGGATGGTCATGTATATGATCTTCCTCTCATAAATTGAAATTGTGAATGAAAAAATCAAATATTACATGTGTACTATATTCCCCCCTTCAGCCTTGGTATATCCAAACAAATCATGATCTAGAGCTCGAGCAATAGATGCCACAATTCCGCCCATCACAAAAGGATTTTTGCTCTTAGACGGAATGGTCTTCATGTGATCAATAATAAGCACCCCTAGGTTTACATGCTTCCAGTGTGCCATCCATCCTAGCACAAACAACTCTTTCTTAGTGCAAATCCTTTAGTTTTCATACCCAACACAAAGAGTATTCACTAAAACCTTCTGTAGATATCTCAAGTAGGGTTATGGATCAATCCATTTTTTGATTTCCCGACTACAATTTTTTTGTGCCCAGTGAACCTTTCCCACATAGCAGAGTAACTTACACTATCCCAATTCGACTTCCCTTTGTTAAAGAGGGTTGCTGCTTCAGGGGTGGGAGTGGAAATCTTATTGAGAAAAGAAGTGTTGATGAGGTGAGTGTCATTACCCAATCTGACACTGAGGGCATCATGTGAGACTTTCTCCAAGGTGGCAAAGAATTGTTGTGTAATCTCCATACAAGTTTCCTCAACAGTCGTCAAATATCAAATAAACCCAATTCTCTAATGAATTCCTAAAAATATGACCAGATACCCAAATCCTTGATGTCTACTGGTAGGCGTAGTAGGTGGAAATCACCCTACACTTCAAGCACTCTAGTTGCTTAAGATTCTTAACCCGATTATTTCTCACACTTTGGGACTCCTCACGCAGTTCATTTGGACTCCCTCATGTAGTGCATCTTGCATCTCTTCATCCTCACCATCAAGAAGTAGCTGCCTTTGGGCTTGCGTGTATGGTTGTCATTATAGAGAGGCTGAAGATGTTGATGGCCGGGCTACTAAAGTAGACAATCAAGATAATGAAAGTGGTTGTGCCTCCCTCAAAGAAGTTGAGGGTCGGGCAACCACATCTCCTCCGCTTGGCACTTGAGTTGTGGACTCCTCCACCATGGTATCTTTTAATGTATCCAAGTAAGACTCCTCCATACGAGGTATTTTGACATGAGAACTGGAGGCGGACGATGGTGATGGAAGAGCGAGAGATGTCACTTGGGTGGAAGACAAGTTGTTCTTAGGGGATGGTTGTAGGAGATGATTGCTTTGGTCATCATATCCACTTTTGCATTGATGCATTCTTCATTTTGGGTGGAAACTGTGGATAGTTAGGGTTTTTCAAAGTTTTGGACTATTCAGGTAGAATGGAGAGACAAGGAGTGATTTGATGTTGAAAATATAGTGGAAATGGTAGATGGAGGTGGGGAAACATTTTCAGAGACATTGGGAGATGATTTGGGGAGAAAGGATGGAGAAATCAGAGGTGAAGGTGCTAGACAAATGTCACATGACCTCTTAGATGTAGACATAGGTGTTCTGACTTGCGAAGTTGAGAAATGCAATAAACTAGAATCAATCAGTTTGGGTGACTTAAGTGTTGGACCTATAGGAAGAACACATGTTCTTAGTGCCATGGTCGTGTTGCCTAGAGGCTCCACATTCATGTGGTGTTGGTCAGGTCACACAGTTGTGCTGCTTTGCATGGTCATTCTGGATCTACTTTTCTTTTCTTGATTTTCTTGATATTTCCTATTGATTTAACTATACCACCATGGCCATTTCATGGTACCACAATTGTGTTGGGTACTGTGACATGTCATTCCAACATGTCATCAAAACTTTGAACCAAATGATATTTTCATTCATTCTCTTCCACGTCTTAGTCATTTTCTTCATTTCATAACTTTTTTCAAATGCACATGTAAAAACTAGACAAAAGTATTAAAAACAAGTGAATGTGTTTTGTTGGAAAAGTTTAAGGATAACCAAAAGGTATCAAAAATGAAAGGTTGGGTGAAAAAGTCCCCAAACCTAGGTGGGTTGTCTCCCAATAAAACTAAGTTTCATGCTATCAGTCGGGCTTCTTGTAGATTCTTCAATCACTCAACCATTTGGCATCATCATGCGTTCATTCTTGCAATAGATACATTCCTTGTGTGCATTCAATAGTCATTCCTTTCCCATTTAACCATAAAATCTGTCATGATGTCTTCTATCTATGTCTCCTTCTTTCAAGTAATCAGTTGGACTCATCAAGTGACCATGATCAACATCCCCATCCTAGTCTTGCCGGTTTAGGGTCTTGAACATATTTATCTTTATCTTCACGTCCATGAAAGAGACTGTCATTGTGCCACTACACACATGTATGCCAGTGTCATTTGTATATTAGAATGGCCTTCCCAAGACGATGAGAATCTTCCTATCCTCCGGGTCCATGTCAATAACAATGAATTCCACTGTCACCAAAACATCATCCACTATTCCTCTAATCACTTTAATTGAGTGATATGCCAATTGGAGAGTGCAATCAACTGGTTTCAACTTGCCTAACCCCAACTCCAAAAAGACACTATATGGCATCAAATTTGCACTAATCCCAAATCAAGTAGGGATTGGTCTATGCAATGTCCCCCTATGTAGCAAGGTATGAGTGTGGCTTGAGGGTTTTTCCTCTTCGCAAGAAGTGATATTTAGATGATAGAGCTCACTTGTTCAGTCAACTTGGTTTTCTTAGGTACCCTCCTCATTGACTTCCTCTTGACAGTACATAGTTCCTTGAGAGACTTGGCATAAGAAAGGATTTGCTTGATAGCATCCAACAAAGGGATATTCACCTTCACTTGATGAAAAATCTCTATAATGTCCACATTGTGCTTTTGCCTCATTTTTTATGAGGATAATTTATCTAATTCCTTGAGGAACGATGGCTCACTTGCTTTTGTAACACGTCCTTCTTGTGGCATGACATGAGGTGGAACACTAGGCATGGTAGAACCTGCAAATGGAGTGTGAGGTGGATCACACATTATCACATACTCAACATGAGGTTTCATAAAATCTTCTTCAGTAATCTCGATCATAGTATTACCAGTTGGCTGCTTTTGCCTTGTTTCATCAACATTTATTTGACTTGCAAGCTACTCAAGAGATCTCCCACTCCTTAGAACTATGACAAGACTTCCTTGCTCATGGGGGAGAGGGGGAGAGGGTTGTGATTGTGGAGGAGGTGGAGGTGTCACTTGGTAATGGAATTGAGGTGGATGATGGGATGCTTGTGGTGATGGTGATGGTGGAGGCGTATAAGGCTTAGGATGGCATTGGAGGGGAATTGTATAAAACTTACAACACACCTATTGGTCCACTAGATTCGTTGAAATTCATTATGGGTTGAGGAAAACTTTGCTTCTGCTTCTAGAGAAAGTATTGAAGATAGTTTCTTGTGATGAAGTGAACTTTTGAATCTTTGAGTATCTAATGATATTTGAGTTTATTGTTTTGGATTACACCAAGGGTTTCAAGATTTTGGAATAAGTATGGATGTTGTTTAGTGTTGACATCATGATTATGATTATTATGCTTTTGCCATTTTGAGGTATTTATTTGATGGATCAAGCAACGATATATTGGCACAAAAATTTACTAGAAAGTAGCCTGAGTCATTAGGAAGCTATGATTAAAATTACATGAAGATTGGAGGATCCTAGAGAAAGTTATTTAGGTTCTAAATGTGTGAAATAATGTGCTTTGTGGTGCACAATGTAACAAGGTTGTATATTTATACCCTATGTTTTGGTAAATCAGTGTCACGATGCCCCTTTCAGACGTATATAGGCTGGCACCCATTTCAGAATCCATGGATCGGCCCTCAGGAATGCTGATCCTAGCCTTTGATGTGATTGGACGACATCTAGCTGATCACCACCTACTTTGAAACCGTTCGGGGGTCATGGGGCAAGGAGGTTTGCGGTTGTCCACACAGCCACGATGGCCAATCGTGGGGAGAAAGGTGTGGGAGTCCATGCGGTTACTTTCGACATGAGGAGAGGAATCGAACAACCCCTCATAGAAGTCAGATTGTGGTGAGTGTTGCATCATACTTCTCCACCGTAAGTTGACGAGGAGGAGGAAGCTTTCCACTTTTTCTAGCTGGAGGAGACCAGTCGGCAGCTGCATGCACAATCAGACCACAGTTCCCGCAGCAACACACACGGAGGCCCATGGAAGTCAAAACCCGGTGGTGGTGGCAAGCTACGCCAGTCACAGAGTAGTGGCCACAATAGGAGTAGCCGCAAGCCAGAAGTATGGAGGGAGAATAAAAGAAGACTGGGCGGCATTAGAAGCTGTTGATGACGATCAACTGTTGTGAGATCTACCAGCGTTGTTCTGTGACTTGGCGGCGGCGAGAGTCAGGAAATAATGCACACGGACGCCAGCCACCCTGGCGCTCACGTGAGAGAGAAAGAACGCCAGCCTTATCCACGCCGGAGGAAAGCCCTGGCGGCAGCGAGATCAGTGACAAGGTGGCCCAGATTTGCTGGGATTTGCTCGTCGACAGTCTCTGCCATGGTGGCAGTAGGAACGCCTCGCTGTAGCACGATTCCTCGATGCGGGTTTCGGATCTGGACGAGGCGGTTTCCCCTAATTTCTCCGCCACAGCAGAACTCTCCAACGGCGGCAGGATTTCTGAGACACAAGGAGGAGGATCCGGCGGTTACCCAGAGAGGCAGGAGGCAGAGATGATTCAGACGGAGCTGATGGTGGTCTTAGAGGAAGAAAAGGAGCACCGCCGTGCTATTGGCTGCTCGTTGGAGGTGCTTGCCGCAGCGGCGACCCTCACGGCGTGGAAGAATGAAGTCTCGCTCTGGACTCGGATGAGAACGGAACGAAGAAAGAAAGAGGGCGGACCGGGTTCAGTTGCCAGACCGCCGGCTCAAGCAGTGAACCGCCGAGATTCAACCAAATCATTCATACCAGACCAAGTGAGGATGCGCCCCCTTGCTAGCCACGTGGCGACGGCCGATTGGCCTAAAATGTAATAAAAACCTATAAAATATGCAGATCTTCAATAATTCGTAGAAATTAGCACGTTAAATTCTAAAAAAAATGTGTAGCTAACATGAAAGCATAATATCAGACTTTCTATGCACTAATCTCAGTGATATCATGTAAGTTGTGAAATGCTTATTTTATGGATAATAAATATCAAACAATGGCCTAAAATCATGAAAAGATGTCAATAAATCTTTAATAATGTTTATAATGCATCTGATGTCAGTAATTGTAATGTTAGTGCATAAAATCATGTAATTTGCTTAATGTGGCTAATTAGGGATGATAACCCTAATTAATGTGCAATAATTACAAAGATGCTCAAGAAACCCTGAAAATTACAGAGTAAGCTCATATCTGTAACTGGAAGCTAATATGAAATTTGATATCAATTATATGCATAGAATTCATGTTATATGAAGATGACCCTCAATACATGTTATGAAACCTTAATTTAGGTTAATGATGTAACCTAGGGTTAATACGTACACAAAATACTATGGATGCTAATATTCAGATGATGAACCCTAATCTGTAACATAATTGGAGAATAACATCAGTAAGATTTCTAAGACAAGAATGCAAATAATGATGGAAATGTCCTAATCAACTAAGCAAACCCTAATGAACATAACTAGGGTTAAGATGATGAGAACCTGATGATAGTACATGGTTTTATCTTTATCAGGGTTTGACCAAGGATGCAGTTTACATCAGTAATGTGGTTTAGATCATCTTTTTTTAAGGTACGCCATTACCTCTTACTTGGCTTATTATACAATATGCTTGTGTTATATGTGTAGTAAAATACTTGGCATATGGTATTGGATGAAATGATTGTTTTTATATGATATCTTGCTTGACTTTCCGTACTTATGGCTATGAACAGATGAAACATAGTATATCGGTTCCATTATATCTATGTATTTCAACTCTTTGGTAGTAAAGTGTTGGAAAGTAAAGTACTTCAACTCTTTCGTAGTAAAGTACTTGGAAGTGATCTCAAACTCTTGTTAGTAGATCACATGTATAATGATCTCAAACTCTTTGATAGTAGATCATAAAGACCTTAATGCATTCAACTCTCAGGTAGTAAATGCATGGATGATATAATGGAAAATGAGCTTAAAATATGTGTTCTCTTTTGTTAATGAACATTTTTTTACAAGTATATTCTTTTTCTTATATTTATTTATAACTGCCAAGTATTAGTTTTATCTTATTGCCAAGCTTATTAATGAGAGGTATATAAAAAGACATGTAGGCGTACTCTGTAAAATATTCTTGAATATTGTGCTGACATGTACCACATGTAATCTTTTGTTTGGGTTGTGGACATACAATCTTGAAGAACCAGGATAGTTGAGATTTGTGTGGCGAGCTAATGTACAGGTGGACCTATTGTCTTAAGATCTTGTTGTCTAGTGGTAGTACATGTATATGTAGAAGCTTGTTGTTCAATATGTAATATCAAATGTTGTAACAATTCATTATGTAATTATATGTTGAATGGTGAACATGTGTTGTATGGTATTATTATTATTCATGTGCATGTGCTATTGTTGTTCTTTATGACTTCCTTTGATTTTCTTCTTCTCAGCCTAGTGTGGGGTGTTTAAATTGGGATGCTCGTTGAGGTGAGGTTTCAATTTAGATGTCACACAACAAATTAAGTTTTAGAAAATCTGGAGACGTCACATTTCTCTACTTTTTTTTTCTCAAACTTTGTCACATTCTTTTGCTCATCTTCAAATCTTTTCAACCTAGAGAGAACTTCATCCTCAAATCTTGAGCTATATATTGGACTTTATTTTTCCAGGTAGCTATAGGCATGAGGTATCTTCACTTGTTCACCAAAGGACTCAATAAAATTAACTGAGTAACAGGAACACTTCTAACTTGGTTCTTCATAAAGCTAACCATTTCTCTAAGAATCTTCACCATTTGTGGGTTTTTTTTTGGTGAACCGAGCTCCTTGTATTACTATTTTTGTGTTTTTGGTGTTACATACAAGTATAGCTATCCATATGACAGGAAAAGCTATTTACAGCAAAAAAGGAAAACAGAACCACTAAGAACTGATATCCGGCACCAGCAGGAGGAAAAGAAGAACAAAAGGGAACCATCCATGGATGCCCACCAAAGGTATGGAGAACCCGAACAACTGAGCCATCAAAATAGGGCAAGAGACCAGAAATCTGCAGCAGCAAACAGCAGAAACAGCAGCAAAGAACCCTACTCAACCTTCGAGAGAACGGACATCTTTTAGAACTAGCTCCCAAATAGAAAACCACTCATTCTCTCTACATGAATGCCCAACAAAGGTTTGGAGAACCCGAGCAGCTGAGCCATCAAAACAGGGCAAGAGACCTGAAATCTGCAGCAGCAAATAGCAGAAACAGCAGAAAAGAAACCTGCTCAACCTTCGAGAGAACGGACATCTTTCAGAACTAGCTCCCAAATAGAAAACCACTCATTCTCTCTATTTGAATGGACTCTGAAGTTTCTTTCCTTCCAGATCCAATACAAAATGCAAAGAGCAATAAGATGGTTCCTCTTGGAAGTGCAGCCAACTAGATCACTGTAGGAGATCGGTTTAATAGGGAAATTCAAGCAAGACATAGCTTTATCCCAAATTAAGCAAGAAAAGCTGCACTTGAACATACAATGTGACGTATCTTCCTCACTCATTTTGCAAAGGAAGCAATAGGAAGGAGTAGAGATACCCATTCTTTTAATATAATTAGTAGTGAGAAATTTATCATGCCCCACTTTCCAAGCATGAATAGCAAATCTGCTAGGAGCTTTAAACCGCCAAAGCCATTTGAAGAAGACATTAGGCTCACTCCTAGAACGAACAACCTCCCAAATGTCCTTAAATCTGATGGAGGACATCCCATTAAAAGTAATGATATCAGGACCAGTTAAAGGCTTATCAAGCGAAACCAGAAGATCATACAAATTCTTGTGAAGTCTGGAATCATTAAGAATCCACATACCATCTGCTATCAAACAAGAAACTTTACATAGAGGATGCATACCTAATTTGATAATACTTTGCCTGCCTAACACATCCAGCACAAAACGACCATTAGGGAGCCAAGGATCACCCCAAAATAAAGTATGATTACCATCACCAATTCTGAAACTGATATGTGATTTCAGGAAATCCCTTTCCTTGATAATTCTATTTACAAGCCAGGAGTAACTGCCATTATCATTTATAGTCCAGTAAGTATTTTTATTGAAATACTTCTCGTGAACCCACTTTATCCATAGAGAGTCCGCTTTTCTTGCTAGATTCCAAGCATGATGAATGATAGAGGAAAAATTGATATCTCTAATAGAACGAATATTTAAACCCCCTTCATCCTTGGGCTTCGTAATGTAAGACCATTTGATCAAGTGAACATTAGAATGATTTTCAGAACAGCCCCAAATGAAATCCCTGATGAGCTTCTCGATATCATCAATAACTGAACTTGGGAGAGGAAAACAATTAGACCAGTAAAGACTAATAGAGGACAAGGTTGATTGAGCTAATTCAACCCTACCCACCATAGATAACTATTTAGCCTTCCACCCATCGAGTCTGGTTTTGATTTTAGTCTTTACTAATCATGCATAACTAGATATGTCACACCAAATGGTTATGGATGAGCATCAGGTCGGGCCGGCCCGATCCAACCCGCGACCCAGCCCGCGTAACCCGATCCAGACCCGAACCCGATTTATAATATGGGTTGGCCGAGCCTAAAATTTAAACCCATATTTTATTTGGGACATGTACGGGTTGAGGTAAACCCAGGCCCGAAAACCCGAATGCCTAGATTAGATTTTTTATGTACATTATATTTGTATACATATGTTTTTGTTAGAAATAAAAACATACAACTTTCTTGATGCGATATGTAGTATGTATCCAGCCAATGGCAACAGGATAATCTGTAATCAATCAACATAATTAGTGAATTGATACTAGTAAGATATCCATCATTGACATGGATAGACATACTTGATTTCTTTGTTTTGATCTCACTATGTCATTCAAATGGAACCTTTTGCTGTTTAACTATGTATGTTTTATCAACTGAATAAAATATGGCATCCATACTTTGATTTACAAAGTATATAACACTTAGAAAAGTCATGTCATTATCTCATTAAAGAAAAAGCAAAGAAGCAACTAGCTCAGTGCATAATAAATTCTTCTCTTTTTTTGCTCATACGCCCAAATGTAGCCCTTCCAACACCCATTTCATTGTATATACATATAAGATGAAGAAGAAAAAAGCCACAACATTGTATATTCCACTGATTTTTCAAGTCTCATACATTCACATGTACGAGAAAATGATTTGTTGCTCTTTCAATATCCATTTCATTGTTGTAAGAGATCACACAACTAAGGTATACATATTCTGGCTGTATAGATCACAAAGTATATATATATATATATATATATATATATATATATATATATATATATATATATATATATATATATATATATATATATATATAAATATAATTTTAAAGGTTGATCGCAAAATATATACCATACTAGTTTAGTTTTCATGTTAGCTAGTTAGATCTAGCAAAATTTTGTATACTCATTCCATGTTATATGGGTATACCCGAACCCGGCCCGAAACCCAGCATTCTTATGTGGGTCGGGTACAGGATGACATTTTTCAATTTTATCTGGGCCCAAACCCGGCCCACAACCCGCTTTAAAATGTGGGTTTGGGTTTGGGACATGCAAAACCCGATATAACCTGGCCCAATGCTCATCCCTACAAATGGTCGATCACCATTATTAATCATGCTAGAAGCTCAAATCCTTAAATTTTCCGCTAACTTCTCAAACAAGGGCCATGTCTCCTCAGGTGGATTAACCATAAAAGCTCCTTCACATCCACTATAGCTTGAGTCACTTGATACAGAACAAAGTAAAAGGATCAAACAAGCTTCCATAAAGGAATTTCATGGTGTGGGCACTCTCTCAACATCTTCAGAAATCTTTCACAAATTCATGGGACCCCTCATTACCCCCTTGATTGAAACTCACTATGGCACACCACGTTTGTGTCAACCTTGGAATGGAGTAGAATTTTCTTAAGAAGGCATTTTTCATCTCTTCCTAACTCATGATGTCCCTTCTTGAATCATACCAATCATTAGATTTATCTTTCAGGGATAATGAGAATAAGGTCAACCTGATTGTGTCATCATTGGATGTCGGCATTTTGAAGGTAGAGCATACTTCAAAGAAGGAGTCCAACTTCTTATAGGAGTTCTCAGTCTCTAAGACATAGATGGTGGGTAGGAACCCAAGAAGCCCTAGAGGGATAGAGAATTGCTCCCCTGGAATATGATCAACTCTATTAACAATAGGTGATTTGTAGTTTCTAGGCATGAATTAATCATGAAGTGCCTTGTGAGGTGCATTTTGGCCTACCATCTTGTCTTCCACAAGTTGCTTGTCACATTCACAAGGCACAACCAACCAAAAGAAAATAAGTTAGCAAACCAATATGCACAAATAATACAAATTGTAAAGAACTAAGAATAGAAATGATGAGGGTAGTAGGAAAAGATCAAAGTAAAAATAACTATCTAGGTTGAGCTCCTTTCTCACCAACAATGGTTCCAGAAAGTTTAGTGTGCTTCTCCAATCATTGGATTACACATCTAAATCAATTGAGTTTTGTTTAGATGCGACCCTAGGGATCCAACACACTTGGGATCTTTAGATATATATAAGGGGCCTAAACTAACACACACACATAGATTAAAACACTAACTCGCAAGTGTATGAGGTCGTTTTATAGTATAGGCAAGTGGAAAGAATAGGGTTGATCCATAGGGAGAAAAGGGGGTACTAGAGCTAGGTTAGTTTTGGCTAGGTTCCTACTGCAGAGTCTAGGATTGAAGGGTTTGATGGTTAATTTTGAGTTAATTACACTAAGGTTGAACAAGCAAACAATTAAAGGAAGCAAGGAACTCAAAACCTAAACTAACCATAGACAATTAGTTCTAAAGAGAAAAAAATGACAAGTTAAGCAAGAAAAAGGCAAGAAAGGCGCAAATTACACTAAGGCAACAAGAAGAGATCTACACTAAGGTAGAAATTAAGACTAAAGGACGATTTAAGCCCTAAACTAGCAAGAAAAAAGCAAGAAAAAGTCAATGAACTAGTTAAGCAAGTAAAGAACTAAATAAGTAAATACTAGCTAAGTGAGAAGGAATTTAGGGTTGTAATGTAATGAAGGGAAGTGTGGGATGTTTGAGGGATGCATTTGTCAATTGGATTGAGGGTGATAACATGTAAACATTATTCCTTCATTTATATTACCAAACTAAACAACAAGTTAGATGGTAATGATTTTCCCTAAACTACTAATTGGCCATGGATATGATAGGTATGTATAGGGGAACTAGTCCGTATAACATCCTACCCACCCTTATGATGCTCAGCTGGATTAGGGTTTTGATGGAATTCGAGTAGGATATAGTCAAGACTACATTTCTAGGATAGAAACTCTTTAGGGTAATTAGGGGCTGAGGGTAGTAATAGGAGGTAAAAATGAGGTTTTAGACCTCACAACACCTACATTCTAGACTTGAGAAGGCTCCAAGATAATTACACTAAATGTTTTTATACTAGATACTTAGATCTCTCACATATGTGTAGAATAATTGAGTATCATGTAGGAAGGTGAATACCTAACTTGGGATCCACTTATTGGACCTAGAAGCAACTCCCAATATTAGCTACATATAAGCAAATTTCCTATAATCCTAGGTGATTTCAAGAACAAACCAAATGACAATTTATGATAAATGAGATAGTAATAGAAAAAAATCATTATAAAAATAGATTAAAAGGTTTACATATGATTTTTCCCAAACATGGTATCAAAGTAACATTTTTTACCCCAAACAACCCATCTAAGGGGCCAAACTACTGATAGAACAAAAAAAATGCAAAAATGGAGAAGAAAGAGGTAGAAGTAGCCATGGAGTTCTATGTATATGAAGAAATTTCCCTCTCCAATAGCTGCAATGACGTGATCCTCCCTCCTTCAAGGTGGAATGGTATGAGATGATGGTTGAAGGTGGTCAAAACTCAAGAAAACTAGGGTTTTGGTTGTGGAAATGGTGAAATGAGGTGGAAATTGTTGGTATGTAAGCCCAGAGCGCCAATGTTATGATGATTGTAATGACATATATTATATAAAAATTGATTAATAGTAAAGGCAATCTTCATCTATATGTTTGATTGAATTATGAGATAATGATATAACATGATAGATGTCTAAAGAATGATGTTACTTGATGACGTATGTATTCAAGTTGAGGACCTGAACAGTGGCATCATATGAGTGATAAGAATACATACATTCTTATTATGTACCTAGTCATATGTTATTGTTGAAGCTAATGGACAACAATAACACATAATAATAGAGTGTTTGTTGGTTGATGACATAATCTCATTAAATCATGATATGTGATATCAAACCAAACACATAGGAGAGAATAGTATATCACACACACCCACCTTGATAGTGATGCATGGAAACCATTAAATGGTAGTCAGAATCAATTCTCACAGTGATGTTGGTGATTATGGTACTTAGACCATAAGTCACTACACTCATCACATGTTGTTCGATGTACATTGACATCATCCAACATGACCATGAATAAGGGTTTCCATGAAGGTGATGCTTAAATACGTTGTGACACATGGGGAATGACTGTGAGTGATGTAGATGGGATTTGTCCCTCCTATTGGAGTTGATATCCTGGCTACTTGATAAGAGAGACTGAGAAATATTTGTCCATACTCATGTGAATCAATATATGATATGTGACCTCACATGTATCTCAGACAGTGTGCTCTAGTTCAAGGAACATGGATTGAACAATGAAGAGGATGATGATTCCATGCCTCTAGTTTAATCTAAATACCAGAGACAAAGGTAGTATATGATCATTCTAATTCTAATCATAGATTGTAGGTTGAATTTTTTCTCCAACTTTCCAATTACTTAGGCAAAAATGATGTGTTGATAGTTCGATATCATTAATTGCTTGTGATGTAATAAATTAGTTATAGATATTCACCACCAATGTAACTTGGGGCCTATAGGATCACATACATAGGATCACTTAGAAAAGGTTCTTACTCATGGATGGGGTTTATCTTGCTTACTAAAGTGTTTAAACTATCAAATGTAAACAAGATTGTCGATCCAAAATCTGAAACAAACGGTTCAACAAGTGAACTAACTGGCACAAAAGTATGAACTGGCCGGTTCAGGTTGTGAAGGACCGGTTGGGATATCAGCAAGACTGGATCAAGGATTGATGTTGAGCTCATGTTCTAAATTAATTGAATATAAAAATCCAATAATATTGCAAATAGGAAACATAGTGAACGGATTGATTCAAGTGTTCAAACATCATCTCACATGTGAATCGACCTATTCAATAGTGAACCAACCGGTTCATGGTTTGCAAGTTCTAAAAAAATCATAAAATTCCATCTCTTTGACTCCTAATTGATCTGGAAAGCCCAACCCTAGCCCTCCTATAAATAGATGGGAGTCGAGGATTTCAAAAGAAACAACAATAAACTCTGACAGTTGTTGTATTCTCATAGTTTTGATAACATGAGAACCCACGCAATTCTATCCGTAAAAGAGAGAGGCAACAAGGGGGAGAAATCAATGCTTGCATGTTGACATCGAAGGGACAAATCCTTTTTCATTTACAAAATAACGACATAAGTTCGTGATGGTTTGTGTGGACTATGTAGAAGCATGGAGGCCTTTGGCACCCACTAGGAGGACATCATCAACCACTATCTATGGTGCTACACTAGGAGGCCTCTACCAACAACTTCTGGAGTGTTGCAAGGGTAGTCACTGGACTTGCTCTAGGACCAGGTATATGACTTACAATCTTCCTTCCCAATCCATAGTTGTTGATGCAATCTACTATTCAAGGGGAATATGGCAAAAAAAAATTGTTTCCACTACCATCTTTGTCACCATATTTCCCTATAGTGGTATTAGATACACATAGATTTACTATGTTTTGGGATTTAATCGATATGACCTCTTTTTGGTTTTATTAATTTATTACATGCGACGTGAATATTTAAATGATTAATTCTGCATATCCTATTAAATACTAGGTATAATCATTATATATATACATATGTGTGTCGCCTTGAAATTGTTTCAATGGTGGAATTAGCATGGTTATAGCCAATACCCCCTGAATATTTTTGCATGGTGGAATGGTTTTTATTCCTGCCTTTTGAAATTTTATTTGCATACTGGGTCTCTCTCTCTATTTACATACGTAAGATAATTCTTTCCTTCCTATGCTCCCCTAATGTAAGTTGAGGTTGCACTACAATGTAATAAGTTAATAAGGAATATCATAGTTTTATTTCTTATTTTGGCAAAGAGAATGTGTTATGCACCAGAAGAGTCAAACGACTCAGAAGTCAAAATGATCGACTTGAGGACCGAGGATGCTAGATGATAGGAGGATCTAATTGATCACTGGTGTCTCAATCGATTGACTGGAGGAGTCTAGGTGGTGCTTGAACCAGAGGCCAATAAACCAATCACAAAGACCAATCAATCGACCAGGAGGCCGCCTAATCAACTATTAAAGTTGGTTTGACCTTCAGGACTGGTTATAGCACACATTTATGCAAGTACATGTGGTTACATATGATGTGAACCTTAGGTGGTAGCAATTCTTTGTGACTCCTAAGAATTGCATTAGTGTGACAACAATCATCGCTCTTAATTTATAATTTCATGTTTTGTTTTTGGATATAGTATGTATATGATACATATTATAAGTATGTCATGATCAGATGTTTATATGTATTCATATAAATATAAATCCATCAACCCAATACAAAGGCTGAGATGCTTTCCATAAGAAACTCACATGAAAAACTTGATCGTGAAATTGTGTGCACGTTAAGCATGGTGCCCCATCTATCTCGTGAAAGTGTGATGGTAGTTATGTGGGTCTATCAAGTAGGGTGCATTAATATCATGTTGTCTTTTGGATCTGACATAACTAGGTAACCTTAATGAGATTAAGTGCCTCAAAGCATGTAGATGGACTATGGTAAGGAGTTGTACATACCATCTATCCAAAAATTACATGAGATGCAGTTGGAAAATGTTTCCTAGCTTAATAATTGATTATGGATGTTGGAGTTGGTTGGGTAATAACTTAATTACTTTGGGTCTTGGCTCACTATAAGGTTGTATGGTGCGATCTTCCGAATTGATATGTGAGGGATGACAATTTGAAAAAAAATATTGGGAGTGATAATTAATTAAAGTCCTAATTATTATCTTCAATTTTTCTTTAATCATATTAAATAAAAAATTATTTAAAAAATTACAAAATTTTCTTATAGAAACAAATGGCAAACAAATCACCATTTTGATCATCCTTAAGAAGGACAAACTTAATTGGAAAAACTTCCATGACTATTTTTGGACTTTGAAAAGGGTTCTAAATGATGAGCATAAGCTCTGTTTCCTATATATACTAGTTCCAGAGGAACATACTCCTAATGTGCCTAGGGATGAGGTGGATACTTATTGGAAAAATGCCAAAGATAGCTAAGACATTAAGCACCTTATATTATGTTGTATCGACTTTGAGTCATATAAACAACATGAAGAAATGGGCATTCTTGAGATGATAATACATCTTAAGAACATGAACTAGAATCATACAAAGCAAGAAAGGTGTAATGTCTCAAAGGCACTATTTGAGTGCAAGATGACAGAAGGAGATTCAATAGAGACCCATGTGCTCAATATTATCGGGCATGTGGAACATCTAGAAAGACTAGGATTCCCTTTGAGCCAAGAGTTTTCCACTGATATGATTCTACAATCGTTTCTTGAATCATATAGCCAGTTTTTTTAGTGTTAGTACTTGAATAACTTGGCCAAACCAATGTCAGAATTGCTTGGCATGTTGTTAAATGTCAAAGCATGAATGAAAAAGGACAAACCCATGATGGTGATCAGCAGAGTAGAGTCCAAGGATGAAAGAAAGGCCAAGAAGCATTCTAAGGCTAAGCTTAAGTCCACTTCAATACTCAAGACAAGGAAGGCAAGTACAAAAGGAATATGTCCTTTGCACTTGAAGGAATTTCCCCCTCTACCTAGAGGAACCGAGGAAGAATAAGGAGGGGATACAGATTCCACTTCAGGTAAATACATTATTGAGATAAATATGTATACTTCTTCATCATGGGTACTAGATACTAGATGTGGATCTCACATATGTTCAAATATGTAGGATATGACAAGAAGTAAACCTTTAAGAAAGGGCAAGTTCAAATTGCATGTTGTGAATGGAGCAAGAGTATGACCACTATAGTTAGAACCTATCATATATCTCTACCCATGAGGCTTGTAATAGAGTTAGAATACTACTATTTTTACTAGTCATTAATGGAAAAATTATTTCTGTATTGTATGGACAAGAATGGATATGAATTTCATATAAAGAATGGTCAATGCTCTATTTTAAAAGATGAGATCTTTCGTGGCAGTTCCTCAATGTTCTATGGTCTATATATGATAGATCTAGAGACAAATACTTATAATGTAAATACCAAAAGATAAAACTCGATAACTCAAACAAAGCATACCTTTGACATTTTCTTTAAGGGTGTATCAATGAGAAATACATTTCTAGACTCCATAAAGACATATATCTAGATTCTTTTGATCTCAAATCAATAGAGACACGTGAATCTTATTTGTTGGGAAAGATGATAACTCCCTTCACTGGAAAAAGTGAGAGACATAGTGATCTATTGTGACTCATACATATTTATTTATGTGACCCTTTTAGATCAAATTCTATAGGTGGTTATCAGTACTTCATTATCTTTACTAATGATTTCAGTAGGTATGTATATGTTTACTTAATGAAACATAAGTCAGAAACCCTTGAAAAGTTCAAGGATTTCATTAATGAAGTATACAACCAACTTGGTACAAGTATTAAGGCACTTAGTTTTGATCGAGGTGGAGAATACTTAAGCCAAGAGTTTGACGATGTTCTGCGAGACCATGGTATCATATCACAATGGACTCCACTAGGAAAACCACAATATAACGACATGTTAGAATGAAGGAATCACACACTATTATATATGGTTCTATCAATGATGATTTTGTTGATATTCCTACTCCCTTCTAGGGTTATGCTTTACAAACCGTAGTGTTTATACTAAGCCATGTATCATATAAACCAGTTCAAAAGACATCATATGAGATATGTTATGGGAGTATCACAATGTGTCTTTTTATTATTATTTGGAGATGTAAAGATTATGTGAGAAAGTAGTTTCTCAAAAATCTTGGACTAAAATAGGATAAATGTAACTTTGTTGGATATACTAGGGAAACCAAAGAATACTACTTTTATACTCCATCTGGCAACAAAGTGTTTGTTTCTAGGAATGTTGTATTCCTAGAAGAGTAGTTCATTTCCTAAGGAATGAGTGGGAGGAAAGTAGAACTCAAAGAGGTCCGAGAGAAACAAAAAAATAGTGAGCCTTTATAATTACAAGAGAAACATTGAGAGTCACAAAACCATTTTGGAATCTCAAATTCCTCATGTAACACAAGAACCTCACTGATCTAGTAGGACATGCCTTTAGCCAAAAAGATTTGGTTATCTTGTGACTCAAGATGGAAATGAATCAGTCATTCATGATGATCTAACAACCTACGTAGTAGCTTCTATGGGACCAAAATCTGAGAATGGCTTAAGGCCATGAGATCTGACATGGAGTCCATATACACCAACAAGGTATAGACCTTAGTGGATCCACCTGAAGGAGTAAAAATTATAGTGTGCAAGTGGTTTTTCAAGAAGAAGACTGATATGGATAGTAATGTACAAACTTACAAAGGTTGATTTGTTGCAAAGGGTTTCAGACAAGAGTAATTTGTTGACTATGACCAAATCTTTTCTCCAACTGTCATGGTTAAGTCCTTCAAGATCATTCTTGCCATTGTAGCTTATTCTGACTACACGACTTGGTTGATGGATTTTCCTTAATGAGAATCTTCTTGAGGATGTGTACATGACACAACCCAACGATTCTAAATCCAAAGGATGTACAAAGGTCAATTTGTGGACTGATGCATGCATTTCAAAGATGGACTCTTTGATTTGACAAAATAGTCAACGAGTTTGGCTTTAGTCAAAATGAAGATGAGCCATGTGTTTAAAAGAAGGTTAGTGGGAGGATGATAGTATTCCTCATATTCTATGTAGATGACATACTATTGGTGGGGAATGACATCCCTACTTTACAGATGGTAAAAACCTGGCTAGGAAATACATTCACTATGAAGGAGTTATGCAAATCATCCTATGCCTTAGGAATAAATATCTATAGAGATAGATCTAGAATGCTTCTTTGTGTAAGCCAGAGCACATATATTGACAAAGTGTTGAAAAGGTTCAACATGGAGAAATCAAACAAATTAAAATTATCGATGTATCATGATGTTAGTATATCAAGAGTTCAATGCCTTAGTTCTTGTGAAGATTGGGAGAAAATGAGTAAGATTCCATATGCATATGCAATTGGATCTATCAAGTACACAATGTTATGCAATTGCCCTGATGTCTCATATGCCATGAGTATGACTAGAAGGTATCAGTCAGATCCTAATGGAAGTCATCAGACTACTGTAAATAACATCCTTAAGTACTCGAGAAGAACTAAGGATTAGTTCCTTGTCCATGGTGGCGAGGAAGAGTTGGTGGTAAAAGGTGACACTAATGCATGCCTCCAAATTGACAAAGATGACTATAGAATGCAATTTGGATTTGTGTTTTTCCTAAGCAACTTTGTTGTATGTTGGAAGAGTTCCAAGAAAGAAACAATTGCTAATTCTACAATACAGTAGACTATATTTTGCATCCAATGCAGCAAAGGAGGTTGTCTGGATCAAGATGTTCATTTTTTAGTTTGGGGTGGTTCCAAACATCATCAATGCAATACAACTATATTGTGACAACAACAGAACTATTGCACAAGCTAAGGAACCCAAAGCACATCAACACTCCAAGCACATAAATTGGAAATTCCATTACATATGAGAGATCATAAAATGACGAGATGTGAAGATTTGAAGAGTACCAACTGAAAGCAATGTCCCTGACCCCTTAATAAAACCACTTTTCCAACAGAAGCCTAAAGGTCATGAAAGATAACTTGGGATTAAGTTCATGGTTGATTGTCTCTAAGTGTAAGTGGGAGTCTATTGGTATACATTCCCATAAACCAATCATAAGATGATTATAATGGAATATTCTCATTTGATTGATCATAAAGGTAATCTTCATCTATATGTTTGATTAAATTATGAGATAATGATATAACACAATAGATGTCTAAAGAATGATTTTAATCGATGATGTATGTCTTCAGGTTGAGGACCTGAATAGTGAGATCATACGAATGATAAGAGTACATACATTCTTGTTATGTCCCTAGTCAGATGTTATTATGGGAGCTAATATGTAGAAACAATACTAGAGTGTGTGTTGATTTATGCCAGAGTATCATTAAGTAATGATATGTGCATATCAAACCAAACACATAGGTACTTGTTGAAGAACAGTGTATCAGAAAGGCCCACCATGAGAGTGATGCTTAGAAACCATTTAATGGTAGTAAGAATCAGATCTAGTGATGGTGATAATTGTGGTTCTTAGACCTACAATCACTACATGCATCATGTGTCTTTTGATGTACTTTAACATTATCTAACATGACCTTGAATAAGGGTTACTATAAAGGTGATGCTTGGGTATGTTGTAACACATGGGGAATGATTGTGAGTGATGTAGATGTGATTTATCCCTCCTACTAGAGTAGATATCCTCGAAACTTGATAAGTGATACTAAGAAATGTATTTCCATACTCATGTGAATCAAGATATAATATGTAAGCTCATATGTATCTCAAACAGTCTGCTCTAGTTCAAGGAACATGGATTGAATGATGAAGAGAATGATGATTCTATGCCTCGAGTTCAATCTGGATATTAGAGAACAAAGGAGTTGTACAATCACTGTAACACTAATCACAAATTGTAGGTTGAAGTTGTTCTCCAACTTTCCAATTACTTGGGTAGCAATGATGTGTGGCTAGATACTTGTCATCACTTGTGATGTCCTAAATTTGTTATGGACATTCACTGCCAATGCAACTTGGGACCTATATCGTCACATGCATAGGATATACCTAGAAAAGGAGTTTACTCATGAATTAATGAGGTATAACTTGATTACTAAAGTGTTTAGGTATTCAATTTAAGATAAATTGGTTGTTAGAAATCTGAAATGACCGATTCAACAAGTGAATTCTGACCGCTTTAGATTGTGAACCGACCGGTTGGGAGATCAGTAATATTAGATCAAGGATTGATGCTGAGGTGCATCAATCGAATATTGAAAGACAATATGATTTCTAATAGGAAACACAGTGAAGTGTTGAACATATCATCTCAAATGTGAACCGAGAGGTTCAATGGTGAATAAACTGGTTCATGGTTTATAGGTTCCAAAAAATTAATGAAATTATGTCTCTTCGACTCCTAGTTGATTTGAAAACCCTAACTCTAACCCTCCTACAAATAGAGGGGTATTTGAGACTTTCAGAAGACATAATATTATGCTCTGACAATTGTTGTCTTCTCATAGTTGTGGTAACATGAGAACTAAGCAAGTCTTACCCATAAAGGGAGAGACTACATGGGAGAGAAAACAAGGGAGAGTAATCAATTCTAGCACATTGACATCAAAGGGACAACTCCTTTCTATCAGTTTCAAAAGAATAATAAGAGTTCTTGGTGGTCTACAAGGACTACATGGACAACTCCTTTCTATCAGTTTCAAAAGAATAATAAGAGTTCTTGGTGGTCTACAAGGACTACATAGAGGTGTGGAGGCCTTTGCCACCCACTAGGAGGATGTCATCAACCTCCGTCTATTGTGCTACACTAAGAGGCCACCGCTGACAACTTTTCAAGTGATTCGAGGGTAGTCCTTAGACTTGGTCCAGGACTAGGTATATGCCTTGAAACCTTCCTTCCCAATCCATATTTTTTTGTCATGATCTGCTGTTCAAGGGGAATATGGAATTTTTTTTTGTTTTCATATCTATCATCATATTTACCTACAAAAATGAAGTGGGGAAGTGATGGAGTGTCTAAGGGGTGAAATGGGGAATTTAAGAGGGGGTAGAAGGTAGCTAACCTCAATATCCATCCACCACCCATGTATATATAGGTGGTGGGGAAGCAATAGATCAAGTAGAGGGTAGAATGGGTAATGCATTGCAAAAACTGCATAGTTTTTCAAGTAGCACAATCATGCTGGGAATCATAGCCATGGTGGGTAGTGAGTAGAATGACCATGATGGAGTGGAATGGATGAGGTGATAAATGGGAATAATGACAGGTTGATTGGGGGTTTTTTAATAGCCAATGGAACAACCATGGTGGCTAGGTGTCTACACAATTGTTGGGTCATAGGACCATGGTGGGATGGGGAAGTAGCTAGTCATTCTTCCCAGAATGGGCATGTTGAGGTTAGACAACACGGTCGTATGGGAAGCACATCCATTCTGAGTCCTCTATAGCACGGTCGTGCTGTCCTACATGGTGGTTCTTCTGATCTCTTTCTTCAACTCTTGAAGTGGGCCTTCTCTTATATTTTTAACTTGACCATCATGTTTGTTTCTTGGCACCACAGCTTGCTGGGGTCTTCAGAAACATGTTGATCTTAAACATTGGGTTTCGACCATCGTCTTTGCTTCACTTGAATCTTAGCCACTAGGGTAGGTTCAGAAATCTCTTGGACCTTCTTTGGACCCCTCCAATGGTGGATGAACCCTAGAATCACTCTCCTTATATCCCATCCATCCAAGTGTGGTCCAAGTACTTGAAAAACATGTAAAGAATGTCCATAAGTGCATTTGACAAAAATGCATATATTGATGGAAATAACATGTAATCTAACATGTATAGATGTGATTGAAGTGCAATAAGACATAAGATGAGGCCCTAAAATAGGGTTGCATCACAGAAACAATTCTAATGATACCTCATAGTGTTTACAATATAGTGCTAGAAGAAAATGACTATATGGAAGGGTTGACTAAACACCTACTTATCTATGTGAAGGTATGTCAAAATAATATTGTATTTGTATTTTTGAATATTTCCTACTTGTGTATGTATGAATTGTTTAATATGAGGACAACAACATATCCAAAAACCAAAAAATATAGAATCCACATACGGTTATCCTCTAAATACTAAATAATCTAGTTCTAGAACTCATATTTTTTCTCTATTGAGTAAATATAAAGGCTAATGACAATATTTATTATATCAAAACCTCATTCAAATATGGTGATTCAAATGCTCAAGGATGTAGTAGGCCAAGATATTTACATTAGTTTCTTCCTTTAAGATATTACATATATGTTCCAGTATGACTAGCAAAATACCTCCATAGTTGAAGTATGTATATAATGAGAGATTATCAATACAACAAGTTCATATGAACATATATCTTCAATTATTTCTATATATTAAACAATTAACATTGTTCTTATCACTATTCATACGAAGAGATTTTAATTTACAATTAAGCAATGTGGAATTCCTAGTTCCTTTAACAATTAGCATGATGCAAATAGACTAAAAAATTTCAGTTGATTATTTGTCAACTTCATTTGTGTTTTTACTAGTACAGGGGAAAAATCAGTATAGCTCATATTGATATTGGGTAAGTTTCCATTATGTACTTCTATTTGTTAACTTTTAATTTTCACTTATGAAATACCCATTAATATGTTACTTTATTTTGGTTTTGTTTCCTACATTGGGAATTTTTTATTATCACCCTAAGCTTAAGTATTATGTATTACCTTGATCCAATGGGTAACACATTCAATGATTCTACATTAAGTATAAATTATCAATAATCAACACAATAATTAACATGTATTCATCATGAAATGTTTATTTGGTCAACTATCTTATTCATTTACCATATGGGGTAAAATTATTATATGATGGAAGATAGATGACAAAAAATACAATCAATAACGTGGAAGAATGTTAATGTTGCTTGATGGATTAAAACGTCAATTAAAATCTTATCAATTTTGCTATTTATGTGTCACATTGCTCTTAATTTCTAGTGCCCTATACAAAAATTACAATTGCACATGAAAATATTACATTATGAAGTATATAGATGTCATTGTTAAGATAACATCATAGATACTCAAAATATACAATATCTTATAAACATTAGAACCAAAAGTTTACACTTTAATTTGAATTGTAAAATATTTTGTATTTATCATATATAACACACATACCTTTTATGGTTCTTTAACACCTAGACTTAGCCAGTAAAGACTCTACATGCCAACCAAGAAGATTATGTAGATTCCTATGTAAAATAAGTTAACTCTATATTTGATGTATTAGATAGTTCAAAATATGGGCTACATTTTTTCTTATATCTAAGTAATATGTGAATACACTCTTTAATGTCAAGTTTGGTTAATACAATTTTATGTGCATTACTAAGTCTTGTGAATGATGTGAATAGGTGTGAATAAATGTATTATATGTATACTAAGAATAATATGTGAATCAATTAATGATTCAAAGAGTTTATCATGAGAATGGAAGTAAAAATTTGTATGATTTACTGAATGGATTATGTAAATGCAAATGAATACATTGTGATTAGGTTAGTGCATATGAAGGAAGGTGAATTTGAAAGGGTGAATGTTGATGCAAGTGATTTCATCTTGTGTGTGTTTTATCATAGGTTTTACATGACTGCATATGGCCTTCCAAAGATAAGGTATGTAACCTATTGATCTTATATTAAGAACCATATCTATAACGATGGTGATCTATAAACAATTAAGGCAATAAATCTATGAATAAAAATACTAATAAGATGGAGTTGATGGCCTTATTTTGGCTAATAATTTGAGATTATAAATGCACAATGTTGGCTCCATTTCAGAAACCAACATTATAGAACTCATGGATACCTAAAAAATGGTGATAAAATGGAGCATGTAGCGTTGATTTTGTTGGTTAATTGGTGTTGTTCTAGTTAATAGACTTACTTTTGTTACCTTTACAGATGGAATTGCATCTATTACATTGGTTCTTGTGAACTAAAAGAACAAATGTATTATCCTTGGGACAATAGCATTGCACACCTATTCATTGATTTTTGACCGATGTCATAGCATATATGTGTACTAATTATATGTACTAGTGTGGACATATCAACCCATCCACTATCCACTATTAGATCTCCCCCCACCCCCAAAAGACAATCAATATCAATTTGGGTTGAACCTTTTGTGTGCCTTAACGAAGCCTTCTCCTTTTATTATTGTTTCTTTCTAAACTTTTGATACAAGGAAGGTTGCATTCCTGAAAAGTTGTCATTTTTGTTTTGCTAGAAGCCATGTTCAAAGTTTTAGATCCCTAAAACTCAAAACACCATTGTTCATTGGTTCACATAATCTATCTTGGGATCCCCAATGACTTTTCCTTCTCCCACATTAATTCTCCACAAAACGATTGATATTAGTCTTATGAGTTCCTCTACTATTCCATCCTTCTTTATGAAATTGCACATCATATAGGTTGATAAGTTTAGATCATAACTACAATAAGATTTTTCTTTCCCTCTATTCTATAGTTTTTTCTTTACTTTGACTATGTTCTTTCTATATTTTATCTTGCAATTTGGTAAATTGATCATTTCATATCCACCAATGAATATTGCTTATCCAATGAAATTAGTCTAATTTATCACCTTTTAGCTTACAATATTGTAATGATTTGTTGTTATAATCTCTATAATATTCCTACTAATATGTTTTTGTTATGATTATTTTTGGGTGGACCTATGCATGATACATAGAGTATTGTTGGAAATAGGTGATTCATGTTGTTATGAAAATAGGTGATGTGTTCATTATCATTTCTTGGATATTTTCTTTGGTAAAGATAAATTTGTTGTCAGTAAAGTAGGTATGGAAGATTGTTAGGTCATTTTTACTTACATGCATCCTATGACTGAGCCTTCTCTAGAGGATTTGTTGATAAGCATTCAAAATGTGTATGCACATAATAGAAAGAGAGGAGGAGATATGTTATCTCCTTGGTGAAGACCCCTTTGGGGATAGTCAATACATTTTTATACAACCAATGATACTAAAAATGTGTCATTCTCTGTAGGATCTAAATTTTATCAAATTAAATATCATGGATAACCATTCTCGTCAACCTTTGGTTAGTGAACTCCCATACCAGATTGTTGACACTCAATTTTAGGTCTTCCTGAATTGGTTGTTGGATGCATTGAAAATATTGACAAATTTTAGTTAAAATGATGACAAATCAAATCAAGACATTTGAACACTCTCAAAATCATATAAAATTAGCTATAAATTATGACAATAACCAAAATCACATAAACATATCCAAAAGGCATTAAAGGTTGCATTAGAGTAAGAAAAAGAAACTAAAAATCTCATGTATATGAGTTACATAGTAAGGTATGTCATGATTACGACTATAACCATAATTACCAAAATCTTTCTAGAAGGCACTAAAGGTTGCATTAGAGTGAGAGAGAGAAGCATGAAAATCTCAAGTATGTGTGTTACACACCAAGGGATGTCATGACACAACAAGATGATATTATGTAGTGATCGATAAATTCAATCTACCTCAAGAACATTTGTTAGGTACATTATCAATAATCATATACTATTTGATAATCATGTAAACTATCAATGACAAAGTAATTTGATCATAGAATAATCCTAATCTTTCTCATATTAGAGGATCATTTTGTACCATTCAAACAATAATTTTATTAATGCAAAGTCTATTGGTCAAAATGAACATTCAATCAGCTGATGTATCATTAGAAGCTACTTTCCATGGATGTCATCACCATGGCCCTGATATTAGGAGAAAATGTCATTTCCATGACCCAGTTCAAATCACCAAAACAATATATCCTATTTCATACAATTGACATTTATAAATGGATGGTGCTCCTTAGATATACACTCATTTTGAGCTCCTTCTGACACTAGAATCCATTTGAAACCTCAACTTGACTTATAATTTAAGAAGATGAAGTTATGTGGGGCATAAAATAAGAAGACATTGTACATTGGAGCATTGTACTTCATCATAAAATGGTCAATGGCATATGTCATTACATAATTTTCAAGGACCTAGACAACGGGGTTCCTTGAAGTTTGTAGCCCAATTTCCCTATCCTACATGCCAATCAGATGAGGGTCTATTAAGTGGACATTACATAATTCTCTAGAACTAGGGCATCTTTATGGTGTACGTCCCACCCAATTCATGATTTTTCCCCTAATTGTAAGAACAAATAAGTGTTTAACTCAAAATTAACCCTAATGAAACTCTTAAAACTCTATAAAATTGACCATCTAACTGTCATTTAGGTAGGTTACAACCAAACAACCATGAAAGAGATATTAGATAATCTACACCATCTAGATTAAAATCTTCATCCTTCAAAACCATAGAAAATCCCCCATGTCTTGGGTTCATTGTGCTTGATGAAGGTAAGAAACATTATTTGTGATGTTAGCTTCTCACCACTGCCAAAGAACGAAGGAAAATGTCTTTCCTATATCTCTTAAAATGTTTAAGCAAGGTAGATTATGTCTAGCCATAATGAAGATGATTTATGCCATCCTATTTTCCAATCCCACTATGGTATAATGATATAAGAATGCATAATAAATGCTCTTATATATTCTTACTATATTGATGATGTTCTTGAGAAACTAACATGCATGCATGGTTATTTTTTTCATCTAGAATATTGAAATGATGTAAAAGATCTCATTTTCACCTCTTCTGGATTGGTAAATGATTTTGGGTACATGGGGGTGCCCAACACCTTACCCATTTGTAGGATAATTCCTTACCTTGATGTTTGATTGTCGATTCATGCCTTATTCACTTGCAATCTGAAGATTTTTATTAGATTTCCTCATTGCCCTTATTAATGTGGTGGAAAATCCATTTTCAACCCCATTCTCACCAACTTCTGCATGAGCTAGGATGATCAGCTATTTTTGCTCTAAAAATCGATTCAGATCAAAGTGATGTTTTCATAGTGGACATGCACTGAAGTTTTTAGTGTCCTAAAAAGGTTGGATTTTCTTTTTGCATATTATCTTTCTATCTATGTCACTCTCTTAGGGCACCCCCATCATGTAAGTTGTCATTTTGCATGTGATTTTGTATTCTTACCACAGATGAATTTTTTAATGATATCAACATTGAGGTTCCACCTAGCAAAACCCCAATTTTTTTTGTTGCTAACTCTATGTTTCATAAGGATCGTATAAATGGGGAACTCCCAAGGTAATTTCTTTGTCATATTAATGTTTTTTTCCTTCCATTATGATGTTTAGTCCGCAGTCAATTGTGCAATATTCAACAACTTAGAAAATATGGAACCCCAAGGTATTGGCCCCATTTCCTCATTTTTAACATGGTATAATTGGTCAAATTGCATTGATTCATATTTTTTACAAGTAAAAAGGGAATACTCCTAGTGCACACCCTCATTATGTTACATGCTTAACCTTGGGTCATGGAGGGAGTTACATTTATTCTGGTAAAAACTAAAATAATAGAGGGATTCCCATCTAGGAAACACCCCCCTAGATGTCATAGTGATCAATAGATCTAATTTCGAGTAGCATTACCATCTTTACATCCATTGAGGCATCCAGTAGTTATGCATCCTCCTTTAAATGCTTCTTAGGTAATAGTGAGATAGGATAATGAAACACAATGATCAAACATCTGGTCAAAGAGGGGGGTGTTCCTTGAGAATTAGCTTGGTTTCCACCCTCATTTATGTTGGATCTCCAAAAAGACATATTTGAGTTGCATGTCCTTTCTCTCAACCTTCAATTAATTCTTCTACAACTGATTGAGTTTCATCTTCCTTCTTTCTATAGCTTTTCATTCTTCTTTTTAGTTCTAATGAAAACAAAATCAGGATGGATGTCCACCTAGGAAGTTCCCCATCCACTCTAGATTTTTTTTATTTAACATGTCTACTGTCTTACAAAAATAGTTAAATCATATTCCATGGGTCATCCATATGGAGTATAGAAAATCTATATTTTATTTTATTTCTGATATTTACATTATTTTAAATCAAAATTTCTCTACAAAAATAATGGGGCACTCTCTAGCATGATCCCTTTCTCAAGAATTATTTTCTTACATGGAGTTCGATTCATATGGAACATATTGCTTAGGCAACTCATTGAAGGTATATGTGTGAAGTGTTGATGTTATTTTTGTCAATACTCATCTGTCATAAAATGGGAGGTGATAAATTCATATTTGGAAGTTTTCTCAGTCATCAAATCAAAAGCTAATATAACATGGGAATGATGCCAACATTCTATTTTTTTGGTAAACCAAATTTCCAAAACCTAAAATGACGTCAAAATATACTAAAGTTTCAACCTCTTTTGATAACATTACTTGTTCAAACCCAAGTAGGTCTGAGGTTCTAAAAATTTTAACATTTTGGAGAACCATTTTCTCAAACCTCAAAGTACAACAAACCTTCATAAAAAATTGATTATAATAAATACATTATTTATAACCCCAAAATGCCATCTCAATGGTGCTAAAATTTGACCATTTTTGCTAACAATCTATTTCAAACCAAAAGATACTAATATTCTAAAAATTTCGACAACTTTGTGATACATTTTTATAAAACATAAAGTACATTTAACCTACATAAGGATTGGGTTTTGGTGCATTTATTTTTTATGACTCAAAATGATAGTAAAAATTTGCCAAATCCTGACCTTTTGACAAGATATATTTGTCAAATAAAAATATTTTGAGATTATAATAGTGTAGATTCATTGGTGAAACCATTTTCTAAATTTCAGAATATGTGAAACTTTTATAAGATTTGAATTTGCAAATAAAAATTTAGCAAATCCCAAAATGACATTAAAACATCCAACATTTGGATTTTTTTATGAATAATGTTTTCAAAACCCAAATAGGTTTGATATTCTAATATTTTAACCTTTTTAGGAATCCTCATAAATGGCTAAAATACTTCAAACTACTTATGTTTTTTATTTTGTTATACCCAAAACATTTAAAACCCAAATAGGTTCGAAATTGAAAATGTTTCAAAATTTTAGGGAAATCTATTTATTTAAAGCCCAAACTACTTCAAATGTACATCAGGTCTTAGTCTTAGCAAACTATAAATTTTTAGACTTAGAGTAATGTCAAAGTGGTGTTGAAATTTTGAATTTATGTAATAATCCCAAAACCTGATTGAAATAGCATACCATTTTTAGACCTTTTAGGAATTCTAGTAAAATCTCTCACATAGATAACGATTATAAGACAATGCATAGAATCACACCACTCATACTAACAATGAAACCCATATAAAATTTGAGAATAATGCTGAATAAAATATAAGATCCAACACTTTTTGAAGAACAAAGGGTGAAACATTATAAGAATATTCTTATATCACAAACATTCCCATTTTGATCATTATCCTTCCCATTTTATTACAAGGTAAATTATGTAGTGGTGACTTTGACCTATGGATCACATTTGAAAGAGGTATGTGGACAGAAAGAGGATGTGATATGCCTCGTACATCCCTAAAAATGAGGAAAAATTGGGTAGACTTGATTCCTTCAGAGGCAAATACACCCAACAATTAAGTCATACACATATGATACATCATTTAGAATTAACTAAGTTAGGAGGGTGACCATGATAGACCATATAGACAATGCTACATATGTGAAAGTATTAGAACTCAAGTGTCAATAACCCCCATGAATTTATTGTAGTGACAACTATTTGATGCAATCACAAAGGATATCCGTCCTCACTATTCCCAAATAAAAGTAGGACCATGAGATGAAGTTCTATTTTCTCATATCTTTCCTAGGGGAAATTTTTTTTTCTTCCATCAATTCATCATCAAGACCCCCTAGCAAGATAGGGAGCAAATTCTTTTTCCTTTTCCTATTTTTATGTACCTCATGGGAATAGTAAAAAATGATAAAATCAGCTCCTTTTAAACAAAGGGGAAAATTTATATTCATTAACCTACTTCTTCTTTGGGAACATCAATAATGTTGTCTGCTTCTTGAACCCTGGAGGAATTTAGTAGTAATTAAAGCAATTAGGATCTGTATCGACTACCTTACTATGTTCAATCAATTGTATAGCCTATGGAAACTACCAGAGCAATGCCGAGTTGTTGATATGGAGATGGGGTACTACAATATTAAGTTTTCAAACTCTAAAGACATCATTAGTTCCATGAGAGATCCAAATATAACCCACAAGAAAGGAAAGATGAATTCATAAGAACCATTTAATGATGGTCTCAAACTGATTTCTATATGAATGACTCCACTAATGAAGACTATGATACAAGTGATAAGGATGTCATAGTGACACAAGGTGCCATTTGGTTCCATTTCCATCTATATTACACTACCTCCTTTAAATTTTAAGATGTAAATGATCTGTTGGAACATTATACGAGCCTTTCTTAGGAAAATATTCATTTAATCAAAGAAATGAAAAGAACTTACAAGATTGACATCATGGTACTAGTAGAACCTCATTGCAGTGGTGATCATGCCACTAATGTTATTAAGTTTATGGGCTTTGATTAATCCTACAAGGTTGAAGATATAGGTTTATCATGTGATATTTGTATTTTGTGGAATCAAAACCAATGGCACCTTGAGATTCTACAAAACCATCATCCATATATCAATCATAAAGTAAATAATAACTTGTTTAATACTTATGTATATGGTAACCCACACTTGGGAAGAAGGTAATTTTTGTGAAAGGGATTAATTGATATTATACATATTTTCCAACATCCTTGGGTAGTTCTTGGTAACTTCAATACTATGCTTAGCTCCTCACAAAAAAGTGGTAGTAAGTTTTTTCTAAAACAGGGTGAGTAGGAGATTCAATGAACTCCTTCTTGACTCTGGGCATCTTTATTTAAAAGGAACATCTCCTGGAAAAAAATGATCATATCCTTGTGAATGACTTTTGTCTCCAACACTTCTCCTCATCCAAGTATTAGTTCTTCTACACATAATTTTTGACCACAATCCAATTCTCTGTGAAGCACATCAGGTAGGACAAAGTCATGCAAAAATCATTAGAACCAAACCCATCTAGCAACTAAAATAAGACTTCAATAAGCATCTTCAGCAATAATGGGATAACAAGAAAGGTGTGGTTGATGCAATCTCTTCCTTCCAAACATCAACTCTAAAGTGGGAGTCACACTCCAATCATCAACACCAAAAAGGAAAATAGAAAATTCTATACCAACTAAATGAAGCCCAGGTACAACTATCATGCAACTTTAGTACTAACTCTAATGTAAACATAACTACTCCATAAGAGAGATATAATTCCATCCTCCTTCATGAGGAATTAGATTGAAGGCAGAAATCCTGTATCAACTGGATCAAATGGGGAGATCAAAACACAAAGGTTTTCCAATCTTACGTTTGTACCAGATGAAACCACACAAAAATTTCACATCTCAAATATGAGGACAGAAATTGGGTTACCAATCCAATCAACTCCAAAGTATCATTCTCAACTACTTCAAAAATCTCACTTTTAGTACTATCTCGCCAAGGTTTCATTCAATTTTCAACTACCCAAGATTCTTTATAGGTCCCTCTCTGAGCTCCATGATTAAACTTATTATGCCTCCCTTAGCTAACAAGATTAAGGATATCACCTTAAAACTCCCTCACTCTGAAGCTCCATGCCTTGATGGAATCTGCAATGATTTTTCTAAGAAAATTGGAGTCTTGTTGGTCTTTCAATCATCACAATACTTCAAAAGGCCTTCACCTTGGGTATGGTTGATGCTGGTGTTGTATATTCCCACATGGTACTTACATTGAAAACCATAGTTTCACAAATATATTGTGATGTCAGGCCCATCTCCCTCAACAACTCATGCTTTAAAATCATATCTAAAATAATAGTGAGTGCATCAAGCCCTTCTTAAGAACCTAGATCTTGCCCAATTAGTTCAATTTTATACTAGATAGGAGAATTGATGATAATTTCTTTCTCATTCAGGAAGCAATACATTCAATATGCTTTAAAAAGGGTAACAAGAAACACATGGCTACAAAAATAGACCTTTCAAAAGTCCATTGACAACATGAATTGATCTTTTAACCCTAGTCACCTGGAAAAAATCTTATCAATGTCATCATGAGCATAATCACTACACACGGAACCTATATTCCTTAGGAACGGAAATTGCTGGAACCTTTTAATACCAAATAGGGGGTCCTCCAGTGGGATCGAATTATTACATATGCCTTTCTTTTATGCATCCAATGGTTGAGTAAAGCTATCTCTAAGTTTGTCGAACAAGGTAATTGGAAATTAGTACAATTGTGTAGAGGTGACACTCATCTCACATGTGTTTGCTTTGTAGGTGATATTATCCCTCTATTTGAAGCATCTAAAGCAGAAGATACTAATGTTATAAAAGTTCTAAATGAGTTACCCATAGTTTCTGGTCAGTTAATATCCAAGGAGAAATCACATTAATTTTTTTCCTACAACACACCCATTAGTGATAAACAAAGGATTAGTAACATGATGGGCATCCACTATATGAATGACTTGGGTTGTGACTTAGGGGTTCTCTTTCTCCATTACCACGTCAACAAATTCACACATGCTTCTATCGAATACAACATGTACCTTGTAGAAGGATTACATTAGCAAAGTCAACAGTTATGGCTATCTTGGCCTACACCATCCAATCAATAAAGCTATCAACTGCTATTTGTGATGAAATTAATCACCACATCAGAAGGTATATTTGGTCAGGTAAAATTGCAGATACAAAGCTATCTCTGGTCTCATGGAGAATGTTGAAATCAAGCAAGGATATTATTGGGCTAGGTATTAAGGATTATAGGGACCAGAATGATGTGCTTATGATGTAGAACATGTGGTCCCACTTGAACTATGAGAGCAATACATGGGAATCTATAATGAAAGAAAAATATGAAAGAAGAACTATATCTTTGAAGACACCATGTTCTGGAACATGGAGGTTCACAAGGAAACACCTTCAAATGATTAAATATGGGTGCTACAACCATTAATGTTGGGAAGGACACTAATTCTTGGAAGGATATGTGGATTGGTGGAAAATCCCTGGAAGAGATGGATCCCTATCTAAACATCCCTTTTAGACTCAATGATTTTAAAGTGTCATCTATCAATAAGTATAAATCGTGGGATTTCATTCATGCCTATTTCTCACTACCAGCGTGGAAGATCATTCACTATACTTTGATACTAGATCAAAAATCTACATGCTATCAATGGATCTAGTTGTATGAGACGAATGGTGAGATGAAAACTAGATTCATGTAAAGAAGACTACGCTTGTCCAAGGAAACAATGGCTGATGGCATATGGAAGAAGTATGGACCTCAAAAATTCCTCAAAAATTTTCAACTTAATGTGTCTTGTTCAAAATAGACCATTCTTACTAATCCTTAAAAAAATGAGAAGACATATTATAATGGATGTTTGCTTCCCTATCTTTGGTTGTCCATATGACACCCTACTACACTTCATGAGGGAATTCCCTATTAGCAAGACAATTTGTTCAGCTCTAGACCTACACAATGACATGAAGGACATCGCAGTTGATGTATGGCTGAAGCTGATCACTAACAATCCTTCATCGGACTGCCATAACCTAATATCTACAACAGTCACATGTTGTCATCTTTGCAAAGTCAAAAATTATTTTACTCACTCGGGGTACCTTGTGCCCCTAGAATATATTATTTGCATCACCAAAAATCAAGTCAATATGATACTACACCTTTCTAAATCATCCACAACACAACATAGAGCCACAACGAGATCTATGGTGAACATATCTCTAGTTAGTGAGTTATTCATTTGCATTGATGTTGCCTTAAAGAAGGATAATGGAGCTATGGGCATCAACATCCATGCTGTAAACACCTCTAGTAATTTCATCATGGGGTGGAACTTATTGACTGCGGTAAGTAATGTACTTGATGCAGAAATCTAAGTGATCTATGAAGAATAATCTATCTACATGTATAGATGGTGGATATCAGGATGCATTACATTAGAATCCCAAATGTGGTCTCCACGATCATGTAACTGAGCAACATGCCTTACACGAAGCTATAATTCATTAAATGGTCTCAAAAATTCCTTTCTACTATTCCAAATATCTACGTCTCTTTTATTTTCTCGATAATTTAACATAGTAGTTGAGTCTTTGGTGAAGAACACCTTTTGTAACTCCTACTATTTCCTTAAGTAGCATAGGGCCTTCCTAGCTACAATATAGTAAGGACATTTGTATGAATGAACCTTTTCCTACAATACAGAGCAGGGTGAATAATAGCTAATTCTCTAGTTCTTGCAAAAAAAATTGTCTACTTAGAAAGTAAACGATGTTTTTCCTAAAAAGAGTATTATTATTAGTATCATAATCATAAATACCTTTTCCATCTTTCTTAATTGTATGAATGTTGACAATTGTATATAGAGTTTTATTGGTACCTCCACTATGTGGCCTGTATTTGGTAGTACACTTCAAAGATGAAGCCCTTATCTATAGTAATTTCACACACATCTAGTATCACTACTTAAGACCAAGTGAGGATCAACCCTTGGGATGTGACTTGTATGGAATATTAACCAATCCAATGTGAGTGTCAATGGTGTCAACTACAAGACTACATGGGTCTCGTTGTGAATTGTGTTTTCTCATATGCTAGGCATAGTAGAGATAACATGATTTTTTTCAACAAAATGACCTTATATGGATAGTTTAGTGTAAATGAAAATAAAAGGATTTATAATGAAAGTTTGACATACTAGGAGTAGATCATTTTCAAATAAGAAATGATATTAGTCAATGGATATTTAGAAAAATGATTTTGAGATAACCAAGTGTTATCACATATATTATGTGGATTTACTTATGTATTTGTGGATGAATGTGATTTTGGTATTGTGGTCAATTTCAATATTGTTATGCTAGTTAAAGAAGAATGAAGAATGTGGAAGGTGATTGTAATATCTAAACTTGGTATCCATGCCTAAGATTTAATATGTTTTTGGATGGATAGTGACAAAATATATGAGGAAAGAATAAGAATCATCAAAGATTTATACTACTAAAATATGATAGATTGGAAATTTTTAGGAAAATTTGTGGGAACTCTATTTTTCTTTCATAAGTAATTATTTGAATATTATTTGCAGATATTGGAATAAATATATAATTTATCCATCGAAAATGTTTGCTATATTTTTAAATATGGTTGATATGTCAAATCATTTTGGGAAAGTAGATCCTTGACTTAGTCTTATATGGGTGGAACCAAAGGGCAAGAAGGGGCCATAACCCCGTCAAATAGTGAAAAATTTAATGAATGAAAATGGTTATATGTTATGTGTGTATTATATATGGCCTACGATGTAAGTCAAACACAAATGTGTACAAATGCAGTGGTTTCCAATGTAAACTTGTGTTGGAGATCTTAGGTTTAATACATAGATATGCCATATATAAATCTCTTTTCTATACTTTTATAGATAATGTCCTATATTGTACCATATCGATATTCAGTTATCCCAACTCTGGAAACCCTAAATCCTAGAATAGGATGATAGTGTACTTTGATCATTAGAATTGACCAAATAAGGTTAGAGTACTCTGGTATGTTGGGTTGTACCCTAATGACATATAATGATTATATGATGAGTAATTCACACATATAAACATAATATGTAGTGCACATAATATGATTAACTCACATATCAACCCTAATTATGGATACATATGATCCTGACTATGTCATTGACCAATAACCCTCCTGGGATGATGACATGATTTATGAAACCTAACTCTAGACCTTGGGTGTGATAACGATGGGTATTGTATGGTCAATAATCAAGATTTCCCATAAACACTAATTGTAATAATCCAATCCTAATATATGTATCCATGGTGACATTCATGATACATTGGTGACATTAGGTGTCATAATTGGGTAACAACAATGATACACATAAATGGTACAAAATCACCCAATCATGACATGGTATGTAAATCAGTTCACTAATATGTAATATTTTACATTTTATTCACTAATACACATATGATGACTCAAATATGGTTAATAAATAATTTCATTTACATAAATATGCATGAATTGTTGGGTTTTAGGGAAGGCAGAGAAAGCAGCAGAAACAAAAATTTTCTCCCCCAAACCCAGAACAAGGAAACACATCAACGTCTATACAATAAGAAAGGATGGTTTGTGGAATCATACCTTGTCCTGAGGCTTGATCGGCGACAATACCTCGCGCCTTGCGTGGTCTTCACCTCCAGTCTTGGATGGTGTCTGTGCAGCTCCTGGTCGCACCGGGACTGACGACTCCTGGTCTCACCGGGAGTGTCGGGATTGACAGCTGTCCTCCAAGCGACAATAATCTCCCGCCTCTAAAGTAGTCCACACGGACCACCTAGGACTCCAATCTCCTTGTCCCACAAGGAATTGGTAGGAGTCGCACCCTCCTGTCAGCGTACTAGTCGCCGACACACTCTCCTGCCTCCAGTCACTTTCTGTAGTTGTGTTTCCCTTGCTGTGCCTCCCTTATCGGGTAGCACTTGCTTGGGCTCTCTCTTGGTTACCAAAACCAGAGAGAACAACAACTTCACAGAGCAACTGGTTGCACTGAGTTGTACTTTGAGAAGCCCCCAATACCCCTATATATATAGGAGGGTCATGGGATAGGGTTCTCCATCCCAGGCAATGCGGGACTAAAACCAGGAGTAGAAGGGTTCAAGATTTTCCAAAAAACAACCAACTCGCAACATGAACCAATCGTTTCACAACTGAAACGATCAGTTGGGGACCTGAACCGGTCGGTTGACACCTCAACCGATCGGTTGGGACACCTCAACCGGTCGGTTCACTTCTGAACCGGTCGGTTCGTGGTCCTGGTCAGTTCCCGATTGACTTTCCATCTTTTGTTTCTAATTGGTATCAAATACCAATCCTTGTTCCAATCAAATTGGGCAAGTGAAACGAAAGGAAATTTCTCACCAATCCTACTTTCCCAACTTGCTCAGTTGCATCAGTTGAACTGATCATTTCAACACTTGAAGCAATCATTTCACCCTGTCCATGAGTCGATCGACTCACCACCTGAGCCGATCGGTTCACCAAGCTGAGTCGATCGGTTCATCACATGAGTCGATCAGTTGGGAGTGCAGATTGTGCAGAATCTTGTCAATTGCAGTTTCAATCAATCTGATACTCCAATCAATCAGTCCAACACCTTGAAAATTATGATACTGAGCTATAAATTTATTGAGTGTTTAATTGAACTACTAAACTCCTTTAGTAATCAATCTAAACATTGTTTGTGGACAAAACACCTCTTCCAGGTTAAATCCTATGTGTGTGACCCTCCAGGTCCATTTCACATTGGCAGTGAAAGTCCATAACACTTACGACTTCACAAGCAAAGAGTGGTGCCTAGTCACACATCAGTGCTACCCAAGTGAAAAAGAAAGTGGGAGAACAACTTTCAATCCTACAATCAGTGAATGGTGTTACAGTGAATGTATAATTCCTTTGTCACTGATATCCCGAATGAACTCGAGGCATGGAACAGTCATCCTGTCAATGTTCATTCGCTTTCTTGATCTCAGAGTAGATTAGAAGAGATATGTATGACATCAATATCACATATTGATTCACACATGCGTGCACACCTTTCTCAATCCTACTCATCAAGTGGCCATGGATATCAAACTCCCTTAGGATGGACAAATCCCATATCTATCACTCACCCCTCAAAAGCCCCATGTGTCAAAGCCACCCAATCATCACCTTTATAACAACCCATGTTTCAGGACTGCGTTTGATGGTCAAAGTGTGCCCAACGACATGTGTTGAGTGTAGTGATTTTAGGTCAAAGAATCAAACTCACCACCATCACTATGAGTACTGACTGTGACTACCATGTCATGGTTCCATGTGTCAAACTCACGGTGGGTTTGTCCTGTACACTTGTTCTCTAACAAGTACCTATGTGTTTGGTTTGATATCTCTATATCATGACTAATGAGATTCTGTCATCAACCAACACCACAATCTAGTCTTGTGTGTCATTTTTGTCTATCTACCTTACACAATGACATCCGACTAGGGACATAACAAGAATGTACAAACTCTTAGCATCCGTATGATCTCATCGTTCATGTCCTCAACCTGAAAACATACATCATTGAGTATTGTCATTCTCTAGACATTCAATCTATTCTATCACTATCTCATATGACTGAACCAGAAAGAATTGGAAGCTTGCCTCTGATGTTTATCAAATCAATCTTAATGTATCCCACCAATCATCCCATGATTGGGTCTTAGGGAATACATACCAACAGACTCCCACTTGCACTGTGAGCACTTCACCCTTGAATCATATTCATAGTGATCTTCAAACATGTCCCACATGTTACTCTGTTCTAGTGCACTCATAGTGAGTAATGGAAACACCTTTCCAAAGTCAGTATAAACTACATGTCTCTCATCTCTTCGTTGTACGTTACACGTATGAGATGGAGTTGCCATTATATGTGATCTAGTATTCCTTTTCTAACCTTTAGCCACATTTGCATGATCAAGGATTCCATACTTGTCATCAATGAGCAGAATATCTATAAGTTCATCTCATGAACTTCCAGATCCATATAGTATCCATTGTTGTTCTCTAACGCATAGATACTCAACATTTCCTTTTAAATGGTTCTATTGGAACACTTCTAGTTATCAACAAACTTTCACTTTTATAGATCTTATATTTATTTTGCGATTAATTTTCTGTCCTTTCGGAAGTTCGCATCAATGTAACTCTTTACATTGAACTCTTCCTTATCTCCATAGAACTAGTACTTCTCAAGTACTTATCATGTTCTCATGGTGTTCCAGTAACCCTTACTAGAACCAGACATACATCCACTCGTCATGTCCCACATACGAGTTATCAGGATGAGCACATCATATTGCCATGTCCTACATACAAGATGATGAATGCATTTTGTTCTTGCCATTTCGATACATGCAAGATAATGGGATGATTACATACATGATAGATCCATATCTATTCTTAGTGTTCTCATTCTTCATAAGAATTGGACACTTGGCCTTGGGATACTAACTCCATGTAACATGGACAAGTTTTCTCCCACTGAATCTGTGCATACTGAACCCTTCAGTACAGATTGCCAATGTATTCTTTCTCTTTTTAGGTCAAGAGGTTTTCGAGGACCATCTCTATAGATCTCTATTCCTATCACATAGGAAACATCTATATCTTCCTTAAAGATAATTTCCACTTTTGGATTTCCATTCTAGAACATTTCCATTTCACATCAACATGTGGAATGTGAACACGCTCCCACTAAACCACAAATCCCTTCTTTATCTTTAACATATCAGTCAAACCCTTTGACTATATCATCAAAGTAAAGATCCAATTCTAAGTTGCTTGTACTCAATCAATCACATTGATTAGTCCATTAACTTATAGACTTCATTTGTATTAGTGGATTCATAAACCTTATAGGTTGTGTCACATACACATCCTTGTTTTATTCCTCATAGGAATGCGGTTTTAGTATCCATATGATAAATGTATTAGCCATTAAGTTGCAATTAACAAGCATCATCCTTCTCATAATGTCACCCATGTGTCTTAACACGTAAGACTTATTTGCACTTATGGATTTCCATCCAATGGGTTCTACCATCAAGGTCATACCTTATGGTTTACATGGAAGTCATTTAGGATGTAATGGTCATCTACCATAACTCAAAATTCGGTTCCTCTCATTCATCTAAATAGTTGACTCATCACATGACCAACTCATCACATATATAATTGAGGTGTATCTGTCAAGGATATAAGAACTTACAACTGCTTGTGATTCTTAATGTCCTTTATTAGTGTGGGGTATTCTTTATTTAAGAATAATTCAGTTATTTGATAATCATTCTCTAACTCCTTAGAGTATGATTCCTTCTTGATTTAGACATCACCATGCCTTAATCACGAGTTCACTATGATACACTATCATAATCACTCATAAGGATCTCAAACATTTGGTCCAAGTATTTCATTCATTGATCTCATCAAGAATTAACACTTTACCAAATTTGCACTTCATCTATGATAATCTTGAACACTTCAAGATATTCATATTGGTATTTCTCTAAACACCATTTGAAGTATTAGAATATATTCCAATAGGTATATAAATACATCACATGTATCATACCTAATAGGATAATCATTCTCCCACTACCTTTAGTGAAGATTTGATTAATCATGCCAAGATATTCATATCTCTTACTGGTTCTCTAACCAAAAGAGTCTAGATTTATCCATCACATGGAAACTAGAAATGAATTTCTCATGATTGATGCTAATTTAATGTTTGAGTTATCTATAACTTTTAGGTATCATTTTATCTTATGCATATCAAATACCACAAGATAAACAAGGCATTGCCACAAAGATCATATCTTTATAAATTAAAACATCTCTTTATTGATTGCCATCATTATCATACAATATGCAAAAATAAAGTGTTTCTATCTATTGAAAAATATGAAATAGCAGTTCATAACTGTATTACATGCCTTTTAGGCTGAAAATAAACTAAAGTACTCCTATCTATGGCAGAAACACTTGCCCTAATTATTGAGTGCTTTACACTTTACATCTTGGTATCATATACCTCAAAAGTGTTACAAGTTTACTTTCATGACACTTTTAAGTTGAGACATCAGTCGCCTCCTTATTTTGTTCTTCCAGATAGAGAGGACAATTCCTTTTCCAATGTCCTGCCTTTTGACAATGGTGGCAATTGCCTTTCTTGGTCACACCTCCCTTGGCCTTGAGAGCTGAAGACGACTTGGGCTCCTGGCTAGCATCAGAACCTTTCTTAGCTTTGCCCTTGCCCTTGCGCTTGGACTTGCCTTTCTTGCTCGTGATCACCATCACAGACTTAGGCTTGTCCTTCTTCATCTGTGTCTCGGCTGTCCTCAACATGCCCAACAACTCTGACAGTGTCCTATCAAAGTTGTTCATGTTGTAGTTCATCACAAACTGACTATAGGATTCTGGCAACGATTGTAGTATCACATCAGTAGCCAACTCTTGGCTCAGTGGAAATCCCTGTCTTGTCAGGTTCTCCACATACCCAATCATATTGAGTGTGTGTGGACCAACTGGATCTCCTTCTGTCATGACGCACTTAAACAGTGCCCTTGAGACATCATATCTCTTTTTCCATGCTTGATCTTCATACATGTTCCTGAGATGCTGAATCATCTCAATGACACCTATGTTCTCATGTTGTCTCTGCAACTCATGGTTCATAGAGCACAACATCAAGCACTTTGCATCAATGGCATCATCAAAATGTTTCTTGTAAGCATCCCTTTCTGCCTTTGGTGCATTAGGAGTAGGTTCCTCTGGAATTGGAGTATCCAGGACATAGAGCTTTCGCTCTTGAGTGAGAATAATTCTCAATGTCCTATACCAGTCGTGGAAGTTTGTCCCATTTAGCTTGTCCTTTTCAATGACGGATCGCAAAGAAAAGTGATTGTTGTTTGTTGTCATTTGTACTACAAAAAGAAATATGCAATTTTAGTCCAAAAACTCATTTTTGACTTATTTGATTGATTTGAAAAGTTGACGATATAATTAGGCCTTTAGTTAATTATCGATCCCACTATTTTAGTTCAAATTGATAGCCCTCACCATCAATTCGGAAGATTGCATTATACAACCTTCTAGTGGGTCAAGATCCATATTTCATCAAGTCATGAGTCAGCTTTGGCTGATCGCCCACAATCTTGACTATTTAGGTAGGCCATCATGCCAATTGCATCATACGCAACTCTTGATGAATGAACATGCACAACAACTTGCCATGAACATTCCTTGCCTCTGGGCTTAGACGCTCTAAGAATCACCAGTTAAGTCTAACCCAAAAGCCGACACGGTAAACATGCACCCTGCTTTGGCAGAACCTACATGTCTACCCTTCACACTTCCACAAGATAGACGGCGCACCACGCTTTGGCGTAACCTACGCTTGGTCGATCGAGTTTTTCATGTGTGTCACTAATGGAAGGCATATAAGACTTAATATTTTAATGAGGGATTTGGTTTTATATACATATACATATCCAATCACCACAATACATAGTATGTATCATATACATACTATATCCCACAGAAAACATGCAAAACGATAAAAGATATGATTATAGCCATCCTAATGCGATTCCTCGAGCCAAGAGGAATCACGGTCTTCTAGGTCTACATCACATGCAACCTGTACAAGATGAACTCTATGCTTTGCCTTTCTAGGTTTGATCAACTCATCACATGACTGATCGGCTCGCCATAAACCAGTCGGCTGGGTGCCACCAGCCGATCGGTTGGCTCCTCCAAGCGATCGGTTCGCTTGGTCATCGTGCATCTCATCATGGCCGCCTCCCGCTCATATCACTCCTCGAACCGGTCATCAACCGATCGACTCACTCCTTGAACCGATCATCTGGAATGTCAACTGATCGGTTCACGCCTTGAACCAATTGTCTCAGCTGTCGTCTGGATGTCCTTCGTTCTTTGACATAACATGAAATAAAATTCTATCCTATTTTACATTGTAAAAATAGAAACCTCAAGTTACATTCGAGGGGAGAAAAGGTAGGAAAGAAATCTCGAATTATTTCGAGTTACATCAGGAATAGGAGAAGGAAGATCGGTGCGCAGACCGAGATGCAAGCAACCACATACAACCATACACAAATAGGATTTATTGGCCATAACCACACTATACATCCACCACAAAACTCATTTAAGGGCGACGAGTATCAAGTGCATTTATAATACATATCATATATGTAAATTGGGATTTGTGGATTTAGGATTGGACATGCATAAAGGCAATTTTATTTGCATCGTATGCAATAAATAAAGGCGACAAACCAAAATCGATCATATTGATAATCTTAAAGTATAGAGAAGTTGACGTGGCTATGATACCACTGTTGGATTTTAGGGAAGGTAGAGAAGGCAGCGGAAACAAACATTTTCTCCCCCAAACCCAGAACAAGGAAAGGCATCAACGTCTATACAATAGGAAATGATGGTTTGTGGAATCATACCTTGTCCCGAGGCTTGCTTGGTGACAATACCTCGCACCTTGTGCGGTCTTCACCTCTGGTCATGGACGGTGTCTGTGCAGCTCCTGGTTGCACCTGGACGGATGACTCCTGGTCTCACCGGGACAGTCGAGATTGACAGCTATCCTCTGAGCGGCAGAAATCTCCCGCCTCTGAAGTAGTCCACACGGACCACCTGGAACTCCAATCTCCTTGTCCCACAAGGAATTGGAAGGAGTCGCACCCTCCTGTCAGCGTACTAGTCGCCGACACACTCTCCTGCCTCTAGTCACTTTCTGCAGTTGTCTTTCCCTTGCTGTGCCTCCCTTATCGGGTAGCACTTTCTTGGGCTCTCTATCGGTTACTAAAACCAGAGAGAACGACAACTTCACATAGCAAATAGTTGCACTGAGTTATACTTTGAGAATCCCCCAATACCCCTATATATAGGAGGGTCATGGGACAGGGTTCTCCATCCCGGGGAATGCGGGACTAAAAGCATGAGTAGAAGGGTTCGATATTTTCCATAAAACAACCAACTCACAACCTGAATTGATCATTTCACAACTGAAACGGTCGATTGGGGACTTGAACTGGTCGGTTGACACCTCAACCGATCGGTTGGGACACCTCAACCGGTCGGTTCACTTCTGAACCGGTCGGTTCGTGGTCCTGGTCAGTTCCCGATTGACTTTCTATCTTTTATTTCTAATTGGTATCAAATACCAATCCGTGTTCCAATCCAATTGGGCAAGTGAAACGAAAGGAAATTTCTCACCAATCCTACTTTCCCAACTAGCTCAGTTGCATCAGTTGAACCGATCATTTCAACACTTGAAGCAATCGTTTCACCCTATCCATGAGCCGATCGACTCACCACCTGAGCCGATCGGTTCACCAAGCTGAGCCGATCAGTTCATCACATGAGCAGATCAGTTGGGAGTGTAGATTGTGCAGAATCTTGTCAATTGTAGTTTCAATCAATCTGATACTCCAATCAATCAGTCCAACACCTTGAACATTATGATACTGAGCTATCAATTGATTGAGTGTTTAATTGAACTACTAAACTCCTTTAGTAATCAATATAAACATTGTTTGTGGACAAAACTCCTCTTTCAGGTTAAATCCTATGTGTGTGACCCTGCAAGTCCATTTCACGTTGGCAGTGAAAGTCCATAACACTTACGACTTCACAAGAAAAGAGCGGTGCCTAGTCACACATCAGTGCTACCCAAGTGAAAAAGAAAGTTGGAGAACAACTTTCAATCCTACAATCAGTGAATGGTGTTACAGTGAATGTATAATTCCTTTGTCACTGATATCCCAAATGAACTCGAGGCATGGAACAATCATCCTGTCAATGTTCATTCACTTTCTTGATCTCAGAGTAGATTAGAAGAGATATGTATGACATCAATATCACATACTGATTCACACATGCGTGCACACCTTTCTCAATCCTACTCATCAAGTGTCCATGGATATCAAACTCCCTCAGGAGGGAGAAATCCCATATCTATCACTCACCCCTCAAAAGCCCCATGTGTCAAAGCCACCCAATCATCACCTTTATAACAACCCATGTTTCAGGACTGCATTTGATGATGTCAAAGTGTGCCCAATGACATGTGTTGAGTGTAGTGATTTTAGGTCAAAGAATCACACTCACCACCATCACTATGAGTACTGACTGTGACTACCATGTCATGGTTCCATGTGTCAAACTCACGGTGGGTCTGTCCGGTACACTTGTTCTCTAACAAGTACCTATGTGTTTGGTTTGATATCTCTATATCATGACTAATGAGATTCTGTCATCAACCAACACCACAATCTAGTCTTGTGTGTCATTGTTGTCTATCTACCTTCCACAATGACATCCTACTAGGGACATAACAAGAATGTACAAACTCTTAGCATCTGTATGATCTCATCGTTCAGGTCCTCAACCTGAAAACATACGTCATTGAGTACTGTCATTCTCTAGACATTCAATCTATTCTATCACTATCTCATATGACTGAACCAGAAAGAATTGGAAGCTTGCCTTTGATGTTTATCAAATCAATCTTAATGTATCCCACCAATCATCCCATGATTGGCTCTCAGGTCATACATACCAACAGACTCCGACTTGCACTGCTAGCCAATCACCCTTGACTCATATTCATAGTGATCTTCAAACATGTCCCACATGTTACTCTGCTCTAGTGCACTCATAGTGAGTAATGACAACACCTTGCCAAAGTCAGTATAAACTGATGTCTCTCATCTCATCGCCGTACGTTACACGTATGAGATGGAGTTTCCGTAATATGTGATCTAGTATTCCTTTGCTAACCTTTAGCCACATTTGCATGATCAAGGATTCCATACTTGTCATCAATGAGCGGAATATCTATAAGTTCATCTCATGAACTTCCAGATCCATATAGTATCCACTGTTGTTCTCTAACGCATAGATACTCAGCATTTCCTTTTAAATGGTTCTATTGGAATACTTCCAGTTATCAACAAACTTTCACTTTTATATATCCTATATATATTTTGCGATTAATTTTCTATCCTTTCAGAAGTTCGCATCAATGTAACTCTTTACATTGAACTCTTCCTTATCTCCATAGAACTAGTACTTCTCAAGTACTTATCAAGTTCTCATGGTGTTCCAGTAACCCTTACTCAAACCAGACATACATCCACTAGTCATGTCCCACATATGAGTTATCAGGATGAGCACATCATATTGCCATGTCCTACATACAAGATGATGAATGCATTTTGTTCTTTCCATGTCGATACATGCAAGATAATGGGAGGATTACAAACATGATAGATCCATATCTATTCTTAGTGTTCTCATTCTTCATAAGAATTGGACACTTGGCCTTGGGATACTAACTCCATGTAACATGGACAAGTTTTCTCCCACTGAATCTATGCATATTGAACCCTTCAGTACATATTGCCAATGTATGCTTTCTCTTTTCAGGTCAAGAGGTTTTCGAGAACCATCTCTATAGATCTCTATTCCTATCACATAGGAAACATCTCTATCTTCCTTAAAGATAATTTCCACTTTTGGATTTCCTATCTAGAACATTTCCATATCACATCAACATGTGGAATGTGAACACGCTCCCACTAAATCATAGATCCCTTCTTTATCTTTAACATATCAGTCTAACCCTTTGACTATATCATTAAAGTAAAGATCCAATTCTGAGTTTCTTGTACTCAATCAATCACATTGATTAGTCCATTGTAACTTATAGACTTCATTTGCAATAGTGGATTCATAAACCTTATAGGTTGTGTCACGTACACATCCTTGTTTCATTCCTCATAGGAATGCAGTTTTAGTATCCATATGCTAAATGTATTAGTCATTAAGTTGCAATTAACAAGCATCATCCTTCTCATAATGTCACCCATGTGTCTTAACACTTAAGACTTATTTGCACTTGTGGATTTCCATCCAATGGGTGCTACCATCAAGGTCATAACTTATGGTTTTCATGGAAGTCATTTAGGATGTAATGGTCATCTACCATAACTCAAAATTCGGTTCCTCTCATTCATCTAGATAGTTGACTCATCACATGACCAACTCATCACATAGATAATTGAGGTGTATCTGTCAAGGATATAAGAACTTACAACTCCTTGTGATTCTTAATGTCCTTTATTAGTGTGGGGTATTCTTTATTTAAGAAGAATTCAGTTATTTGATAATCATTCTCTAACTCCTTAGAGTATGATTCCTTCTTGATTTAGACATCACCATGTCTTAATCATGAGTTCACTATGATACACTATCATCATCACTCATAAGGATCTCAAACATTTGGTCCAAGTATTTCATTCATTGATCTCATCAAGAATTAACACTTTACCAAATTTTCACTTCATCTATGATAATCATGAACACTTCAAGATATTCATATTGGTATTTCTCAAAACACCATTTGAAGTATTAGCATTTGTTCCAATAGGTATATAAATACATCACATGTATCATTGCTAATAGGGTAATCATTCTCCCACTACCTTTAGTGAAGATTTGATTAATCATGTCCAAGATATTCATATCTCTTACTGGTTCTCTAACCAAAAGAGTCTAGATTTATCCATCACATGGAAACTAGAAATGAATTTCTCATGATTGATGCTAATTTAATGTTTGAGTTATCTATAACTTTTAGGTATCATTTTATCTTATGCATATCAAATACCACAAGATAAACAAGGTTGCCACAAAGATCATATCTTTATAAATTAAAACATCTCTTTATTGATTGCCATCATTATCATACAATATGCAAAAATAAAGTGTTTCTATCTATTGAAAAATATGAAATAGCAGTTCATAACTGTATTACATGCCTTTTAGGCTGAAAATAAATTAAAGTACTCCTATCTATGGCAGAAACACTTGCCCTAATTATTGAGTGCTTTACACTTTACATCTTGGTATCATATACCTCAAAAGTGTTACAAGTTTACTTTCATGACACTTTTAAGTTGAGACATCAGTCGCCTCCTTATTTTGTTCTTCCAGATAGAGAGGACAATTCCTTTTCCAATGTCCTGCCTTTTGACAATGGTGGCAATTGCCTTTCTTGGTCACACCTCCCTTGGCCTTGAGAGCTGAAGATGACTTGGGCTCCTGGCTAGCATCAGAACCTTTCTTAGCTTTGCCCTTGCCCTTGCGCTTGGACTTGCCTTTCTTGCTCGTGATCACCATCACAGACTTAGGCTTGTCCTTCTTCATCTGTGTCTCGGCTGTCCTCAACATGCCCAACAACTCTGACAGTGTCCTATCAAAGTTGTTCATGTTGTAGTTCATCACAAACTGACTATAGGATTCTGGCAACGATTGTAGTATCACATCAATAGCCAACTCTTGGCTCAGTGGAAATCCCTGTCTTGTCAGGTTCTCCACATACCCAATCATATTGAGTGTGTGTGGACCAACTGGATCTCCTTCTGTCATGACGCACTTAAACAGTGCCCTTGAGACATCATATCTCTTTTTCCATGCTTGATCTTCATACATGTTCCTGAGATGCTGAATCATCTCAATGACACCTATGTTCTCATGTTGTCTCTGCAACTCATGGTTCATAGAGCACAACATCAAGCACTTTGCATCAATGGCATCATCAGAATGTTTCTTGTAAGCATCCCTTTCTGCCTTTGGTGCATTAGGAGTAGGTTCCTCTGGAATTGGAGTATCCAGGACATAGAGCTTTCGCTCTTGAGTGAGAATAATTCTCAATGTCCTATACCAGTCGTGGAAGTTTGTCCCATTTAGCTTGTCCTTTTCAATGACAGATCACAAAGAAAAGTGATTGTTGTTTGTTGTCATTTGTACTACAAAAAGAAATATGCAATTTTAGTCCAAAAACTCATTTTTGACTTATTTTATTGATTTGAAAAGTTGACGATATAATTAGGCCTTTAGTTAATTATCGATCCCACTATTTTAGTTCAAATTGATAGCCCTCACCATCAATTCGGAAGATTGCAGTATACAACCTTCTAGTGGGTCAAGATCCATATTTCATCAAGTCATGAGTCAGCTTTGGCTGATCGCCCACAATCTTGACTATTTAGGTAGGCCATCATGCCAATTGCATCATATGCAACTCTTGATGAATGAACATGCACAACAACTTGCCATGAACATTCCTTGCCTCTGGGCTTAGACGCTCTAAGAATCACCAGTTAAGTCTAACCCAAAAGCCGACACGGTAAACATGCACCCTGCTCTGGCAGAACCTACATGTCTACCCTTCACACTTCCACAAGATAGACGGCGCACCACGCTTTGGCGTAACCTACGCTTGGTCGATCGAGTTTTTCATGTGTGTCACTAATGGAAGGCATATAAGACTTAATATTTTAATGAGGGATTTGGTTTTATATACATATACATATCCAATCACCACAATACATAGTATGTATCATATACATACTATATCCCACAGAAAACATGCAAAACGATAAAACAGATGATTATAGCCATCCTAATGCGATTCCTCGAGCCAAGAGGAATCACGGTCTTCTAGGTCTACATCACATGCAACCTGTACAAGATGAACTCTATGCTTTGCCTTTCTAGGTTTGATCAACTCATCACATGACTGATCGGCTCGCCATAAACCAGTCGGCTGGGTGCCACCAGCCGATCGGTTGGCTCCTCCAAGCGATCGGTTCGCTTGGTCATCGTGCATCTCATCATGGCCGCCTCCCGCTCATATCACTCCTCGAACCGGTCATCAACCGATCGGCTCACTCCTTGAACCGATCATCTGGAATGTCAACTGATCGGTTCACGCCTTGAACCAATTGTCTCAGCTGTCGTCTGGATGTCCTTCGTTCTTTGACATAACATGAAATAAAATTCTATCCTATTTTACATTGTAAAAATAGAAACCTCAAGTTACATTCGAGGGGAGCAAAGGTAGGAAAGAAATCTCGAATTATTTCGAGTTACATCAGGAATAGGAGAAGGAAGATCGGTGCGCAGACCGAGATGCAAGCAACCACATACAACCATACACAAATAGGATTTATTGGCCATAACCACACTATACATCCACCACAAAACTCATTTAAGGGCGACGAGTATCAAGTGCATTTATAATACATATCATATATGTAAATTGGGATTTGTGGATTTGGGATTGGACATGCATAAAGGCAATTTTATTTGCATCGTATGCAATAAATAAAGGCGACAAACCAAAATCGATCATATTGATAATCTTAAAGTATAGAGAAGTTGACGTGGCTATGATACCACTGTTGGATTTTAGGGAAGGTAGAGAAGGCAACGGAAACAAACATTTTCTCCCCCAAACCCAGAACAAGGAAAGGCATCAACGTCTATACAATAGGAAATGATGGTTTGTGGAATCATACCTTGTCCCGAGGCTTGCTTGGTGACAATACCTCGCACCTTGTGCGGTCTTCACCTCTGGTCATGGACGGTGTCTGTGCAGCTCCTGGTTGCACCTGGACGGATGACTCCTGGTCTCACCGGGACAGTCGAGATTGACAGCTATCCTCTGAGTGGCAGAATTCTCCCGCCTCTGAAGTAGTCCACACGGACCACCTGGAACTCCAATCTCCTTGTCCCACAAGGAATTGGAAGGAGTCGCACCCTCCTGTCAGCGTACTAGTCGCCGACACACTCTCCTGCCTCTAGTCACTTTCTGCAGTTGTCTTTCCCTTGCTGTGCCTCCCTTATCGGGTAGCACTTTCTTGGGCTCTCTATCGGTTACTAAAACCAGAGAGAACGACAACTTCACATAGCAACTAGTTGCACTGAGTTATACTTTGAGAATCCCCCAATACCCCTATATATAGGAGGGTCATGGGACAGGGTTCTCCATCCCGGGGAATGCGGGACTAAAAGCATGAGTAGAAGGGTTCGATATTTTCCATAAAACAACCAACTCACAACCTGAATTGATCATTTCACAACTGAAACGATCGATTGGGGACTTGAACTGGTCGGTTGACACCTCAACCGATCGGTTGGGACACCTCAACCGGTCGGTTCACTTCTGAACCGGTCGGTTCGTGGTCCTGGTCAGTTCCCGATTGACTTTCTATCTTTTATTTCTAATTGGTATCAAATACCAATCCGTGTTCCAATCCAATTGGGAAAGTGAAACGAAAGGAAATTTCTCACCAATCCTACTTTCCCAACTATCTCAGTTGCATCAGTTGAACCGATCATTTCAACACTTGAAGCAATCGTTTCACCCTGTCCATGAGCCGATCGACTCACCACCTGAGCCGATCGGTTCACCAAGCTGAGCCGATCGGTTCATCACATGAGCAGATCAGTTGGGAGTGTAGATTGTGCAGAATCTTGTCAATTGTAGTTTCAATCAATCTGATACTCCAATCAATCAGTCCAACACCTTGAACATTATGATACTGAGCTATCAATTGATTGAGTGTTTAATTGAACTACTAAACTCCTTTAGTAATCAATATAAACATTGTTTGTGGATAAAACTCCTCTTTCAGGTTAAATCCTATGTGTGTGACCCTGCAGGTCCATTTCACGTTGGCAGTGAAAGTCCATAACACTTACGACTTCACAAGAAAAGAGCGGTGCCTAGTCACACATCAGTGCTACCCAAGTGAAAAAGAAAGTTGGAGAACAACTTTCAATCCTACAATCAGTGAATGGTGTTACAGTGAATGTATAATTCCTTTGTCACTGATATCCCAAATGAACTCGAGGCATGGAACAATCATCCTGTCAATGTTCATTCACTTTCTTGATCTCAGAGTAGATTAGAAGAGATATGTATGACATCAATATCACATACTGATTCACACATGCATGCACACCTTTCTCAATCCTACTCATCAAGTGGCCATGGATATCAAACTCCCTCAGGAGGGAGAAATCCCATATCTATCACTCACCCCTCAAAAGCCCCATGTGTCAAAGCCACCCAATCATCACCTTTATAACAACCCATGTTTCAGGACTGCGTTTGATGATGTCAAAGTGTGCCCAATGACATGTGTTGAGTGTAGTGATTTTAGGTCAAAGAATCACACTCACCACCATCACTATGAGTACTGACTGTGACTACCATGTCATGGTTCCATGTGTCAAACTCACGGTGGGTCTGTCTGGTACACTTGTTCTCTAACAAGTACCTATGTGTTTGGTTTGATATCTCTATATCATGACTAATGAGATTCTATCATCAACCAACACCACAATCTAGTCTTGTGTGTCATTGTTGTCTATCTACCTTCCACAATGACATCCTACTAGGGACATAACAAGAATGTATAAACTCTTAGCATCTGTATGATCTCATCGTTCAGGTCCTCAACCTGAAAACATACGTCATTGAGTACTGTCATTCTCTAGACATTCAATCTATTCTATCACTATCTCATATGACTGAACCAGAAAGAATTGGAAGCTTGCCTTTGATGTTTATCAAATCAATCTTAATGTATCCCACCAATCATCCCATGATTGGCTCTCAGGTCATACATACCAACAGACTCCGACTTGCACTGCTAGCCAATCACCCTTGACTCATATTCATAGTGATCTTCAAACATGTCCCACATGTTACTCTGCTCTAGTGCACTCATAGTGAGTAATGACAACACCTTGCCAAAGTCAGTATAAACTGATGTCTCTCATCTCATCGCCGTACGTTACACGTATGAGATGGAGTTTCCGTAATATGTGATCTAGTATTCCTTTGCTAACCTTTAGCCACATTTGCATGATCAAGGATTCCATACTTGTCATCAATGAGCGGAATATCTATAAGTTCATCTCATGAACTTCCAGATCCATATAGTATCCACTGTTGTTCTCTAACGCATAGATACTCAACATTTCCTTTTAAATGGTTCTATTGGAATACTTCCAGTTATCAACAAACTTTCACTTTTATATATCCTATATATATTTTGCGATTAATTTTCTATCCTTTCAGAAGTTCGCATCAATGTAACTCTTTACATTGAACTCTTCCTTATCTCCATAGAACTAGTACTTCTCAAGTACTTATCAAGTTCTCATGGTGTTCCAGTAACCCTTACTCAAACCAGACATACATCCACTCGTCATGTCCCACATATGAGTTATCAGGATGAGCACATCATATTGCCATGTCCTACATACAAGATGATGAATGCATTTTGTTCTTTCCATGTCGATACATGCAAGATAATGGGAGGATTACATACATGATAGATCCATATCTATTCTTAGTGTTCTCATTCTTCATAAGAATTGGACACTTGGCCTTGGGATACTAACTCCATGTAACATGGACAAGTTTTCTCCCACTGAATCTATGCATATTGAACCCTTCAGTACATATTGCCAATGTATGCTTTCTCTTTTCAGGTCAAGAGGTTTTCGAGAACCATCTCTATAGATCTCTATTCCTATCACATAGGAAACATCTCTATCTTCCTTAAAGATAATTTCCACTTTTGGATTTCCTATCTAGAACATTTCCATTTCACATCAACATGTGGAATGTGAACACGCTCCCACTAAATCATAGATCCCTTCTTTATCTTTAACATATCAGTCTAACCCTTTGACTATATCATTAAAGTAAAGATCCAATTCTGAGTTTCTTGTACTCAATCAATCACATTGATTAGTCCATTGTAACTTATAGACTTCATTTGCAATAGTGGATTCATAAACCTTATAGGTTGTGTCACGTACACATCCTTGTTTTATTCCTCATAGGAATGCAGTTTTAGTATCCATATGCTAAATGTATTAGTCATTAAGTTGCAATTAACAAGCATCATCCTTCTCATAATGTCACCCATGTGTCTTAACACTTAAGACTTATTTGCACTTGTGGATTTCCATCCAATGGGTGCTACCATCAAGGTCATAACTTATGGTTTTCATGGAAGTCATTTAGGATGTAATGGTCATCTACCATAACTCAAAATTCGGTTCCTCTCATTCATCTAGATAGTTGACTCATCACATGACCAACTCATCACATAGATAATTGAGGTGTATCTGTCAAGGATATAAGAACTTACAACTCCTTGTGATTCTTAATGTCCTTTATTAGTGTGGGGTATTCTTTATTTAAGAAGAATTCAGTTATTTGATAATCATTCTCTAACTCCTTAGAGTATGATTCCTTCTTGATTTAGACATCACCATGTCTTAATCATGAGTTCACTATGATACACTATCATCATCACTCATAAGGATCTCAAACATTTGGTCCAAGTATTTCATTCATTGATCTCATCAAGAATTAACACTTTACCAAATTTGCACTTCATCTATGATAATCATGAACACTTCAAGATATTCATATTGGTATTTTTCAAAACACCATTTGAAGTATTAGCATTTGTTCCAATAGGTATATAAATACATCACATGTATCATTGCTAATAGGGTAATCATTCTCCCACTACCTTTAGTGAAGATTTGATTAATCATGTCCAAGATATTCATATCTCTTACTGGTTCTCTAACCAAAAGAGTCTAGATTTATCCATCACATGGAAACTAGAAATGAATTTCTCATGATTGATGCTAATTTAATGTTTGAGTTATCTATAACTTTTAGGTATCATTTTATCTTATGCATATCAAATACCACAAGATAAACAAGGCATTGCCACAAAGATCATATTTTTATAAATTGAAACATCTCTTTATTGATTGCCATCATTGTCATACAATATGCAAAAATAAAGTGTTTCTATCTATTGACAAATATGAAATAGCAGTTCATAACTGTATTACATGCCTTTTAGGCTGAAAATAAACTAAAGTAATCCTATCTATGGCGGCAACACTTGCCCCAATTATTGAGTGCTTTACACTTTACATTTTGGTATCATATACCTCAAAAGTTTTACAAGTTTACTTTCATGACACCTTTAAGTTGAGACATCAGTCGCCTCCTTCTTCTTTTGTTCTTCCAGATAGAGAGGACAATTCCTTTTCCAATGTCCTAGCTTTTAACAATGGTGGCAATTGCCTTTCTTGGTCACACCTCCCTTGGCCTTGAGAGATGAAGATGACTTGGGCTCCTGGCTAGCATCAGAACCTTTCTTAGCTTTGCCCTTGCCGTTGCGCTTGGACTTGCCTTTCTTGATCGTGATCACCATCACATACTTAGGCTTGTCCTTCTTCATCTATGTCTCGGCTGTCCTCAACATGCCCAAAAACTCTGATAGTGGCCTATCGAAGTTGTTCATGTTGTAGTTCATCACAAACTGACTGTAGGATTCTGGAAACGATTGCAGTATCACGTCAGTAGCCAACTCTTGGCTCAGTGGAAATCCCAGTCTTGTCAGGTTCTCCACACACCCAATCATATTGAGTGTGTGAGGACCAACTAGATCTCCTTCTATCACGACGCACTTAAATAGTTCCCTTGAGACATCATATCTCTCTTGCCGTGCTTGATCTTCATACATGTTCCTGAGATGATGAATCATCTCAATGGCACCCATGTTCTCATGTTGTCTCTGCAACTCGTGGTTCATAAAGCACAACATCAAGCACTTTGCATCTATGGAATCATCAGAATGTTTCTTGTAAGCATCCCTTTCTGCCTTTGGTGCATTAGGAGCTGGTTCCTCTGGAATTGGAGTATCTAGGACATAGAGCTTTCGCTCTTGAGTGAGAACAATTCTCAATGTCCTATACCAGTCGTGGAAGTTTGTCCCATTTAGCTTGTCCTTTTCAATGATGGATCGCAAAGAAAAGTGATTGTTGTTTGTTGTCATTTGTACTACAAAAAGAAATATGCAATTTTAGTCCAAAAACTCATTTTTGACTTATTTGATTGATTTGAAAAATTGATGATATAATTAGGCCTTTAATTAATTATCGCTCCCACTATTTTAGTTCAAATTGATAGCCCTCACCATCAATTCAGAAGATTACAGCGTACAACCTTCTAGTGGGTCAAGATCCATATTTCATCAAGTCATGAGTCAGCTTTGGCTGATCGCCCACAATGTTGACTATTTAGGTAAGCCATCATGCCAATAGCATCATAAGCAACTCTTGATGAATGAACATGCACAACACCTTGCCATGAACATTCCTTGTCTCTGGGCTTAGACGCTCTAAGAATCACCAGTTAAGTCTAACCCAAAAGCCGACACGGTAAACATGCACCCTGCTTTGGCAGAACCTACATGTCTACCCTTCACACTTCCACAAGATAGACGGTGCACCACGCTTTGGCGTAACCTACGCTTGGACGATCGAGTTTTTCATGTGTGTCGCTAATGGAAGACATATAAGACTTAATATTTTAATGAGGGATTTGGTTTTATATACATATACATATCCAATCACCACAATACATAGTACGTATCCTATACATACTATATCCCACAGAAAACATGCAAAATGATAAAAGCAATGATTATGGCCATCCTAATGCGATTCCTCGAGCCAAGAGGAATCACAATCATCTAGGTCTACATCACATGCAACCTGTACAAGATGAACTATGTGCTTTGCCTTTCATGGTTTGATCAACTCATCACATGACTGATCGGCTCGCTATCAGGCCAGTTGGCTGGGTGCCACCATTCGATCGGTTGGATCCTCCAACCGATCGGTTCGTCTAGTCATCGTGCATCTCATCATGGCCGCCTCCCGCTCATCTCACTCCTCGAACCGGTCATCAACCGATCGGCTCACTACTTGAACCGATCGTCTGGAACGTCAACCGATCAGTTCACGCCTTGAATCGATCGTCTCAGCTGTCGTTTGGATGTCCTTAGTTCTTTGACATAACATGAAATAAAATTCTATCCTATTTTACATTGTAAAAAGAGAAACCTCAAGTTACATTCGAGGGGAGCAAAGGTAGGAAAGAAATCTCGAATTATTTCGAGTTACATCAGGAATAGGAGAAGGAAGATCGGTGCGCAGACCGAGATGCAAGCAACTACATACAACCATACACATATAGGGTTTATTGGCCATAACCATGCTATAAATCCACCACAAAACTCGTTTAAGGGCGACGCGTATCGAGTGCATTTATAATACATATCATATATGTAAATTGGGATTTGTGGATTTAGGATTGGACATGCATAAAGCCAATTTTATTCGCATCGTATGAAATAAATAAAGGCGACAAACCAAAATTGATCATATCGATAATCCTAAAGTATAGAGCAGTTGACGTGGCAATGATACCACTGTTGGGTTTTAGGGAAGGCAAAGAAGGCAGCGGAAACAAAAATTTTCTCCCCCAAACCCAGAACAAGGAAACACGTCAACGTCTATACAATAGGAAAGGATGGTTTTTGGAATCATACCTTGTCCCGAGGCTTGCTCAGCGACAATACCTCGCACCTTGCGTGGTCTTCACCTCCGGTCTTGGACGGTGTCTGTGCAGCTCCTAGTTGCACCGGGACGGACGACTCCTGGTCTCACCGGGATTGTCGGAATTGACAGTTGTTCTCCGAGCGGTAGAAATCTTCCGCCTCTGAAGTAGTCCACACGGACCACCTGGAACTCCAATCTCCTTGTCCCACAAGGAATTGGAAGGAGTCGCACCCTCCTGTCATCGTACTAGTTGCCGACACACTCTCCTGCCTCTAGTCTCTTTTTGCAGTTGTCTTTCCCTTGCTGTGCCTCCCTTATCGGGTAGCACTTTCTTGGACTCTCTCTCGGTTACCAAAACTAGAGAGAACGACAACTTCACAGAGCAACTGGTTGCACTGAGTTGTACTTTGAGAAGCCCCCAATACCCCTATATATAGGAGGGTCATGGGACAGGGTTCTCCATCCCGGGCAATGCGGAACTAAAAGAAGGAGTAGAAGGGTTTGAGATTTTCCACAAAACAACCAACTCGCAACTTGAATTGATCGTTTCACAACTGAAACGGTCGATTGGGGACCTGAACCGATCGGTTGACACCTCAACCGATCAGTTGGGACACCTCAACCGGTCAGTTCACTTCTGAACCGGTCGGTTCGTGGTCCTAGTCAGTTCCCGATTGACTTTCCATCTTTTGTTTCTAATTGGTATCAAATACCAATCCGTGTTCCAATCAAATTGGGCAAGTGAAATGAAAGGAAATTTCTCACCAATCCTACTTTCCCAACTAGCACAGTTGCATCAGTTGAACCGATCATTTCAACACTTGAAGCAATCGTTTCACCCTGTCCATGAGCCGATCGACTCACCACCTGAGCCAATCGGTTCATCACATGAGTCGATCAGTTGGGAGTGTAGATTGTGCATAATCTTGTCAATTGCAGTTTCAATCAATATGATACTCCAATCAATCAGTCCAACACCTTGAACATTATGATACTGAGCTATCAATTGATTGAGTGTTTAATTGAACTACTAAACTCCTTTAGTAATCAATATAAACATTGTTTGTGGACAAAACTCCTCTTCCAGGTTAAATCCTATGTGTGTGACCCTGTAGGTCCATTTCACGTTGGCAGTGAAAGTCCATAACACTTACGACTTCACAAGCAAAGAGCGGTGCCTAGTCACACATCAGTGCTACCCAAGTGAAAAATAAAGTTGGAGAACAACTTTCAATCCTACAATCAGTGAATGGTGTTATAGTGAATGTATAATTCCTTTGTCACTGATATCCCAAATGAACTCGAGGCATGGAACAGTCATCATGTCAATGTTCATTCACTTTCTTGATCTCAGAGTAGATTAGAAGAGATATGTATGACATCAATATCACATACTGATTCACACATGCGTGCACGCCTTTCTCAATCCTACTCGTCAATTGGCCATGGATATCAAACTCCCTCAGGAGGGAAAAATCCCATATCTATCACTCACCCCTCAAAACCCCCTGTGTCAAAGCCACCCAATCATCACCTTTATAACAACCCATGTTTCAGGACTGCGTTTGATGATGTCAAAGTGTGCCCAAAGACATGTGTTGAGTGTAGTGATTTCAGGTCAAAGAATCACACTCACCACCATCACTGTGAGTACTGATTGTGACTACCATGTCATGGTTCCATATGTCAAACTCACAGTGGGTCTGTCCGGTACACTTGTTCTCTAACAAGTACCTATGTGTTTGGTTTGATATCTCTATATCATGACTAATGAGATTATGTCATCAACCAACACCACAATCTAGTCTTGTGTGTCATTGTTGTCTATCTACCTTCCATAATGACATCTGACTAGGGACATAACAAGAATGTACAAACTCTTAGCATCTATATGATCTCATCGTTCATGTCCTCAACCTGAAAACATACGTCATTGAGTACTTTCATTCTCTAGACATTCAATCTATTCTATCACTATCTCATATGACTGAACCAGAAAGAATTGGAAGCTTGCCTTTGATGTTTATCAAATCAATCTTAATGTATCCTGCCAATCATCCCATGATTGGCTCTCAGGGCATACATACCAACAGACTCCCACTTGCACTGCTAGCCAATCACCCTTGAATCATATTCATAGTGATCTTCAAACATGTCCCACATGTTACTCTGCTCTAGTGCGCTCATAGTGAGTAATGGCAACACCTTGCCAAAGTCAGTATAAACTGCACGTCTCTCATCTCTTCACTGTACGTTACACGTATGAGATGGAGTTTCCGTAATATGTGATCTAGTATTCCTTTGATAACCTTTAGCCACATTTGCATGATCAAGGATTCCATACTTGTCATCAATGAGTAGAATATCTATAAGTTCATCTCATGAACTTCTAGATCCATATAGTATCCACTGCTGTTCTATAACGCATAGATACTCGTCATTTCCTTTTAAATGGTTCTATTGGAGCACTTCCAGTTATCAAAAAAATTTCACTTTTATATATCCTATATATATTTTGCGATTAATTTTCTGTCCTTTTGGAAATTCGCATCAATGTAACTCTTTACATTGAACTCTTCCTTATCTCCATAGAACTAGTACTTCTCAAGTACTTATCAAGTTCTCATGGTGTTCCAGTAACCCTTACTCGAACCAGACATACATCCACTCGTCATGTCCCACATACAAGTTATCAGGATGAGCACATCATATTGTCATGTCCTACATACAAGATGATGAATGCATTTTGTTCTTGCCATGTCGATACATGCAAGATAATGGGATGATTACATACATGATAGATCCATATCTATTCTTAGTGTTCTCATTCTTCATTAGAATTGGACACTTGGCCTTGGGATACTAACTCCATGTAACATGGACAAGTTTTCTCCCACTGAATCTGTGCATATTGAACCCTTCAGTACAGATTGCCAATGTATGCTTTCTCTTTTCATGTCAAGAGGTTTTCGAGAACCATCTCTGTAGATCTCTATTCCTTTCACATAGGAAACATCTCTATCTTCCTTAAAGATAATTTCCACTTTTGGATTTCCATTCTAGAACATATCCATTTCACATCAACATGTGGAATGTGAACACACTCCCACTAAATCACAGATCCCTTCTTTATCTTTAACATATCAGTCAAACCCATTGACTATATCATCAAAGTAAAGATCCAATTCTGAGTTTCTTGTACTCAATCAATCACATTGATTAGTCCATTGTAACTTATAGACTTCATTTGCATTAGTGGATTCATAAACCTTATAGGTTGTGTCACGTACACATCCTTGTTTTATTCCTCATAGGAATGCATTTTTAGTATCCATATGCTAAATGTATTAGTCATTAAGTTGCAATTAACAAGCATCATCCTTCTCATAATGTCACCCATGTGTCTTAACACTTAAGACTTATTTGCACTTATGGATTTCCATCCAATGGGTGCTACCATCAAGGTCATACCTTATGGTTTACATGGAAGTCATTTAGGATGTAATGGTCATCTACCATAACTCAAAATTTGGTTCCTCTCATTCATCTAGATAGTTGACTCATCACATAGATAATTGAGGTGTATCTGTCAAGGATATAAGAACTTACAACTCCTTCTGATTCTTATTGTCCTTTATTCGTGTGGGGTATTCTTTATTTAAGAAGAATTCAGTCATTTGATAATCATTCTCTAACTCCTTAGAGTATGATTCCTTCTTAATTTAGACATCACCATGTCTTAATCATGAGTTCACTATGATACACTATCATAATCACTCATAAGGATCTCAAACATTTGGTCCAAGTATTTCATTCATTGATCTCATCAAGAATTAACACTTTACCAAATTTGCACTTCATCTATGATAATCTTGAAAAACACTAGAGGGGGGTGAATAGAGTTTTATGATAATTTTAACAATTATTGAACTCAAAACAACCACAATTGAAATTGTAAGAAGGAGACAGGTGTTTAGAGTGGTTCCAACTTTAGAAAATACTAAAGTTGTCAGTCCACTACCCGGTTGCTTACCCAACCGGGATTTTGAAAGTATATATTTTATTACCTTCACAAGGATTTATACAAAATACAATACTTTCCTTTACACCCCTTGAACAGCCTTCACTCGAAGTAGATGCACCAACTTGAGGTAGCCTTCTTTAAGTAACTCCAAGCTCCCCCTTGAAGTAGCCTTCCTCTCTAGAAGTAACCTCCCGTTGCACCAGCCTTCTTGAAGTAGCTCAAGGTCACCTTCTTCGCCAAGAAGATCTCCACCCTCTCCAATCCGCAACCTCCAACCTAGGAGTAGCACGGAGAGTACAAACAATAACAAGGAACAAGAAAGGAAAAGGAAATTACAACTTATCCTTTTGTAGCACAAGGCTTGATTTGCATAGATCAAGAGTATAGATCTCCTAACCAAAGTGTATGGAATTGTAATTATAGTGGATAGGAGATGCTAGCCTATAGGACACGAATTATGAGCTAAGGAAAGAAGTAGCCAATTGTCACAATGCTCAATTTGCTTACAAACAGATTGCTCAAAGTATGCTCAAGGATTTCTCAAGTGTAACAAGTGTGTTTGAGTATCCTGTGGCTTGTCCTATTTATAGGAATGGCCTGAGGATGCTTAAGGTCATTCTAGACAACTTCTAGGGGTTTCTAAGTGCTTAAATAGCTGTTAGGAACAAGTTTGTTGCTTTAGCAACGGCTAATTAATTTACTCTGCAGTTGCTGTCAGAGTTCATCTCGGTCGAGGAATGGTCGACCGAGACACCTACTTGGTCGAACTCTTGTCGACCGATAGCCTCTCTGAATCAAGTGTTTTGCAACTTTTATCTCCAACTGCCAACTACCTTGTCAGTTGTGTCTAACGACTACTTTGGATCTTTTTCGGTCGAGAAGATTGTCGACCGAGAGTGTCTCGGTCGAGGAGTTGGTCGACCGAGATTGATCCTGATTCAATGTTTCAATTTAGGCATTAATTATATGTATGAGTGTGCATATGTGATCCTATTTGAAGGGGATGACTTATCTAAATGTGGTGTTTAGCTAGGGAAGATCTAACACTTGATTTACATGAAATCTGAGTACTTGTACATTATATATTTGTACAAGTTTTTACAAAGCGATTACATTTCATGAAAATATAAATATGGAAGCATATGGATTTCCCTAGTACTTTGTCATCCGCCTTGTTCCTGCACACTCAAGTAGCTCGTTAGATCAATAAGAATGAAATGTTTGTCATAATCAAAACAAAGGGATTTATAGATGTCCATTTAGCCAACAATCTCCCCCTTTTTGAAGATGACAAACATTTCCAAAATATAAAATAAGGAATTATAATAACAAATGAGTTTCATACCTGAAGATTGCCTTTTGTAGCCATTCTTGTTTTGCAAGTGAGTGATTATGATACTTAGTTATTATATCTTTATTTTATTTTTATATTCTTTTCTCCCCCTTTGTCATTTCAAAAAGATATCCATGTTAAATATTTGATATTACTTCTCCCCCTTAATTTTATACTATGCTCCCCCCAAGGTATAAATGCTTTGCAATAGATGTCAATTTAGTCATAACTTTAGGTATTTGCAAAAATTGCATGCGTTTTGATTTATTTTTATTTATTACTCCCCTTATTTTGTATGCTCTACAATAGTCTTATAATCCAAATTCAAATAATGCCAAAAAGATATCCATTATAACCAATTTCATTACACACATGGAAAGATAGCCAAATCATGTAGAGATAGCCCTTTTATTACAATCATGCAAAGATTCCATTACACTAATACAACTCCAAATCTCACTGGAAAGACTTAAGAATTACATCAACATCAGGGTCTTTCCCAAGAAAAGGCTCAGTTACATAATACTGGACCAAAGTTTGCCACTCCAAAGCACCTGTCTTGGTTAAGGCATATGCTTCCAAGAAGGTAGGAACCCGATCAAATCGGAAATGAGCGGCAATATCTTGTAGTTGCATTGATGAAAACTGAGTATGCGTGAGATCTGTAGATGGTGGAGGTGGAGGTTGATAGTAGTTGTAAGATGGATTATATGGATTGAGCATGCCAGGATTTAAAGAATAAGGATATTCATCTGGTTGGTTTGGAGACAGGGTTTGCATTCTTTGGTTTAGATAAGTCATGGTATGATGGTTATAATCTAGTTGTTTACTAAGATGATATTGTGACCCAGCAACATAGGTTAGGGTGTTTTAGATGGGATCATAGGGTAGGTTGGTAGGAGGAGGTGGTGGTGGTATATTTTGGGTAGATGTCTCACCTTCCGTCCTAGCCCTCTTATGACCGAAATCAATTCCCATTTTTTCTACAGTATTCTTACTTATTTTTTGTGGTCTATGCTCCCATGTATATCCCATATCCTCAATTTGTGTCTTAAGAAAATGTTGAGTAACTTGACATACAAGATCAGCATATGGTGGATTGCCAAAAAACTCAAGCATGTTCTTAAGAATTATGCGGATAAAATTTGTGGGAATACGGTTTATAATGGCATAGATTAGGCACATACGAAAAATTGGAACTTCAGACTTATTGGCTCTAGGATGTATATTTGTAGAAACAATAAGGTTGACAATCCTACATGCAGGTTTAAGATTTATGGCATAGTAGGTTCCCCTATCTTCGTGACAAGTAGTATTTGATTGAAAAATGGCTCTTTTGATGTCACTAAGACTAACAGTATGGTCACCTTGGGAAAATTGATTAAGTGCGTTTCCAGTGGTAAGGTCAAGGGTGTCTTGATATTCATCTAGGTCAATATTTAGCATGTCAAGAATATCCTCTTCAGTGAATCGAAAGCTATGCCCATTGACCATAGAATAGAAGAAGTTGATTTCATTTTCAGAATGGGAGATGAGGTTAGCATAGAATTCATTCACTACCTTGGAAGAGTAGGAAGGGAAGGAAGGGTTGATGAACTCTTTCAACTTTTGCACCTCAAAAAGATCCTCCAAGTCGACGATGTTGAGGAAGTCCATAACTTCAACTGGTCTTCGTGGGAGAGGAGTTTTGGAGGAGAGCCGTAGATAACGATCACCAGCATCTCCGTCGACGAAGGCAATGTCGTTGATGATCGTCAATGGTGGAGTAGCCTCCCTTCCTTTCCTGCCAGCGACCTTCTTCTTTCCACGAGCAGAGGATGATGCCATTGCGTTGCTTGAAGGTGGAGAAGAAGCAAGGAAGTCTTGGGGATGAAGATACTAAATATTTGCACAAGAATGCACTAGAGAGATCCTATGGAAGCAAGGATATGAGAGTGTGAAGAAATTACCCATTTTTGGTCCCTTTTATAGCAATCCAGTGATCGGGTCGGTCGACAAATTGTCGACCGAGCATCCGCAACGGTCATTTTCCAGACGCGCCACTCGGCCGTCCAACGGTCGACTTGTAACGGTCGGCCGCCCAACGGTAACGGTCAGATTTCAACGGTCATATCCCAGCGGTTGATTCTCGGTCAAACAATTGTCGACCGACACTGTCTCGGTCGAACAATTGTCGACCGGAAGTGTGTCCAATGTTAATTCTGGCTGGGTTCTATCGGTCGAGAGAGGTAGACTGTCCGAGATATTTTCGGTCGAAGAATTCGTCGACCGACAGACTTACTGGGTACGAATTTCTTGAAGCTGATTTTTAATACAATTGATAGACTAAATTTGAAGAGCATATATATATATTTTCTAAGGGAGTAATATTGAGATTTATTATTGACAATGTTGAGACAATTTTGTGATCATAAAATTACTGTTCTTTTGAATCACAATTTTTATATAAAATGATATTCAAATAAGTATTGTGTCAAACTTATTTTAGGTCGACTTTGACTACGACCTTAGCGCCCCTTGGTCAATTTTAATTTCAACCAAGAGGCAAATTCTGCATATTTCCAATTTAAACATTCATATGTGAAGTGTAATTTCTGCAGATAGCTTTAAATAAATATCAATTTGAAGCACATTAAGATATACCTATTATGAAGACTTAATATGGGCATCATAGGAAGTTTTTGACTTTGATTTTTCTGGAATGCATGTTTTACATTCATGATGTTTCATAAGCTTTGCTATGGGTACATAAATATCAAATCCCATTTCTTCTTATACCCTTATTTTCAGATTAATCATATATCTTGAAAGCAAGATTAATATCTTAAAGTCAAGATTTTTGCTTTTGATTTCTTAGAACAAACAAATATATAAAAACATTAATATTTTTGTCCTAAGAGACACCGTTTAGCTTGTCATAGCAACATAATTATTTTATCACAAGCTATGTCCACAATCATTATCTATTATGTCAAGATGCTTTTCTGAATCACAATAATCAAGAATAATATCCATTCGTGGTTTTTATATATAGATCAAAGATTATTTTAGACAAACCAATGAAACATAATGATCATGATGAAGCATATCCATGATGTAATGATAATAAGATGATAATTTCATGAAATATAGTGATTGTGATCATTTAAACTAAATGTCATAACGCATGATAGATAGACCAGAAGATGCTTAAAAAAAATCATGTAAAACATTATAGAATAGTGATTTCTAAACATGATTTTCAGTTTTACCTTATTTAGAGAATCAATCGAAATGATATCATTTATATTCAAAAAATGATCTTCAACTTGTTTTACATGTAAAATAGTCATTAACAGCAAATAGATAGACACTTGATTTAGCAATTTTACTGCAGACTGAAATCAGTGAACAGATCGGTCGACGATTTCTCGACCGACTAACTGCTCGGTCGAGGATTTTTCGACCGACAAGGTTTCTGTTTTATCTACAGAACTATTTATTTGATTCCAAGTAAAATATATACTATATTTAATTTGATTATGCACTCAGTTTTAGTTGAGATAAGACATATCCAAGTAACATTTAGATCATAATTAAAAATCTTTAAGTTTTGAGGACCTTAATTGAGATAAATTTTCAAGTTAGAAATTTTAGTTACTTGAGTCATTTTATTATCTCTTTATGTTAAGTTGAGATAGACATAAAGATATGCAATTTAAAGTCTTCGGTCATATCTCAACTTAGTCTAATCAATTTAATTTGGGGGTTTTGGAACCCATATCAACTCAACATCCTTTTTCTTGTATGGGCATGAAAAAGAGTAGTGTCCAAGACGTAAGCAATAATGGCAACATATAGAATCAACCTCATATCTTTTTCTAGGGTTGTGTTCTGTGTTGTTCGTGGGTGAAGATGTTCCTTTAGGTACATACATAGATTGATGTGCTTGTGTTTTTCTCCAACTAGGTTGTTGATAGGATTTCCCCTTAGGCTTGTAACCTAGTCCTCTTCTCCCGATTTGATGATAGGGATTATCTAAGATTTTATCAAGAATGCCATTATTATTCAAATTACTAATTTTTTTGTTGTAACTTGGCAATCTCTTCCATTCTCTTCTTGATATCTAGTTTTGCTTGATCTAGATTGGATGACAATGAATTTCTTTCTTTGACAATAGAATCATAATCTAGATGGTTGCATAAGATGGGTTGTTTTTGAAGATCATTCACTTGAGTTTGCAAATTAATCTTCTCTAGAGATAGTAGATTGCAATTTCCCTCTATAGATTTTATCTCAATATCATGATCTTCAATGATCTTTTTAAGATCTTCATTTTCAGATGTAATAGCAAGAAGCTTAGCATGTAATTCATCATATGCTTTATTAGATTTCTTTAGTTTCTTCTTGCACTCTAACATATTTATTATGTGTCTCTTCAAGACTAGAAACTAGTTCTTCTTTAGATAAATAAAAAAGACTTACCTCTTCTTCTTCTTCACTAGTTGTAGCAATAAGACAATCCTTGTGTTCATCTTCCCTTTTTGATCTCCATGGGCAGCTAGTTGTTGTGTGGCTTGTTCCTAAGCACCAATTGCAACATGTTGTAGATTTGTCCAAGCTGTACCTTTTGTTGCGATTGTAATCACCATTACCCTCCATTCTTCAAGACCTGGTTAGGGTTCCTTGAAGCCTGCTCTGATACCAATTGAAAAACACTAGAGGGGGGGTGAATAGAGTTTTATGGTAATTTTAACAATTATTGAACTCAAAACAACCACAATTGAAATTGGAAGAAGGAGACAGGTGTTTAGAGTGGTTCCAACTTTAGCAAATACTAAAGTTGTCAGTCCACTACCGGTTGCTTACCCAACCGGGATTTTGAAAGTATATATTTTATTACCTTCACAAGGATTTATAAAAAATACAATACTTTCCTTTACACCCCTTGAACAGCCTTCACTCGAAGTAGATGCACCAACTTGAGGTAGCCTTCTTGAAGTAACTCCAAGCTCCCCCTTGAAGTAGCCTTCCTCTCTAGAAGTAACCTCCCGTTGCACCAGCCTTCTTGAAGTAGCTCAAGGTCACCTTCTTCGCCAAGAAGATCTCCACCCTCTCCAATCCGCAGCCTCCAACCTAGGAGTAGCAAGGAGAGTACAAACAATAACAAGGAACAAGAAAGGAAAAGGAAATTACAACTTATCCTTTTGTAGCACAAGGCTTGATTTGCCTAGATCAAGCATATAGATATGCTTACCAAAGTGTATGGAATTGTAATTGCAGTGGATAGGAGATGCTAGCCTATAGGACACGAATTATGAGCTAAGGAAAGAAGTAGCCAATTGTCACAATGCTCAATTTGCTTACAAACAGATTGCTCAAAGTATGCTCAAGGATTTCTCAAGTGTAACAAGTGTGTTTGAGTGTCCTATGGCTTGTCCTATTTATAGGAATGGCCTGAGGATGCTTAAGGTCATTCTAGACAACTTCTAGGGGTTTCTAAGTGCTTAACTAGCTGTTAGGAACAAGTTTGTTGCTTTAGCAACGACTAATTAATTTACTCTGCAGTTGCTGTCAGAGTTCATCTCGGTCGAGGAATGGTCGACCGAGACACCTACTCGGTCGAACTCTTGTCGACCGACAGGCTCTCTGAATCAAGTGTTTTGCAACGTTTATCTCCAACTGCCAACTACCTTGTCAGTTGTGTCTAACGGCTACTTTGGATCTGTCTCGGTCGAGAAGATTGTCGACCGAGAGTGTCTCGGTCGAGGAGTTGGTCGACCGAGATTGGTCCTGATTCAATGTTTCAATTTAGGCATTAATTATATGTATGAGTGTGCATATGTGATCCTATTTGAAGGGGATGACTTATCTAAATGTGGTGTTTAGCTAGGGAAGATCTAACGCTTGATTTACATGAAATCTAAGTACTTGTACATTATATATTTGTACAAGTTTTTACAAAGCGATTACATTTCATGAAAATATAAATATGGAAGCATATGGATTTCCCTAGTACTTTGTCATCCGCCTTGTTCCTGCACACTCAAGTAGCTCGTTAGATCAATAAGAATGAAATGTTTGTCATAATCAAAACAAAGGGATTTATAGATGTCCATTTAGCCAACAAATCTTGAACACTTCAAGATATTCATATTGGTATTTCTCTAAACACCATTTGAAGTATTAACATTTTTTCCAATAGGTATATAAATACATCACATGTATCATACCTAATAGGATAATCATTCTCCCACTACCTTTAGTGAAGATTTGATTAATCATGTCCAAGATATTCATATCTCTTACTGGTTCTCTAACCAAAAGAGTCTAGATTTATCCATCACATGGAAACTAGAAATGAATTTCTCATGATTGATGCTAATTTAATGTTTGATTTATCTATAACTTTTAGGTATCATTTTATCTTATGCATATCAAATACCACAAGATAAACAAGGCATTGCCACAAAGATCATATCTTTATAAATTGAAACATCTCTTTATTGATTGCCATCATTGTCATATAATATGCAAAAATAAAGTGTTTCTATCTATTGGAAAATATGAAATGGCAGTTCATAACTGTATTACATGCCTTTTAGGCTAAAAATAAACTAAAGTACTCCTAACTATGGCGGCAACACTTGCCCCAATTATTAAGTGCTTTACACTTTACATCTTGGTATCATATACCTCGAAAGTGTTACTAGTTTACTTTCATGACACCTTTAAGTTGAGACATCAGTCGCCTCCTTCTTCTTTTGTTCTTCCAGATAGAGAGGACAATTCCTTTTCCAATTTCCTGGATTTTGACAATGGTGGCAATTGCCTTTCTTGGTCATGCCTCCCTTGACCTTGAGAGCTGAAGACGACTTGGGATCCTGGCTAGCATCAGAACCTTTCTTAGCTTTGCCCTTGCCCTTGCGCTTGGACTTGCCTTTCTTGCTTGTGATCACCATCACAGACTTAGGCTTGTCCTTCTTCATCTATGTCTCGGCTGTCCTCAACATGCCCAACAACTCTGACAGTGGCCTATCAAAGTTGTTCATGTTGTAGTTCATCACAAACTGACTGTAGGATTCTGGAATGATTGCAATATCACGTCAATAGCCAACTCTTGGCTCATTGGAAATCCCAGTCTTGTCAGGTTCTCCACATACCCAATCATCTTGAGTGTGTGAGGACCAACATGATCTCCTTCTGTCATGACACACTTAAACAGTTCCCTTGAGACATCATATCTCTCTTGCCATGCTTGATCTTCATACATGTTCCTGAGATGCTGAATCATCTCAATGACACCCATGTTCTCATGTTGTCTCTGCAACTCATGGTTCATAGAGCACAACATCAAGCACTTTGCATCAATGGCATCATCAGAATGTTTCTTGTAAGCATCCCTTTCTGTCTTTGGTGCATTAGGAGCAGGTTCCTCTGGAATTGGAGTATCCAAGACATAGAGCTTTCGCTCTTAAGTGAGAACAATTTTCAATGTCCTATACCAGTCATGGAAGTTTGTCCCATTTAGCTTGTCCTTTTCAAGGACAGATCGTAAAGAAAAGTGATTGTTGTTTGTTGTCATTTGTACTACAAAAGGAAATATGCAATTTTAGTCCAAAAACTCATTTTTGACTTATTTGATTGATTTGAAAAGTTGATGATATAATTAGGCCTTTAATTAATTATCGCTCCCACTATTTTAGTTCAAATTGATAGCCCTCACCATCAATTCATAAGATTGCAGCGTACAACCTTCTAGTGGGTCAAGATCTGTATTTCCTCAAGTCATGAGTTAGCTTTGGCTGATCGCCCACAATCTTGACTATTTAGGTAGGCCATCATGCCAATTGCATCATATGCAACTCTTGATGAATGAACATGCACAACACCTTGCCATGAACATTCCTTGCCTCTGGGCTTAGACGCTCTAAGAATCACCAGTTAAGTCTAACCCAAAAGCCGACACGGTAAACATGCACCCTACTTTGGCAGAACCTACATGTCTACACATCACACTTCCACAAGTTAGACGGCGCACCACGCTTTGGCGTAACCTACGCTGGGTCGATCAAGTTTTTCATGTGTACCGCTAATGGAAGGCATATAAGACTTAATATTTTAATGAGGGATTTGGTTTTATATACATATACATATCCAATCACCACAATACATAGTACGTATCATATACATGCTATATACCACAGAAAACATGCAAAATGATAAAAGGGATGATTATGGCCATCCTAATGTGATTCCTCGAGCCAAGAGGAATCACGATCATCTAGGTCTACATCACATGCAACCTGTACAAGATGAACTCTGTGTTTTGCCTTTCTGGGTTTGATAACTCATCACGTGACTGATCGGCTCGCCATCAGGCCGGTCGGCTGGGTGCCACCAGCCGATCGGTTGTCTCCTCCAACAGATCGGTTCGCCTGGTCATCGTGCATCTCATCATGGCCGCCACCCGCTCGTCTCACTCCTCGAACTGGTCATCAATCGATCGGCTCACTCCTTGAACCGATCGTTTGGAACGTCAATCGATCAATTCACACCTTGAACCGATCATCTCAGCTGTCGTCTGGATGTCCTTCGTTCTTTGACATAATAGGAAATAAAATTCTATACTATTTTACATTGTAAAAAGAGAAACCTCGAGTTACATTCGAGGGGAGCAAAGGTAGGAAAGAAATCTCTAATTATTTCGAGTTACATCAGGAATAGGAGAAGGAAGATCGGTGCGCAGACCAAGATGCAAGTAACCACATACAACCATACACAGATAGGGTTTATTGGCCATAACCACACTATACATCCACAACAAAACTCATTTAAGGGTGATGCATATCGAGTGCATTTATAATACATATCATACATGTAAATTGGGATTTGTGGATTTAGGATTGGACATGCATAAAGCCAATTTTATTCACATCGTATGCAATAAATAAAGGCGACAAACCAAAATTGATCATATCGATAATCCTAAAGTATAGAGCAGTTGATGTGGCTCTGATACCACTGTTGGGTTTTAGGGAAGGCAGAGAAGGCAACGGAAACAAAACTTTTCTCCCCCAAACCTAGAACAAGGAAACGCATCAACGTCTATACAATAGGAAAGGATGTTTTGTGGAATCATATCTTGTCCCGAGACTTGCTCGACGACAATACCTCGCACCTTGCACGGTCTTTACCTCCTGAGATGGCTCTCAGGGAATACATACCAACATGAATGACTAATGTGGGGTTAAATGTGCATAATTTGTAAGAGGATGTGAATGTATACGAGTTATTAAATCATTTAGACAAAAGTGTAAGTGATTTGTATAATGTGACAGTTTTTGCATGTTTAATATCAATGGAGATGATTAATGTGCCATAATTTAAGTTAAACATGACATTAATGAGAAATTGTATACAATAACCTATTTCATGCAAGATCATGTAATATAACTCCATATGGTGATAATACGAGGATAATGAAGTATAAACACAGAGTATGGAGGATAATGTTAATATTTATCAATATATAATGAAACAATTTACATAAACCCTAATTGTACTAAAACTTGTACAAGATAATTTCAAAACCCAAATCTAAGCACGTAGTCATGTTATTTGAGTCCTAGTTAGTCTAGGTGAAATGTTTGAACCTAATTGGATGATGTTTGCTATCTTGATTTCTACAGAGAAGAAATTATCTAAACATTAATCCTAATGCTAGTTGTACAATGCTCTAATTGAGTTTAATTGTCAATTTTAGATCATCCTCTAAATTTATGGACATTATCTTTTTGTGTATAGTTTCTATCTCAAGCATGTATTTTATTTAAATTCTTCTAAATTTCTTAATATAGATATGTATTATACCAACCTTGTGCACTTTCCTATGGTCTTGGGGTAAGGACACATGTCAAGATGTCGTGCTTGAGTTGTCAAGATAGGGTGGACCATATCAATAAATGGGGTTTTGCTCGTTGTAATTGGTCATTTGATGCCCCTCACTTAGAAATAGGGTAGTTATTGCTTGGAATGATGAGCCCCCTCACATACCCTTTTGATGGGAAGCTGGTTAAAAGCATTATGATACATGATATTACTGGTATCATTTGGACTAAATTGACTAGAACATGGTTCTCTCTTTTTAAAGTACTTAACTCATTTATTTCTTATTCGTTTACATGTGTAAATATTTCGAATTATGTCTATCTTTATACCATGAGTCAACACCGCGTGTGTTGACCCACTTGTTTCACATATGTTTTTGGTTTAGAGATAGCCTGGGAGTTGATGGCTTGTGAGTAGGTGTTCAGGTGTACTTGTTGTGAGATCCTCACTAGTGTACATCAGTAGACTTATACAATTTGACTCTTGAATATGTAAGGAATCATGTAATAAATAATGTTTCTTAATAAACTTGTTGAATATGGAGATTCTGTTGGTTCCTCTATCTTGTTATTTGTTCATGTGTGCTAAGATTTAACGCTTCCACACACTTTGATATTACCATGATAGGGACAGATGTGTGGCTCCTTGAGTGATTGATTTTATAGTCATTTGGATGTTGAATTTGAGTAATAAATGGTTATGTGTCACTTGGAATCTGAGTTCAAACAATAAATACACCAAATATTGCTCACATCAAACAATAATTTATTCAAACTTACATCTCAATCCTAGAAACTTTGTAAGTTGTCCTCGATGGACTAAGTTGACTTAGCCTACCGGTTAGAACCTATATGTTCTAGGATGAGGTGTAGACTTGTGTAATCCCTAAAACCTATATTATATCCTCCTTTTATTATGTAGTATGGGTTGTAGGTTCAGGAGTGTGAGAAAGGAAGACCTTATTTCTACCCTAGACTTATGTTCACAAGACATGCTTAGGGTAGCTACACAAGTTTGCAACATATTCTTTGTAGTTCTCTAGGTGTCATGGTACTAGACTACCTAATGAGTGTGGTATCTAGTTTCATTTTGGTTTTTTTCAAAAGGTCTATGGTGGTTTTTTGTTGTATGTTTAAATGCTGAAGTAGACTTGTTTCAAATATTACTATATATGTACATATGAAAAATGTTACCACACAGAAAGGTAGTGAGTGTCCATCCAACCTAAGGTAAATAGATGTAATATCAATCTAGATGAGAGGGTTTAGATGATAGTTGTAGTCTCTAGAGCCATGATAAAGTTTAGGCTAGTATGTATCTAAGATGATCTAAGTTGATGACGATGATGATGATGATTATGATGATGATAATGATAATGATAATAATGATTATGATAATGATGATGATGACGTTGTTGATGTTGATGTTAATTTTGATGTTGATGATATGAGATTGCTTTAAGATGACCAAAGTTCGTTTTTGGAAGGGTCAAGTACGTTATGATGATATGAGATGAATTTTGACAATATAACCCTAGCTACTCTAGCATCATGTATGGTGCATATATGGTTCACTTGATGTGCAACACATAACTAGTTGGTTGGAATGCTTGTTTATTCCTATTTTTGTACATGTTAAGATATAGTTAATGAGATATAGTTTAGGACTGACATAGTCCTCAATCTCTTTAGAAGAAGGGCCTATAGATTGGTACATATATATGATAATGGTAAACTCTTGACATGAGTCAACCTGTCACGAGAGAAGGTTAGAGTACCTAACCTCCCAAATATGTAAAATGTTAAAAAATATGAATGATGAAATGCTTGTTGATGAATCCCCAACTAGGCTACTTCAAATGTGTGAGATGACTCACCTAGTGTGTTGTTAGATTGATAATGATGAACCCCATATTTCCTATGAAAATTCTAACCCTAGAGAAAGAGGCATCTGATATATGTACATTTTCCATCTAGGTGAGGGAAATGTTCCAAAGTCCTAAGATGAAGTATATGATGTGTGATCTCCATGATGAGCCTCATACTCAGATTAGTGGTTGTATGTAAAGAAATCTAGTGTTTTCCCTTATTTTTGAAAGTTGTGTAAAAGATTTCTATGGTTAAATAGTTATGGTTAGTATGCCTTGCCTCTACGTAGATAGGTTTTGCTTTAGTCACTCAGGCTTGTGAATATTTTTATTAGCTACATGTGAGATAATTATGAGAGAATCTCACGTGAGTTATAAAACTTGATATATGTACGATAAGTCATTCTTATGAGTTAACCTAATACGAACATATGCCAAAAATTATAGATATAAATCTAAAACCATGAGCTTGAAATGAAGATGCATTTAGATAATTGTTTGAATGAGCAAGAGTATACAAGCTTAACCCCTCAATCCAATGAAAGATAAAAACCTAATTTATGTTAACTCACAAAATTTTGGGTAAAACTAGACCATGCAAGTAATCTATCTTAATTATGAAATATAAGTATGATGTAAATATTAATTTAAATTTATGATAATGAATGTGTTCATTTGGGTAGTTACTGACACGAGTCTTGATATCAACTTTATATATGTGAATAAAGCACTAATCCTTAAGGGAAGGAGAGATGTAATTCCTAATGTACAAATAAATTCATGTTAAGAATCAAACATCAAGTGATTTCCCAATCTATATGAATCAAGATGGATACAACCTAGATGCTTTTAAATGTTGTGATGACTACCTAGGAGTTCATCTAATAGTTATGAATGCCTAGGCACCAAGAAGTGATGGCCTAAACATAGTCATGAACCTTATATTGTCATCCTGAGTACAATATTATTTGAATTTTGAGGATGAAATTGCATTATAAGGTGGGGTGGATGTGATGACCTAATTTTGAATTTTATGAAGTAAATCATTAGTTGAGGTTCAAGTGGGTCCATTTCTCTTAATAATGAACCGTGAAGTACATTTGAGTAACAAGAAATGTGATGTACTCATTTGATCAAAGAATAGATGATTAGGTGATTTTAAAACAAGGTTTATGTACCTTTTTATAATGTTATTTGAATAATATAATTAGTTAACTAAATTTTGGTATTTTTGTGTCAAATATGGTTATAAGAATATTTGTATGATGAGGGACCCTCAATTAAAACTTAGTTTGAATAGAAGCTTCTTACTATAAGTTATCATAATTTGATGATCTTGATATTTTTGTTTATATGTTGTAATATTGAGACCGTATATAGTTCTAGGGCTACTAGTTTGTGACATTGATATGTGACACATGCTTTTTTTAAGTGGGGTCCGTGACCACTTGCATGACTTTATATAATATGAGATGGAGGGCCCAAAATTTATCATGTTCCTTCAGATTAGCTGGGGTAGATGCATGGATAGCCTCCTTGTACCTTGTACCACCTTGCCTTGACTTATCCAGCCACATCCATTTCCTATAGTTTGTTTCTCTTAGAATTATTAGACTACCCAACAAACCATCTCAGAGGTAGTTAAGTGGATAATAGATGGAGAACAAGACCCTTGTTCCTACTAATTCTCTATAGCCATGAGTGGGTTCCGGCTACGAGGACAAGGAAAGGAAAAGAAGGGCTCTTATCAGGGTACTGATTCTTAGAACACCACCATAGGAGTGCAACATAGCACTCTCGACCATCCCCTACTACTGATGATCCAAGTTGCAGGCTAACAAGCTCGAGTTTGTTGTTTGGGGGAGATGTCATGGTTTAACACCCTAGTTTGGGGTGTGGTACCCACCTCCCCACAACCCTTTGAATATGGAAATGAGTTTTGCACTTTGAGGAAAAAAATTCTAGAACAAAATCACCAAAGAAAGATCCATGGAAGAAGACTCCCTCTTCCTTGTCATGTACCACCCACAATGTTTATGGAAATGCACAACTTAGAGGTGTAATCTCCATGGCACCATTCTTTAGCATCAACATGGTGCTTCCTCCAATAGTTAACTAGTTTTAGGTCTCATCCATAACCTTAGAGCCCTGGTGGACCCTTAGTTCCTTCACTGAAGGCCTACCGCTCGATGACGCTCTGTGTTTGGGGTTGTTTAGATGAAGCATGAACAAAGGGGGTGAAGGAGGGGGGAATAGGTCAACGAGCATCACTCTAAGTGGATCCCCATGCGACCTGCATCAGGTGTCTCTGGAATGGAGGTTGCTCTCAATAGGATTTTGAAATATGTGTCACCTAAGGCGTGATCCAATTACAAAAAAGAAAATACCAAGGAGGGTAAATTTCTTTTAATACCCTAAAGCACTAGTTTTCTTGGTAAATGTCCTTCATCTAAAAAAGTCCAAAATATACACCTTGATTCATAAAACTATCTAGTTCAGCATAAAAGCATTAGAAATATATTTTTTGATAGTAGTTTACACATGGTTTTTAAATTATAAGATAATTCATGATTTAGACTATATTAAATGATACACATAATATAAGATTAATGTAATTTCTCATAAAAATCCACACAAAACCTAAAAAGTAGTTGGAGCACACTTATGGACCCTAATTTGAATAATATTGAACGTTTTGGTCCTTTTTGAATTAAAAACATGATTAGTTTCTTTATACCATGTTATGATCTCAGAGAATAGACATAGGGTAAAAAATATTAAAGTTGAACCAAAACCTGGGTCACTAGAAAAATATCGTAGTGTGTTTATGACCCTAACTTTAGAACATAATGACCCTAATTGAAGTATAATGTATACAAATGCACATGGAACTAATCAATAAATCATGTAATATCAAAATACTACCTCATATTAGTATCCTAAATAGTATATGAAATTCTAAGAATCAAAGTGCTACATCAAATTCATGTTTATGTTATCACGACACCTAATGTGACATGAAATCCTAATATTATTAGTATATCAAACATTAGGGTTAATAGGTGTAATGAGGTTTTTAATATTAAATTTTAGAGAAATGGTAATAACATGGAATAAAGAATCAGTAAATTTAAGTGTAAGATAATAAGATACACAATGAGGGGAATATCCTATTGAACTATGTAACACTAAAATGGAGTTATATAGGTTAGCGATGAGAATCTAATACTTGCATGTGATCTTATCTTAACCAATTGTTGTCAATTATCTAGATGGTCAAGGATAGGTTAAGAACCTATAAACTCAGGTATGGGCTTTAATTATTATATAACAATGGCTTTTTTGCTTGAACCTTGATATGTATGTATGCTTGTTTACTTTCTCAATTATTTCCATGTTGTACTCAATCCTTTGTCTTGAGACATGATATTGTTGGTATAATTGGAATAAATTGACTAAAACATGGTTCTCACTTTGCTAAGTACTTAACTTAGTTGTTTCTTGTCTGTTTACATATACAAATATTGCAAATTATGCAAAGCTTATATGTGTATTTTTCTACCCTATACTTCACACCTTCTTCCCTAACTAGCTTGTTTCATGTATGTTTTAGGTTTAGAGGTGGATTTAGAGTTGATGGCTTGTGAGAAGGTGTTCAGGTGTACTTGTTGTAAGATCCTAGCTAATGTACATGAGATGACTTGTACTTTTTGAGTTTTCAATATGTAATTGGAGTCATGTAATAAAAAGTGTTTCTTAACATACTTGTTGAATCTTTCGACTATGTTAGTGGATTTATATTTTTCTTTGTTTATGTTTAAGATTTTAAACCAACACATTCATGCTTTGATATTACCATTCTAGGGACAGACGCTCGGGTCCTTCATCCATTGACTCTCTAGTCATTTGGAGGTTGGATTTGAGTAATAAATGGTTCCATGACAATTATAGTGAGCCTAGATCCTAAATACATTTAGTCAAGTAAATTATGGATGACCATTCACAATTTAACTTCTTACGTTGGTAACAATTTCCAATTGCATCCTATGCAATTCTCAGATAGATGGTTGTGTAAATCCATGTCAATAAACCATCATATATATGTCATCATTATGAATCTACACGCTTAATCCTATTAAATCACCCCGTCAAGTCCAACCCAAGGTATACAACAAGATATGCACCCTATCGAGTAGACCCACATACTCATTTAGCACACTTCACTGAGGTAGATAGTACACAATGTTGAGCACACCCACACTTAGTCGAACAAGACTTCCATGGGTATTGCACATGTAAGGCATATTCAACATTGATATAATAGTGAGGGATACACACATACACACACATATATACACACACATGTATCCAATTACCATTACATATATATTGTTATGCGTATCATATACTACAACAATCACCACATACAATAAAAATTATTTTGGAAACTAGTACAAAATCTTGGGCCATCAAATTTTATAGAAAGACAACCACAAAATTCACTTTAAATGTATTCCTAAATCTTTCATGTACATGATTTTTAGTTGCCTGACTAGGCAAATCGGTCAGACAACTTGTAGCCCCTATTTAGGGCAATTCTTGTGTTGTTGATGCATTCATCATTTCATCTTGATCACAAACCCTCAAGGAACCATCCTCTTCATCATGGGCTTCTGATCATCTCCTCCTCTCCACGGTGGTCCACCAGTGATGTCATCAAATCATCCTATTATAATTGCATAGTTAAAATTTACATGGAGAATGTATATAGATAGGCATGACACACAAAAGAAATATATATGTTAATAACTTATGATTAAGATCAAACTAACAATGTTAGATGTTTCATATGACACCAAAATGATCTTATTTGTATATCCATATCCACCAACAAAATGTTTTTTCAAGACATCATATGAAAATATGTAATATATATATGTATATATATCATATTTGATAAGAAATTAGGTGATTAATGTGGATACAATTTCACATAATGCGCCCAACAAATTGTTTGTGGTTTAAAATCCAATACGATATATAATCGTTCAATGATGGCTTTGGTACCACTATAGACTTTTTGGGAAGAAATCAAGAAATATCATATATTTCTACTGGCTAGTTGTCTAACAATTATATACATATTTGTCGATGAAGAAATCAAATATTTGAATCTAGACCCGATACAACAACCAAAAAATATAAACCATCTACCAAGAAATCATGATAAGCCATCAAGCTACTAGACAATTGTCTTTTTCACACCACCTTATTGTTGTCTTGTGTAACGACTTCCAGACACATTCATATGTATGCCTCCACCTCTAATTCATCCACACAAATGGGGGAGACTGTGGTGCACCACCTTTTCCATCAAGTTGACACATATTAAGAGTTGTCTATGTGCTAGTCATTCCAGAACTCCCTTTCTTCCCTATCTTAGAACGATATCCTCAGGAAAACTTCCTCTCTCTTTTAGATAGAAATGTGACATGAAACTTGTCTCACAATATTTGTTATATGTATCACACCCTTTGGTGATTTACCCCCTTTTAAGGGGAGAGTCATTGGCATGGAAATTCCATATTCCAATCCCTTTGAAAATCACAATTTCAAAAATAGTCTAAATGATGAAAACCTAGACTTCCATTCCAATCGCTTGACTAGGACTCTCAACTGACTGACTGGGTCAATCCAGATCTAGATCTGAATTTCCTCTTGAATTTCAATTAGTCGACTAGGACTCCCAATCAGCCCAATGGGTCAGGGGAGATCTGAATTGGAATTGGTTTCCAAATTGTTACCTTCCTTGTTGGATTCCAATCAGCCGATTAGAACTCTAAGTCAGACGATTGGGTTAGTATCCAAAGTGAAAGTTAGTTCACTTATTGACAATTAATTGATCCATTGCTCCAACCAATATAGTCGGGTGACTAGGCATTCCAATTGCTCAACTGGGGCAGTAAAATGACATGTTTATGATTTATAGCCGTTCTAATCATATGCTTGATTGTGAACTTCAATTCCATAATGCATCCTTATGCATGTGACCCAATAGACTCCTAATTATGTTGGTAGTGATGTTGGAAATCTCAAAAACAAAAAGTGGTGTCTAGCCACACATCGTTGATAGTGAAGTAACAGGAGTAAGTTGGAGAACAACTTCAACTCATAAAGTTGTCAATGTTACCATGAAGTTATAATTTCTTTATCAAAGATATGTATATTGAAACTAAGTTATGGACTAGTCATCTCCTTCACAATCAATCTATGTTCCTTTAATTAGAACTTACTATTCAAGACATTGTGAAATGAATGTCATATATTGAATCACATGAGCATGAGCATGCGTTTCCATAGTCTCCCTTATCAAGCGACCAAGATATCACTTTAAAGGAGGGAAATTTCCATCAACATCAGTAACAATGATCCCCATGTGTCACAATGTACCGAATCACTACCTTTTTGGTAACACTTATTTAGATCACGTTAGACTAGTGGTCAATGTATGTAGAAAAACATGTGATTATTGTAGTCACTTTAGGTCTAAGGATCACAATCACCACTGTCACATTGACATATGACTCTAACATGTCACTACAGGATTTGCATCTATCATTCTCGAGGTGGGTTTATCTAGTACAACTTGTTCTATAACAATTACCCATGTATATGAGTTGACATCTACTATCATTACTAAAGAGACATAGTAATCACTCACTTTTCATGTTAGTCTTGTGCATTATTGTTGTTCTATAATATCAACAATAATAGCCTACTAGGGACAAAACAAGAATGAACATCTAAGTATACATATAACATCATGCTCATCTCCTCAACACAAACCATATGTCATTGAGTCAAAACATTCTTAGGACAAATTTAGGTTTGTTCATTATCTTGATATGAAAAAACAACAAGTGCTATTTCCTTTTATTAATAATTAAATTAAATACAAAATATCACTTTTACAATCATCACATGATAGCTCACATGGAATATAACCAACATGGGCTCATCGAACCATTATTCACACAAACATCTTGTCTATCATGGTAAACATGTGTTTACACCCATATGACTTCATTAAATTCTTATTGAATCAATTGAATTGGCAGAACTACCATAATTAAAACAATGGTACCTCCACCACACTCATATAGTGGGTGATTTCATATGGATGAGGATACTATACCTCATATGGATTCCTAGTTACCTACATATATTTAATAATATACAACATTGAGTACCTCCTAACAATCTCAAAATTTCTACAAGAATACCCATTTGTGTCATCCAAACACTAGGCTAGTACTACATGAAAACTACACAAGTATGGTTTCGTTCACCTTTAGTCTAATTACTCACCTTTCCATTCCATTTGATAATATAAATTTAATTTTCTTAGTTAAACACAAGTAGATATCTTATGATTATCATTATTACATATGGGAAGTATTATGAAAAGTAGAATATTAAGAAGTAAGATATACAAAAATGTATTTGAAAGAGCATCATTTTGTGATCTATATTCCTCATATGGAATGATTCTTCATGAATGGATTAAAAAATAATCATCAAACTATGATCATTCAGGATTCACCAACAACTTATCATTTGGGAATGAACCCTATTTATTCAATAGTAAACAAATGTCAGCCTTGAATAGGACATCACCATGATATTAACCAATCCATATATCATATTCATAGTTTTATGCTAGGAGAGAACATGATAGTACTGTCGTTTAGATTAAGATTTCTCATCATAATTAATTAAGAAAGGAATAATATCTAAAAAGAATAACTGTGATGACCCTCTCCCCATTTTATCTCCAATTAGGTGTTCTGAGGAGGCAATGGACATTATCTACTTTCCAGAATCCAAGTTTATTGAATAGAAAATTTATAATTTATAATTTCATAGTAGAAAAGAGGTTGATAAAAAATTGAAAGATATTTCTCTCCAAATAAGTTAGATGTTTTAAAGGAAAATGCTATATAAAAAAGAAATATAATCATCTTACTAAATCTTTTAGTATTCTCTTGCCCTTTATTCTTTCAATGCCATATTCTAGATATCCATGTATTCAGACTATAGATGTGACCTTACCTAAAATGTGGACAAACAAAGAACACAGTTGACAAATGCTCCACTCATCTCTTTTCAATCAACATGTACAAAAAATACATAAGAAGATCGAACTTTCTGGCATAGTCTTCCATATACATCTTTCCCTGATATAGGTTCATGAACTTCTTTTCCTTCTCTATTTGGGTGAAGATGGGGACGAACCTGGCAGTGAAAATGGCTCAGAAGTCCTCCTAGGCCACTGGGTCCTTTGTCAGATCTTGGTCAGTGATGTAATTATCCCACCTGAGATTTGCATCTCCCTTAAGGAGATGGTTTTCAAAGACTACCTTCTTGTTGGGTTGCACTTTCATTATGTGGAAATTATTATCTAGCCAGTAGACATGCATTCATTTTATCTACAACCTTTGACTTGTATTCTCCCCAGAAATACTTAATGTTTAGCTTAAAGAAAAGTCCAGATTAATGGCTACAATACGAGGCCATATAGGATGGGGTGCACCATTCTCGTCTCTAATGATGTCCCTAAGGGAAAAGACACTAATAATGTTGGTCAACACCTTGTGTTCCTCTAGATAGATCTTCTTGTGTGTCTCGATGAGTTTGTTCTTGGCTACATGATCAAGGCCATCAATGGGAATTGGGCATATCCTTAGGGTCGAGTTCATCCTTAAGGTTTAGGCCATCAATGGGGTCGAATACCCATTCAGTTCAAAACCTCCCTTAAAATACCCATCCTCTGGCCTTTCCCTCTTCCTAGAGGATTTTCAATCCATGGCCATACTTTTCTTTTTCGTGGAAACCTTCTTCTTGTGGGAATTATTACTCCCATGGTGGTTTTGTAGAACTTCATATGTGATCACAGTGGACTTTATGTGAGACATGCTATATAGCATAGATATATTTAAGTTATTTTTAATTTATAACTAAACACAAATTAACATATATCCTTTACATGCACAAATACTATTATTTGGCAGAGGATGTCATATCCCTTATTATTAAAAACCCTAATTCAGGAGAGACAAATATTATTGGGCCATTATGGTTTATGAGGGAAGCATGGGATATATGAAGTGATAAATGTGATATGAGAAGGACCTAGATGTAATATGTTTTGGGTAAAATCCTAAGGCTTGGCCAAAAGGGATTCATTATGGTCCGAGAGTCCTCATAAACCAACCAGTGGTGTTGAGGAAAATTTTGTCATCCCCAAGGCTGTGATCCTTTTTAGACATCATTTCCTTTAGATAACGCCCTAATAATTCCCTTTGTCTCTAAGAAAGACTCAAAATTAATAATATTTAAGGTTTAAATGGTAAACATAGTCTTTGATTCCAAATTTAACAATGTCATCCCCCTACTGTCCCTAATTAAGGTTGATTGAGGAGGAAAGGGCCATAATAATTTTCCAGAATCTAGGATTAATAGCCAATTATTTCACTGAATAAAAGTGTTTGACAATACATTGAAAGATATTCATCCTTGAAAGAGTTAAATGATCTTCCTAAGGAAGGAACTATGTAGAAAGGAAATATAATTATCTAACTAAATCCCCTAGTATTCTTTAGCTTTAGATTCTTTTGGTGCCAACTTCTAGATATCTATTTTGTAAGATAATATCAAAGTGATAAACAAAGGAAATAGTCAATATATTGCCATTCTATGTATGTGGGTGCAAACAAGATTTGTGCACATATAATGTAATGACATTACAAGCATATTCAACTAATATTAATGATAGATGAATATTTCATTTGTCTGTATGACTTCCTAACCCATAATTCGCCATATCTTTGTGGGTACACTAATACCGTGTTGCATTAATGGATTTCAGGGAAAAATATAACATTAAATTCAAGGTGACTATGAATCAATAGACTTGATTCCTTCACATAATTAGTTTAGTCATTTGCTCAATGACAATCCTTAGTTTTTAGGGTGTATTATCTCTTTCAAACTACCCCTTAGAGACTAGATACTAAGATCAAGAAATTAATCTTATTTAAATGAAAAACATAGAGCATTATCATGAACATGCAATAAGTAAGCATGAATGCAGTTTTGGGTGGAAGTATCGAGAAATCATCAAAAACTTCAAAAGTCAATATTGAGTGAGTACTCATAATAAAGCACGTGCATTTCTTAGAGAAGGTAAAAATCCAAATAACACAAGCATTCATCTACCAAATCAACCAAACAAAATGTAATTAAGGCATAAAACTAAAGTCTCACCTATATGTTCACATAATATTAATTAGGTATGGTTTGGATCCTAGGTCAAGGTTTAGGGTTAGATTAGAGTTGTATTAGGGTTTAGATCTCATATTATGGGTCCTAAGATTTTAAAACCCCAATTTGACATTATGTGTAACTATAATTTTTAGATTGAACATCATATCGTATCATAATTGACTTTGATCAAATTTCATGTACGAATATTGAATTGAATAAGAAATGGATAGTATTTTCCATGACATAGGGTTTTTATGTAATCACTATTATCATTCCATGAACTGACATGTAATTTTGAATCCTAGACAAAACTAGGCCTTAAAACCATTAATAGTATGCTTCACAATTTTTTCTCATTATATATATTATCATATGTATAGGATTTAATTATGTTAAATTATTTAAATGTAAAATAATTATTACTTAATCACAAGACACGAGGTCACTAGGATATTATATTATCCTATGTAGCATGCATGATTTAAATTAAGGGAAAGATTACCCCTCATCCCATGTGTGTTCACATTTATGTCATGTAATTCAAGTGCAAAGAGGTCAAATTCAAAAAATAATTGTCTTCCCCGTGGTTCACCCACATTATGGAAAACCATAGAGTCAACCATGGATTGACTCCTTGCTCAATGGCATGAAAACCTCAACTAAGGATTATCTTTCCTTTTTTGAGTTCCTCCAGTCTCAACTAGTAGTTGCGTAGTGGTTGAGGTAGCTAGGGATTGGTTTTGGGGGTCTAAGGATCTAACATAAGTGTCATGGAAAAGGAGAGAGTTCTAACATAATTTGCAACAACCCAAAGTTTATGGAAGATTATTGGAGGTTGACTAAGTCTTTTACACCATTCACGATGTGTTTTGGTGGTCTAAATATGACACTCTGATGAACACCTCCATCCAGATAGAGATGATCTTACTGGGAAAGCAACCAGATATTCCTCACTTGCTCTTGTTTCTTGGGACCTTCATGTAGCCTTCTTGTAATAGTCATGACTAAAGGAATTGGTGATAACCACCCATTTTGTGACGTTATTTTATTAGTTATCTTTAATTTTCCATACTCTTTCTTAGATAAACTAGATAGAATCATTAAACTTTTTTACTTTATTGCAGATACACCAATAAACTAACTTTTCTTATTTTTTTCATTTCAGAAAACACAAAAAAAATTACAAAGACCCCTCACGGTCCCAAGACCGCGAGGAGACCCCTCACGGTCCCAAGACCACGAGGAGACCTCACGGTCCCAAGACCGCGAGAAGGCCTCACGGTCCCAAGACCGCGAGAAGGCCTCACGGTCCCAAGACCGCAAGAAGGCCTCACGATCCCAAGACCACGAGAAGGCCTCACGGTCCCAAGATCGCGAGAAGGCCTCGCGGTCCCAAGACCGCGAGAAGGCCTCACGGTCCCAAGACCACGAGAAGACCTCACGGTCCCAAGACCGCGATAAGGCGTCGCGGTCCCAAGACCGCCAGAAGGTCTCACGGTCCCAAGACCGTGAGAAGGTCTCACGGTCCCAAGACCGCGAGAGGCCAAACGGTCTCTAGACCATTTGGGCTCAACTTGAGCCTATAAATAGGACCTCAAGGGTCACTTCAAGGGGATCGATTCTCAGACGTCCAGAGGCTGCCTCTCTAGCTCCAGAGCACTTTTATCTTCCTTCCACTGCCCCTAGGCTGCCAGTTTGAGATCCGCGTTCCATCACCAAGCTATCTTCTCTCTCCTCTCAACAGCAAAGAAGGTGGGAAGAGAAGATCCTTCATCAAGTCAACCACGAAGTGTGAAGATCGTTGCTCTCTTCAGCAAGGGTTCAACTTTCCCTCCTCCGTGGAGATGACGTTCTTTCTCTCTCTTCTCGCCTCCTTCTTTGTCCTTGACATGAGCGAGTAGTTTCATTCACTAGGGTGCGGGGAGTAGCCCCGCTACCCATGTTTTCATTTCATGCAATGTATTTCAATAATTTGTAATAGAGATACTCTTCTTTTCAGTTCAACATCAATCGTTTAATGAATGCTAGTTGCCTGATCATCAACTTGTGTTACTTATTATCTTTTGGTATGAATTGTCTATGTTTATACCCTTAGATCTGAATATTGATTGAATGTTGGTCTTAGATGTATGTAGTCACCATATGTCTGTTTCGGTATCTAGGAGTGCTTTCATGAGTGGAGTAAACTCACCCCCATCATTGCACTTTCATACTATGAAATGGAATCAGTTGACGTATGGAAGTGCAATCTTGGTAAGGTCGAGGAACACATTTCATGAAGGAGTAATGCAAAGCATGTGACCATTCATTATGGTATGGCTGGCGTTGCAATACTCCACACTTCTCGTAGCTAGTTATCCGAAAGGAAGCTAGGACTACAAGATACTAACTGATTTGACTCTCTTTGCAGGTTGTTTTATTATGTTGCATGTCTTGATCCATGTATAGTGGTGTGAAACCCGATAACATCCTAGTGGCTTCTAATCATTGTTTACAACCTTAATCTCTACTTTCTTGCTTTACTTTCCTTGCACTTAGTTTAAAACCAAATCAAACTTTCGATCTAAGTATCAATTGTTAAGTAGTTTAGTTCAACTAAAAACGTTTTCCATCTTGATTTCATCAAGACCGTTGTCCCGAGGATTCGACCCTTAACTATACTACGATAAGACTTTCGCGTGTCTTAGCACACGTGGGTGGAGTTCTTACCATAGTACTAGCAAGGCTAAACCTAGGGATTCATCATCTCTAGGATTTTTAGTGGTGTTGCAAAACTCCATCAAAAATTGGCGTCGTTGCCGGGGACAACAGAACGTTTTAGTTTTTACTTAACAACTTCTTGGTTGATTAGGATTTTACATTTTTTCTTGAAAACTACTCCAAATCTTCTTGATTTCTTCATTTCCTTCCATTATCCTAACGTGTGATTTTCTTTCTACTCAGGTAGAAAACATGTATGCAACCCCCACATAGCATCGGATTCTCCCCTGAACCAGAGTACGACTCTGAGGTAGAAAGAAGTTTCCACCAGAGGATTAGACTTAACCGCCAAAGAGCCAGACAGATGGCTGAAGAGCAACATCTTGTTGCAGAAAGAGTTAACGCCGCCATAGCAGCACAACGAGCACAACTTATTGCAGACACTCGTGCTCAAGTGCAAGCTGAGATTCGAGCTGAGGAACAAGCCCGCATCCAAGCAGAGCATGCTGCTGCTCAACTTGCGCTAAGAAACAAGCAACTTCGGGATTACGCAGTCCCGAAGAATTATGAAGATGATCATCCAGTCCGACCACCGATTATTAACATACCACACTTTGAAATCCGGACGCAATGGATCCAGATCATGCAAGGCATCTCTTTCTCTGGAGCACCCGGAGACGATTGCATGGATCACCTTAAGAGATTCAAGTCACTCTGCCGACTTGTACCCCAAGCAGGAATCGCCTTGGAAGCAATAATGTTACACCTTTTCCACTTCACCTTATCTGGAAGAGCACTAAGCTGGTACAACGCTTTGGATAGACACCCCATCATCACTACTTGGACTCCTTTAGAAGAAAAGTTTCTTGAGAAATTCTTTCCACCTTCGCTAACCTATGAGATTAGGGGACAGATTAATCACTTTTCCCAACTACCTGGAGAAACACTTGCTGAAGCTTGGGAAAGATTCAAAGAACTCCTGAGAAAGTGTCCTCACCATGGCATATCTCAAAATCAACTGATAGAAACATTCTATAGAGGAGTAAGTGATGATATCAAGCAATTTCTAGATTCCTCATCTGGAGGAAATTTTATGAGAAAGAACTATGAAGATTCCTGGAATATAGTTACGCTAGTGGCCGAGAACCAATCCAATTGGGGAAGGTCGTCTAACCAACCCAAGGGGGTTCTTAAGGTATACAAAGCTGAAGAATCAATGGAACTCAAGGCCATTGCAGAGGCTCTGAAGACTATTGCTAGCAAGCAACAAGCCCTCGAAACTTCTTTCGGGGAATATGACAAGAAGAAAAGCTCTCAGGTTCAACAAGTGAAAGCAGCTACTGGAACTTGTGAAGCCTGTCATGCATCTGATCATCCCACATTATCATGTGGTCTGTTGTACAATGTCATGATGGATTTACAACCACCTATGCCGCAATATGAACCCATTATTGAGCATCCCAAGGACCAAATGCCAGAGCAATTCAACTCCATCCATTCAATACCTGGCCAGGTGTACTACAATCCAGATAAACCAAGGAACCATCCTGGTTTCCAATACGGGAATCCTGCAGGGACCGCCAACCCACAACAACAGACTCAAGGTGGATCTTTCAATAGACAACCACCAGGATTTCAGAATAACTTCAGTCAAGGGAATTATAGATAGGGTTTCCAAAGATCTAACTATCCCAGGAACCCTTCTTACCAATATGGCCATCCAGGTCTGCACCCGCAGCTACAACAACCTCAGTTGCAGCAGCCCCAACAACCACAGTTAACTGCACCTCTACAACAACCACAAGGACAGCAAGTCACTCAGTATCAACAGAGGGGTGCTCCTCCCCAATCATCTGATGAAATATCCTTGATTAGACAAATGCTTCAATCTCAACAGACTATGCTTGCAAACCAGCAAGCTCAACAAAAGGCCGTAGAATCCCAACTGGCACAGATTGCCGCTCAATTGAAGCCACAAGCCGGAACTTTTGCTGGGAAACCAGAGGCAAACCCGAGACATAACCAAAACAGACCAGAATAACTGAATGCCATCACCACACGGTCTGGTCGTGTCCTACCTGATGTCATCAGAATCATACATGATGATGATGATGATGTAGCCATTCTTTCTCCAACAGGAAATTCAAGCATAGAAATAGAAAATTCTACTGAGAAAGAAAAGGAAAAGGAACCAATGCCAGAGGTCCCACCCATAATTCCTTATCCAAACAGGCTGAAAGGGACCAAAATGGATACTAGGTTCCAAAAATTTAAAGAAGCTATGAAAAAAATTATACATTGATATTCCTTTCCTTGATGCTCATTCCGAGGTGCCCGCTTGGGCCAAATACCTGAAAACCCTCTTGTCAAGAAAGTATATGACAGAAGAGCATGAAACAGTGAAACTTTCTCAGACCACTTCAGACATTCTGCTAAACAAGATGCCAAAGAAAAAGAAGGATCCGGGTTCCTTCGGTATCCAGTGTTCTATTGGAAATGGTTCCAGCAAGAAAGGATTGGCGGACTTAGGAGCAAGTATATCTATTATGCCCTATTCAATGTGTAAAAGATTAGGCTTCACTGATTTGTTACCTACGACAATGACAATTCAGTTAGCCGACTCTACCATAACTGCCCCTCTTGGAATTATCGAGGATATTCCTGTCAGAATAGGAAAGAATTCTTATGTCCCGTGCGATTTCGTTATTATGGACATCCAAGAAGACCTGAGATACCCGATAATCTTTGGCAGACCTTTCCTAGCTACTGCTCGAGCACTTATCGATGTTGAAGCAGGAACTATAATCTTGAGACTTGGGAAGGAAGCTTTCCAATTTAGAGTTCTTAACAGCATGAAAGGTCCAAGCATTCAAGAGGAAGTTTTTCTCCTGGATGCTATATATCAAATGTCCCAGTTAGAAATGTCTGAACCCTCCGATGAGCTGGAAAGTGCCTTGACAAATCCGGAAGTAGAATTTTCGGCAAACGAGCTAGTGCAACAATGCCTTCAATATTTAGAAAAAGCTGAAGAAGCCCCAACAGCCACCTTTGAAGAACTCAAGGCTGTCACCGTTATAGAAGCGACCGAGCCACCTAAGGCCCCTGAATTGAAGGCCTTACCCGAAGGACTCAAACATGTCTTCCTTGACAGCGAGAAACTTTGTCCAGTGATTATCAGCTCTACTCTGGAAGAAGACCAAGAAAACAGACTTCTTGATGAGCTAAAGAGACACAAGAAAGCTATCAGATATAAAATGATTGACTTAACTGGTGTAAACCCAGCTTTATGCATGCACAGATTGCCTATGGTGGAAGAATTCAAACCATCGAGGGAACATCAAAGGAAGTTGAACCCTAATCTCAAGGAGGTAGTTCACATCGAGGTTCTCAAACTCCTGAAGGTAGGTATCATCTACCCAATCTCGGATTCTCAATGGGTAAGCCCCGTGCAGGTGGTCCCTAAAAAGGGGGGGACTACTGTTGTTCTTAATGATAAGAATGAACTGGTACCTACTAGAACAAAAACTGGGTGGAGAATGTGCATAGATTACAGAAAACTTAATAAAGCAACAAGGAAAGATCATTTCCCCTTGCCCTTCCTAGATGAGGTCCTCGAGTGCTTAGCTCATCAGAAATTCTTCTGTTACCTCGATGGTTATTCCGGGTTTTACCAAATCCCTATACACCCGGAAGATCAAGAGAAAACTACTTTCACCTGTCCTTTTGGGACATATGCTTTCAGAAGAATGCCATTCGGGCTTTGTAACGCGCCAGCCACTTTTCAGAGATGCATGTCTGCTATCTTTGCAGGATTAACAGAATCTATAATGGAGATATTCATGGATGATTTCTCAGTTTATGGAAACTCTTTCGACAACTGTCTGCTCAACCTGGTTCAAGTTCTACAAAGATGCAAGGACACAAACCTCATCTTAAATTGGGAAAAATGCCATTTTATGGTAACAGAAGGTGTTGTCCTCGGACACAGAGTGAGCGACAGAGGGATCGAGGTGGATCAAGCAAAAATTGACGTCATCTCGAAATTGATGCCACCAAAAGATGTAAAAGGGGTACGTGCTTTCTTAGGTCATGCTGGGTTTTATAGAATATTTATCAAAGACTTCTCAAAAATAGCAAAACCCATGACACAACTGCTGACCAAGGACACAGAATTTAACTTTAACCAAGAATGTTTGCAAAGTTTCACAACTCTGAAAAATGCCTTGATTTCCGCACCCATTTTAAGAGCTCCAGATTGGTCACAACCATTCGAAATCATGTGTGACGTGAGCGATTATGCCATAGGGGCCGTATTAGGGCAAAGAATCGACAAGAAACCCTATGTTATATACTACGCATCTAAAACGCTGGATGAAGCACAGAAAAATTACACCACTACAGAAAAGGAATTCTTAGCTGTCATCTACGCGTTCGAGAAATTCCGCTCATACCTGATTGGAGCTAAAGTCATCGTCTACACTGACCACTCCGCTATACGGTATCTAATTCAGAAGCAAGATGCAAAACCTAGACTTATCCGCTGGGTATTAATGCTTCAAGAATTTGATTTGGAAATCAAAGACAAAAGCGGGGTGGAAAACGTCGTCGCTGACCATCTCAGCCGTATTAGAGTCAAGGATGAAGAAAAAGTACCTATCCGAGACTCCCTCCCGGACGACCAATTAATGAAAGTCGCTAATGGATTCCCCTGGTATGCCGACATTGTTAATTATTTGGCAACAGGAATCATTCACCCATCCGCATCCTATCACGACAAAAAGAAGTTCATTCACGACGCTAAGCAATATTTCTGGGACGAGCCCTATCTTTTTATCTTATGCGCATATGGACTCTTTCGTAGATGCATTCCAGAGACGAAAATCACTTCGGTTATTGAGCACTGTCACTCAGGCCCCGCTGGGGGCCACATGAGTTCTAAAAAGACAGCTCTTAAAGTCCTGCAATCTGGCTTTTATTGGCCTACCATCGCAAAAGACGCACAAGAATACGTGCGATCATGCGACAAGTGCCAACTATCTAGGGGAATTACCAGAAGAAATGAAATGCCATTGAACATATGGCAAGAAATCAAACTCTTCGATGTATGGGGAATTGATTACATGGGCCCTTTCCCCTCATCCTGCGGATACATGTACATCTTAGTTGTTGTGGATTATGTGTCAAAATGGGTAGAAGCTCTACCGACCATCTCTTGTGATTCAAAACCGGTAATCAAGATGTTTAAAGAGATAATATTCCCCAGATTCGGAGTCCCAAGAACGATAATATCTGACGGCGGATCACATTTCTTGGAACGGAGCTTTGAAGCCTTATTAATAAAATATGGAGTCAACCACAAAGTTTCTACACCGTATCATCCACAGACATGTGGACAGGTTGAAGTCTCCAATAGGCAAATTAAAGCTATCCTAGAAAAGACGGTCAATCGGCACCGCACCGATTGGTCCACCAAACTATCTGACGCTCTATGGGCTTACCGTACAGCTTTCAAAACACCAATCGGAACAACACCGTTTCGATTAGTGTATGGGAAGTCCTGCCATTTGCCAGTTGAATTAGAGAATAAGGCTTGGTGGGCCATTAAGCAACTAAACTTCGATCTCAAAGGCGCTGGTGAATTCAGACAACTGCAACTCCAAGAACTAGAAGAATTACGAATGACAGCCTACCACAACGCAAGAATTTACAAAGAACAAACTAAGATGTGGCACGATGGCCACATAAAAAGAAAGGATATAACCGTCGGAGACAAAGTCCTCCTATTCAACTCCAGATTAAAAATGTTTCCTGGAAAATTGCGTACTAAATGGTCGGGGCCTTTTACAATCAAACATATATACCCGACAGGAGTTGTCATTATTATCGATGATAATGGAGGAGAGAGGACCGTAAATGGTCACAGATTAAAAAAGTACCACACTCCGGCAGACAAGTTATCAAGACAAACCATAGAGATACATGACCCTATAAAGTCAGCATAGCCGGAGCAAAATCTTGTCGAGCCAGCGACGTTAAACCAAAGCGCTTCTTGGGAGGCAACCCAAGGCCTGAGTATCACCTTCCCTATTTTTTCTAGCCTTTTATTTTGTTTTTAAGCCTCTTTTGTTTTTCTTTGTTTTTCTTTTTTTCTTTAAATCTAAAAAAAAAAATCCACATGATCTTGAGGTCAAACGGTCTCAAGACCGTTTGGGCCCTCGCGGTCTCAAGACCGTTTGGGCCCTCGCGGTCTCAAGACCGTTTGGGCCCTCGCGGTCTCAAGACCGTTTGGGCCCTCGCAGTCTCAAGACCGTGAGGTTCCTCGTGGTCCCTAGACCGTGAGGATTCCTCGCGGTCTCAAGACCGTTTGGAAGGCCGACCCCACCTAAAACCTATAAATATACCCTCCCCACCAACGTTTCTCTCTTCTTGAACCCCGAACTTCCAAGCTTCGTTGTTTCATTCATCTCCGAGCTCCATCTCCGCACTCTCTGACGCCGCTTCCATTTCAAGTTCTTCGCCGATGACTCGGCTTCGCCGCTGTCATCTCCGGCTCGTCGTCACTCGTGCGCCCATGCTGTAACGCCCACCGCACCTAGGCTCTTCGCCGATTCGCTGACCGCACCGACAGGTTGACATCCCAGCAATTCATTAAACAATAGCTCGCGTTCGAACTCCTCTCCGCCCTTATCGCCGTCGTCATTTTCTTGGTTCTCTGCTGACGAACGACCGCGCGGTTCGTCTCCCTCGCGGCCCCACGCGGTTCGTCTCCCTCGCGGTCTCCAGACCGTGAGGCCCCGCGCGGTTCGTCTCCCTCGCGGTCTCCAGACCGTGAGGCCCCGTGCGGTTCATCTCCGTCGCGGTCTCAAGACCGTTTGGATCCTCGCGGTCTCAAGACCGTTTGGATCCTCGTGGTCTCAAGACCGTTTGGATCCTCGCGGTCTTAAGACCGTTTGGATCCTCGCGGTCTCAAGACCGTTTGGATCCTCGCGGTCTCAAGACCGTGTGAGCCCAAACGGTCTCAAGACCGTTTGAGACCAAACAGTCTCAGGACCGTTTGAACTCAATCAAACTACTAAAACTCAAACTCAAAATAATTTTACTTTGTTATAATTCCAAAATTTACGATTTCTAACTTTTGTTTTATTGTCAATCATTTCAGAATGACTTCACCTGTGAAGCAAGGATCAATAGATGCTCCTTTTTGGAAAAAGGAGAAATTACTAGCTGAACGAACAAATCTCCAAAACATAGTTAACCAGTACAAAAAGACTGGACAGGTCCCAACACAAGTGAACCTGATTGAAGTCATGAAAGACATAAAGCGAATCAACCGCTGCTTAGATGAAGAATCTTCTGAAGAGGAAGTAGAAGAGATTTCATCCGACGAGGCCTCAGAATACCAGCCCTCCCCTGAGAAAGAATCACCCGCTACAAAATCTAAGGGGAAGAGAATGGCTCAAGAATCCACAGCTGAGCCAGCACCTAAGAAGAGAGCCAGGAAGCAGGTTCACCCCGCCTCTGCAAGGGAACAAATCCTGGTAGGGTACATCCCACCGTCCACCACCACCACTACCACCCCTGCCACAATAACTGTTCCTATTTTTCCTCCCATCACCACCACAGCACCACCACCCGAAAACCTTCATCTCCATAACATCACCTCCATCAGCCAACTCCTTAAACCAACCAAGTATGTCTGCCCCAGCATACTTATGAAGATGGGGATCTACCACAGAATCCTCACTCTTCTTGACAATTCAAACCTTTCCCGGCTCTGCTTTGTATCTGAAATTTCCTACACTGAGCCCACAACAGAATTCTTCACCTACTTCAACAAAGAAGTGGTGGACATCATGCATAGAGAAAGGGACGGTGGTGACCACAGAATAACCACCAGAATCTTTAACAACGAGGTGGTCATCACCAAAAATCTTCTGAATGAAATCTTTGTTGACAATCAAGATCAGCTGAAGAAAGCTAAGGCAGCTGGCACAGAACACCCCGGGTTCAACAAACATACCTTCTGGAAATCACTAACGGGGTTACCAACCTTCGATGCAAGGACAAGCAAGGACTCCAACATTCATTCTGGCCTAGTGCGCACACTCCACAAAATCATCATCAGCGCACTATTCCCCAGACCCGAAGGAGGAAATGTTCTTATATCCGACCTTTTTCTCCTCTGGTCAGTCCTAAAAGGAATGCCCATTAACATTGGATGACATATGCTGCTCAAGCTATCAGCCTTTTCCCTCGGAAAAGAAATTTGCCTGGGAGGTCATATCACATCTATCATCAAATATCTTAAGATGGATAGACTTCTACCCAAATGCAACCCAATCAAGGGCGACATCCTTACCAACGAAGAGACACTAAAGAACTCCCATATCTTAAAAGATAAGGATGGAAGGCTGCACTACGTGTTCAGCCCCACAAAATCTACTAGAACCCTACTCCCACTTCCAGAGCTTGCTGACTATGACAAGGACAAGCTCCTATTCACCGAGGACGAGATCGCCAAAATCATAGCCTCAGTCAAGGCCAAAGAAAAGAAAGCAAAGGCAGGGCAGGCAGAACTCAGTATAACTGCCCCGGCAGCTAAACTTCTAGTCAAACGACCTTCCAGAAGGCTCGTAAAAGCACATGAGCTGTCGGGGACACCTACATCAAAGCCTAACCCCGAACCTGAACCCCCCTCCCAGAAGAACATATTACATCCTCATCACTAGACTCTTTTATAATGAGTCTAAATGTTGAGCTCGCCACCACCTCTCCACCTTCCACCACCCCAATATCTACCACCCCACCACCATCAACCACCCTTCAATCATCCTCCACACCACCTTCCTCCACCACCCCACCACCACCCCCACCCTTCTTCACTCCGGCCACCCCATTCTCCACCACAATGCCCGAATTCTCCTCCTTCACATCCACCGACTTTCCATCAACATTCCCAGATCCATTTCTCTCTCCGGGAATGCCACCACTTTTTCCACCCACCACCACCCCGACATCGCTGGTGACCCCATCTACAGTCACCACACAATTTGCAGGTCCATCAACAGTGTCTTTTCCGCATGACACTACCATTCCACCCCGACCCCAACCGCCTTACTCTTCATTTACTGGGGTCCCTTATACTAACATCGGTGCGGAATTCGGACGTCAATTCGACACCATCCGAAACCTCCTCACTGACCCATCTAACATTTTAAATTCTATTTTTTCATGTGTGTAGGGTCTAACACAACAGGTTGCCCAGATTGGCGAGCAGAACCGCGCCATGCCAGGCATCCTCCAAGGAATCCAACAACGTCAAGATTCAGTGGCCAAGCAAGTCGACCACATCGACGGCCACTGCAACAACTTGCCCAAGTTGATCCATGGAGTACAACGCCAGCATGAAGTGTTGGCAAAGCAAGTCGATAGGATTTCTACGCAGACTCTACCTCTGCCAGAAACCCTCCGCGAGCTGAAGCAGCAACAGCAAGCTTTCAGCACGCGCCTGGACGACATCACCACCACCCTCACGCAACTACATAATCACCAGGAGGAGTCGTCAAATAATGAGCTTATTCAGCTAAGAGCTCAAGTAACCGATCTCACAGCACGACTCCTCTCGGCCGAACAACGTTATTCTGATCTAAAAGAAACCCACGAAGCACTGCTCGAAACACACGAGCACGTGCAAGTGGCATATGATGAACTCCAATCCATCCATCGTCTGTGCAAGAAGAAAGCACAAAAGAAGACAACTAATGACGATGAAGATGATGCTGATGACGGGGAAGATTCTGACTCCTCCGCTGACTCAAACAATAGTTCCTCCTCAGCTGATGACTCCGACAAGCCAGATGATGCTGGGGCAGGCCCCAGCCAAGGAGCAGAACCAAAACAACAGCAAGATCACCAAACTGATGATAAAGATCACAAATCCCCTGCTCATACAGAGAATGTCAACATATACTTCGGGGATCAATTTCTAAACTTTTCTGTGGGATCTCTGGGGGAGGCTGCCAAAGAAGTAGCTTTTGCTGAGTTCGAAAAATGTATTCAGGGAACCAGCAGCACTATACCAGCCACAGCAGCCCAGCAAATCTCTGCACCCGAACCGTCAGCGCCTGAACTTGAAGAATCAGAAAGAGTATGCCTAGACACTGATGATGATTTAGACTTTCCTTCTGATTCTGATAAAGATTACGAGCTGCAGCAGTACATGGACAGCATAGAACAAACTTCTTCCCCCGCACCACAAGAGCTACCTCCGCCGCCACCTCTACCTAATAAAATGCACGATTTAGATATGGCAGCCATCTCTACCTTAGACGCACAGGATATCTTCATCCTCAACACTATAGTAGATGATGCCAAAGTAGGGGAGGATGTCATATATCAAAACACGAAGACCAAACACAATCTGACGCGTGAAGACTTCCATTCCTTACTTCGACCCCAGTCGCCGGTGAAGATGGCAATGTTTCGTACTCTCCTTGCCAACTCTATCGAGATCTACAAAAGCTCTCGGCGTCAGCAACCGGATCTCAACGCCTCACCCACACTGGGATTGTGCTTACTGTACAAAGAGTTCTAGCACAAATCCATTGCAAGGTTGCACAGGGGGATCGCAAGAAAAGCGAGATACATAACCGTGCCTTTCCAAGTTTGTAAACACTGGTTGCTCATGATTGTGGACACTTTCGCCCGCGACGCCAAAGTGTACAATTTCTGTGCCAGTGACTTAAAGGCCGGGATAATCAATTTTGTTGGAATCGAAGCCGGGGAGGCGAGATGCATCCCTTTCCGGCTGCTAAAGCTCATATGGGCCGCGTGCCCTTCTCTCCGCCAGGACTGGAGCTCCCCCTGGTTCAAAATAATTAACCCACAAGTCCAAGCCGCTGAAGGTTCCTGGGACAGCGCTTTTTACGTCATAAGGCACATCCTAGCGCTAAACCAGCAGGTCCCTTTCGCTGAACTCGTTAATGACGATTTCCACTCCCTGCGAGGACGTTACGCCATGGAGCTTATCTGCGACAGAAGATTCTTCAACGAACCTACCATGGCGGTAGACGACGTCCCTCGTTATCTCTTTTCATCTATTCAACGTCCGCAGAGGAGACCTTTCAGACAAACCCTAGCGGCGTTGACAAAAGAAAAACACCCATCCAATGTCACCAAGCAAAGCCAATGGAATCCTTCCATCTTTGATCTGGATCCAGATAAAGGTGACATTGATCTGATATCAGGGGTAGCCATCAAGACATCTTCATCACATATGGTACCCCAATCTGCCATTGAACCTTCATTTCCCGATTTCGATGTGGAAGCTTGCAAAACTCTTTCAGATAATGAGCTCCGACGAATAATGTCACGGCTATATGCCGAAAAAGACGAGATGGTATATATTGACAGGGATATATTGGTTATGGCAGATGCCCTCCGTGAGACCTTATAGTTCAAGGGTTCCATGTCTGTAAGTGTAATGACTGCTTATCAATACTTGCTTGCACGGAATCACAACACGGTCTTTATGGTGTCAGCTTACATGAAGGATGATCTTCTCGGGCTGAAGAACTTCGGAACAAAGGAGTCAACCATCTCTTATCTCCAACATACAACTCCAAAGTTCATCATGTTACCTTTACTTCATCAAGAGCACTGGATGTTACTGGCAACCAATCTTCATGAAGGAACAACAATAATCTACAACAGTTCTGACAGCCAGTATGATCCAAAATGGAAAGCATACACTACAACTCCAAAGACACCAACGGAGGAGGTGGCAAAGGAGTGTGCTGACAAATTACACGATCTTTTGGGTCAGCACACGCGGGCATATGGCAGAGATCACTTCAAATCACCAGCCTTCTGCCACAGGTGCCCCCAGCAAATCAGAGAATCAAATGACTGCGGCTTCCACATCCTCTACTGGATGTATACAATCCTGGCCCTTCACAAGCCGGTAGAGGACATGACAGAGGTGGATTACCACGCGCTACGGGGAAAGTTCGCCGCCAACTTACTCAGAACACATGGGGCAAATAAAGGATTAACCGACGCCTAAATGCCCTTGTCCATGCATTTCTCAACCTATCACTTTGACACTCTGTGGACAGAGTGCGTGATAAGTTAGGGGGGGGAGTGCACTGGACAAGGGCGAGGTATCATTCTGCTTCAACCTTTCTATTTTTCCCGCTTATCATTTTTCAAACTTTCTGTCCATATTTAGACTTTTTCCAGTAATTTTTTTTTCTTTTTCAATAAAATAACTCTCAAGTATAACTTTCATCATGGAAAGAATCACCCTTAGCTAAATTAGAGATAAAGTAGTCCTCAAAAACAAATAACAAGATTAGCATACAGGCATGAAATGGTGAATTTATAAATTACATTACTATCGGTTTCTATGCTTTTACTTCAATTCTATCTCAGACTCTTCACAGGTCAACTTCAGGGCCAAAGCGAACCAAAAACTCTCAAAGTCAAGAAGGAAATCGGGGAAATCCAAAATCAAGAAATCTCACGAGTGGACCACCAATTAAAAATAAGTGCATGTCAGGAACCCTAAGAACGGTTTTCTTCTTTCAATAAAGAGGCTTGACCGCCCAATCAAAAACCACAAAACCCATTTCCTAAGCCTGCGAGTTTTGAATAAAAGCCAGAGTGTTGAATAAAAAAGCATGAGAGTTGTGCCACGCATAAGGACCTATATGAAGAGCCAACAAAGATCTCACCCGGCCGGTACATATAGTTGCCCTCATGAAGGCAGATGTGTCGTGCCCGATAAAGAGATCCTAAGGTTTCCTAATATATGAAAAGGCTGATAAAAGAGCTCACCCGGCCGGTACATTCAGCTGCCCTCATGAAGGCAGATGTGTCGTGCCCGGTAGTGAGTCTCTAAAAAGCATAGACAAGCCCTTCCCCACTTGAAGGGGGAGCTACACAATAAGCCTTTTAAGCCAGCCCTCATACCCACTCTAGCTACCAGTAGGTTTCTCTAAAGAAGTATAAAACTGATTAGATTCGATGACATGCACATAAAAAGAAAGGTGGTCCCAATGCGAGATTCACAATATAAAAGGAACCTGAGATCCATGCAACTTTTGATACTCGAAAGAGTTAGTGTAAGCAGAAGCCCTGATAAGACCTCGGTAGATCTCTGACCTAGAATTGAAGAAAGAGTATGGAAACCCTAATTAAATAAAATCGCCTCGCCATTACATGCCTTAGCTCTATCTAACTTGAGGACAAGCTAGACTCTAAGTTAGGGGGGGGGTGATAACCTCCCATTTTGTGACGTTATTTTATTAGTTATCTTTAATTTTCCATACTCTTTCTTAGATAAACTAGATAGAATCATTAAACTTTTTTACTTTATTGCAGATACACCAATAAACTAACTTTTCTTATTTTTTTCATTTCAGAAAACACAAAAAAAATTACAAAGACCCCTCACGGTCCCAAGACCGCGAGAAGACCTCACGGTCCCAAGACCGCGAGGAGACCCCTCACGGTCCCAAGACCGCGAGGAGACCTCACGGTCCCAAGACCGCGAGGAGACCTCACGGTCCCAAGACCGCGAGAAGGCCTCACAGTCCCAAGACCGCGAGAAGGCCTCACGGTCCCAAGATCGCGAGAAGGCCTCGCGGTCCCAAGACCGCGAGAAGGCCTCACGGTCCCAAGACCGCGAGAAGACCTCACGGTCCCAAGACCGCGATAAGGCCTCGCGGTCCCAAGACCGGGAGAAGGTCTCACGGTCCCAAGACCGTGAGAAGGTCTCACGGTCCCAAGACCGCGAGAGGCCAAACGGTCTCTAGACCGTTTGGGCTCAACTTGAGCCTATAAGTTGGACCTCAAGGGTCACTTCAAGGGGATCGATTCTCAGACGTCCAGAGGCTGCCTCTCTAGCTCCAGAGCACTTTTATCTTCCATCCACTGCCCCTAGGCTGCCAGTTTGAGATCCGCGTTCCATCACCAAGCTATCTTCTCTCTCCTCTCAACAGCAAAGAAGGTGGGAAGAGAAGATCCTTCATCAAGTCAACCATGAAGTGCGAAGATCGTTGCTCTCTTCACCAAGGGTTCAACTTCCCCTCCTCCGTGGAGATGATGTTCTTTCTCTCTCTTCTCGCCTCCTTCTTTGTCCTTGATATGAGCGAGTAGTTTCATTCACTAGGGTGCGGGGAGTAGCCCCGCTACCCATGTTTTCATTTCATGCAATGTATTTCAATAATTTGTAATAGAGATACTCTTCTTTTCAGTTCAACATCAATCGTTTAATGAATGCTAGTTGCCTGATCATCAACTTGTGTTACTTATTATCTTTTGGTATGAATTGTCTATGTTTATACCCTTAGATCTGAATATCGATTGAATGTTGGTCTTAGATGTATGTAGTCACCATATGTCTGTTTCGGTATCTAGGAGTGCTTTCATGAGTGGAGTAAACTCACCCCCATCATTGCACTTTCATACTATGAAATGGAATCAATTGACGTATGGAAGTGCAATCTTGGTAAGGTCGAGGAACACATTTCATGAAGGAGTAATGCAAAGCATGTGAGCATTCATTATGGTATGGGTGGCGTTGCAATACTCCACACTTCTCGTAGCTAGTTATCCGAAAGGAAGCTAGGACTACAAGATACTAACTGATTTGACTCTCTTTGCAGGTTGTTTTATTATGTTGCATGTCTTGATCCATGTATAGTGGTGTGAAACCCGATAACATCCTAGTGGCTTCTAATCATTGTTTACAACCTTAATCTCTACTTTCTTGCTTTACTTTCCTTGCACTTAGTTTAAAACCAAATCAAACTTTCGATCTAAGTATCAATTGTTAAGTAGTTTAGTTCAACTAAAAACGTTTTCCATCTTGATTTCATCAAGACCGTTGTCCTAAGGATTCGACCCTTAACTATACTACGATAAGACTTCTACGTGTCTTAGCACATGTGGGTGGAGTTCTTACCATAGTACTAGCAAGGCTAAACCTAGGGATTCATCATCTCTAGGATTTTTAGTGGTGTTGCAAAACTCCATCAATTGGTTAGAGTTGCAGTAAAACTCCAAGGAAAGGTCATTGCTTCTAAGGAAGATGATGATGCATGGTGAGATATCTTAGGGAATCTAATCACAAATCGAGGGTGGGGTTTGAATTGTGATGTCACATGGATACTAGTGGTACCATATTTATAGGATGGACTCATGGAAAAGGAAATTAAGCCTAGCTCTATAATTCAAAAGTTATTAAAGATTTAGGAATTATCTCCTCACACAAAGATAATGGTTGTCTATTATCTCATTGGATATGGTCTTCTATCTTGAATCCAATGGGAAAAATCCCATAGTATTTGGTAAAAGGGGAGTGAGATCAGGTCTAAGAGATATATTTGAGTGGATCTGGATTCTAGCCTAGGGGAAGAAGAATGTGTAGTTTCCTCTGAGTCTTCATCTATTGGCACCACAAAATGCCAGCTTCTTTTATCACATGCCTAATTCCTTGGTTATCCGGACTATAGGTTGGGTCTGTCCTTTAAATTTAACTTAAATATTTATTACATTGTATATGCTTACATTGGTTAAATACTTGAAAATTTGTATAGGCCTCTAGAAGCATTCAATAACTACCAAAAATTTGGGGAATATTTCTTATCTTTGTCTCATTCTAGGAAAAAACCAATATTTATGTACAAAATATAATTACTTTTTCTTATATTTCAAGTAATTACTTAAATAAACTTCTTTAGTTAGAATATTAATATTGACCTTCCAAACTTGGCTTTTGTTTTACTCTATTATTATTCTATGTTGGACCAGATGTGCAGTGTGACTAATTATGTTGGTTAGCCTCAACATGATGTTCACGTAACTAGGGGATATTTCAAGTATTAAATAAACAATTAATAAACTTAAAATGTACTAGAATTTTAGTTTTCCTTTCAATATTAAATAAAACTCTTCAAGCATTATTGATTTAAATTAAGAGTATCAAATTTCCTAAATTTTGGAATTTTTTGCTCGTGAACCAAATTGCAATTCAAATACATATAGTTGTGCCTTATGAAAGACACATTATTAAATGCTCAATTATATTATAATAAAACAAATGCTTGAAAATCCAAGTTATTTCAATAACCATATATACCACATGTGTTAGAGAAATAGTGAAGAAATCACATTGTAGATCTCCTAAGTATCATTATGATGGAGCTTCCACTCGCGTGGAATTGCATGCACCACTAAAAATCCTAAAGATAGTAAGTCTTTAGGTTTAGCCTTGCCTATACTAGATTGGGGACTCCACCCACGTATGCTAGGATATGTGGAAGTCTTATCATCGTATAGTTAAGGGTCGAATTCACATGACAAAGGTCTTGTTGGGAGCAACAAGATGGAAAATGTTAGAATTTTACTTAACCTCCTAACAGTTGGTATCTAGATCAAAAAGTTGGATTGGTTGTTTTAAACTAAGTGTAAGTAAAACAAAGCATGAAAGTAAATTTAAGGTTGTAAACAATGATAAGAAACCACTAGGATGTGATCGGATTTCACCACCACTACGCACGGATCAAAACATGCAACATAAAAAACTTGATCTGCAATAAGAGTCTAAATAGCTAGTATCTTTGTAGATTTAGTTTCCTTTCAGAGAACTAACTACGAGAAGTGTGGGAATGTTACAATGCCAGCCATCCCCAAACGAATGGTCACTTACTTTACATCATTCCCTTCACAAAGTGTGTTCCTCAACTTATCAAGGTTGTACTTTCATACGTCAACTGATTCCATTTCATAGTATGAAAGTACAACGATGGAAGTGAGTTTACTCCACTTCTTGAAAAACACTCCTAGATACCGAAACAGATGCATGATGGATACATGCATCAAGAACCAACATTCAATCAAGATTCGAATATAATAGTACAAATGTAGACAATTCATACTAAAAGATAAAAGGTAACACAAGTTGGTGATCAAGCAACAAGCATTCATTAAACGATTGATGTTGAACTAAAAAGAAAGTATATCTCTATTGCAAACTTTGGATTACATTGCATGAAATGAAAACATGGGTAGCGGGGATACTCCCCGCACCCTAGTGAATAAGACTACTCGCTCATAGCAAGGACAAAGAAGGAGGCGAGAAGAGGGAGAGAAAATGTCATCTCCACGAAGGAGGGAGGAAGGTCAACCCCTTGGAGAGAGAGAGACGATCTTCACAATTTGCAGGTTGCTCGATGATGAATCCTCCTCTTCCCACCTTCTTTGGCGATGAGAGAGAAAGCAACTTATGGATGGAGTGTGGATCTTAGACTGGAAGCCTCGGGGTGGTGGATGAAGGATGAAATAGCTCTGGAGCAGCAGAGGCAGCCTTTGGACGTCTGAAACTTCATGCCTTATGAGGACCCTTTGGGTCTTATTTATAGGCTCTAAGTGAAGTCTAAACGGTTTGGGTAATCTTGGGCCCAAACGGTCTTGGAAACTATTTGGGTTCTAACACCATTTGGGCCTGTGTGGTTTGGAAACCATGTAACTCCATGTCGTCTCGGGACCATTTGGTTTTGTGCGGTCTCGGGACCGTGTAACTCCATGTGGTCTCAGGATCGTTTAGCTTTGCACGGTATCGGGACCGTTTGGTTTTATGCGGTCTCGGGACCGTGTAGCTTCATGTAGTTTTGGGACCATGTAGCTTCATGCGGTCTCAGGACCGTGTAGCTTCATGCGGTCTCGGGACCGTGTGACTCCATGCGGTCTCGGGACCGTGTGACTCCATGTGGTCTCAGGACCCTTTGGCTTTTTGCGGTCTCGGGACCGTTTGGTTTTGTGCGGTCTCGGGACCGTGTAACTCCATGCGGTCTCGGGACCGTGTGACTCCATGCGGTCTCGGAACCGTTTAGCTTTGTGCGGTCTCAGGACCGTTTGGTTTTGTGTGGTCTCGGGACCGTGTAACTCCATGCGATCTTGGGACCGGGTAGTCTCCAAATGGTCTTGGGACCGTTTGGTCTCCAAACGGTCTCGGGACCATTTGGAACTTTTGAGATTTTTTTGTATCTTTTCTATAAAAAGAAAAGGAGAAAAGTTAATCTAATGGTATATTTGTAGTAAAGAAGGAAAGTTAAGGATTCTATCTAATTTATCTGAGAAAGAGTATGGAAAACTGAGGAAAATTACTAAGATAACATCACAAAATGGGAAGTTATCACCCCCCCTAACTTAGAGTCTAGCTTGTCCTCAAGTTAGATAAAGCTGAGGCATGTAGTGGCGAGGCGATTTTATTTAGTTAAGATTTCCATACTCTTAGTTCAAATCTAAATCAGAGATCTCCTAAGGTTGTATCAGAGCTTTTGCTTTGCCTTAACTTTTTCGGGTGTTGAGAGTTGCTTGGATCTCAGGTTTCTTCCATATCTTGTAGCCTGCATCGGGACCACCTTTTTATTTAGTGCATGTTGTCGACTCTAATCAGTTTTATACTTCTCTGAAAATCCTACTGGAAGCTAGAGTGGGTATGAGGGTTGGCTAAAGGCTTGTTGTGTAACTCCCCCTTCAATTGGGGGAGGGTTTGTCTATGCGTTAGGGTCTCACTACCGGGCACGATACATCTACCTCTGTGAGGGTAGCTGAATGTACCGGCTGGGTGAGTCCTTTATAAGCCTTTCATATATTTGGATACCTTAGGGTTTCACTACCGAGAATGACACATCTGCCTTTGTGAGGATAGCTGAATGTACCAGCCGGGAGAGACCTTTATTGGCTCTTCATATAGATCCTTATGCATGGAATAACTCTCATATTTTTATTCAACACTCTGGCTTTTATTCGTAAACTCACAGGCTTAGGATTTGGAATTTTTAGGGGTTTTGGTTGGGCGGCCAAGCCTCTTTTATTTGAAGAGAAGAAAGTTGTTCTTAGAGTTTCTCGACATGCACTTATTTGGTTTCTACTTAGTGGTCCACTTACGAGGCTTCTTGATTTGGATGTCACCTGATATCCCTCTCATCCTTGAGAGTGTTTGGCTTGTTTCATCCCTGATGTTAACCTATGGAGAGTCAGATGTAGATTTGAAGCAAAAGCATGAAAATCTAGTGTGAAGATAGATTATTACTTTTCCATTACATGTCTATATACTATTCTTGTTATTGCTCTTGAGGACTAACTAGATTCTAAAGTTAGCTGCGGATGACTTTTTCCAAGAGGGATGTTATTCTTATATGCATGGTTTATTTTAATGGGGAAATTACTTAAAACAAAATCTAAATGTGCAAAGGAAGCTAAAAAAGTTGTATAGAATTAAAAAAGAAGGTAGAGAAGGAAAAATGATGCCTCGCCCTTATCCAGTGTACTCCCCCCTAACTTATCACTCACTCTGTCCTCAGAGTGCCAAAGTGATAGGTTGAGAAGTACAAGGACAAGGGCATCAAGATTCTGTTAGTCCTTTATTAGCACCATGTGTGCGAAGAAGGTTAGCAACGAACTTTCCACGTAATGCATGGTAATCCATGTATGTCATGTCCTCTATTGGTCTTCCAAGGGCCATGATGGTGTACATCCAGTAGAGGATGTGGAAAACACAATCGTTTGACTCACGAAGCTGCTGGGGACATTTGTGGCTGAAGGCAGGGCGATGAAAGTGTTCTTTACTGTATTCCCATGTGTGCTTGCTGAGAAGGTCGTGTAGTTGGTCAGCACACTCCTTTGCCACCTCCTCCATGGGTGTTCTTGGTGTTGTAGTATATTGTTGATGATCTGGGTTGTACTGGCTGTCGGAACTGTTGTATATGATTGTTGTTCCATCATGAAGATTTGTTTCCAGCAACATCCAGTGCTCTGAATGAAGGAAGGGAAGCATGATGAACTTCAGAGTCGTATGTTGGAGGAAGGAAATGAGTGCCTCATTTGTTCTGAAGTTCTTTAGCTTTAGGAGATCATCCTTCATATATGATGATGCCATATAGATCGTAGGGTGATTCTGTCTGAGAAGATATTGATAGGCGGCCATCAAACTCATAGATAGAGATCCTTTGATTTGTACAATTTCACATAGTGCATCTACCATAACCAGAATATCTCCGGCTATAAAAATGAGGTCATCTTTCTCGGCGTAAAGCCTTGACATGATGAGCTGAAGTTCATTGTCGGAAAGACTTTTGTAGGCACTGAGGTCAACATTAGGGAACATCAGTGTGATGGCAAATAGAGGGACCTTTTGTGAAGGTGGTCTATTGATGGTAGCCATGGTTAGCAACTCGGTGTCACCTGTATCATCTTCCAAACCAAAAGAGTAAGGGTCCCATTGTTTCTTCTCAGGGACCCTGGCGGGTTGTTCTTTCTCCAACTCCTTTATTGTTTGCCGGAATGGCTATTTTTGAGGACGTTGGATGGCCGAGAAGAGGTAGTGAGGAACGTTGTTAGGCACCATAGTTGGGTCCTTGAAGAACCTTCTGTCACATATTATCTCCATGGCGTAACGGTCTCGTAAAGAGTGAAAATCCTCTGTGGCCAGCTCAGTGAAAGGGATTTGTTGATTGAGTACTTGGATGTTGTGTATAGTATAGAAAGCGCAATCCCTAGATCCTTCTTGTTTTTGGACTTGTGGGTTTATTATCTTGAACCAAGGTTGGCTCCAACCCTGGTGGAGGGATGGGCTTGCGTCCCAGATCAATTTCAGAAGTCAGAAAGGGATGCATCTGGCCTCCCCAGCTTCAATACCAACAAAATTAATTATTCTGATCTTTAGTTCACTGGTGCAAAAATTGTACACCTTGGCGTCTCGAGCCGCGGTGTCCACAATCATTAGCAATCAGTGGCCAGAAACTTGAAAGGGCACGGTAATATAGCGTGCTTTTCTGGCAATCCCCCTCTACAACCGCTCGATAGATTTGCTTTGTAATTTTTTATATAAAAGAATCATCGCCAGAGCAGGTGAAGCAATAAGTATTGGTTGCATCCGGTTAGAGCTTCTATAGATTTCGATAGAATTGGCAAGGAGGACACAGAAGATTGCCATCTTCACTGATGACTGTGGTCGAAGGATGGTGCGGAAGTCTTCACGTGTAAACTTGCGTTGGGTCTTTGTATTATGGTAGATAACATCACCCCCTTCTTTGGCATCATCTACGATAGTTTTTAAGATGAAGATATCTTGAGCATCTAGAGTAGAGATGGCCGCCATGTCTAGATCGTGCATCTTGTGAGGTAGAGGTGGCGGCGGGGGAAGCTCTTGTGGAAGGTGGGAAGAAGTCTACTCCAAATCGTCTATGTAGTGTTGCAGAACTTTGTCTTTATCTGAGTCAGAAGCAGATTTGAGATCTTCATCAGTATCTAAATTGACTCTTTCTAAATCTTCTTGTTCTGGGGGAAGGGCACCGATTGCTCTGGTGCGGAGAAAAGTTGAGTTGGTGTTGCTTGTTGTTGACTCGTACTGGTTTCGAATAAACATTGTCAGAACTCAGCAAAAGCTACTTCTTTGGCAATTTCCCACAGAGATCCCATTGCAGAATAGTCAAGAAATTGATCCCCATATGACATATTAACATTGTCATTGTGAGTAGGGGATTTGGGATCTTTATCACCTTCGTGGTGATCTTACTATTGTTTTGGTGCATCTCCTCGGCTGGGGCCCTCCCCAGCATTGTCTGGGTCGTCAGATTTATCATCTGAGGAGGTGATATTGTTGGAGTCAGCCGAGGAGTTAGAATCCTCATCTTCATTTTCTTCTTCATCATCTTCTTCGTCTGCCGCCTTATCAGTTGTCTTCTTTGGTGGAGGATTCTTGCACTGCCGGTGGAGTGCTTGTAGCTCGTCGAAAGCCACTTGCACATGCTCGTGTGTTTCAAGCAGTGCGTCATGGGTTTCTTTGAGATCTGAATAGAGAGCCTTGACAAACAGGAGTCATGCAGAGAGGTCAGTCACTTGAGTTCTTAGTTGGTTGGTTTTGTTGTTGGATGACTACTCTTAGCATTTATTAAGTTGTGTGAGGGTGGTGTTGATGTCATCCAAACGCGTTCTTAAAGCAGTTTGTTGCTGCTTAAGCTCGCACAGAGTTTCTGGCAATGGTTGATTTTGCGCAGAAATCCTGTCGACGTGCTTGACCAGATCGCCTTGCTGGCTTTTCACTTCAAGCATCAACTGTGGCAGTTGTTGCAGGCGGTCGTCGATGCGTTCGACTTTCATGGTCGCTGCTTTTTGCTATTGGTGGATGCTTGAAAGGATGCCTGGCAGGGCACGGTTTTGTGCATCAATCTTGGCGACCTGTGTAGTTAGACCCTGCACACAAGAAAAAATAGATTGTAAAATATTAGAAGGATCGATGAGGAGGTTTCAGATAGCGTCGAATTAACATCTGAATTCCTCACCGACGTTTGTAAAAGGGACCCCAGATGCGGAAGGGTGGGGTGGCTGGGGTTGAGGTGGAAGGGTGGAAGTGTATTGCAAAAGAGACACTATTGATGGTCCCACAACTGGCGTGGTGACTGTAGATGGAGTCACCAGCGGTGTCGAGGTGGTAGCGGAAAAAATTGGTGACATTCTCAGTGAGAATGGTGGGACCAAAAATGTTGAGGGGAATAGGGTGGGGATGGGGGCGGAGGAGGTGAAGTCGGGTGTTGGAGTGGAGAATGGGTTACCCGAAGGGAAAAAGGTTGAGGTGGAAGATGTGGGTGGAGGTGTGGATGTGAGGAAAGGAATTGATGTTGGGATTGTTGTGGGGAAAGGTGGGAAGGTGGTAGATGGTTGGATAGTTGTGGATGGTAGTGGTGTAGGAGTAGTGGTGGTGGTGAGCTCATCAGTTAGGCTTACGATGAACGAGTCTAATGATGAGGTATTGATAAGGTCCTCGGGGTGGGGGTGTTCTGTCTCAGGATTTAGCTTTGATGTCGGCGTCCCCGACAGCTGTTGTGGTTGTAAACGTGCCTTAGATGGTCGTTTTACTGGTATTTTTGTTACCCTAGCTACCGGGGCGGTGATACTAAGCTCTTTCTAGCCTTCTTTGTTCTTCTTCTCTTGTACTTTGACCGAAGCAAGGATTTTGGTAAGCTCTTCGTCAGTAAAGAGTAATTTTTCCTTGTCATAATCCGCTAGCTCCAGAAGCGGTAGCAGAGTTCTAGAGGATCTTGTTGAAGGGCAGAAAATGTAGTGTAATTTCACATCCTTTTCTTTGATAATGTAAGAGTTCTTCAAAGTTTTTTCGTTAGTGAGGATGTCGCCCTTGATCTGCGTGCACCGAGGGAGTAATTTGTTTATCTTGAGGTATTTAAGACTGGAAGTTATGTGTCTGTCCATGCATATTTCTTACCCTAGGGCGTATGCTGAAAGCTTTTGTATCATGTGTCATCCAATGTTGATCGGCTTCCCATGTAGGACGGACCACAGAATAAAAAGATCATCGGTGATAACATTCCCGCCCTCTATTCTGGGGAAGAGCGTACTGGTGAGAATTTTGTGAAGCGTGCGCACTAACCTAGAATGAATATTGGAGGCCTTTCAGGTCCTTGCCTCATAATTTGGAATCCCTGTTAGGGATTTCCAAAAGTTGTGTCTATTGAACTGGAAGCTCTCTGTACTAACAACTTTAGCCTTTTTGAGATGCTCCTGGCTATCTATGAAGATTTCGTTCAATAAATTTTCTATTATGATGACTTTGTGACCAAAAAGTTTGGTGACCAGCCTGTGGTCACCTCCATCCCTTGCTCTGTCCATAATGTCCACAACTTCTTTGGTGAGATGTGTAAAATATTCTGTTGTGGGCTTGATGTATGAGATCTCGGGGACAAAGCACAGTCTTGAGAGATTTGTGTTATCGAGCAGGGTGAAGATTCGGTCATATATTCCCATCTTCATTAGTATGCTTGAGAAAACGTACTTTGTTTGTTTTAAGGATTTGTCAATGGACGGGATGGTGTGGATGAAAAGGTTTTCTGGTGGTGTGCGGTGGTGGTGATGACGGAGAAGACAGGGGTAGTGGTGGTTGCAGGAGTGTTAGTGGGGGTGGTGGTAGCAGTTGATGGGGATTCATTTTCCCTTGGACCTTTCGGCTGGGGATTCATCCTCGGAGTTTGGCTCCTATTCGGAGCCTTCATCATTGGAAGAGATTTCTTCCACATCTTCTTCAGGCTCCTTGGCTAGACATTTGTTGATGCGGTCAATTTCACACATGACCGCTATCAAGTTGACCTTTGGTCGGATCTGTCCAGTCTTTTTATGGGTATCTATGATCTTCTGGAGCTTAGTGTGGGCCTCCATCAGTTGCTCTGTTTTGTCTATCTTGTAGATCTCCTAAGTATCATTATGATGGAGCTTCTACTCGCGTGGAATTGCATGCACCACCAAAAATCCTAAAGATAGTAAGTCTTTAGGTTTAGCCTTGCTTATACTAGATTGAGGACTCCACCCACATATGCTAGGATACATGTAAGTCTTATCGTAGTATAGTTAAGGGTCGAATCCACAGGACAACGGTCTTGTTGGGAGCAACAAGATGGAAAATGTTAGAATTTTACTTAACCTCCTAACAGTTGGTATCTAGATCAAAAAGTTGGATTGGTTGTTTTAAACTAAGTGTAAGTAAAACAAAGCATGAAAGTAAATTTAAGGTTGTAAACAATGATAAGAAACCACTAGGATGTGATCGGCTTTCACCACCACTACGCACGGATCAAAACATGCAACATAAAAAACTTGATCTGCAATAAGAGTCTAAACAGCTAGTATCTTTGTAGATTTAGTTTCCTTTCAGAGAACTAGCTACGAGAAGTGTGGGAATGTTGCAATGCCAGCCATCCCCGAATGAATGGTCACTTACTTTACATCATTCCCTTTGTAAAGTGTGTTTCTCGACTTATCAAGGTTGTACTTTCATACGTCAACTGATTCCATTTCATAGTATGAATGTACAACGATGGAAGTGAGTTTACTCCACTTCTTGAAAAACACTCCTAGATACCGAAACAGATGCATGGTGGATACATGCATCAAGAACCAACATTCAATCGAGATTCAAATCTAATAGTACAAACGTAGACAATTCATACTAAAAGATAAAAGGTACACAAGTTGGTGATCAAGCAACAAGCATTCATTAAACGATTGATGTTGAACTGAAAAGAAAGTATATCTCTATTGCAAACTATGGATTACATTGCATGAAATGAAAACATGGGTAGCGGGGATACTCCCTGCACCCTAGTGAATAAGACTACTCGCTCATAGTAAGGACAAAGAAGGAGGCAAGAAGAGGGAGAGAAAATTTCATCTCCACAAAGGAGGGAGGAAGGTCAACCCCTTGGAGAGAGAGAGAGACGATCTTCACAATTCGTAGGTTGCTCGATGATGAATCCTCCTCTTCCCACCTTCTTTGGCAATGAGAGAGAAAGCAACTTCTGGATGGAGTGTGGATCTCAGACTGGCAGCCTTGAGGTGGTGGATGAAGGATGAAATAGCTCTGGAGCAGCAGAGGCAGCCTTTGGACGTCTGAAACTCCATGCCTTGTGAGGACCCTTTGGGTCTTATTTATAGGCTCTAAGTGAAGTCCAAACGGTTTGGGTAATCTTGGGCCCAAACGGTCTTGGAAACTATTTGGGTTCTGAGACCGTTTGGGCTCGTGCAGCTTGTAAAATGTGTAACTCCATGCGGTCTCGGGACCATTTGGTTTTGTGTGGTCTCGGGACCATGTAACTCCATGCGGTCTCGGGACCGTTTGGCTTTGCACGGTCTCGAGACCGTTTGGTTTTATGCGGTCTCGGGACCGTGTAGCTTCATGCGGTTTTGGGACCGTGTAGCTTCATGCGGTCTCGGGACCGTGTAGCTTCATGCGGTCTCAGGACCATGTGACTCCATGCGATCTCGGGACCGTGTGACTCCATGCGGTCTTGGGACCGTTTGGTTTTGTGCGGTCTCAGGACCGTGTAACTCCATGTGGTCTCGGGACCGTGTGACTCCATGCGGTCTCAGGACCGTTTGGCTTTGTGCGGTCTCAGGACCATTTGGTTTTGTGTCGTCTCGGGACCGTGTAACTCCATGTGGTCTCGGGACCGAGTAGTCTCCAAATGGTCTTGGGACCGTTTGGTCTCCAAACGGTCTCGGGACCGTTTGGAACTTTTGTGATTTTTTTGTATCTTTTCTATAAAAAGAAAAGTAGAAAAGTTAATCTAATGGTATATTTGCAGTAAAGAAGGAAAGTTAAGGATTCTATCTAATTTATCTAATAAAGAGTATGGAAAACTGAGGAAAATTACTATGATAACATCACAAAATGGGAAGTTAGCACATTATCACAAAAAATAACAATCTTATGTTTATTTTTGTAAGATAATCAATGTTTGCTTATTTATGTTTAATTCTAGAAAATTAGCTGAAATTTTATCTAAGAATATCAAGCTCAATAATGTGACATTGGAAGATAAGATAAAATACTTGGAACTATATTAGTGAAACCTTAGCTATGCAACAAAGAGTTCAATGGACCATTTGAAATCACTTTGAGACATGGATTCAATCCATGGCTCTAGTGAGGCCCATGGGACTAATTGCTTTGCAAATAGGTCCTTTTGACACAAGATAAGAATAAAATTATTAGTGCATAAATAAATGATAATGACTTTGTGAGTTGTTTGAAAATAGTAATATGGAATAATATGCAAGTTTCCAAAATATTGTAAGATAATTTGTGACTTAGATAATTAATGGAGTAATTATCTAAACCTAACTTGTAATACAAGTTTTGGCCATCAAATAAGTTCATCTTGATCAATTTTTTGGATACACTTGAAAATAAAAAGGAAACTAGGCTAATTCTAGAATTTAAGATGCAACTTTCCATGTAATGTGGGTAATTGATTTAATAAATATATTGAAAAGAGAGGAAATGGAATCTATATGCATCCATTTGATGCCAAACTTGGATCAATACTAGCTGTTAGGATTATTAGGAAAATATCCAAGTTTTGGACCAATCATAGTTGAGGATAGAGAGTAATTGATTTTTCAATTTCACATATAATAACCTGGTTAATTCATTGATTTTGATATATATACTTTGTGAAGGCAAGTTTTCCACCCCTTTAATTGGAACATTGGGTGTGACAATTGGATCCATAATGACTAGACTAGAGGTTGTCTTTTACCTCCAACCAAAAAGGAAACATTCACCCAACCTACCCTCTGTCTCTCTATCTGACCCTTGTTCTCTCTCTAATAATCCTTCCAGTCAGGATAATATCATGATAACCTTCCTTTAACATAATTGAACACAACTATGGGCTATTTATATGGAGTTGGTGTCTTTGGAACCAAGATATTACCTTCTTACTACCATGTCTATCACTACGGTGAGGGGAAGGGAACCTAGGCACAACCCTTGTGCCTAAAACACCTATAAAATCCCTTCTTTTGCTTAGACTTTGAACCACCAACTTCATTATGGTCTATATCACTTGAGACTCCTACCTCCCCTTTTTGTGCCAATCCCCTTTTTGGGTGCATCTTTTGTGACTTAATTTAGAGGATATACAAATAGGTATCTTAGATCTACCGCTGACCCACCTCTTAGCCATAAAAATCTCCTCAAAGCTGCAAAGATAACAACATACTCATTTTATGACGCCATGGATGAGGAGCTTCACAGGATGTGTTTGCAGTTGCTTCTCTGTGGAAGCTTGTTCCTAGGTCAGATGCAGGCTTGCAAGAATGCACTCCCTACCTCACCAACACTGACCCTACTAGGCTGGGAAGGGCCTCGTGCCACCTATGCCATGTATACTTGGCTTAGTAAGGTGAGCCCAAGCCCAGCCAAGGCTAGAGTTACTAGGTGCAACTCAGATAGGTGTGTGCCATCGGTGGTACCATTCAGATCTCGAAACCCCCTGGCCAAAGGTAATGATTTCTTAAATGAGGTAAACTTTAAAAAATCATATAATATTCTATGCTTGTCAAAATATAGCAGATATATATGTATCTATATAATATTTTATGCTTGTCAAAATATAGTAGATATATATATGTATATATATAATTAATAACAAAAATTAGAATTTAAATATAATACTTCTAGTCTTATTATGCCTATAGTTACTTAAATTTAGTCAATACATTATTTGGAGGTGATTAACATGAAGCAAACCCTAGATTTGATTAATATTGCTCAAATTAGTAAATTCATTTATTTACTATTATAAACTGACATTGTTGAACATAATAGGAGTCCAAGATGATGATGATGAATAATTAGGGTTTCTAAGTCAGTAATCATATGTATATATATATATGATGAAATTAGGGTTTTAAAACAAATGTGTATATCTTATTATGACCTTAATGCACATAATCTTATCTATGTGTTCATACTAACATGGTGTGTTCAATATATGATTTAGGGTTATATGTAATGTTTGATTAAGGTTCTAGAATTTCTAGAGCCATCAAAATGGGAATTTTGGTTTTGAGGCATAATCTTAATGTCAACAATACATCAAGAACCTAAACCCTAGACTTAACCATGTTTAGAATCTTGAGAAAGTATGGTGATACTTTAGGGTTTACATACATGCAGATTGAATGTTGAGTTGCTTGGATGTATAATGATTGTGTGGATTGCATTCTTAAAGTACTTGAAGTATGATTTCATGGATTATGCATGAATAACGTACGTGGTTATATTAGAAATACCCACACTATCCACTGTCGATGGTTTTCCGAATGATTTCCAAAGAATTGATTGGAAGAAATAGACTATTGGATGGTTATTTACTTTATGATCAACTATAATAACAAAATGAAGATTGCATAATGAAAATATTATGAACCATGTGTTACACTATCAAGGGGCAACAGACATGAGTCCTATGATGGACAATGATCACACTGATTTGATAGACCAAACAAGGGTTAGAAAATTCATGTTGTTAATTGCAAGTATTTTATTGATGCATTATATGTTGTTATATTAGTTATGCACATTTTTTTTGTGCCACATACATAATATAGCAATAAACTGATCCACATATTTTATTGTTAGTTTTTTAGGTAACTTCTACATATAAAGTCATATAGATAGGTCAAATCAAATGAAAGAACTTTGGTTAGAGAAATCTCAAGTAAAATGTGCAATGATGGTTAACACATTGAAATATCATGTGAAGAACATCTAAGTTACAGACTCTCCTTGTGAAGGGTGAGTCATGTGACACAGAGTTATAGTAAGAGAAACAAAATAAATTTGTGATATCTCAATAAACCCTAAGTAGGGCAGAGATTGAAGTCAATCCTAAGGCCAAGCATGGGATGCTTAAAGGTACATAAGACCCAAGGGGTCAAGAGGTGATCATGCCTTGAGTACATAAGCCCCATGGGGTCAGGAGAAAGCCATCCATGTGTACATTAGGCACACAAGGTCAGGAGGTTGGACACCTACATGAGTACATAAGACCTAAGGGGTCAAAGTGAAAGGCACTTGATAAGTACATAAGGACCATGGTATTCAGTGGAAATTACCCCAAAGGTACCTATACCCCTGGAGAACGTAAGAGAATGTCTAAGGATGATGATACATGCTATGTGAATATAATGAATTAAAGATATTATGTAATTATTGTTGAAATAGAATGTTAAATGGATTTTTGCATAAACTCAATATTTGAGTAGAGCACTATGCCCTAAGAATCAAGAAATTTGAGCCTTTCATTGAATTAACATAGATTCATGTTCTGGAATTATTATTAAGGAAAATTCAACAAGAATTTTGAATTGGAATCTAATGTCTGGTTGTGTCATCTATTCTCTTGGAATGACATGAACTTTGTATTTGGGTTGCATCAAATTGCTTATTTAATCTTCTTAGTAGTGTGAAAGATGGGGTAGTCACATGTGATACATAATTGACATACAAGCATGAATACCCTAAGTTGAAATTTATGTCATGGATGCATGACCTCATACACTCATGAATATAATGAATAATAGTTTGCAAACCTAGGTGAAAAGGTAATCTCCAAGTGAAATTGAAATCATAAGTGAAAATTGTAATCACCAAATGGTAATATCATGCAATTATTGAGGATTTGGATATGCCTTGGAATTGAACTCGGGTTCCAACCTCAGTAAAATGGGGAATTTGCATATCCATATAATTTGTTAAAGATAATCTAGAAGAAAAACCTATCCATGAAAGGTTGCTAGTATGATTGAGGCTAATAAGAGATATTTCTCAACTTAACCTAAATAGGCTTGAATTTTTGAGTCAAAATTCCTTTTAAGGAGGGGTGAATGTAAGATCCTAAAAATCAAGTGATTAATACAAAGAAAACCTTAGATTTGAATATTTTTCCTGAAAATAATAAATACATTTATTTTGTGTTATAAAATGATATTGTTGAATATAATGAGAATCTAGGATGAGGATGATAATGATAATTAATAATTTGGGTTTCTAGGTCAATAATCACATATATGATGAATTAGGATTTTAAAAACAATGTGTATATCTTACTATGACCTTAATGCACATAATCTGATCGAAGAGTTTATATTAACATGATACAATCAATATATGATTTAAGGTTACATGTAATGTTTAATAAATTTTCCTAAATCATATTTTCATGAACATGGGAATTAGGGTTTTGAGGCATAACCTTAATTTAAACCCTTCGTTGAGGAAACCTAAATCCTAGACTAAACTAGTTTTATTATTCTAAGAATATATGGTGACACTTTTGGGTTTATATACATGCAGATTGAATGTTGAGTTGCATGGATATAATATGATTGTGTGGATTGCATTCTTAATGTACTTGAAGATTGGTTTCTTGGATTCTACATGAATAAGGTACATGGTTATCTTATGAATACACACACTATCAACCACGCATGGTTTTCCGGATGATTTCCATAGTATTCATTCAATTAATATCTTTTCTATGTTTATTTATGTTTTGTTTAACTACAATTCCAATATAAATATTACATATTGAAACTAGAATATTTTGAACCATGTATTATACTATCAAGCGGGATTTCACATGAATCTAATGATGGATAATGGGATTAAGAGAGAAAGATTTCTCCCCCCCCCCCTCCCATGCTCGTGGCGGAGGTCGAACGCCCGGGACGGTGGTAAATCAAGGCGGCAACTGGGATTCAAACATGGGTCCCTTCATGAGGAGACATCGTGCTTGACCACTTGAGCCACTCCTTGTTGTCCTAATGATGGATAATGATTACAACTGAGATGGTAGAACAAAAAAGGGTTAGAATATGTATTTAAAGTACATGTTATTATTTGAAAGTATTTGCTTGATGCATTATATGTTGTTATCATGCTTACATGCATTTTAGTTGCACCACATACAAAGTATAATAATAAGATCCACATATTTGATTATTGGTGTTTTAGGAAATTGCCACATATGAGTTAGATGAAATCAATCGAAGATATAATAGCTAAGTCATGGAAGATTGGTTAGATACTTTTTTATATATGTATAAGTTTTTCAGGTATAAGATAGTTTTGTTTTTAGAAACCCATGTAACTCTTTAGAGGAGTCTCATTATACATTCTATAGACAATACAAGTTCATTAATGGAGATTATTGATTGTTATTTGTTATTTGTTCATGATCCTAGAATTTTAGGTAATCACTCTATACTTTTAGATCCTTTCTTAATTGGGGGCCACTCAAATGTCAGAGTCATTACACTTTTCCAATGTCCTTCTTACTAGTCGCATGATATATGAGGACCTTTTTATATTTGGATTTGCAAAGTTAAATTAACAAAATTAACTTTTTTAACCAAAAGCATTTTGTGAATTTACTCAAATTTCCATGCATTCTAGAATAGTCTAATCATTCGATTAACCTTTTTAGTATTGACCCATGAATTAGCCTTCAAGGATCAACCTTAAGGCATTGACATGAATGCATCAATTTTATATCATTTCTCACTCTTAATCTAGGTTTACCTCATGTCATTATGAAAACCATTGTCCGTAATACAATTCACCTTAGGCCATACATATTAGAGAGAGAAGGGAATCACAAGTTTCTCTTTTAAGTATTGACATGTTCTATGTAGAAATGTAGAATGAACCTATTTTATATAACCACATGTTATTAGACTAACGACTCTATGGTTAATCTTTAATTCATGCTTATTGGATTTATACATATATTATTAAGATTCCATTTAAAACCCTACTTCCATCATTTAAGCCAACAATTAGGAATTGTCACCTATTTCAATATCATTTTTTATTTAAACAAGGAAAATCCATTTTTGGATCATAAATAAAGTTAGAAGTTATAAAGTTTGAATATAACTTGTGTTTTAGTAAGAGAACGGATACAAAACCATTCATCCATTAATGACTTATGCGAAGTAAGAAACTTGTCGACTAGGGTTTTAGTAAACCACATATAAGCATGCATGAAGGAAATTATCAATAATATATTTAAAGGGATTTAGTGATTTTGGAAACATGCATAGGAACATATAAAAAGTGTATGGTGCAACAAGATTTCATACTTTCCATGATCCATAGATTTCAAATTAAAAACATACAGATTATAACATGAAATTGTGACTAAAGCTCTTGTTGTAGAGATGTTTAGTTTGAAACATGTATAGATATTTAAGATTTAGTAGTCCACTCACCTAGAGAGAATCTTATAGTAGGAATAATTACAAAAAATAGGTTTCAAGATCATCAAATGTCCTGATCACCCATTCCTGCATTTACTAGATCACATTCACTCTGAGTCCCGACCTAATGTTGTCCCCTTGCATTGACCGATCCAATTTTACCCCATTGTTATTCTCTTTGAGAAATTCATATTTAATTTAACAAAATACTAGATGTATTTTCCTCCCATTATTTGAAATATATGTGTGAATTATAAATATGAGAATATTTTAAATGATTCCAAATAAAACTGTTAAATCATGTAGTTAAGAAAACATGGTAAATTTAATGAAAGGTAGAGTTCAAATACTTACAAGACCAGCCAAACTAAATGTTTGCATCTAAGATCAAAATATGTCACCAGCCTATCAAATAATGTGTGTTGTGATTTGGTTGACATCCATAGGTTGGATCTAGTATAACCACACTTAATGATCAACCCTACTTAATATAATGGTTGTATTGAACTATATTTGTTTCAAGAGAAACCTAACATTGTAAGTATCTACCTAACTTTTTATCGAGCTCTCTAGTTGCAAAAAAATCCCAAAACAAGTGGTTGTTGTAATAAAGAAATATGTATTAATCAACCCAAAAAATTTAAATGTTGTGATAATATTCAAATTAAGATGTCAATGGGAACCACAAGTGTATGTAGATAACCATCCTAAAGTGGGGTGAGACTATATTCACTTGTGGGAAGGTGTATCCCATTAAAGGTGAAGGTTGTATGGACGAAACCCCTCAATAAATCCTCAACATAACTGAGATGGTACATGAAGGCATAAAAACCATAAACTTGTTGCCAAAGAGCCAACAACATTATCATGTCATGAGGAAGCAAGAACAACCTTTGACCTCTTCTTCATCAAGACAAAAAAGTAATCATCAAAAGGAAGGGGATCCACACCATAGCAGTTAACATCTAAGCTTGTTCTAACATGTTTAATGATCCATTATCCTTTTTTATTCAAATGTAAATACACTTTTGTTTCTAAAAATTTATTTACCATAAATTCAAAAGATGATCCTCTTTAATTTCTTATTGAAAAGCTTACAAATAATTTCTAATGAATTCATAGTCAAAAGATTGAAAGTCTCCTCACCCTCGAAGAATGGAATAGAGACGGGAATCCTAACATTCCTAGAAAGTTCAAGATTGATCTCACTCCATGCTATTTCAACTATTAGGACTACCATCAAGCTTAGGAAAACATCATGTATATAAATAATAGAGATTACAACCATAAATGGTCTGTGAAGTTCGTTTATCAGATAAATATTCCTCAATGGTGGATAGCCAAATTCTGGTCAAGATTTGGACCTGACAGAAATATCTTTCCCGAAGCTCTAGACAAAATTATACCACTAGGAAAAGATGACGCTGAAGAATGGACCAATATTTTAAACCATTTCTCTGTCTATGGAGTACCATGGATAGTCAAGTGGTCTTGGCAGATATCTACATGTTATTACCCAGCCTCGCTAACCAGGAAAATAGAAGTCTAGTGGTGGCAAACATACAACATGGACAAATTTGAAAAGCAAATCCCTCTACCAAGGATTGTTCTTGGGAAAAGCTTTTACGAATAGGTATTAGCTGATTCAAAAGAAAGGTATACAAAACTGTGAAAAGATCTTACTGAAGAGATCACAAACATGTTCCCAGAACTACCTGAGGAACAAATACAATTACTAGTATTCCAAGAATTAACGACAGTAATGGAAAAGTATTAGAGACAAAAGGTCTCAAAAGAATCTTCACTATTGTAAAAAAAATCACTATTCTCAATAAGAAGAATAACTTGCACAAAGCATCTCCACTATACAAAGGAATATCTACTATTTCAAGAAAAGCCAAGGAAGATCGAAGGAATCTTCACTATCTACAAAGAAGAAACAAAAGAATCTTTACTATTCAAAAAAGAAGGAAAAGGCTAAAAGTCTATGGCAACCCTATGGAAAAGGAATCTCAACTATTGAATAATAATGGAGAAAATGTGGACACCACTCAAAGAGGTCTCTTCTAAGGCCAAAATTCTATAAATAGCCTCCAAGGCAACAAGGGAAGGCAAGATAGTTTGAGCAATTTCGTGCTTACAACACTTGAGCCTTGTATTTCCCATCTACCACCTTCTCTTTCTCCCCTTCTTCCTTAGTAGTTACTTGTAGTAGGCTACCTCCCTTGTAAACTCTTCTTTCATGTGTTCCTCCCTTGCGTAACCCCCTTCTTCCATATATTGTAACCGCCATCCATTAGTAAATGATATAATACTTTTGTGTGCATAGTTACTTGTACTTGTGTGCTTGTGTTCCGCCGTGTTCCACCATGCACCTCCGTGCACCTCCGTTCTCCACCGTACCTCCATTGTGCTCTGTGCAATAGTGATTGTAGGCATGAATCCTCATGCTACAGTTGATTTGTGCTTCCCCGTGCGCACTCCACCCTCTGTAAGTTATATTTATATTTATTTCTATTTGTTGTTATATACGTTAGGCCAAGTAGACACATAGTTCTAGATTCCTTCTTAGTTTCCTAGTTCCAATATGGTATCAGAGCCAGTGAAGGGAAAGGTTTTTTAGAAGTACCCCATCTCCACGCTTAGTTGAGTTCCTCTTGTGTCCTTATTTCTTGGGGGGAAGGGTTCTTAGGTCTGAGGCCTCCTTGTCGTACTGGTACTTTCGGTGCCTGTGTTGCCATGGATAGGTGTTAGGGTTTTGAGTGTGCTGATACTATTGATAGGCCACTAGGAACTCCAAATCCAAAGAAAGAAAGCTCATTTAGAACTCCTTATACTGCTTTTGAAGAAGAATAAGTGAATTATTTAATCATCCTAGATCTCTTTGATATGAGTTGACTAGGTCCAAGGCCACCTTGTCGTAGTGGGCTCCTCGTGGTTTGATGAGGCAGAGCTATATTCACTATTGACAGGCCACTAGTTAGTTCTTATTAAGGATGTCAAAGTTGTTTAACCTCCTATCTTGCGAAGCTTCTGCACTTCCTTCTAAATCTATTGTTAGAATGATGTCCGCTAAGAATAGTAAATAAATAAACTTTGAAAATATAGAACAATCAATCCAAAATTGGGAAATACTAATAGTTCCTATAAAAGACATTTACACCAAAGGAAATAGACTTGTATCCCTGACTATTATATTAAAAAGTTAGAAAAAACCATCTCAGTAAACTCGTCGCTAGAAAGCCCAAAACTCCTATCTAGAAAGGATATAGAAAATCTTAAAAATACTAAGTATCACTACCTACACTTAGGGTTGCCTAAAGTGATAACTAAAGAATAAATAAATTCCCCCATATACTTAAGAGATTGTAGGCTTACTGACTCTCTATTGGTCTTAGTCAAACCTAGCCTGTCAGATGGGCCAATCTTCATTAATGATCTTTATGTATCCTTAACTATTTTAAGATATCTAAAAACTTTAAATATTCAAACATCTAGTGTTTCAACCACAAACTCGATATCATCAAGGGTATCTATATGTAAGTTCACCGAGACTACTAGAAAAACTCCTTTTAATGATCATTATGTTATACTCCCTAAGAATAAAGATAATATAGATATTACACTCAGGTCTACATGCTTAACCTACCCAAACTATGAAACAACATGTTTTAGCCATGATCCATCAGAAGAAAAATATACTATAAACACCCTTATAGAGTAGGAATTTGAAATAGATAAAGACTTTCTAAAAAAGGACTTTCTCTCTAAAGAAAATGAATCAAAAGTTGATTGCTTCTTTAATCACTACTAGCAGAATACACGTGCTAAGCACGTGCGCTGTATTTGAATTTATTGAGTAAATGACTAAAAATATGAAATAATATGACTTTTCTCATTCAAAATATATTTATATATGTACATTTTATCTTTCTCTTAATGTAGATAAACAAAAACTCAAAGAGTTGAAAACATATTGTCTCCAATTTGCAATGTTTTATTGTTCTAATTCGGTATACTCTCCTTCTTAGACACATAGTTATTAAAGGTTAATATATAATCAGTACTCACAACAGTTTACATGCAAACCACATAAAACTTAACTCAATTAGTTGCCAACTAACTCGTTTGATTTGTAGAATATGATTATCAAGATTACCCATGTTGATGAATAATATATAATTAATATGCACAATGATGTACATACAAACTATTAAAAAAGAATACAACTCGATTAATTACCAATTTACTCCCTCCAGTATGTAACATATGATTATCAAAATTATCTCTGCTCCATGTAACTGACTAATAACTTATAACATGGCACAAAGTTGACACTTGCTAAGCACATGTGATACATTTCAATTCATCCTTAAATTCATCGAGTGAATGTCTAAGAAACATAAAATGATTTATCGTACTAAAATTACATTTACTCTTCTTCTATGACATGTATATGTACGAATTCACAATAATTTACATACAACCTATCAAAAAAGAATAATTGGATTAGCTGTCAGTTGACTCACTTTGACTTATAGAGTATCATTATCAAAATTACTACTTATTTGACATGTGCATGTTGATGATTAATGTATAAAACACAAAATAACTTACATACTACCTGTTATAAGTGAACAACTCGATTATTTTCAATTTGACTTTGTATATATGATTAGGAAATTATGTGTTCTTTGTTTCTCTGACTTGTAGGATACTGTCAGTTGACACAGTCTGACTTGTAGGATTCATTATCAAAATTGCCCAATCTTTGGCATGTGTTTGTTGATGATTAATATATAATTAACACTCACAACTATTTACATAGTACACGTTAAAAGAGAACAACTCAATTGATTTCCAATTGATTTCTCTAACATGTAATGTATGACTACTGCAATTATATCTTCTCTGCTTCTCTAATAAATAATTTGTAATGTGGCATAGAGTTGAACCTGCTCTTGGAAATATAACCATCTTGATGTGCTCACAAACATACCATTGAAACATGTAGACATGAAAAATACAAAGACAAAATTGACGGATAAACTTCTTAAGCAAGTAGGTTGCACCATGATCAGACACAATGTTTAACTCCGCTTAGAATATTGTACTTAGATAAAGATAAAGATAAAGATGGAAATTGAAAAAAATAAAAAATAAAAAAATTGATAGTGTTAGAGAGTAAGATAAGGATCGAAGACTTTCAGCATATATAAAATAACCTGTCTATATGTCTATATGTGAATGGGGGCGGCTGATGAAAACTGTAGGGAAAAAGCAGTTTAACAGACACGGTGACAGCTACAAGAATAGCAGGCATGTCACCCATTCTTATTCATATATAAAAGAGAACAACTCAATTGATTTCCAATTGATTTCTCTAACATGTAACGTATGACTACTGCAATTATATCTTCTCTGTTTCTCTAATAAATAATTTGTAACGTGGCATACAGTTGAACCTACTCTTGGAAATATAACCATCTTGATGTGCTCACAAACATACCATTGAAACATGTAGACATGAAAAATACAAAGACAAAATTGACGGATAAACTTCTTAAGCAAGTAGGTTGCACCATGAACAGACACAATGTTTAACTCTGCTTAGAATATTGTACTTAGATAAAGATAAAGATAAAGATGGAAATTGAAAAAAATAAAAATAAAAAATTGATAGTGTTAGAGAGTAAGATAAGGATCGAAGACTTTCAGCATATATAAAATAACTTGTCTATATGTCTATATGTGAACGGGGGCGGCTGATGTAAACTGTAGGGAAAAAGCAGCCTAACAGACACGGTGACAGCTGCAAGAATAGCAGGCATGTCACCCGTTCTTATTCATATATAAAAGAGAACAACTCAATTGATTTCCAATTGATTTCTCTAACATGTAACGTATGACTACTGCAATTATATGTTCTCTGTTTCTCTAATAAATAATTTGTAACGTGGCATAGAGTTGAACCTGCTCTTGGAAATATAACCATCTTGATGTGCTCACAAACATACCATTGAAACATGTAGACATGAAAAATACAAAGACAAAATTGACGGATAAATTTCTTAAGAAAGTATGTTGCACCATGAACAGACACAGTGTTTAACTCCGCTTAGAATATTGTACTTAGATAAAGATAAAGATAAAGATGTAAATTGAAAAAAATAAAAATAAAAAAATTGATAGTGTTAGAGAGTAAGATAAGGATCGAAGACTTTCAGCATATATAAAATAACCTGTCTATATGTCTATATGTGAACGGGGGCGGCTGATGAAAACTGTAGGGAAAAAGCAGCCTAACAGACACGGTGACAGCTGCAAGAATAGCAGGCATGTCACCCGTTCTTATTCATATTTAAAAGAGAACAACTCAATTGATTTCCAATTGATTTCTCTAACATGTAACGTATGACTACTGTAATTATATCTTCTCTGTTTCTCTAATAAATAATTTGTAACGTGGCATAGAGTTGAATCTGCTCTTGGAAATATAACCATCTTGATGTGCTCACAAACATACCATTGAAACATGTAGACATGAAAAATATAAAGACAAAATTGACGGATAAACTTCTTAAGCAAGTAGGTTGCACCATGAATAGACACAATGTTTAACTCCGCTTAGAATATTGTACTTAGATAAAGATAAAGATAAAGATGGAAATTGAAAAAAAATAAAAATAAAAAAATTGATAGTGTTAGAGAGTAAGATAAGGATCGAATACTTTCAGCATATATAAAATAACCTGTCTATATGTGAACGGGGGCGGCTCATGAAAACTGTAGGGAAAAAGTAGCCTAACAGACACGGTGACAGCTGCAAGAATAGCAGGCATGTCACCCGTTCTTATTCATAGGGTATGAGTACTTTGATAAAGATAGAGATAAAGATGGAAATTGAAAAAAATAAAAATAAAAATATTGATAGTGTTAGAGAGTAAGATAAGGATCAAAGACTTTCAGCATATATAAAATAACCTGTCTATATGTCTATATGTGAACGGGGGCGGCTGATGAAAACTGTAGGGGAAAAGCAGCCTAACGGACACGGTGACAGCTGCAAGAATAGCATGCATGTCACCCGTTCTTATTCATATTTAAAAGAGAAAAATTCAATTGATTTCCAATTGATTTCTCTAACATGTAACGTATGACTACTGCAATTATATCTTCTCTATTTCTCTAATAAATAATTTGTAACGTGGCATAGAGTTGAACCTGCTCTTGGAAATATAACCATCTTGATGTGCTCACAAACATACCATTGAAACATGTAGACATGAAAAATATAAAGATAAAATTGACGGATAAACTTCTTAAGCAAGTAGGTTGCACCATGAACAGACACAATGTTTAACTCCGCTTAGAATATTGCACTTAGATAAAGATAAAGATAAAGATGGAAATTGAAAAAAATAAAAATAAAAAAATTGATAGTGTTAGAGAGTAAGATAAGGATCGAAGACTTTCAGCATATATAAAATAACCTGTCCATATGTCTATATGTGAACGGGGGCGGGTCATGAAAACTGTAGGGAAAAAACAGCCTAACAGACACGGTGACAACTGCAAGAATAGCAGGCATGTCACCCGTTCTTATTCATAGGGTATGAGTACTTAGATAAAGATAAAGATAAAGATGGAAATTGAAAAAAATAAAAATAAAAAAATTGATAGTGTTAGAGAGTAAGATAAGGATCGAAAACTTTCAGCATATATAAAATAACCTGTCTATATGTGAACGGGGGAGGCTGATGAAAACTGTAGGGAAAAAGCAGCCTGACAGACACGGTGGCAGCTGCAAGAATAGCAGGCATGTCACCCGTTCTTATTCATAGGGTATGAGATAATAATCAAGCAAGAACACTCATTAGTGAACAATGGTATGACCACATGAAGGATGTTAAGAGAAACATTCTATTCTTTGAATGGTTTGAAGAAACCCACATCACACCATTCTTGAAAACAAGAAAAAGTATAGCTATCAAAAAAACCTTAGTAACAAAGAAGTTAGATCAAAAAATAAAGAAGTAGAATCAACACATCCTCCTTTTGAACCCATAGAGGTTTTGAAGGAAGAGATCCCATCCACACCCATTCTCACTATAGAAATCATGATTGAATCTGTTACATAAGAAAAAATGGCTGACATCATGCAACAAAACAACTATACCAATTTTGTCCTTCAAACAAATACAAAACAAACTGATAAGATAGAATCCATACTGAAGGAAGTAAAATCCACCATTTCATGTAATGATAATAACCTTAGTAATAATCACATAAATATGACAACCACTCTCGCTACAGATACAAAACCTCTAATAAGATTTGATAGAAACCCAGAAGATATAACTAATGAAATTACAAATCAACTAGAACAATTAAAAATAAATGTTTTAACACAAGATAGCTCTTTAGAAGATGAAACTAATAATATGATCCCTAAAAAGTTCCACATAACAAGATAGGATCAAAATAATAAGAACCCTATTAAAGCAAAGCAAAACCAAACATACAAGGAAGGAAATGGAAATCAACAAGATAGAAAAATTAACTGTAAACAAAGAGCCTCGACAAATGATGACTTGAGAAGAGAATGAAACAACACAAATAAAGAAATAAGTAGATTCAAATCCATTATAAGAAAAGACATCTACAATAAACCTTTTAACCATATGATTAAAAGAATATGATAAGGAAAAATCACTATAAACATAAAGCCTAATTTTACCCTATATGGAGTTGCCCTTTTTTATTCAGGGGTAGATATCAACTGCATTAGAGATGGACTTGTCCCTATAAGATTTTTTTTTTTTGGAAAAAGGTTAATGTATTCCAAAGAGTGGTATCAAGCTACCAAATACAACCCATAACGGCTTCGCTATACTGATGGGTTAAACAAAATCCCGTCGTATCTAAGCAATAGTTTGGGTTATACAAAACCCCAAGTTGTACATGTGGATTAAACTACAAAATCTCTCCTCCTCATAATTGAGGGATCCACTCTATCGACAAGTTTTGGTTTGGCTTTGGCCAGCAGGTGTAGCATCTTCAAGAGACGCTGAAACATAGCAACTTCATCCGTCTTCCCTTTACCATGAAGCATGTTGTTCCTCTCCGTCCAAACTAGGAACAGCAGACTAGTAAAACACGAACTGGCAAACAATCTCAGCCTGTTGTGTGCTATCTTCCTTCTTAGCCATAGGATGCTGGCATGTAGGTCAGTAGGGGGAGTACCACCCCAGTCGAGCTTTAGGCTAATCCTACACCAGATATAGTAGCTAAATCTGCAACTGAAAAAGATGTGCTCGTGTGATTCATCTTCTTCATTGCAAAGAAGACATGTCAGGTTGACCACCAACCCCCATTTCCTGACCCTATCAAAGGTAGGGAGCTTCCACATCATGCCCCTATAAGCACAGAAGCTCCACTTAGGCATGTGTGTCTTGCACCATAGAATGGTGTGCCACAGCACCTGGGGCGCGTTGAAGGATATCTTCCATGGGGTATCTTCGCATGGCCTAGGTTCCACAAGTTGTTAGCAAAGACGTAATCCCCACAAATCTTCGGCCATCTACTCACCATGGCCCTCCATGTGCGTGAACATTTCACCCTCGACACATGAAACCCCATCTGATCCACATATCTTCTGTGCATCCATCTTGCCCAAGCCGATCGGGGCTCCCGGAGGAACCTATCAATTCTTCTCTTAGTTGTAGCAGTGGCAATGGCACTAGGGTCCATGATGTTCAAGCCTCCTTCTTCATACGGCCTAGACAGGGTATCCCAAGCCACCGCGTGAGCCCTTCTTGCCCACAGGAAGCCACCCATCACCCCTTTGATCTTCGAAAGAACAAAGCTTGGAATTTCTGCCTGTCTGCACCAGAAGTGAACCTAGGCAATGAGCACTGATCTGATCATCACATCTCTTCTAGCCATGGACAGGTTGAGACCAGTCCAATTGTTGACTGCTTCCCTGGCGTTGTCGACGCAGACCACATAGTCAGCTCCTTTCCCCTTCTGCCAGTAATGGGGATGCCCAGATATCGAGTGGGCAGAGTGCCCTCTTGTATACCAATTGCAGTCTTCATCCTTCCCTTCTTATTGTCACAAGATCTTGAGAAGTAGGCACGTAACTTGATGTCACTCATGAAGAGGCCCATCGGCTGGACAAATCTCTTCATCATCCTTCTGAAGCATCGTAGGACACTCACCTTGTTGTCGAGGAAGAAAAGCACATCATCGACAAAGATTAGATGGCTATAGGCTTTACCCTTCCACTTTGAAAGGCTTGAGACCACCCTCCATCTCCTCCTTCCTCACCATCACAGTAAGACACTCCATCACAATCGTGAATAGCAAAGGGGAGAGAGGGTCTCCCTGCCTAAGCCCATTGGAGGCTTTGAACAGGCCATACGGTAGGTTGTTGATCAACACAGAGAAGGAAGTTGTTTCCACGCACCTCTTCAGAGTATTGATCCAAGTTGAGTCAAACCCCATGGCCACCATGATGTTCCACATCGCCCCCCATATGATGTTATCGTATGCTTCAGTGAGGTCCAGCTTGGCACACACCCTCCTGGCTTGGCTCTTCACATTGAAACCAATCAAGAACTCCGCAGTGAGAAGAACAGCATCGCTGATGTGCCTACCCTCCACGAATGCAAACTGGTTGGTGCCTATGATATCGGGTAAGATCTTTCTCAAGCATCTAGCTTGCAGCTTGGTGATGATTTTATACATAACAAAGCAGTAGTAAATCGGCCTTAGATCATTGAGACTATTGACCAGGCTCATCTTACATATCAACTTGATGAAAGCATGATTAAGGCTTCGTAGCATTGAGTCCCCCCCAAGGAACCACCAAACGGAAACACAGATATCTCTGCCCACAACATGCCACATGCTATGGAAGAACTTCCCATTCATACCATCAGGACCAGGAGCCTTGGATGCCCCTATACTGAAAGTGGTAGCCTTGATCTCCTCATCAGAAGCATGTTGGCAAAGTTTCTCATTCATTTGGCTGGTCACCCTCCTCTCAGAGAGTTGAATGTCCATTCTACACCTCCTGCTGTGGTTGTACATGTTGTTGTAGAAATTGATCGCCTCCACAACAACCTCCTCAGTCCCCTTCACAATGGTGTCATCCTCCCTATTGATTGTATGAACCAGATCTCTCATGTCGTTCTTGCGCATCGCTGCATGGTAGATTTTCATATTATGGTCCCCGTCATTAATCCATCTCAACCGGCTCCTCTTCCACATCATGTTTTCCTCCACTTTCTCTAGCTTCTCCAACCTCTTCCTTGCTTCTTCCTCTCTAGACATGCACTCACCATCTAGTGGTGTGGACCTTAGCTATTCAAGCACCGTCTTTTATCCCTCACTCACTATAGCCAGAAGGTTTTTGAGGTTAACCTGTTCATTTGACCAAGCATTGAGCGCAATTTTTGTGTTCTTCAGCTTCTAGGAAACCACGTAGGGTTACCTTCCACCGAGCTATTCCACACCTTTTTGACGACCTGTTCGCACGCTGGCCACTGGAGCCAGTATTTCAAAAACCTAAACGGATTAGTTCTCCTCTTGGTGTGTGTAAGATCAATCTTCAACCATGAGTGATCACTGTTGGGATGGTTACCAAGCTCAATAACTACCTCGGGGAAGACTCGAAGCCACACCTCAATCAACAAGCCCCTGTCCAGGTTACTCACAATTTGTCTCACCTGTCGGCTGTTCTAGGTGATCTCATTCTCTGCCATGTTCATCTCCATTAGGCTAGCGGCGTCAATGGCCTCATTGAACCTGGCCATCACAGAGTCAGGCATGGGATTTTTGTCACTCTTCTCGCTCCCCTTCCTTATGTGGTTGAAGTCTCTGATTACCAGTTGAGGTAAAGACTCATGGCTTGTCTCAGCAAGAACCTCCCACAGTCTCCTCGTGGCCCCCTCAACCCTGTGTCCATACAGCGCAGCGAGGACAAAGTGGAAACCACCTTGGTTGATGCAGCTAGTCGTGATCATCTGGTCCATCGTGCTGATGACCTGAACATCCCACACTACAGGATTCCATCCCACTACAATCCTACCACCATCCACCTACTCAAGTTTGGACACAAACTCCCTGCCTTATGGAAATAGGTTCTTCACTCTGTCCTCCACATCCCGCCTTATGCGGGTCTCTAAGCACACTACCAAAGAAGCCAAATTCTCTTCGACAACCCTCCTCAGGTGTGCTTGCTTCCAAGGGCGGGAGGCACCATGCACATTCCAGAAGAGGATGCACATGATTAACCAGTTGCTTGACCCCCTGGCCCCTCCGGCCATGGGACGTTCCTCTTCTTCCCCTCTTTGTTGTGGATCTCCTGGTCATTCTCAGCATTTCGACCTCCTCCACACCCAAATCATCCAACACGTCGAACAGGTTGTTTACAGGTATCCTGATCTCCACTTGGGCTCCGTCGTCGACTTATTGTTTGGCCTCCACCGTAGGGGTACTACCTTCAACTCTTCGCATGGCCTCCATATCAAACGCGGGCTCTGGTTCAGGTTCTGGGTCTAGCCACCTCGCTCCATCGGGCCCATCTCTGCCTACCTTCGCCACAGTCACGCTGCTAGATTCAGCCGGCAAAGAGGCCCTAGTCTTTGTCTGGACACCAGTGCATGTGGGAACAACGCCATCTTGAATGGATTTACCCCTCCTCTTCCTAGGCCTTCTACTCCTGGATCGCATCGCAGGGTCCACCTATGGAGGCGGCCTGCTGCCGGGGCAGCATCTGTTGTTATGCCTAAAGACACAGCATTTGTCACACTGGTCAGGCATAGCATCATACACCACACGGACTTCTAGTTCGCCCCTGTTCGGCAACTCGACCATCACCACAGGAGTCGGCACATTGTCAACAGAAATCTCCACACACATCCTAGCCATCCCCAAGTGGTTGCCCACCACTTTATTATCGATGGCCCTAGGAGTACCAATCGTGTATGCGATGATGGATAGTGCCTTGTGCGTCCAGTGCTTTCCCATGTCCACCAGGGTGACCTAGGCGGGGGATGTCTTCAGGGTAGCATGGCGAATGTCAGCTTCAGGGGTCCACCTCTAGACAAGCACCAGCTAACAGTCAAAGAACCACGACCCCTTGAGCAAGATGTGGTTCATATCAGTCTTCGTCGCAAACCTCGCCAGAAAGAGCCCATCGCATAGAGTTGATAACTGCAACTCCCCCTTTTGTCTTTAGGATTGCAGCATCCAACCATACAGCTGCTCAAAGAAGCATCTATTCCCTCCCACAACCTGAACAATGATGGAAAACTTGTGGTAGTTATCCATCTCCTCCATCATGGGATCCAGGAAGCACATCCAAGGCCGTTGATCTTCTTGCTTGAAGAAGGGTGCTTTCGAATCAAAAGCCACTTCCACCGGCCACTGGGTGTCGGGAATAACTGGGTCCTTGGACAGTGCCTCAGCCCACCATCTACCGATAGTTACATCAGTCGAGGGGTCAGACAATGCCCCAGGGACGGGAGGGTTGGAGGTGGAAGAAGGGGGGTAGGGTGGGGGTTGAGAGGAAATGGAAACGGAGGGATGTCGGTCGCGGTAGCAATAGCCACTCCGAAAGACGTGGAGGGAGGTGGATCGACAGAGGAGGATGGGGGTCACTGTTCTCTCTTCCGCCATGGCGGCGGCGGCGGTGGCCCGCCACCCGTTCTAGAGATGGAACATAGCAGCCCTAGAGAGAGAGTGGACAAGGTCAATCTAGACCATCTTTTTTCCTACAAGATATTTTGAGAAAACTACTAACAATGTTAGCTCAGCTACTAATGATCGCCTTCAAATAGAATACAAAATTCCTGAGGCACATATATGTATAAAGAAAGCATGTATGCAAACATCTTTCTTTCTTGTTAAAAATATAAATGAAGATATCGTAATAGGAATCCCTTTTATAAATAAGATTTTACCTTTAGTTGTTAGCTATAAAGGAGTGATGCTAAAATAAATGGAAAAATAGTAACCTTCACCTTTGAAGAACATCCTAAACACAGTTATTGGAAAAAACATTCAATCCACCATCTATTACAAAGAAAATTTTGTTAAAGAACTTACTAATGAAATACATACCAATGATTTAGTTAGGAGAATAGAGAATAGTGAATTTCAAACCAAAATAATAAAAAAATCTACAAGATAAAATTGAAAAGAACATTTGTTCTAATCTAGCTTCAGCATTCTGGCACAGAAAGAAACATGAAATTACTCTTCCCTATATAAAGGACTTCAATGAAGAAAAAATTTCAACTAAAGCCAGACCTATTCAGATGAATCAACGTATTCTAGACATATGCAAAAAGAAAATAAATGAATTAAGAGAAAAAATCCTCATTAGATCTAGCTCATCTCTTTGGAGTTGTGCTGCCTTTTATGTAGAAAATGTTGCAAAACTAGAACGAGGAGCACCCAGGTTAGTAATTAACTATAAGCCACTAAACAAAGTTCTTTAATGGATAAGATATCCTATACCTCACAAACATGACTTAATCAAAAGAATCCATGGGGCAAGGATATTCTCTAAATTTGATATGAAGTATGGTTTCTGGCCAATCTAAATAAAGGAAGAAGATAGGTACAAGACCACCTTCACAGTACCTTTTGGACACTTTGAATGGAATGTAATGCCTTTCGGATTAAAAAATGTGCCTTCAAAATTCCAAAAAATAATGAATGAAATCTTTAACCCTTACAATGAGTTCATCATTGTATAGATAGATGATGTACTAATATTTTCAAAAGATTGTGATCAACACTGGAAACACCTAAATATATTTTATAATATAATAAAGCATAATCGTCGAGTGGTATCAGCAAAAAAGATAAAACATTTCCAAACAAGAATCCAATTCCTTGGATATAAAATTGAATATGGAACCATTCATCCTATTCCATGAGTAATTGAATTTGCTAACAAATTCCCAGATGAGATAAAAGAGAAAACACAACTACAAAGACTCTTAGGATGCCTAAACTATGTTGCTGACTTGTACAAAAATTTAGCAATAGACAAAAAGATACTTTCCAACAGACTTAAAAGGAACCCTACTGAATGGACTAAAGAACACACTGAGGCAATCAAGAGAATAAAACATAAAGTAAAAAAAATTACCTTGTCTAAATATTTTGGATCCCGATGCTCATAAGATTGTCGAGACAGATGCCTCTGAAACAGGATATGGAGGAATCCTCAAGCAAAGAACTAATAATGAAGAAAAACTTATTTGATACACCTTAGGATCATGGAATGATACACGAAAAAAGTACTCCATAGTAAAAAAGGAAATTTTGGCCATTGTCCTACTATTTACAAAATGCCATGAAGATCTTTTAAACCAAAAATTCCTCTTAAGAGTATATTGTAAATCTGTTGAATTCATCTTAGAAAAAGATGTAAAAAATCTAGCATCAAAACAAATATTTGCTAGATGGCAAGCAATATTAGCTATATTTGATTTTGAAATAGAATATATAAAAGGGGAAGAAAATTCCCTTCCTAGTTTTTTATCTAGAGAATTTTTATAGGGAAATGGAATCCCAGGGTGATAGAAGAAAAACCATCATGGATGCATCATCATCGTCATCAAATTCAGGTTCGTTCTTTGTCCCTATAACCTCACCAATGAGGACACAAAATTTTATAAAAGAAGGCAATGAAGTCGCACATCCATTATATACCCTTCGGTCTCTAGACCATTGCATGATACTAGAAGATGAAGATCTCAAAAGAGATATATTCACTATTCTCAAAAAATATATACCACAAGGTTATCACTACATACCATCAAGTATGGGTAAAACTCAACTATATTATGAAAGAATCTTTCAAGAAACAGATAGTGCAAAAATACAACACTACTACAACAGTATGACTTCAAGACAAAACATATCTTATTAGACCTTGAATATTGAGAATATAATTGCTATCAAAGAATGGAATAAGGAAGGAAATCCAAATGTTCCTCCAAAATTTTGATCACAAATAAATCCACAATACTACAACTACTGGGACTATCAACAATCCTTGGAGAATGTTCTCTACGTACAAAATGAACAGGTGAGGCATTATTGGTTCATCTGATTCACTTATTTAGTAAAAGTCCCCAACTGGTGGACACTCGGAATTTGGGAAAAATTTGGAGCAACCAGATCTATATTTCCAGAAACATTAAGTCTAGTTACCCCATTGGGAGAAGAACAAGTCGAAGATGATTTAATAATTCTCCATTGTTACTCAGTCTATGGAGTCCCTTGGATAATAAATTGGAATTGGGGTTTAAATGAAAGAAGATTCCCTTGTTTTCTAACAAGAAGGGTTGGAGTAAGTTGGTGGAATAAGTACAATCCAGACAATGCAATTAGAGGAATTATACTACCATATTCACCAAAGAAAAGATCAAATAAGAATGGGAATTTCGAAAAATTAAAGATGGAATCATCTAAGAGATTAAGAATCCAACACCCTCCTACCAATGAAGAGGAATTACAACTTATATTATATAATGAGTTAACCAAAAATATAAGGACACAAGAAGAAGTAAAGAAAGAAGAAGATGAAGATTTTGTGGACCTAAATGGAGATGATTGTTATGGATTAATCCCATATCCAAAATATATCCTTAAAGAAATATTAAACATACCACTCAAGAATTAAAGGCTCCCATCTTTGTAGAAAAAATGAAGCAAAGACCTTGCATCAAAAGAAAGACAAAAAAGAAGACAAAGATCAATTATTCAAAGGAATCTCTACTATTTAAGAAAGAAGACGAAAGACCAACTATTCAAAGGAATCTCTACTATAGAAGTGCTCACTACTATTCACAAAGCACTAAGAATCCTTCTTATTTCAAAAGCAAAAGATATATCAACTATTTGATGAAGTGGCCTTTACTATTAACAAAGATAAAACAAAAGAATATTTACTATTCCAAAAAAGAAGGAAAAGACTAAAGTCTATGGTAAAGGAATCTCAACTATTGAAGTTTAATGGAGGGAAATGTGGACACCACTCCAAGAGGCCTCTTCTAAGCCCAAAATGCAATAAATAGCCTCCAAGGAAACAAGGGAAGGCAAGCTAGTTTGAGAAATTTCATGCTTACAACACTTGAGCCTTGTATTTCCCATCTACCACCTTCTCTAGCTCCCCCTTCTTCCTTAGTAGTTACTTGTAGTGGGATACTCCCTTGTAAACTCTTCTTCTATGTGTTCTTCCCTTGTGTAACCCCCCTTATTCCATATATTGTAATTGCCATCCATTAGTAAAGATATAATACTTTTGTGTGCATAGTTACTTGTACTTGTGTGCTTGTGTGCTTGTTCTATGATGTGTTTCATCGTGCACCTCTGTGCTCTTCCATACCTCCACCATGCTCTGTGCAACAGTGATTGTAGGCGTGAATCTTCACGCTACAGATCCTTTGTGCTTCCCCGCACACTCTCCACCCTTTGTAAGTTTTATTTATATTTCATTCTATTTGTTTTTATATATGTTAGGCCAAGTATACACATAGTACTAGATTCCTTGTTAGTTTCCTAGTTCCAATCTGGTATCATAGGCAGTGAAGGGAAAGGTTTTTGAGAAGTACCCATTCTCTGTGCATAGTAGACACATAGTACTATCTTCCTTCTTTGTTTCCTGGTTCCAATCTGGTATTAGAGCTAGTGAAGGGAAAGGTTTTTGAGAAGTACCCATTCTTCATGCTTAGTTGAGTTCCTCTTGTGTCCTTCTTTCTTGGGGGGAAGGGTTCTTAGGTCTGAGGCCTACTTGTCGTAGTGGTACTGTGGGTGCCCGTGTTGTTGTGGATAGGCGTTAGGGTTTTGAGCATGTTGATACTATTGATAGGCCACTAGGAACTCCAAATCCAAAGAAAGAAAGCTCATTTAGAACTCCTTAGACTCCTTTTAAAGAAGAACAAGAGAAGTTTTTAATCATCCTAGATCTCTTTGATGTGAGTTGACTAGGTCTGAGGCCTCCTTGTCGTAGTGGGCTCCCCGTGGTTTAACGAGGCAGAACTGTATTCACTATTGACATGTCCCTAGTTAGTCTTGTTAAGGATGTCAAAGTTGTTTAACCTCCTTGCGAAGCTTCTGCACTTCCTTCTAATTCTATCGTTAGAATGATGTCTGTTAAGAATAGTGAACAAATAAACTTTGAAAATATAGAACAATCAATCCAAAATTGGGAGATGCCTAAAGTACCTATAAAAGACATTTACACCAAAGGAAGTTTTAAACTCATCTCTGACTATTATATAAAAACAGTAGAGAAAACCATCTCTGTAAACTCATCTTTGGAAAACCTAGAACTCCTCTCTAAAAAGGATATAGAAAAACTAAAAAATAATACAAAGTACCACTATCCACACTTAGGGTTGGTTCAAGTTTCAAGTCGAATCTAGCCTATCAGATGGCCAGTCTACTTCAAAGCTATCCCTAATTTCTCAGTATCTCTAAGTGATCCAGTCTTATTAAAAGCTTTAACATTAAATATCCAAACCTCAGGGTTTCACATGGAAGCATCATCTGAGAATGTTGCCATTTTTTATAGGGTTTGCTTCAAGGCCATGAACACAGTTACACCACAGTAAGTCATCTGTCCCAAAAAAGACACAACTACACTTTTTCTTACAAATGTTAGAAATAATGTATTCACCCCAAAATCCTTAAAATGGGATGATATTAAACTACCATAATGTTGGATCCTAGCCCAAGCTAATCATTCTACATGTTTACAAAATGAAAATGTTGAAGAAGTCATAGAACATTCAAATGGTGATGTAGAAATCAATTTTCTATCATAAAGTAGAAGAATCACTCTTGCCTCTAGACCTTCCACTAGTTACCCCAAGGGTTTTGATACTCCTAGATATTCACTATACTCAAGGAATTCAACCTATGAAACACCTAGAAATTCATTATCATCCAGGATATTTATGTCTGAAGTTCCCAAGAGAACTAGGGAAACTCCCTTTGAGTACCATTATGTTATACTCCCTATAAATAAAGAGAGATACGAAGTAGGAAAAGATAAGATAGATCCCACAATTAGTCCTACAGGCTTAAACTATCCAATCTATGAGACATCATGTTCTAACTATGAGCCATCAAAAGTAGAATTTACTATAAACGCTCTTATAGAACAAGAATTCGAAATAGATAAAGATTTGTTGAGAAGAGACTTTATTTGTAAAGAGAATAAAGAAAAGGTTGATTGGTTTTTTTATCATTACAATGATCAAGCAAGGACACTCATTAGAAAACAATGGTATGAACACATGAAGGATGTCAGTAGAAACATCCTATTCTTTGAATGGTTTGAAGAGAACCACATCACACCATTTCCAAAGACCCCAAAAAATATGGCTATCACAAAAGCTTCTATTACATAGAAATTGGGTCTTAAAGATGAAGAAGTAGAATCAATACATCCTCCTTTTGAACCCATAAAAGTCTTAAAAAAAGAAATAACATCCACACCAATTCTAAAATTTATCCTTCTCTATCAGACTTTAGATGGTACAAAGATGTTTTTCTAACAAAAGTCCTCATATTCCCAGACTGTAGCAATGCAGTTTGGAAGGAAAAGTTTATTTTGGGTCTCCCTGCTTTCTTTGCTAAAAATGTTAGAGAAAACATTAGACAAAGTCAATATAGTTCTATCCCTTTAGAACACATATCTTATGGAGAAATTATACAAGTAATAAATCAAGCAGGCATGTCTCTTTGTAATGACCTCAAACTAAAGGGTCACTTAAAGAAACAAACAATGTTAGGAAAAAAGGAACTAGGAGATTTCTGTTATCAATTTGGATATCAAATGAATGTACCTAGCTCATCATATAAAAAACAAAAATATTCGAAAGAGATTAACCCAGGGAAGATAAGAAAACAAAGTTATTATAAAGAAAATAGGTTTAAAACCCCTAATAAAAGAAATGAGAGAGAAGTAACATGTTATTCATGCAACCAAAAAGGACACTTTGCTAACAAGTGCTTTAAAAGAGGATTCAAGAATAAGGTAAATAAATTACTCCTAGAATCAAAGAGCCTTACACCAGAAGAGCTAGACAAATTCGTTTCAAAACTAAACCTTAATTATTCCTCAGATTATGATGCTAACAAAGAGGAAGACAAAGGATGTTTATGTAACTGTTATGAAGTATCATATTCATCTAATTGTCTAAACATGATCACCTCTGAGCAACAAGTTATCCTATAAATTATATATTCAATCCCTAATAAAGAAGAAATAAGTAAGAAACTAACAAATATCTAGAAATGATAAAGTCGAGCAAAAACCAAGATATAGGTAACACCAAAGAATACTACTCCTTTGATCATGTACTGAAAAGACTAGAGAGAAAGAAATATAAGACCATATCAAACATAGACATGGTTGATGACTTAAGGGAAGTAAAACAAGAAATACGAGATCTAAAAGACAGAGTCGATAATCTTGACGTAATAAAATATACGGATGCATAATACACATATAAAACCTTCCCTACAAACATCAGAGAAACATCCAATAGTATAGTAGAAGAAGAAAAGAAAACAAATTACATCTATTCGATACAATAATATGTCAAGAAAAAAGGAAAACCCAAGTAATTATAAAAATTGATCAAAAATTTATCCTAAAAGGTATAACATTATTTGATTCAGGAGCAGACATGAATTGTATAAAAGAAAATTTAATCTCGGAAAAATATAGAAAATAAATCACACATAAAGTCAATTAAGCCACCAATGACTATCTATAGATTAATTTCAAAATACCAGAAGCATATATATGTACATAAAATATTGATATCAAAATATCTTTTGTCCTAGCAAAAAATATTTCTGAAGAAATTATCATTGGAACACCATTTTTTATTAACATTTTACCAATTATTGTTGATACTGAGGGAATACATGCTATGATTCAAGAGAAGGTAATAAACTTCAAATTTATAAAAAGGCTTGATACTTACCTCATTAACAAAAATAGAAATTTTCAACTAAATTATTCTTAAGAATAAACTACCTAGCGATAAAGTAAAAGGATCTTGTAGATAAAATTACTTTTTGCACTATTTGATACAATTTCTCTCTTCAGGAAATGGCAACAACCTCGAGCTCAGGATCTAATGTGATCCTACAAGAGCCATTATCAATTAATACTAAAAGCATTGATTCTCAGAATCAAAACTACAAAGATGAGGTCATTCCAACGACAAATAGAACAATGGATATCATGACTCTAAAAGAAAGTGAATATTGGCCAAAAGGATATGACACTTGCTTTACACTAGAGAAAAATGACCTTTCTAAAGGCACTGATGACATTATTCAAAAATATTTCCCTAAGGGATACCTATTTATACCGACTATGGTTGGAAAAAATATATATTACTATGAGAAAGTACTCACTAAAACTAAGAGCATAAAAATTACTCACTACTCTAAGGAGATCTCCTCAGAGATTGAGCCATAATATTCAACCTTAAAGATTGAAAGGGTCCTCACTCTCAAAGAATGGAATAGAGATGGGAATCCTAACATTCCTAGAAAGTTCAAGAGTGATCTCACTCTATGCTATTTCAACTATTGGGACTACCAGCAAGCCTGGAAAAATGTCATGTATATAAATAATAGAGATTAGAACCATACATGGTCTATGAAGTTCGTTTATCAGACAAATATTCCTCAATGGTGGATAGACAAATTCTAGTCAAGATTTGGACCTGACAGAAATATCTTTCCTGAAGCTCTAGACAAAATTATATCACTAGGAAAAGATGGCGTTGAAGAATGGACCAACATTTTAAACAATTTCTCTGTCTATGGAGTACCATGGATAGTCAAGTGGTCTTGGCAGATATCTGCATGTAATTACCCAGCCTCACTAACCAGGAAAATAGAAGTTCGGTGGTGGGAAAGATACAGCATGGAGAAAATTTGAAAAGCAAATCCCTCTACCAAGGATTGTTCTTGGGAAAAGCTTTTACAAAAAGGTATCAACTGGTTCAAAAGAAAGGTATACAAAACTACGAAAATATCTTACTGAAGAGATCATAGACATGTTCCCAGAACTACCTGAGCAACAAATACAATTACTAGTATTCTAAGAATTAACGGCAGTAATGGAAAAGGATTAGAGACAAAAGGTATCAAAAGAATATTCACTGTTGTAAAGAACATATCACTATTCTCGATAAGAAGAATAACTTGCACAAAGCATCTCCACTATACAAAGGAATATCTACTATTTCAAGAAAAGCCAAGGAAGACTGAAGGAATCTTCACTATCTATAAATAAGAAACAAAAGAATCTTTACTATTCAAAAAAGAAGGAAAAGACTAAAAGTCTATGGCAAGCCTATGGAAAATGAATCTCAACTATTGAAGAATAATGGAGGAAATGTGGACACCTGTCAAAGAGGTCTCTTCTAAGGCCAAAATTATATAAAGAGCCTCCAAGGCAACAAGAGAAGGCAAGCTAGTTTGAGCAATTTTGTGCTTACAACACTTGAGCCTTGTATTTCCCATCTACCACCTTCTCTAGATTCCCGTTCTTATTTAGCGGTTACTTGTAGTAGGCTACCTCCCTTGTAAGCTCTTCTTCCGTGTGTTCTTCCCTTGTGTAACCCCCCTTGTTCCATATATTGTAATCGTCATCCACTAGTAAAGATATAATACTTTTGTGTGCATAGTTACTTGTGCTTGTGTTCCGCTGTGTTCCACCGTGCACCTCTGTGCTCGTCCATGCCCTGTCGTACCTCCGTCGTGCTCTGTGTAACAGTGATTGTTGGTGTGAGTCCTCACGCTACAGTTCCTTTGTGCTTCCCCACGCGCACTCCACCCTCTGTAAGTTTTATTTATATTTCTTTCTATTTGTTGTTATATATGTTAGGCCAAGTAGATGCATAGTACTAGCATCCTGCTTAGTTTCCTGGTTCCAATCTGGTATCAAAGGGACTCCATAGACTGAGTGAAGCGAAAGGTTTTTGAGAATTAATCGTTCTCCGCACTTAGTTGAGTTCCTCTTGTGTCCTTATTTCTTGGGGGGAAGGGTTCTTAGGTCTGAGGCCTCCTTGTCGTAGTGGTACTGTAGGTGCCTGTGTTGTCGTGGATAGTCATTAGGGTTTCGAGCATGCCGATACCATTGACAGGCCACTAGTAACAAGAGATGGGGGGTTTCCTGGTTAAACACTTCTCTTATTATATACGTTAGGACAAGTAAAAGCTTGCCAAATAAAGGAAGAAGATAGGTACAAGACCGCCTGCACAGTACCTTTTGGACATTTTGAATGAAATGTAATGCCTTTCAGATTAAAAAATGCACCTTCATAATTCCAAAAAATAATGAATGAAATCTTTAACCCTTACACTAAGTTCAGCATCGTATACATAGATGATGTACTGATATTTTCAAAAGATTGTGATCAACACTGGAAACACCTAAACATATTTTATAATATAATAAAACATAATGGCCTAGTGGTATCAACAAAAAAGATAAAACCTTTCCAAACAAGAATCCAATTCCTTGGATATAAAATTGAATATGGTACCATTCATCCTATTCCACGAGTCATTGAATTTGCTAACAAATTCCTAGATGAGATAAAAGAGAAAACACAACTACAAAGATTCTTAGGATGCCTAAACTATGTTGTTTACTTCTACAAAAATGTAGCAATAGATAGAAAGATACTTTCCAACATACTTTAAAAGAACCCTACTGAATGGACTAAAGAACAAACTGAGGCAATCAAGAGAATAAAAGAAAAAGTAAAAATTTTACCTTGTCTAAATAATTTGGATCCCGATGCTCCTAATATTGTCGAGACAGATGCCTCTGAAATAGGATATGGAGGAATCATCAAGCAAAGAACTAATAATGAAGAAAAACTTATTAGATACACCTCGGGATCATGGAATGATACATGAAAAAATTACTCCATAATAAAAAAAGGAAATTTTGGTCATTGTCCTAGCAATTACAAAATTCCAAGAAGATCTTTTAAACCAAAAATTCCTCTTAACAATAGATTGTAAATCTGCTAAATTCGTCTTAGAAAAAGATGTAAAAAATCTAGCATCAAAATAAATATTTGCTAGATGGCAAGCAATATTAGCTATATTTGATTTTGAAATAGAATATATAAAAGGGGAAGAAAATTTCCTTCCTGATTTTTATCTACAGAATTCTTATAGGGAAATGGAATCCCAGGGTGATAGAAGAAAAACCATCATGGATGCATCATCATCATCATCAAATTTAGGTTCGTTCTTTATCCCTATAACCTTGCCAATGAGGACACAACATTTTATAAAAGAAGGAAATGAAGTTGCGCATCCATTATATACCCTTTGGTTTCTAGACCATTTCATCATGCTAGAAGATGGTCTCAAAAGAGATATATTCACTATTCTCAAAAATATATATACCACGAGGTTATCACTACATACCATCGAGTATGGGTAAAACTCAACTATATTATGAAAGAATCCTTCAAGAAATAGATAGTGCAAAAATACAACACTACTACAAGAGTATGACTTCAAGACAAAACATATCTTATTCTACCTTGAAGATTGAGAATATAATTGCTATCGAAGAATGGAACGAGGAAGGAAATCTAAATGTTCCTCGAAAATTTTGATCATAAATAAATCCACAATACTATAACTACTGGGACTATTAACAAGCTTGGGAGAATGTTCTCTATGTACAAAATGAACAGATGAGGCATTCTTGGTTCATCTAATTGACTTATTCAGTAAAAGTCCCAAATTAGTGGACACTCAAAATTTTGGAAAATTGTGGAGCAATCAGATCTATATTTCCAGAAAAATTACGTCTAGCTACCCCATTGGGAGAAAATCAAGTCGAAGATGATTTAAGAATTCTCCACTGTTGCATAGTCTATGGAGTCCCTTGGATAATAAAATGGAATTTGATTTTAAATGAAAGAAGATTCCCTTACTTTCTAACAAGAAGGGTTGGAGTAAGTTGGTGGAATAAGTGCAATCTAGACAATGCAATTAGAGGAATTATATTGTCATATTCACCAAAGAAAAGATCAATTAAGAATGGGAATTATGAAAAATTAAAGATGGAATTATCTAAGAGATTAAGAATCCAACACCCTCTTCCTAGTAAAGAGGAATTACAACTTATATTATTCAATGAGTTAACCAAAGATATAAGGACACAAGAAGAAGTAAAGAAAGAAGAAGACGAAGATTTCATGGACCTAAATGGAGATGATTATTATGGATTAATTCCATATCCAAAATAAATCCTTAAAGAAATATTAAACATACCACTCAAGAATAAAAGGCTCCCATCTTTATAGAAAAAACGAAGTAAAGACCTTACATCAAAAGTAAGACAAGAAAAGAAGATAAAGATCAACTATTCAAAGGAATCTCTACTATTTAAAAAAGAGGACGAAAGATCAACTATTCAAAGGAATCTCTACTATAGAAGTGATCACTACTATTCACAAAGCACTAAGAATCTTTCCTATTTTAAAAGCAAAATATATGTCAACTATTTGTTGAAGTGGCCTTTACTATTAACAAAGAAGAAATGAAAGAATCTTTACTATTCCTAAAAAAGAAAAAGACTAAAGTCTATGGCAAAGGAATCTCAATCATTGAAGAGTAATGGAGGAAAATGTGGACACCACTCCAAGAGGCCTCTTCTAAGGCCAAAATGCAATAAATATCCTCCAAGGCAACAAGGGAAGGCAAGATAGTTTGAGCAATTTCGTGCTTACAACACTTGAGCCTTGTATTTCCCATCTACCACCTTCCCTAGCTCCCCCTTCTTCCTTAGTAGTTACTTGTAGTAGGCTACCTCCCTTGTAAACTCTTCTTTCGTGTGTTCTTCCCTTGTGTAACTCCCCTTATTCCATATATTGTAATTGTCATCCATTAGTAAAGATATAATACTTTTGTGTGCTTAGTTACTTGTGCTTGTGTGCTTGTGTTCTGTCGTGTTCCACCGTGCACCTTCGTGCTCCACCGTACCTCCATTATGCTCTGTGCAAAAGTGATTGTAGGTGTGAATGCTCACGCTACAGTTCCTTTGTGCTTACCTGTGTGCTCTCCACTCTATGTAAGCTTTCTTTTATTTCTTATTTCCATTATACTATATACGATAGGCCAAGTAGATGCTTAGTACTAGCTTCCTTCGTAGTTTCTTGGTTCCAATCTGGTATCAGAGCCTGTGAAGGGAAAGGTTTTTGAGAAGTACCCATTCTTTACACTTAGTTGAGTTCCTCTTGTGTCCTTCTTTCTTGGGGGGAAGGGTTCTTAGGTCTGAGGCCTCCTTATCGTAGTGGTACTGTGGGTGCCCATGTTTCCGTGGATAGGTGTTAGGGTTTTGAGCATGCTGATATTGTTACAACCCTGAGTTTTGGGTTCATGTGGTGAGAAATATGATTTATCATAATAAAGATAAATGTACAAATAATGATGTCTCTTGATTGAATGCATGAATTTCGTTTACAATAGCCTTGATGATTGTGTTGTGGGCTTTATTGGCTATGGGGCCCAATAACAAGGAATTTCAATTAGTAAATGAATAATGGAATTCTTGAGAAAAGAAAGGTGTGGAAAGCTCTAGAAGGCAAAAGAACTTAATCCAAAAGTGGATTTCGTGCCACATGGGTTCCTTGGGTTCCAAGGAGTCCAATGTTGCAAAAAGAAAGCAATAAGAAAAGAAAAGATCAATTAAGTATTTCTTTATTAAGAAAGAAATTGAAAACAATGGTAAAATGTGAAAAACAAGTGAAAAGAGGTATAATTGAGTAATCCTTAGTGGAATTTCGTATCCCAAGGAATCCTAATGATAAAAGGAATACCAATGACGAACATAAAAGAGAAATTCTCAAAAAGAGATATTTTAATAAGAAATAAACATGATAATGAGAAATAATGCATTTAGATGCATCTAGAAGGATAATGAGTATCCAATAAAAAGGATTTCGAAATAATAGAGTTTCCTGGGATCCAAGGAGTCCCAACAAAGAGGAAAGAAAGAGAAAATACCAAAATTGCAAAATAAAGGGATAATGGGAATACATAATTAATGAATTATGTGGTTTTGTTAAGAAGAAAGTATTTTCTACTTAAGGAAATATTTTTTCGTGGCTAATATATTGAAAGGCATGAATAAAGAGAATAAGAGAGAGAATTTTCATATTTTTAATTATCCATGCAATAAAGGATATCAAAAAGATGTTTAGGAGAGAGAGAATATTGCTTTTCAATATAGGAATTGGATTCCTATTGGGAAAGAACCATGTTGCTTCATAGGCAAGCAACTTAGGGCATTGTTACCCTCACCTATATAAGGAGTAGGGCTTTTGGCTCGAGTTTGAGAAATCCCACACGTCTCACTCTCTTCTCCTCCTTCTTCCTTGTTCAAGCCCTAGTCGAGGAGATCACGTCTAACCCTGGGGCAGCGAGGACTCGTGGGGTCGTCACAGTCGATGAGAGAAGTTCCACGACGCAAAAGAGGACCTCAGTCGTCGTCACCGTGCCCGGACCTGTGCGTGACAAAGGTAGCACGGCTGCAAGAGCTGATGGTGGTCACGGACACAGCCAGCATGAACCAGCCCTCTTGGAGGCAAGCTGAGGACCACCCTGAGTGCAGGGAGGGGCGTCGGAGGTAGGGGCATCGTCCCTGATGGTCGCCGGACTTCGGAGAGGAAGGGGTGCACTCGTGCCTGCTGCAAATCGGCGGCTAGGACAGCAGATATCGGCCTACCTGAGGTTGAAGAAAGGATAGGGTGCGTTGGACGGTTATGCCCTCTGTGGGCTAAAAGAGCTGATCTTTAAGTCGAGGGTAAATCGGTCATTTTGAAATGTTTCCGAACAAGCAATGTTGCATGGACAAAGGCTACGTGGCGCCTCCCTATTGGCCAAAGTAAGTAGATTTTGTAAAATTCATAGTTAATTATTCGTAGCTTGGATTAGCACACATAAAATATGAAAGTTACTTAGAAAAATGAGGGGAATCCATTAAAAATATAATTGAAGCCTGATTCCTTTTGAAATTCGAAAAGTAATGGAAGATACCAACTTTAATGTATTAATGTTTAAAGAACCCTATTTTGATATGATTAATGTGATTAGTAGGGTTTAATTGATGATTAAAGTTGATATTAGCCTGTTAATGATAAAAGGGAACATTAGGAACAAAAAGGATGAATTTTGCGCGTAATTAGTTAATTTATAGTTTCACGTGCATGAATATACTTTAATGGGCCTTGAAACCCTAATGTTGGTAATTAGGACTAATGGCTTTAATTATTCGATTTCATGTATAGAACTGAGTCTTCATGGTTATAAGCTATTTCGAGCATTAAAGTTCCTAATTTGTGGATAAATACCCTAAAGGTAGTAATTAGGGTTTTCTCATGAATCAAGGTAGAATTAATGATAAATAACGTTCATATGAGTATTAGAGCATAATGAACTACAAATTGATGATAAATGAGCATAATGACTTTGTCATGGGTTAAAGAGGATAAAAATGGTAGCTTTAATGAAAAGAGGCTTAATGGACTTATATAATGGTTAATTATGCCTTAAATCCAAAATTGAGGATTAAATGTTGAGATAATTAGGGTTTGTGATCAATTGCATTAAATTAGGGTTTAAAATAGTAAAAGATGAAGGGAAACCCTAATTGCAATGGAAACCCTAAAAGTGGACTAGAAACCCTAGGAAGTGAGCTAGATTTAATAGATCTTAATGACATGAGTAATAAAAGGAAATTCTATAATTGTTTCAGGATCTTATTGAATGCTTGCTTTCCTATTGATTGATTGGATTATTTCTGTCTCACATCAAGTTGAACAGGTATGTGGTTAATTATGGTTAATCACATTAGTTTCCCGAGGGTTTTCCGTATGTTTCCTCGTATTGAATGCAATCCAAACAGTTGGATGTTCATACTTGAAAAATTATAAAGTCACTATGGTTAACACAATTATAAAGAAATGTGTATTCTCACACCTACATGCCACCCTGATGGAAGATGCCATAAAGGTCAGGCCCAAGAGGGTAGACCCATGGGTACCATGAGAGGTGACCCTAGACACCAAGCTCGGGAATGAGAAGGTGGTCTATGATGCATGACTATGGAGCACCATGAGAGGTGACTCCCAGGCACCAAGCTCGGGATTGAGAAGGTGGCCTTAAGTCAATGGCAAAAGAGAAACCCTAGAGGGGTATGCCGGTGTTAGGGTAAAAGCGGTGGAGAATGACACATTAAAAATGTAAATTGTCTTGTTAAATAATTTGATTGTGATTATTAAATTATTAGCCATATCTATGAAATTTTTGGATGTCCCCACATACTGGAATATTTTGATATGTTGACCGACGTTTTGTTTGTCAGAGTTTTAGGTGTAACTCTGAAAATCACAAACACTAAAATGACACAATGTGAAACTGAGAAATAAAGTACAAGGAGGATTAGATAGAGTAATTCAAGCTGTGGATAGATAGTTTTTCAAAGTTTTATAAAGGTAAGTAAAGTTTTAATTTTCTACCAGATTTCAATTTAGTTAGTAGAATTTCATAATTAATATTGATTATTTGTCGAACCTTTGATCCTGTTAATTGAATAACGACTCTGACCTTCGAATATCCCTTATTTGGGGGTTACCGGGAGGCGGGGTCATTACAATTGGTATTAGAGCATAGGTTCCTCACTTAATCTCTAATAATTATTAAATTTTACAAATTCCATAGAACCGAGGGAGTTATTAGAGGATTGTCTGAAAGATTGAGGTGTCTAGAAAAGGATCGCGTCTGGGGGCTAGCAATATTTTCCTCCGCAATGCTAGTCGGAATACGATGACTCCCGAATTGTGTGACTGCCTGGTCGATGTCTTAGGATATGACTCGAAGTAAGATACCTTTAGGACTCTCTCATCTTGTTCATCCCTTCTCAACTCAAATTCTGTTAAGGACCTTAAGGATTAGGGTTTCCTCTCTTATCCTCACCCTCTTGAGGTATGGGTAAGGTTAATAAGGTCTAAGGAATCCTCCACCAAATTAATGAAGAGCATGTAAATAAGATGTTATGGACATAAGCTTAATAGATTAAGCAGAAACTAAAGAATAGATACATGCTTAGGTCGTATGACACGAGTTGTCATTGCCCTCAGGAGAGACCTGAGGATAGACCTCCTTATCAGAAGGATGAGTAGAGAGAGTTAGTCTTGGAGGTAGAGACCTCCATTAAAAGTAAAGACCTAGCACATCCTTTGAGGATGATGTTAACCCTAACCCTAAGTGAAGGTTAGAGAGAGAGATGACATGATGAGTTAGATGTCATGGTAGACCAGGTGTTTGGATAGACATGCCTTGGATGTCATATGAGCCATGAGAGGTTAGATGGCCTAGTATCTTTGGCAACCCAACCCTGGAGAGGGTCGTGCATGTTTGAGTGAAGGATAGCACCTTCATGGAGGAGGTTAGAGAAGAACCTATAGAAACCTTATGGGTTGTTGCAAGTAGGATATAGCTTGCACCCAGAGTACGTCAGTAATGCTGACAGAAGGATGAAACCCTCGACAAGGGATCATGATGGATGGCTTATGGGATAAGCATAAGGTTAGCTATAGAGAGAGAGAGCAGGACCCTGGCAAGAAGGTTGGAAGCCTAACACCCCGAGTATAAGGAACAGTGGGGAGTCGAGGATGATGCGACCTAAGTGGATGATAGTGGTTGCCTTATGCTTGACCCCTGGAGGCTGATGATATATTGGTTGCCTTTAGAGGAACCAAACCCTAGAGAGAGGATGATGCTTCTGGTACCTATGGTATAAGTGACTACCTACTAGATGAGATAAAGAGTGCCTTAGACCTTGAGAAGGTTTAAGTAACCATTTGTGAGGCTTTATACCTAGTTGGTTGTCTTTGAGAAGGACTCAACTCTGAGGTGTTGCTCATATAAAAGGTTCATGGGAGTACATGACATACCTTGGACATGCTTGATACATGGTTAAGAGTTTGAGCAGGCGGTTGGACACCCAAAGGTGAACCTAGGGTTCCTAGGCCTAAGAGGGGAAGTGGTATACCTGATGCTCATGATGAGATTTGAGTCTCTATAGTTTCGAGCATAGTACTCCTCATGTGTAGAGGTAAAGGAAACCCCCTTAAGTTAAGGGTATGTTTGATGAACCCCTCACCACTAAGTTGATCTAATGTTAAGGAAAGAGAACAAGTAGGGTTTAAGAGGTGGTCTGCTTGTGCCTTAGTAGTTGTTGGGTTAGGCATGCTCATGTGAATGTAAACCCTAAGGACAGTTGTGACCTTGTTGTCAAGAGTTGCAGTTTCCTCCCATCCTGGGAGAGGGACCCTTTGGTAGGGTGTTTACCAGTTTTGTTGGTTTTAAGGTAACCTAAAGAGGTTTCATAGAATCTTGAGAAGCTAAGTGAAGAGTACATGGTAAGAGAATGAACCTGTAGACCCATAGTTAACCATCTCTAAGTGCATGTGGATGTGTTACTGTGGAGGTAGCTGGTATGGGGCCTGACCAAGGTAGGCTGGTCGCCATGACCCTTATGAAAGGATGAAAAATAGCCCATGAATGCAGAGGGAGATGATTAAGGCTTGGGTAGGGTTCTAGGTTGGACATGTACTATGATAGAATCCTAAGTCTATCCTAGGGTCAGGTAGGGATAATACCGATGGAAGAAGAAGTTGCCTAATTCCCTAGTTGCACATGACCATAGGGTCGGGAGGTAACAACTATCATTGTCTGAGGGCCATGGGTTAGGAGATTAAACACCTTCATGAACTCATGGGACCCAAAGGGCAGATGAGTAGGGCACTCTCTGGATGTATAAGGGAAGAGGGATGACCCCTAAAGTGTCGGCACCCTATAGACCTAGAGGAGATGACCAAAGAATGGGTGTGAACTCAAGAAAGTTCGAGACCAATTTTTCATGGAAATAACTATGATATCAAGATGATTGTGAAGTACAGACATAAGTTGCACGTTTCAACTTAGATTTGAAGGTGTACTGGAAATGTGGGATGTATCATCTCTACTCTTGGAGCGGGAAGAACTTTGTGTTTGGACGGCCGCCAAATGCTTATTTCCTCTTGTTATGGGAGGGAGAGATGGGATAGTACACATGCCATACACCAAGGATAAAAGACGATGCGAGTTGGAACGTTGCTACGAGGTATGAGGATAGAGATGATAACATACCTTGGTGAAGTGAATGATACATGGATGGTTTGCAAACAATAAAAGGAATAATGTAGTCATCTTATGAGGATGTTTTTATCATGGGCTATGAGTAATACAAGGTTGAATTCGAAAACCAAGAGGATGAGCTCAGAGTTTTCTCGATGAAGATAGACTTAGAGTTGAGATGAGATAATAAGTGGAATACATGGAGGTGTATGTCTTCAATACTACCTAGTACCTAAGGATGTGAAGTGGTAATGGATGTTCTAGTTGAGATATAGCTGCCTAGTTTGGCTAAAAACTAGAAGAGGTTGTTTTGCTAACCCTAAGTTTGGGAAGAAGATAAGTTTGGCTAACACTCAGATATATCAAAGATGGTTGATCAAGTTAATGGTTGTTTGGTTAGCCAGCATAGGCCTTGATGAAATGAAAGGATGGTGGTAGAACCTCAGATACACTTCTTGGGATAGAAAGGTAATCAAACCCTGATGAGAGTGGTTTAGGGTTTTCGAGGTATCGATCTTGAGGAATCATGACATACAGGAGATCATGATTTTAAGATCACCATACACCATGATACTACAAATATAGTAGATGACAGTATCACTTTGGATGCTTAATATGAAGTTGCATGTGGCATGTGGCCATGCAAGCCAGGGGGTGAAGGACGAACACCAGTAACCCAGTGCATGGATATAAAGTATGAAGAGTTCTCAAAAGGGAATGGGAGTTCATCACTATGGATGTTGTGAGTCTCCCCTAGACCAAGGAAGGTCAAGGTGCAATATGGTTTATGGTAGATCGCCTTACCTAGATGACATGAGAAAGGAAGAGTATTGTCACGGGACAGATTCAGTTGAACTACTGAAGAGAGAAAGATGGTCCGACTACACCATGATGCGAGTTCAAAAGTTCTTGAGTATGACCAAGGTTCACTTCCATGAGGTGGAAGTGAATACATGAAGAACTCGATAATAGTACAGTTTATCACCCCATACTAATGGACAGTGTGATCCAGACTAGAGGGTCTGATGAGAACATGTGTGCTCATTCAGGGTGATACATAGAGATAGTTCTTAAGCTGTGATGTTAACCACCATAGCCTTTATCGGGATGCAAGAAGTTCCATAAGGAGGTTGTGTTGGTCACCACTTCATTAAGATGATGTTGGTGAAGGAGTCCTCGCGAAGGTCAGAAAAGAACCACAGTGTATGCAGATGAAGTCGCTTTGATCGTACAATGGCTGAGAGAGAGCCCAGTGGTGACATGAGTCACAAGATGATGCAAAGCAGACTAACATGCAGTTCACTGTGGGAGAATATGTGATGTGAAAGTCTGACCCCTCTAAGCTACAACTGAGAAAGTTGAGTACCCGAAATATGGGTCCATTTGAGATGGATTGGTGGAGATGGTTGTGTTTATCCTTGCCCTCAGGATAACATGATGTATAATGTGTTCCATGAGTCCGGTCTAGAGCACTATGTGAGGTACCCAAGCCATGTGTTGAGCCTTGAACCTATTCATCTTTTGGGATGCTGAAATGTCCTGAGTCACCTATGAGGGTATGATATACCAAGGTAAGAAAGAACTCAGGTGGAAGAATATGAGATGATGAAGGTTCTTGGGAAGCACCATGGAAAGGGTGAATCCACATGGGAGCCCTGATGGACATAAGGAAAGGCTTATCCTGAATTGTTTGTTTGCTTGATGGAATTTTGAGAACAAAATTCTTATAAGAGGGGAAGGATGTTACAACCCCGAGTTTTGGGTTCATGTGGTGAGAAATATGATTTCTCATAATAAAGATAAATGAACAAATAATGATGTCTCTTGATTGAATGCATGAATTTCGTTTACAATAGCCTTGATGATTGTGTTGTGGGCTTTATTGGCTATTGGGCCCAATAATAAGGAATTTCAATTAGTAAATGAATAATGGAGTTCTTGAGAAAAGAAAGGTGTGGAAACCTCTAGAAGGCAAAAGAACTTAATCCAAAAGTGGATTTCGTGCCACATGGGTACCTTGGGTTCCAAGGAGTCCAAAGTTGCAAAAAGAAAGCAATAAGAAAAGAAAAGATCAATTAAGTATTTCTTTATTAAGAAAGAAATTGAAAACAATGGTAAAATGTGGAAAACAAGTGAAAAGAGGTATAATTGAGTAATCCTTAGTGGAATTTCGTATCCCAAGGATTCCTAATGATAAAAGGAATACTAATGAGGAAAATAAAAGAGAAATAAAGAGAAATTCTCAAAAAGAGATATTTTAATAAGAAATAAACATGATAATGAGAAATAATGCATTTAGATGCATCTAGAAGGATAATGAGTATCCAATAAAAAGGATTTCGAAATAATAGAGTTTCCTGGGATCCAAGGAGTCCCAATTAAGAGGAAAGAAAGAGAAAATACCAAAATTGCAAAATAAAGCACTAATGGGAATACATAATTAATTAATTATGTGGTTTTGTTAAGAAGAAAGTATTTTCTACTTAAGGAAATATTTTTTCGTGGCTAATATATTGAAAGGCATGAATAAAGAGAATAAGAGAGAGAATTTTTGTATTTTTTATTATCCATGCAATAAAGGATATCAAAAATATGTTTAGGAGAGAAAGAATCTTGCTTTTCAATATAGGAATTGGATTCCTATTGGGAAAGAACCACGTTGCTTCGTAGGCAAGCAACTTAGGGCATCGTTACCCTCCCCTATATAAGGGGTAGGGCTTTTGGCTCGAGTTTACGAAATCCCACACGTCTCACTCTCTTCTCCTCCTTCTTCCTTGTTCAAACCCTAGTCGAGGAGAGCACGTCTAACCCTGGGGCAGCGAGGACTCGTGGGGTCATCACAGTCGATGAGAGAAGTTCCACGATGCAAAAGAGGACATCAGTCGTTGTCACCATACCTGGACCTGTGCGTGACAAAGGCAGCACGGCTATAAGAGCTGGTGGTGGTCGCGGACACGGCCAACATGAACCAGCCTTCTTGGACGTGAGCTGAGGACCACCCTGAGTGTGGGGAGAGGCGTCAGAGGTAGGGGCATCATCCCTGATGGTCACCAGACTTCGGAGAGGAAGGGGCGCACTCGTGCCTGCTGCAAATTGGCGGGTAGGGCAGCAAATATCGGCCTACCCGAGGTTGAAGAAAGGAAAGGGTGTGTTGGACGATTATGCCCTCCGCGGGCTAAAAGAGCTGATCTTTAAGTCGAGGGTAAATTGGTCATTTTGAAATGTTTCTGAACAAGCAATGTTGCATGGACAAAGGCTACGTGGCGCCTCCCTATTGGCCAAAGTAAGTAGATTTTGTAAAATTCATAGTTAATTATTCGTAGCTTGAATTAGCACGTATAAAATATGAAAGTTACTTAGAAAAATGAGGGAAATCCATTAAAAATATAATTGAAGCCTGATTCCTTTTGAAATTCGAGAAGTAATGGACTTATCAACTTTAATGTATTAATGTTTAAAGAACCCTATTTTGATATGATTAATGTGATTAGTAGTGTTTAATTGATGATTAAAGTTGATATTAGCATGTTAATGATAAAAGGGAACATTAGGAACAAAAAGAATGAATTTTGCATGTAATTAGTTAATTTAGAGTTTCATGTGCATGAATATACTTTAATGGGCCTTGAAACCCTAATGTTGGTAATTAGGACTAATGGATTTAATTATTCGATTTCATGTATAGAACTGAGTTTTCATGGTTATAAGCTATTTCAAGAATTAAAGTTCCTAATTTGTGGATAAATACCCTAAAGGTAGTAATTAGGGTTTTCTCATGAATCAAGGTAGAATTAATGATAAATAACGTTCATATGAGTATTAGAGCATAATGAACTACAAATTGATGATAAATGAGCATAATGAATTTGTCAAGGGTTAAAGAAGATAAAAATGGTAGCTTTAATGAAAAGAGGCTTAATGGACTTATATAATGGTTAATTATGCCTTAAATCCGAAACTGAGGATTAAATGTTGAGATAATTAGGGTTTGTGATCAATTGTGTTAAATTAGGATTTAAAATAGTAAAAGATGAAGGGAAACCCTAATTGCAATGGAAATCCTAAAAGTGGACTAGAAACCCTAGGAAGCGAGCTAGATTTAATAGATCTTAATGACATGAGTAATAAAAGGAAATTCTATAATTGTTTCAGGATCTTATTGAATGCTTGCTTGCCTATTGATTGATTGGATTATTTCTGTCTCACATCAAGTTGAACAGGTATGTGGTTAATTATGGTTAATCACATTAGTTTCCCGAGGGTTTTCCATATGTTTCCTCATATTGAATGCAATCTAAACAGTTGGATGTTCATACTTGCAAAATTATAAAGTCACTATGGTTAACACAATTATAAAGAAATGTGTATTCTCTCACCTACATGCCACCCTGATGGAAGATGCCATAAAGGTCAGGCCCAAGAGGGTAGACCCATGGGTACCACGAGAGGTGACCCCAGACACCAAGCTCGGGAATGGGAAGGTGGTCTATGATGCATGACTATGGAGCACCATGAGAGGTAACTCCCAGGCACCAAGCTCAGGATTGAGAAGGTGGCCTTAAGTCAATGGCAAAAGAGAAACCCTAGAGGGGTATGCCAGGGTTAGGGCAAAAGCGGTGGAGAATGACACATTAAAAATGTAAATTGTCTTGTTAAATAATTTGATTGTTATTATTAAATTGTTAGCCATATCTGTGAAATTTTTGGATGTCCCCACATACTGACATATTTCGATATGCTGACCGACGTTTTGTTTGTTGGTGTTTTAGGTGTAACTCTGAAAAGAACAAACAGTAAAATGACACAATGTGAAACCGAGAAATAAAGTGCAAGGAGGATTAGATAGAGTAATTCAAGTTGTGGATAAATAGTTTTCCAAAGTTTTATAAAGGTAAGTAAAGTTTAAATTTTCTACAAGATTTCAGTTTAGTTAGTAGAATTTCATAATTATTATTGATTATTTGTCAAACCTTTGATCCTGTTAATTGAATAACGACTCTGACCTTCGGGTCTCCCTTAATTGGGGGTTACCGGGAGGCGGGGTCGTTACAGATACTATTGACAGGACACTAGGAACTCCAAATCCAAATAAAGAAAGCTCATTTAGAACTCCTTAGACTGCTTTTGAAGAAGAACAAGAGAAGTGTTTAATCATCCTAGAACTCTTTGATATGAGTTGACTAGGTCTGAGGCCTCCTTGTCGTAGTGGGCTCCTTGTGGTTTAATGAGGCAGAGCTGTAATCACTATTGATAGGCTACTAGTTAGTTCTTATTAAGGATGTCAAAGTTTTTTAACCTCCTATCTTGCAAAGCTTCTACACTTTCTTCTAAATCTATCATTAGAATGATGTTTGCAAAGAATAGTAAACAAATAAACTTTGAAAGTATAGAACAGTCAATCCAAAATTGGGAAATACCAACAGTTCCTATAAAAGACATTTACACCAAAGGAAATACACTTGACATCCCTGACTATTATATAAAAACAATAGAGAAAACTATCTTAGTAAACTTGTCGCTACAAAGCCCATAACTCCTCTCTAGAAAGGATGTAGAAAATCTTAAAAATACAAAGTATCACTACCTACACATAGGTTTGCCTAAAGTGCTAACTAAAGAAGAAATAAATCCCCCATATACTTAAGAGATTGTAGGCTTACTGACTCTCTGTTGGGCTTAGTCGAACCTAGCCTATCATATGGGCCAATCTTCTTTAATGATCTTGATGTATCCTTAACTATTTTAAGATCTCTAAAACTTTAAATATTCAAACATCTAGTGTCTCAACCACAAACTCGGTATCATCAAGGGTATCTACCTGTAAGTTTCCTGAGACTACTAGAAAAACTCCTTTTAATGATCATTATGTTATACTCCCTAAGAATAAACATAATATAGATATTACACTCAGGTCTACTTGCTTAACCTACCAAAACTATGAAACAACATGTTTTATCCATGAGCCATCAAAAGAAAAATATACTATAAATGCCCTTATAGAGTAGGAATTTGAAATAGATAAAGACTTTCTAAAAAAGGACTTTCTCTCTAAAGAAAAGGAATCAAAAGTTGATTGGTTCATTGATCACTACAATAATCAAGCAAGAACACTCATTAGGGAATAATGGTATGACCACATGAAGGATGTCAAGAGAAACATTCTATTCTTTGAATGGTTTGAAGAAACCCACATCACACCATTCTTGAAAATAAGAAAAAGTATAGCTATCACTAAAGCCTTAGTAATGAAGAAGTTAGATGAAAAAAATAAAGAAGTAGAATCAACACATCCTCCTTTTAAACCCATAGAGGTCTCGAAGGAAGAGATCCCATCCACACCCATTCTCACTACAGAAACCATGCTTGAATCTACTACATAAGAAAAAATGGCTGACATCATGCAACTGAACAACTACACCAATTTTGTCCTTCAAACAAATACAAAACAAACTGATTAGATAGAATCCATACTCAAGGAAGTAAAATACACCATTTCCTGTAATGAAAATAACCTTAGTTATAATCAGATAAATATAACAACCACTCTTGCTACATATACAAAACCTCTAATAATATTTGATAGAAACTCAGAAGATATAACAAATGAAATTACAAATCAACTAGAATAATTAAAATAAATGTTTTAACACAAGATAGCTCTTTAAAAGATGAAACTAATAATATGATCCCTGAAAAAGTTCCACATGACAAGATAGGATCATCAAAGTAGAAGGACCCTATTAAATCAAATCAAAACCAAACATACGAGGAAGGAAATGGAAATTGACAAGATAGAAAAAGTAATTGTAAACCAAGAGCCTTGACAAAAGATGACTTGAGAAGAGAACGAAACAACACGAAAAGAAATAAGTAGATTCAAATCCATAATAAGAAAAGACATCTACAATAAACCTTTTAACCATATGATTAAAAGAAGATGGAAAGGAAAAATCACAATAAACATAAAGCCTAATTTTACCCTAAATGGAGTTGCCCTTTTTTATTCAGGGCCATACATCAACTGCATTAGAGAAGGACTTGTCCCTATAAGATATTTTGAGAAAACTACTAACAATGTTAGCTCAGCTACTAATGATCGCCTTCAAATATAATACAAATTCCTAAGGAACATATATGTATAAAGAAAGCATGTATGCAAACTGTTGGTATGTATGCCCTGAGAGCCAATCATGGGATGATTGGTGGGATACATCAAGATTGATTTGATAAACATCAAAGGAAAGCTTCCAATTCTTTCTGGTTCAGTCATATGAGATAGTGATAGAACAGATTGAATGTCTAGAGAATGACAGTACTCAATGACGTATGCTTTCAAGTTAAGGACATGAACGATGAGATCATACAGATGCTAAGAGTTTGTACATTCTTGTTATGTCCCTAGTCATATGTTATTTTGGAAGGTAGATAGACAGCAATGACACACAAGACTAGATTGTGGTGTTGGTTGATGACAGAATCTCATTAGTCATGATATAGAGATATCAAACCAAACACATAGGTACTTGTTAGAGAACAAGTGTACCAGACAGACCCACCGTGAGTTTGACACATGGAACCATAAGATGGTAGTCACAGTCAGTACTCACAGTGATGGTGGTGAGTGTGATTCTTAGACTTGAAATCACTGCACTCAACACATGTCGTTGGGCACACTTTGACATCATTAAATGCAGTCCTGAAACATGGGTTGTTATAAAGGTGATGATTGGGTGGCTTTGACACATGGGGCTTTTGAGGGGTGAGTGATATATATGGGATTTGTCCCTCCTAAGGGAGTTTGATATCCAAAGCCACTTGATGAGTAGGATTGAGATAGGCGTGCGCACGCATGTGTGAATCAGTATGTGATATTGATGTCATACATATCTCGTTCAATCTGCTCTGAGATCAAGAAAGTGAATGAACGTTGACAGGATGATTGTTCCATGCCTTGAGTTCATTCGGGATATCAGTGACAAAGGAATTATACATTCATTGTAACACCATTCACGGATTGTAGGATGAAAGTTGTTCTCCAACTTTCTACTTTCACTTGGGTAGCACTGATGTGTGACTAGGCACCGCTCTTTGCTTGTGAAGTCATAAGTGTTATGGACTTTCACTGCCAACGTGAAATGGACCTGCAGGGTCACACACATAGGATTTAACCTGGAAGAGGAGTTTTGTCCACAAAGCAATGTTTAGATTGATTACTAAAAGAGATTAGTAGTTCAATTAAACACTCAATCAGTCGATGGCTCAATATCGTATGGTTCAAGGTGTTGGACGCATTGATTGGAGTATCAGATTGATTGAAATCGCAATTGACTGATTTTGCCCAACCTGTGCTCCCAACCGATCGGTTCATGTGATGAACCGGTCGGCTGGAGTGTCCAGGCCGATCGGCTCATGCCCAGGTTGAAACGACCGGTTCAAGGGTTGAACCGATCGGCTCAACTGGTGCAACCGACCAGTTGGGAAAAGTCATGTCGGCAAGAATTTTCCTTTGGCTTCAAATTGCCCAATTCGATTGGGAATAACATTGGTATTCGATACCAATTGAGAACGAAACAAGGAAAGTCTTTTTGAGCCGGATTAGGACCATGAACCGATCGGTTCAGGGAACCAACCGATCGGTTGGAGTGCCCCAAACGATCGGCTCAGGTCCAACCGATCGGCTCAATGGCCGAACCGATCGGTTCAGTTGTGAACTGATCATTTCAAGTTGCGAATCGGTTGCTTTTTGTGGAAAATTATCGAACCCTTCTACTCCTTCTTTAGTCCCATATTTCCGGACACAGAGAACCATGTCCCATGACCCGCCTATATATATAGGGGTATTGGGGGCTTCTCAAAGTACAACTCAATGCAAGCCGGTTGCTTTGCGAAGTTGTCGTTCTCTCTGGTTTTGGTAACCGTGAGAGATCCCGAGCAAGTGCTTCCTGCAAAAGGGAGGTGCAGCAAGGGAAGGACAACTGTAGTTGCAACTGGTAGCAGGAGAGTGTGTTGGCGACTAGTACGTCAACAGGAGGGTGCGACTCCTTCCACTTCCTTGTGGGACAAGGAGAGTGGAGTTCCAGGTGGTTCGTGTGGACTACTACAGAGGCGGGAGGACACTGCCGCTCAGGAGGACAACTGTCATCCGATAGTCTGGTAGGAGGAGGAGTCGTCAGTCCCGGTGCGACCAGGAGCTGCACAGACGCCGTCCAAGACCGGAGTTGAAGACCGCGCACTGCGCGAGGTATTGTCGTCGGGCAAGCCTCGGGACAAGGTATGATTCCACAAACCATCCTTTCCTATTATATAGACGTTGACGCGTTTCCTCGGTATGGGTTGGGGGAGAAAAAATTTGTTTCCGCTGCCTTCTCTGTCTCCCCTAAAACCCAACAGTGGTATCAGAGCCACGTCAATTGCTCTATATTTTAGGAATATCGATATGATCGATTTTGGTTTGTCACTTTTATTTATTGTATACGATGTGAATAATATCGGCTTTATGCATGTCCAATCCTAAATCCACAAATCCCAAATTACATATATGATATGTATTATTAATGCACTCGATACGCGTCGCCCTTAAACGAGTTTTGTGGTGGATGTGTGTAGCGTGATTATGGCCTATAAACCCCTATCTGTGTGTGGTTGTTTGTGGTTTCTTGCATCTCAGTCTGCGCATCGATCTTCCCTCTCTTATTCCTGATGTAACTCGAAATAATTCGATATTCTTTCCTACCTTTGCTCCCCCCGAATGTAACTCGGGGTTTCCCTTTTAAAGCAATGAAATAAATAGGATAGATTTTTATTACCTGTTATGTCAAAGACCGACGGACATCAAGACGACAGTTGAAACGATCGGTTCAAGGAGTGAACTGATCGGTTGACGTTCCAGACGGTCGGTTCAAGGAGTGAACCGATCGGTTGATGACCAGTTTGAGGAGCGAGACGAGCGGGTGGCGGACATGATGAGATGCACGATGACCAGGTGAACCGATCGGTTGGAGGAGCCAACCGATCGGCTGGTGGCACCCAGACGACCGGCTGGAGAGTACAGATCATTCATGTGATGAGTTGATCAACTCGGAAGGCAAGGCACAGAAGTTCATCTTGTACAGGTTGCATGTGATGTAGACCTAGATGACCGTGATTCCTCTTGGCTCGAGGAATCACATTAGGATGGCCATAATCATCGCTTTTTATCGTTTGTGCATGTTTTCTGTGGGATATAGCATGTATATGATACGTACTATGTATTGTGGTGATTGGATATGTATATATATATAAAACCAAATCCCTCATTAAAATATTAAGTTTTAGATGCCTTCCAAATGTGACACACGTGAAAAACTTGTTCGACCAAGTGTGGGCACGCCCTAGCATGGTGCACCGTCTACCTCGTGGAAGCATGAAGGGTGAATGTGTGGGTCTGCCCTAGCAGGGTGCATATTCATCGTGTTTGCTTTGGGTCGGACTTAACAAGGTGATCTAGATGGGATCTAGTACCTTGAGGCATGGAGATGATCATTGCAAAGAGTTGTAAATGACATCTTATCAAGAGTTGCATATGATGCAATTGGCAAAAGTTGCCTACCTGAGAGATCTATGTTGTGGGTGACAGCCCTAGCTGGTCCATGGCTTAGAGGATTTCAGGATCTTGCCCACTAGAAGGTTGTACGCTGCAATCTTCCGAATTGACGGTGAGGGCTATCAATTTGAACTAAAATAGTGGGAGCGATAATTAATTAAAGGCCTAATTTTATCGTCAACTTTTCAAATAAATCAAACAAGTCAAAAATGAGTTTTTGGACTAAAATTGCATATATTTCCTTTTGTTAAAATAAATGGTTAATCAACAAATCACTTTATTTGCGATGGGTCTTTGAGACCAACAAATTAAATGGGAATAATTCCATAACTGGTTAGGATGATGAGAAGTGTTCTCAGTCGAAGAGCGAAAGCTCTAAGTCCTAGTTATACCAGAACCAGATGAACTCGATCCCACCACATCAATGGCTGAAAGTATGCTTATGGAAGCGTACTGAGAAAGACATTGATGAGGAGTGCTTGACGTTGTGTTCTCTGAACTGTGAGTTGCAGAGACAACATGAGACATATGATGTCTCCAAGATACTGTCCTAGTATGTCATGATAGAAGAAGATCCAGTAAGGTATTCACACACTCAATGTGATTGGGTATGTGGAAAACCTGATTAAGAAGGATTCCCTCTGAGCCAAGAGTTGGCTATTGGTATGATACTGCAAATGTTGTGAGAATCATACAATTCATGATAAGCTACAACATGAACAACTTTGACAAGCGTTGACAGAGTTGTTGGACATGTTGAGGATAGTAGAGGAAAAGATGAAGAAAGACAAACCATAATCTTTGATGTGATCAAAGAAAAGGTAAGTCTTAAGGGAAAGGGCAAGGGCAAAGCTAAGAAGTGTTCTGATGCTAGCCAGCAATCCAAGCCGTCTTCAGCCTCAAGGCACATGGGAAAGGGTGTATGAGGGAACTGCCCTCTATATTTGGAAGAACAAAAGAAGATGAAGGAGGGGATGGAGATCTCCACCTAAGGTATCATGAAATGAACCACTTCTTTATCCGAGGTATATGATACCAAGATATGGATATGTCATATATGATATGCAATATCCGCAAAGAAGTGATGGCCTTTGTGAAAGGACCAAGAAAGAAGTACACATCATTGGAGCAAGTGTTGCGGCCATAGATAGGAGTATCTTTCAGTTTATTTCAGCCTAAAGGGCACGAAATAGAGTTGATAACTGCTATTTTATATATTGCCAATAGATAGAAACACTTTATTTTTCCATATTGTATGACAATGATGGTAATTAATAAAGTTGATGTTTCAATCTTAAAGATATGATCTTTGTGGCAATGCCTTGTTTATCTTGTAATACATGGTATGTATAAGATAAAATGATACCTAAAGTTATTGATAACTCAAACAATTAAATTAGCATATATCATAAGAAATTCATTTCTAGTTTCCATATGATGGATAAATCTAGACTCTTTTGGTTAGAGAACCAGTAAGAGACATGAATATCTTGGACATGATTAATCAATCTTCACTAATGGTAGTGGGAGAATGATTATCCTATTAGGTATAATACATGTGATGTATTTACATACCTATTGGGATAAATGCTAATACTTCAAATGGTGTTTAGAGAAATACCAATATGAATATCTTGAAGTGTTCAAGATTATCATAGATGAAGTACAAATTTGGTAAAGTATTAATTCTTGATGAGATCAAAGAATGAAATACTTGGACCAAATGTTTGAGATCCTTATGAGTGATTATGATAGTGTATCATAGTGAACTCATGATTAAGGCATGGTGATGTCTAAATAAAGAAGGAATCATACTCTAAGGAGTTAGAGAATGATTATCGAATAACTGAACTCTTCCTAATAAAAGAATACCCCACACTAATAAAGGAAATTAAGAATCACAAGGGTTGTGAGTTCTCATATCCTTAACAGATACACCTCAATTATCTATGTGATGAGTTGTTCATGTGATGAGTCAACTATCTAGATGAATATGAGGAACCGAATTTTGAGTTATGATTTATGATCATTACATCCTAAATGATTTCCATGTGAACCATAAGGTATGACCTTGATGGTAGCACTCATTGGATGAAATCCATAAGTGCAAATCAGTCTTAAGTGTTAAGACACATGGATAACATTTTGAGAAGGATGATGCTTGTTGATTGCAACTTAATGACTGAGACATTTGGCATATGGATACTAAAACCGCATTCCTATGAGGAATAAAACAAGGATGTGTACGTGACACAACCTATAAGGTTTATGAATCCACTAATGCAAATGAAGTCTATAAGTTACAATGGACTAATCAATGTGATTGATTGAGTACAAGCAACTCAAAATTGGATCTTTACTTTGATGATATAGTCAAAGGGTTTGACTGATATGTCAAAGATAAAGAAGGGATCTGTGATTCAGTGGGAGCGTATTCACATTCCACATATTGATGTGAAATGGAATTGTTCTAGAATGGAAATCCAAAAGTGGAAATTATCTTTAAGGAAGATAGAGATGTTTCCTATGTGATAGGAATAGAGATATATAGAGATAGTTCTCGATAAATCTCTTGACCTGGAAAAGAGAGAGCATACATTGGCAATCTGTACTGAAGGGTTCAGTATGCACAGATTCAGTGGGAGAAAACTTGTCCATGTTATATGGATATTAGTATCCCAAGGCCAAGTGTCCAATTCTTATGAAGAATGGGAACACTAAGAATAGATATGGATCTATCATGTATGTAATCATCCCATTGTCTTGCATGTATGACATGGCAAGAATAAAATGCATTCATCATTTTGTATGTATGACATGACAATATGATGTGCTCATCCTGATAACTCGTATGTGGGACATGACGAGTGGATGTCTGTCTACTTCCAGTAAGGGTTACTGGAATACCATAAGAACTTGATAAGTACTTGGGAAGTACTAGTTCTATGGAGATAAGGAAGAGTTCGATGTAAAGAGTTACATTGATGCGAACTTCCGAAAGGACAGAAAATTAATCGCAAAATATACATAGGATGTATAAAAGTGAAAGTTTGTTGATAATTGGAAGTGTTCCAATAAAACCATTTAAAAGGGAAATGTCGAGTATCTGTGTGTTAGAGAACAGCAGTGGATACTATATGGATCTAAAAGTTCATGAGATGAACTTATATTCCACTCATTGATGACAAGTCTGGAATCCTTGATCATGCAATGTGGCTAAAGGTTAGCAAAGGAATACTAGATCGCATATTACGACAACTCCATCTCATACGTGCGACGTACAGTGAAGAGATGAGAGACATGCAATTTATACTGACTTTGGCAAGGTGTTGCCATTACTCACTATGTTGGCACTAGAGCACAGTGACATGTGGGACATGTTTGAAAATCACTATGAATATGATTCAAGGGTGATTGGCTCGCAGTGCAAGTGGGAGTCTGTTGGTATGTATGCCCTGAGAGCCAATCATGGGATGATTGGTGGGATACATTAAGATTGATTTGATAAACATCAAAGGCAAGCTTCCAATTCTTTCTGGTTCAGTCATATGATATAGTGATAGAACAGATTGAATGTCTAGAGAATGACAGTACTCAATGACGTATGCTTTCAGGTTAAGGACCTGAACGATGAGATCATACAGATGCTAAGAGTTTGTACATTCTTATTATGTCCCTAGTCGGATGTCATTGTGGAAGGTAGATAGACAGCAATGACACACAAGACTAGATTGTGGTGTTGGTTGATGACAGAATCTCATTAGTCATGATATAGAGATATCAGACCAAACACATAGGTACTTGTTAGAGAACAAGTGTACCATACAGACCCACCGTGAGTTTGACACATGGAACCATAAGATGGTAGTCACAGTCAGTACTCACAGTGATGGTGGTGAGTGTGATTCTTAGACCTGAAATCACTGCACTCAACACATGTCGTTGGGCACACTTTGACATCATTAAACGTAGTCCTGAAACATGGGTTGTTATAAAGGCGATGATTGGGTGGCTTTGACACATGGGGCTTTTGAGGGGTGAGTGATATATATGGGATTTGTCCCTCCTGAGGGAGTTTGATATCCAAGGCCACTTGATGAGTAGGATTGAGATAGGCGTGCGCACGCATGTGTGAATCAGTATGTGATATTGATGTCATACATATCTCGTTCAATCTGCTCTGAGATCAAGAAAGTGAATGAACGTTGACAGGATGACTGTTCCATGCCTTGAGTTCATTCGGGATATCAGTGACAAAGGAATTATACATTCACTGTAACACCATTCATGGATTGTAGGATGAAAGTTGTTCTCCAACTTTCTACTTTCACTTGGGTAGCACTGATGTGTGACTAGGCACCGCTCTTTGCTTGTGAAGTCATAAGTGTTATGGACTTTCACTGCCAACGTGAAATGGACCTGCAGGGTCACACACATAGGATTTAACCTGGAAGAGGAGTTTTGTCCACAAAGTAATGTTTAGATTGATTACTAAAAGAGTTTAGTAGTTCAGTTAAACACTCAATCAGTCGATGGCTCAATATCGTATGGTTCAAGGTGTTGGACGCATTGATTGGAGTATCAGATTGATTGAAATCGCAATTGACTGATTTTGCCCAACCTGTGCTCCCAACTGATCGGTTCATGTGATGAACCGGTCGGCTGAGGTTGCTGAACCGGTCGGCTGGAGTGTCCAGGCCGATCGGCTCATGCCCAGGTTGAAACGACCGGTTCAAGGTTTGAACCGATCGGCTCAACTGGTGCAACCGACCAGTTGGGAAAAGTCATGTCGGCAAGAATTTTCCTTTGGTTTCAAATTGCCCAATTCGATTGGGAATAACATTGGTATTCGATACCAATTGAGAACGAAACAAGGAAAGTCTTTTTGAGCCAGATTAGGACCATGAACCGATCGGTTCAGGGAACCAACCGATCGGTTGGAGTGCCCCAAACGATCGGCTCAATGGCCGAACCGATCGGTTCAGTTGTGAACCGATCATTTCAAGTTGCGAATCGGTTGCTTTTTGTGGAAAATTCTCGAACCCTTCTACTCCTGCTTTAGTCCCATATTTCTGGACATAGAGAACCCTATCCCATGACCCGCCTATATATAGGGGTATTGGGGGCTTCTCAAAGTACAACTCAATGCAAGCCGGTTGCTTTGCGAAGTTGTCGTTCTCTCTGGTTTTGGTAACCGTGAGAGATCCCGAGCAAGTGCTTCCCGCAAAAGGGAGGTGCAGCAAGGGAAGGACAACTGCAGTTGCAACTGGTAGCAGGAGAGTGTGTTGGCGACTAGTACGTCAACAGGAGGGTGCGACTCCTTCCACTTCCTTGTGGGACAAGGAGAGTGGAGTTCCAGGTGGTCCGTGTGGACTACTACAGAGGCGGGAGGACACTGCCGCTCAGGAGGACAACTGTCATCCGACAGTCCGGTAGGAGGAGGAGGAGTCAGTCCCGGTGCGACCAGGAGTTGCACAGACGTCGTCCAAGACCGGAGTTGAAGACCACGCATTACGCGAGGTATTGTCGCCGGGAAAGCCTCGGGACAAGGTATGATTCCACAAACCATCCTTTCCTATTATATAGACGTTGACGTGTTTCCTCGGTATGGGTTGGGGGAGAAAAAATTTGTTTCCGCTGCCTTCTCTGTCTCCCCTAAAACCCAACACAAACATCTTTCTTTCTTGTTAAAAATATAAATGATGATATCATAATAGCAATCCCTTTTATAAATCATATTTTACCTTTAGTTGTTATCCATAAAGGAGTGCATGCAAAAATAAATGGAAAAATAGTGACTTTCACCTTTGAAGAACATACTAAACACAATTATTAGCAAAACAATCAATCCACTATCTATTACAAAGAAAATTTGTTAAAGAACTTACTAATGAAATACATACCAATGAGTTAGTTAGGAGAATAGAGAACAGTGAATTCCAAACCAAAATAAAAAAATCTACAAGATAAAATTGAAAAGAACATTTGTTCTAATCTACCTCCAACATTCTCGCATAGAAAGAAACATGAAGTTACTCTAGCTTCCTTCTTAGTTTCTTGGTTCCAATCTGGTATCAAAGCCAATGAAGGGAAATGTTTTTGAGAAGTACATGTTCTCCATGCTTAGTTGCGTTCCTCTTGTGTCCTTCTTTCTTGGGGGGAAGGGTTCTTAGGTCCGAGGCATCCTTGTTATAGTGGTACTGTGGGTGCCCGTGTTGCCGTGGATAGGTGTTAGGGTTTTGAGCGTGCCGATACTATTGATAGGCCACTAGGAACTCAAAATCCAAAGAAAGAAAGCTCATTTAGAACTCCTTAGACTGCTTTTGAAGAAGGACAAGAGAAGTGTTTAATCATCCTAGATCTCTTAGATACGAGTTGACTAGGTCCGAGGCCTCCTTGTCATAGTGGGCTCCACATGGTTTAATAGGGAAGAGCTGTATTCACTATTGACAGGCCACTAGTTAGTTCTTGTTAAGGATGTAGAAGTTGTTTAACTCCTATCTTGCGAAGCTTCTGCACTTCCTTCAAAATATATCCTTAGAACGATGTTCGTTAAGAATAGTAAACAAGTAAACTTTTAAAATATATAACAATCAATCTAAAATTGGGAAATACCAACCGTTCCTATAAAAGACATTTACACCAAAGGAAATAGACTTGACATCCCCGACTATTATATAAAAATAATAGAGAAAACCATATTAGTAAACTCATCGCTAGAAAGCCCAGAACTCCACTCTAGAAAGGATATAGAAAATCTTAAAAATACAAATTAACACTACCTACACTTAGGGTTGCCTAAAGTGCTAACTAAAGAAGAAATAAATTGCCCCATATACTTAAGAGATTGTAGGCTTACTGACTCTATGTTAGGCTTAGTCGAACCTAGCTTGTCAGATGGGCCAATCTTCTTTAATGATCATGATGTATCCTTAACTATTTTTAGATCTCTAAAAACTTTAAATATTCAAACATCTAGTGTTTCAACCACAAACTCGGTATCATCAAGGGTATCTACATGTAAGTTCCTTGAGACTACTAGAAAAATGCCTTATAATGATCATTATGTTATACTCCCTAAGAATATAGATAATATAGATATTACACTCAGGTTTACATGCTTAACCTACCCAAACTATGAAACAACATGTTTTAGCCATGAGCCATCAGAAGAAAAATATACTATAAACACCCTTATAGAGCAGTAATTTGAAATAGATAAAGACTTTCTAAAAAAGAACTTTCTCTCTAAAGAAAATGAATCAAAATTTGATTGGTTATTTGATCACTACAATAATCAAGCAATAACACTCATTAGAGAACAATGGTATGACCACATGAAGGATGTTAAGAGAAACATTCTATTCTTTGAATGGTTTGAAAAAACCCACATCACACCATTCCTAAAAACAAGAAAAAGTATAGCTATCACAAAAGCCTTAGTAACAAAGAAGTTAGATGAAAAAAATAAAGAAGTAGAATCAACACACCCTCCTTTTGAACCCATAGAGGTGTCAAAGGAATAGATCCCATCCACACTCATTCTCACTACAAAAATCATGCTTGAATCTACTACACAAGAAAAAATGGCTGACATCATGCAACAGAACAACTAAACCAATTCTGTCCTTCAAACAAATATAAAACAAACTGATAAGATAGAATCCATACTCAATGAAGTAAAATCCATCATTTCCTGTAATGAAAATAACCTTAGTAATAATCACATAAATATCAAACCCCACTCTCGCTACATATACAAAACCTCTAATAAGATTTGATAGAAACTCATAAGATAGAACAAATGAAATTACAAATCAACTACAACAATTAAAAATAAATGTTTTAACGCAAGATAGCTCTTTAGAAGATGAAACTAATAATATTATCCCTAAAAAAGTTCCACATGACAATATAGGATCATTAAAGCAGAAGGACCCTATTAAAGCAAAGCAAAACCAAACATACGAGGAAGGAAATGGAAATCGACAAGATAGAAAAATAATTGTAAACAAAGAGCCTCAACAAATGATGACTTGAGAAGAGAACAAAACAACACAAAGAAAGAAATAAGTAGATTCAAATCCATAATAAGAAAAGACATCTACAATAAACCTTTTAACCATATGATTAAAAGAAGATGGAAAGGAAAATCACTATAAACATAAAGCCTAATTTTACCCCAAATGGAGTTTCCCTTTTTGATTCAGGGGCAGACATCAATTGCATTAGTGAAGGATTTGTCCCTAAAAGATATTTTGAGAAAACTACTAACAATATTAGCTCATCTACTAATGATTGCCTTCAAATAGAATACAAAATTCCTAAGGCACATATATGTATAAAGAAAGCATGTATGCAAACATCTTTCTTTCTTGTTAAAAATATAAATGAAGATACCATAATAGGAATCCCTTTCATAAATCAGATTTTACCTTTAGTTGTTCTCCATAAAGGAGTGCATGCTAAAATAAATGGAAAAATAGTAACCTTCACCTTTGAAGAACATCCTAAACACAGTTATTGGCAAATCATTCAATCCACCATCTATTACAAAGAAAATTTTGTTAAAGAACTTACTAATGAAATACATACCAATGAGTTAGTTAGGAGAATAGAGAATAGTGAATTCCAAACCAAATAAAAAAATCTACAAGATAAAATTGAAAAGAACATTTGTTCTAATCTACCTTCAGCATTCTAGCATAGAAAGAAACATGAAGTTACTCTACCCTATATAAAGGACTTCCATGAAGAAACAATTCCATTTAAAGCCAGACTTATTCAGATGAATCAATGTATGCTAGACATATGCAAAAAGGAAATAAATGAATTAAGAGAAAAATGCCTCATTAGATCTAGTTCATCTCCTTGGAGTTTTGCTGCCTTTTATGTAGAAAATGCTCCAGAACTAGAACGAGGAGCACCCAGGTTAGTAATTAACTATAATCCACTAAACAAAGTTCTTCAATGGATAAGATATCATATACCTAACAAACATGACTTAATCAAAAGAATCCATGGGGAAAGGATATTCTCTAAATTTGATATGAAGTCTAGTTTTTGGCAAATACAAATAAAGGAAGAAGATAGGTACAGGATTGCTTTCATAATACCTTTTGGATACTTTGAATGGAATGTAATTCCTTTCGGATTAAAAAATGTACCTTCAGAATTCCTAAAAATAATGAATGAAAACTTTAACCCTTACACTAAGTTCAGCATCGTATACATAGATGATGTACTGATATTTTCAAAAGATTGTGATCAACACTGGAAACACCTAAACATATTTTATAATATAATAAAACATAATGGCTTAGTGGTATCAGCAAAAAAGATAAAACTTTTCCAAACAAGAATCAAATTCCTTGGATATAAAATTGAATAAGGAACCATTCATCCTATTCCACAAGTAAACAAATTCCCAGATGAGATAAAAGAGAAAACACAACTACAAAGATTATTATGATGCCTAAACTATGTTGTTGACTTCTACAAAAATGTAGCAATAGACATAAAGATACTTTCCAACAGACTTAAAAAGAATCCTACTGAATGGACTAAAGAACACACTGAGGCAATCAAGAGAATAAAATAAAAAGTAAAAATTCTACCTTGTCTAAATAGTTTGGATCCTGATGCTCTTAAGATTATCGAGACAGATGCCTCTAAAATAGGATATGGAGGAATCCTCAAGAAAAGAACTAATAATGAAGAAAAACTTATTAGATACACCTTAGGATCATAGAATGATACACGAAAAAAATTACTTCACAGTAAAAAATTAAATTTTGGCCATTGTCCTAGTAATTACAAAATTATAAGAAGATCTTTTAAACCAAAAAATCATCTTAAGATTAGATTGTAAATTTGCTAAATTTGTCTTAGAAAAAGATGTAAAAAATCTAGCATCAAAACAAATATTTGCTACATGGCAAGCAATATTAGCTATATTTGATTTTGAAATAGAATATATAAAAGGGGAAGAAAATTCCCTTCCTAGTTTTTTATTTAGAGAATTTTTACAGGGAAATGGAATCCTAGGGTGATAGAAGAAAAACCTTCATGGATGCATCATCACCGTCATCAAATTCAGGATCATTCTTTATCCCTATAACCTCACCAATGAGGACACAACATTTTATAAAAGAAGGCAATGAAGTCGTGTATCCATTATATACCCTTTGGTCTCTAGACCATTGCATGATACTATAAGATGAAGATCTCAAAAGAGATATATTCACTATTATCAAAAAAAAAATACAACGAGGTTATCACTACATACCATCAAGTATGGGTAAAACTCAACTATATTATGAAAGAATCCTTTAAGAAACAGATAGTGAAAAAATACAACACTACTACAAGAGTATGACTTCAAGACAAAACATATCTTATTCTACCTTAAAGATTGAGAATATAATTGCTATCGAAGAATGGAATGAGGAAGGAAATCCAAATTTTCCTTGAAATTTTCAATCACAAATAAATCCACAATACTACAACTGTTGGGACTATCAACAAGCTTGGGAGAATGTTCTCTATGTACAAAATGAACACATGAGGCATTCTTGGTTCATCTGATTCACTTATTTAGTAAAAGTCCCAAACTGGTGGACACTCAGAATTTGGGAAAAAATTGGAGCAATCAGATCTATATTTCCAAAAAAAATGAAGTCTAGCTACCCCATTGGGAAAAAATCAAGTCGAAGATGATTTAAGAATTATCCATTGTTGCTCAGTCTATGGATTCCCTTGGATAATAAAATGGAATTGTATTTTAAATGAAAGAAGATTCCCTTGCTTTCTAACAAGAAGGGTTGGAGTAAGTTGGTGGAATAAGTACAATCCAAACAATGCAATCAGAGGAATTATACTACCATATTCACCAAAGAAAAGGTCAAATAAGAATGGGAATTTCAAAAAATTAAAGATGGAATTATCTAAGAGATTAAGAATCCAACACCCACTTGCCAGTGAAGAGGAATTACAACTTATATTATTCAATGAGTTAACCAAACATATAAGGACATAAGAAGTAAAGAAAGAAGAAGATGAAGATTTTGTGGACCTAAATGGAGTGATTGTTATGGATTAATTCCATATCCAAAATAAATCCTTAAAGAAATATTAAATATACCATTCAAGAATAAAAGGCTCCCATATTTGTAGAAAAAATGAAGTAAAGACATTGCATCAAAAGAAAGACAAGAAAAGAAGACAAAGATAAATTATTCAAAGGAATCTCTACTATTTAAGAAAGAAGACGAAAGACCAACTATTCAAAGGAATCTCTACTATAGAAGTTCTCACTACTATTCACAAAGCACTAAGAATCTTTCTTATTTCAAAAGTAAAAGATATGTCAACTGTTTGATGAAGTGGCCTTTACTATTAACAAAGAAGAAACAAAAGAATCTTTACTATTCTAAAAAGAAGGAAAAGATAAAATTCTATGGCAAATGAATCTCAACTATTGAAGAGTAATGGAAGAAAATGTGGACACCACTCCAAGAGGCCTCTTCTAAGGCCAAAATTCTATAAATTGCCTCCAAGGAAATAAGGGAAGGCAAGCTAGTTTGAGCAATTTCGTGCTTACAACACTTGAGCCTTGTATTTCCCGTCTACAACCTTCTCTAGCTCCCCCTTCTTCCTTAGTAGTATGTATATAAATAATAGAGATTACAGCCATACATGGTCTGTGAAGTTCATTTATCAGACAGATATTCCTCAATGGTGGATAGCCAAATTCTGGTCAAGATTTGTACTTGACAAAAATATCTTTCTTGAAGCTCTAAACAAAATTATACCACTAGAAAAAGATGGCATAAAGAATTAACCAACATTTTAAACCATTTCTCTATCTATGGAGTACCATGGAAAGTGGTCTTAGCAGATATCTACATGTTATTACCCAGCCTCGCTAACCAGCAAAATAGAAGTTCAGTGGTGGGAAAGATACAACATGGACAAATTTGAAAAGCAAATCCCTCTACCAAGGATTGTTCTTGGGAAAAGCTTTTACGAAAAGGTATTAGCTAATTCAAAAGAACGGTATACAAAACTATGAAAAGATCTTACTGAAGAGATCACAGACATGTTCCCAGAATTACCTGAGGAACACATACAATTACTAGTATTCCAAGAATTAACGGCAGTAATGGAAAAGGATTAGAGACAAAAGGTCTCAAAAGAATCTTCACTATTGTAAATAAAATATCACTATTCTCGATAAGAAGAATAACTTGCATAAAGAATCTCCACTATACAAAGGAATATCTAATATTTCAAGAAAAGCCAAGGAAGACCGAAAGAATCTTCACTATCTACAAAGAAGAAACAAAAGAATCTTTACTATTCAAAAAAGATGGAAAAGACTAAAAGTCTATGGAAAGCCTATGGAAAAGGAATCTCAACTATTGAAAAATAATGGAGGAAATGTGGACACCACTCAAAGAGGTCTCTTCTAAGGCCAAAATTCTATAAATAGCCTCCAAGGCAACAAGGGAAGGCAAGCTAGTTTGAGAAATTTTGTGCTTACAACACTTGAGCCTTGTATTTCCCATCTACCACCTTCTCTAGCCCCCCCTTCTTCCTTAGTAGTTACTTGTAGTGGGCTACCTCCCTTGTAAACTCTTCTTCAGTGTGTTCTTCCCTTATGTAACCCCCCTTCTTCTATATATTGTAATTGACATCCATTAATAAAGATATAATACTTTTGTGTGCATAGTTACTTGTTCTTGTATGCTTGTGCTCCGCTATGTTCCACCATGCACCTCCGTGCTCCATCGTACCTTCGTCGTGCTCTGTGCAATAGTGATTGTAGGCATGAATCTTCACGCTACAGTTCCTTTGTGCTTCCTCGCGTGCTCTCCACCCTCTGTAAGTTTTATTTATATTTCTTTCTATTTGTTGTTATATACGTTAGGCCAAGTAGACGCATAGTACTAGCTTCCTTCTTAGTTTCTTGGTTTGGAAGAAGGAAGCTAGTACTATGTGTCTACTTGGCCTAATGTATATAACAACAAATAGAAAGAAATATAAATAAAACGTACAAAGGGTGGAGAGTGCACGGGGAAGCACAAAGGAACTGTAGTGTGATGATTCACACCTACAATCACGGTTGCATAGAGCACGACAGCAGTACAGTAGAGCACGGAGGAGAACGGAGGTGCACGGTGGAACACAGCAGAGCACAAGTACACAACCACGACTAAATATGCACACAAAAGTATTATATCTTTACTAATGGATGGCAATTATATTATATGGAAGAAGGGGGGTTACACAAGGGAAGAACACAGAAGAAGAGTTTACAAGGGAGGTAGCCTACTACAAGTAACTCCTAAGGAAGAAGGGGGAGCTAGAGAAGGTGGTAGATGGGAAATACAAGGCTCAAGTGTTGTAAGCACGAAATTGCTCAAAGTAGCTTGCCTTCCCTTATTGCCTTGGAGGCTATTTATAGAATTTTGGCCTTAGAAGAGGCATCTTGGAGTGGAGACTACGTTTTCCTCCATTACTCTTCAATATTTGAGATTCCTTTGCCATAGACTTTAGTCTTTTCCTTCTTTTTGGAATAGTAAAGATACTTTTGTTTCTCCTTTGTTAATAGTAAAGGTCACTTCATCAAATAGTTGACATATCTTTTTATTTTGAATTAGTAAAGATTATTAGTGATTTGTGAATAGTAGTGAGCACTTATATAGTATATATTCCTTTGAATAGTTCGTCTTTCGTCTTCTTTCTTAAATAGTAGATATTCCTTTGAAAAGTTGATCTTTGTCTTCTTTTCTTGTCTTTCTTTTGATGCAAGGTCTTTACTTCATTTTTTCTACAAAGATGGGAGTTGTTTATTCTTGAGTGGTATGTTTAATATTTCTTTAATGATTTATTTTGGATATGGAATTAATCCATAACAATCATCTCCATTTAGGTCCATAAAATCTTCATCTTCTTCTTTCTTTACTTCTTCTTGTATCCTTATATCTTTGGTTAACTCATTGAGTGATATAAGTTGTAATTCCTCTCACTTGCAAGAGGGTGTTGGATTCTTAATCTCTTAGATAATTCCATATATCATTTTTCAAAATTCCCATTCTTATTTGACCTTTTCTTTGGTGAATATGGTAGTATAATTCCTCTAATTGCATTGTTTGGATTGTACTTATTCCACCAACTTACTCCAACCCTTCTTATTAGAAAGCAAGGGAATCTTCTTTCATTTAAAATCCAATTCCATTTTATTATCCAAGGGAATCCATAGACTAAGAAACAATGGAGAATTCTTAAATCATCTTTGACTTGATTTTCTCCCAATGGGGTTGCTAGACTTAATTTTTTTGGAAATATAGATCTGATTGCTCCAAATTTTTCACAAATTATGAGTGTCCACCAGTCTGGGACTTTTACTGGATAAGTGAATTGGATGAACCAAGAATGCCTCATCTGTTCATTTTGTACATAGAGAACATTCTCTCAAGCTTGTTGATAGTCCCAGTAGTTGTAGTATTGTGGATTTATTTGTGATCAAAATTTTTTAGGAACATTTGGATTCCCTTCCTCATTCCATTCTTTGATAGCAATTATATTCTCAATCTTCAAGGTAGAATAAGATATGTTTTGTCTTGAAGTCATACTCTTGTAGTAGTGTTGTATTTTTGCACTATTTGTTTCTTGAAGGATTCTTTCATAATATAGTTGAGTTTTACTGATACTTGATGGTATGTAGTGATAACCTCATGGTATATATTTTTTGAGAATAGTGAATACATCTCTTTTGAGATCTACATCTTCTAGTATCATGCAATGGTCTAGAGACCAAAGGGTATATAATGGATGTGCGACTTCATTGCCTTCTTTTATAAAATGTTGTGTCCCCATTGGTGAGGTTATAGGGATACAGAAAGAACCTGAATTTGATGACGATGATGATGCATCCATGTCGGTTTTTCTTCTATCACCCTGGGATTCCATTTCCCTATAAAATTCTCTAGATAAAAAATTAGGAAGGGAATTTTCTATCCCTTTTATATATTCTATTTCAAAATCGAATATAGCTAATATTGCTTGCCATCTAGAAAATATTTATTTTGATGCTAGATTTTTTACATCTTTTTCTAAGACAAATTTAGTAGATTTAAAATCTACTCTTAAGAGGAATTTTTGGTTTAAAAGATTTTCTTGGAATTTTGTAAGTACTAGGACAATGGCCAAAATTTCCTTTTTTACTGTGGATTAATTTTTTCATGTATCATTCCATGATCCTGAGGTGTATCTAATAAGTTTTTCTTCATTATTAGTTCTTTGCTTGAGGATTCCTCCATATCCTATTTCAGAGGAATCTGTCTAGACAATCTTAGGAGCATCGGGATCCAAAATATTTAGACAAGTTAGAACTTTCACTTTTTCTTTTATTCTCTTGATTCCCTCGGTGTGTTCTTTAGTCCATTCAGTAGGGTTCTTTTCAAGTCTATTGGAAAGTATTTTTATATTTATTGCTACAGTTTTTTAGAAGTCGGCAATATAGTTTAGGCATCCTAAGAATCTTTGTAGTTGTGTTTTCTCTTTTATCTCATATGGGAATTTGTTAGCAAATTCAATTACTCGTGGAATAGGATGAATGGTTCCATATTCAATTTTGTATCCAAGGAATTTGATTCTTATTTGGAAAAGTTTGATCTTTTTTTTATACCACTAGGCCATTATGTTTTATTATATTATAAAATATGTTTAGGTGCTTCCAATGTTGATCACAATCTTTTGAAAATATCAGTACATCGTCTATGTATACAATGCTGAACTCAGTGTAAGGGTTAAAGATTTCATTCATTATTTTTTGGAATTCTGAAGGTGCATTTTTTAATCTGAAAGGCATTACATTCCATTCAAAGTGTCCAAAAGGTACTATGAAGGTGGTCTTGTACCTATCTTCTTCCTTTATTTGGATATGCCAGAAACCAGACTTTGGATCAAATTCAGAGAATATCCTTGCCCCATGGATTCTTTTGATTAAGTCATGTTTGTTAGGTATAGGATATCTTATCCATTGAAGAATTTTGTTTAGTGGATTATAGTTAATTACTAACATGGGTGCTCCTCATTCTAGTTCTGCAGCATTTTCTACATAAAAGGCAGCACAACTCCAAGGAGATGAACTCGATCTAATGAGGCCTTTTTCTCTTAATTCATTTATTTCCTTTTTGCATATGTCTAGCATACGTTGATTCATCTGAATAGGTCTAGCTTTAGTTGGAATTTTTTCTTCGTTGAAGTCCTTTATATAGGGTAGAGTAACTTCATGTTTCTTTCTATGCCAGAATGTTGAAGGTAGAATAGAACAAATGTTCTTTTCAATTTTATCTTGTAGATTTTTTATTTGGTTTGGAATTCATTGTTCTCTATTCTCCTAACTAACTCATTGGTATGTATTTCATTAGTAAGTTCTTTAACAAAATTTTCTTTGTAATAGATGGTGGATTGAATGATTTGCCAATAACTGTGTTTAGGATGTTCTTCAAAGGTGAAGGTTACTACTTTTCCATTTATTTTAGTATGCACTCCTTTATGGCTAACAACTAAAGGTAAAATTTGATTTATAAAAGGGATTCCTATTATGATATCTTCATTTATATTTTTAACAAGAAAGAAAGATGTTTGCATACATGCTTTCTTTATACATATATGTGCCTTAAGAATTTTGTATTCTATTTGAAGGTGATCATTAGTAGCTAAGCGAACATTGTTAGTAGTTTTCTCAAAATATCTTGTAGGGACAAGTCCTTCTCTAATGCAGTTAATGTCTGCCTCTGAATAAAAAAGGGCAACTCCATTTAGGGTAAAATTAGGCTTTATGTTTATAGTGATTCTTCCTTTCCATCTTCTTTTAATCATATGGTTAAAAGGATTATTGTAGATGTCTTTTCTTATTATGGATTTGAATCTACTTATTTATTTCTTTGTGTTGTTTTGTTCTCTTCTCAAGTCATCATTTTTCGAGGCTCTTTATTTACAGTTAATTTTTCTATCTCGTCAATTTTCATTTCCTTCCTTGTATGTTTGGTTTTGCTTTGCTTTAATATGGTCCTTTGATGATCCTATATGTGGAAATTTTTTAGGGATCATATTATTAGTTTCATCTTCTGAAGAGCTATCTCGTGCTAAAACATTTGTTTATAATTGTTCTAGTTGAATTTCATTAGTTATATCTTTTGGGTTTCTATCAAATCTTATTAGAGGTTTTGTATCTGTAGTGAGAGTGGTTGTCGTATTTGTGTGATTATTACTAAGGTTATTTTCATTATAGAAATGGTGGATTTTACTTCCTTGAGTATGGATTCTATCTTATCAGTTTGTTTTGTATTTGTTTGAAGGACATAATCGGTGTAGTTGTTCTGTTGCATGATGTCAGCCATTTTTTCTTGTGTAGCAGATTCAAGCATGATTTCTGTAGTGAGAATGGGTGTGGATGGGATCTCTTCCTTTGACACCTCTATGGGTTCAAAAGGAGGATGTGTTGATTCTACTACTTTATTTATTTGATATAACTTCTTCGTTACTAAGGCTTTTGTGATAGCTATACTTTTTATTATTTTCAAGAATGGTGTGATGTGGGTTTCTTCAAATCATTGAAAGAATAGAATGTTTCTTTTAACATCCTTCATGTGGTCATACCATTGTTCCATAATGAGTGTTCTTGCTTGATTATTGTAGTGATCAAAGAACCAATCAACTTTTGATTCCTTTTCTTTAGAGAGAAAGTCCTTTTTAGAAAGACTTTATCTATTTTAAATTCCTGCTCTATAAGGGCGTTTATAGTATATTTTTCTTCTTATGGCTCATGGCTAAAACATGTTGTTTCATAGTTTGGGTAGGTTAAGCATGTATACCTGAGTGTAATATCTATATTATCTTTATTCTTAGGGAGTATAACATAATGATCATTAAAAGGAGTTTTTCTAGTACTCTTGGGGAACTTACAGGTAGATACCCTTGATGATACCGAGTTTTTGGTTGAAACACTTTATGTTTGAATATTTAAATTTTTAGATATCTTAGAATAGTTAAGGATACATAAAGATCATTAAAGAAGATTGGCCCATCTGACAGGCTAGGTTCGACTAAGCCGAACAGAGAGTCAGTAAGTCTACAATCTCTTAAGTAAATGGGGGAATTTATTTCTTCTTTAGTTAGCACTTTAGGCAACCCTTAGTGTAGGTAGTGATACTCTGTATTTTTAAGGTTTTCTATATCCTTTCTAGAGAGGATTTCTGGGCTTTCTAGCGATGAGTTTACTAAGATGGTTTTCTCTATTGTTTTTATATAATAGTCAGGGATGTCAAGTCTATTTCCTTTGGTGTAAATGTCTTTTATAGGAACTGTTGGTATTTCCCAATTTTGGATTGATTGTTCTATATTTTCAAAGTTTATTTGTATAATATTCTTAGTGGACATCATTCTAACGATAGATTTAGAAGGAAGTGCAGAATCTTTACAAGATAGGAGGTTAAACAACTTCAACATCCTTAACAAGAACTAACTAGTGGCCTGTCAATAGTGAATACTGCTCTACCTCGTTAAACCACGGGGAGCCCACTATGACAAGGAGGCCTCAGACCTAGTCAACGCATATCAAAGAGATCTAGGATGATTAAAAACTTCTCTTATTCTTCTTCAAAAGCAGTCTAAGGAGTTCTAAATGAGCTTTCTTTCTTTGGATTTGGAGTTCCTAGTGGCCTGTCAATAGTATCGGCATGCTCAAAACCCTAACGCCTATCTGCGACAACATGGGCACCCGTAGTACCACTATGACAAGGAGGCCTCAGACCTAATAACCCTTCCCCTCGAGAAAGAAGGACACAAGAGGAACTCAACTAAGCATGGAGAATGGGTACTTCTCAAAAACCTTTCCCTTCACTGGCTCTGATACTAGATTGGAACTAGGAAACTAAGAAGGAAGTTAGTACTATGTATCTACTTGGCCTAACGTATATGCCAAGACCACTTGACTATCCATGGTACTGCATAGACAGAGAAATGGTTTAAAATGTTGGTCCATTCTTCAGCGCCATCTTTTCCTAGTGGTATAATTTTGCATAGAGCTTTAGGAAAGATATTCCTGTCAGGTCCAAATCTTGACCAGAATATGACTATCCACCATTGAGGAATATCTGTCTGATAAATGAACTTCACAGACCATGCATGGCTGTAATATCCATTATTTATATACATGGCATTTTCCCAGGCTTGCTGGTAGTCCCAGTAGTTGAAATAGCATGGAGTGAGATCACTCTTGAACTTTCTAGGAATGTTAGGATTCCTATATTTGTTACACTCTTCGAGAGTGGGGACCCTTTCAATATTTAAGGTTGAATATTCTAGCTCAAACTCTGTGGAGATCTCCTTGGAGTAGTGTGTAATTTTTACGCTCTTAGTTTTAGTGAGTACTTTCTCATAGTTATATATATATATTCCAACCATAGTCTATATAAATAGGTATCCCTTAGGGAAATATTTTTTAATAATGTCATCAGTGCCTTTAGAAATATCATTTTTCTCTAGTGCAAAGCAAGTGCCATAGCCTTTTGGCCAATATTCACTTTCTTTTAGAGTCATGATATCCATTGTTCTATTTGTCGTTGGAACGACCTCATCTTTGTAGTTTTGATTTTGAGAATCAATGCTTTCAGTATTAATTGATAATGTCTCTTGGAGGATCACATTAGACCCTAAGCTCGAGGTTGTTGCTATTTCCTGAAGAGAGAAATTGTATCAAATAGTGAAAAAAGTAATTTTATCTACAAGATCCATTTACTTTATTGCAAGGTAGTTTATTCTTAAGATTAATTTAGTTAAACATTTCTAATTTTGTTAATGAGGTAAGTATCATGCATTTTTATAAATTTGAAGTTTATTACCTTCTCTTGAATCATAGCATGTATCCCCTCATTATCAATAGTAATTGGTAAAATGTTATTCAAAAATGGTGTTCCAATGATAATTTCTTCAGAAATATTTTTTGCTAGGACAAAAGATGTTTTGATATCAATATTTTCTGTACATATATATACTTCTGGTATTTTGAAATTAATCTATAGATAGTCATTGGTGGCTGAACTGACTTGATGGGTGGTTTCTTTTCTATATTTTTCAGGGATTAAATTTTCTTTTATACAATTTATGTCTGCTCCTATATCAAATAATGTTATACCTTTTAGGATAAATTTTTGAAAGAAGGTACTGGGACTGAAGAGGCTGTAACTCCTCCGAAGAGACCCTCTTCAGCAAAGAAAGGGAATGTCATTAAAGAAGGTACTAGGACTGAAGAACCCCCACGTGATGAAGCGGAGAATGAAGAACGGTGAGGTAATTTATGTTTGCATGTACATTACAACAAAACATAAATAAAGGATTTCCACTACAAAGTAACAATGTATGATAAAAGAGCAACTGGTATGACAAGTAGAGTAACTCGACAACGCCTAGAGTAACTACAGGAACATTGGAGTAACTATACGATAGGCTAGAGTAACTGTCTTAAAGCTAGAGTAACTATTTCATAAGAAAAAGTAACTTATACACTAGATATATCAGTTAAACTGGAAAGTATATTTTGTTAAACTAAAGAGTGCAATTTTCGAGTAACTATGTTTGTATGCAGGAGAAGATAGGATAGTGTATGATGACAATACAAAAGAATATCCACAAAGGAATGGGGAAGAAAATGCTATTGCTAATGAATAAGAATTGCAAGGAAGTAAAAGGAAACAAAAGGGGAAAGAAAATGTTGAAGCAAGCAAGGAGAAAGAAAAAGCTATCGCTGATGAAGGATAAGTGCAAAAAGGTAAAAGGAAGCAGAAGGGGAAAGGAAAGGCTACTGATGAGGAAGGATCAGAGGAAAAAAGGAAGAGGAAAGAGAAGGGGAAAGGAAAGGCTGATGCAAGTAAGGATAAAGAAAAAGCTAATGATCAGGAAGGAGAAGAGGAAAGAAGGAAGAGGAAGGAGAAGGGAAAAGCAAAGGTTCATGAAGGTAAGCTTGTATGAATTTATAATTGTGTTAATTTGTTGTTACTTTCAGTGGACACTTAATAACGCTTATAGTTTAGAAAGTTGCTATTACAATAACAGTTAGCTTTTTTTTAGATAAGCCAGAGGGTTTCTATTTATCTCGCCCCTCTCAAGCAAGCAATATCGTCATGGACAGTACACTCATCCAGAATATTAACAGAATTAAACCTGGTAGTACTACTACCATTACAAGCATCTAAGTTGATTACATTCACTAAGACTAATGGAGGATTTCTATAGAAATAAAAACCTCCAATGTTTTTGAGGTGAAACTTAGCTAACTGATCAGTTGTCTGATTACCTTCTCTTCCAATATATGAATAAGACCAGTCAGGTTTCCAATTTTGTCTGACATCTGCTATCCATCTCGCCAACATAGGGTTATCTAATGTATTGTTTTCCAGTGCATTGATAACATTCTTGGAATCTGACTCAAAGTATAACTTGTTACCTGCAAACGCCAGTCCTACCTCCGAAGCAAGGGCAATGGCTTGAGCCTCTTCCTCAAGTGCACTCTTGGCCATTGTTGTCTTGCCCCATCCTCCTCTCTAATTTCCATTACTATCACGGCATACAACAGCAAGAGAAGATTGAAGAGTATGCGAGTTGAAGGTTGCGTCCGTATTGAACTTCAGAGAGTTCTGCAATGGCTTCCTCCACTTCACTCCAGTAGAGTTAGATTGCTGAGGTGTAGTATCGTGTGACCAAGCCTGGAGATGGATGTACACGTCCTTCATGATTATTGCTTTGACGTAAGTCATGGTCTTCCTCTTGTTCTCAAAAATGTGTGAGTTTCGATTCCTCCAGATCTTCCAGCAACCTCCTGCAAAGATAATGTCATGAGGCCTAGTTTCCGATAAATTATATGCAATCTAGTTCCAGATATTCATTTTTCTAAAGAAACTACTCCAAGTTCCCACGTCTAGAACCTCCCTCCAGATTTATGAGGCATGTATGCAGTCCCTAAGAGCATGTAGTGTAGTTTCATCATCTTGTCCACAGAGAGGGTAGGTTTTATCAATTGACATGTTTCTCACATCCCTTCTGCATTTGGTTAAAATTTCCCCATGTCCAACCGGATACAGAAAATATCTCAGCTTGATTGCAATATTTTCCTTCCAAATCATCTTCCACTTACCATTGGAAATGATGTCTTTCCCTTTCCTCAGAATCTCATAGGCACTACAAGTAGTAAACTGACCTGAGTCAATATGACACCAGGCCCGAACATCAGCCATGTCAGTGTTCAAAGGTAAAGTGGTACAGGGCACCTTCTTCACAATGTCTGGAGGTAACCATTCCTCCAGAAATTCCTTGTCCCAAGTATTTTCAAAATTGATGAGACTTGCAACTTTAAGGTCCTCCAGCTCCCCAGGGATTGGTTTGATAACCAGATCCTTAAGCACGTGAGGGCTGCCCCACCATTTATCTGTCCATGCATTTGTGTCCCTGCCATTGACTGGAATCGTCATAGAGTTTTTATGGATGAAGGATTTGTGATGCAAAACTACGCGACCAAGTCTGGAGATAGCTTGTTGAGAACCAGATTTGTATGCCGAAGTATGTGGCATATAGTTAAATTTAAAATGTGATCAACCTACCATGTATAGTAAATTGTGAAAAATATAAGAGTAACTGGACTGACTAAAAATTAATAAGCAACAAAAAAACTAAGAGTACTTTTTGATATGTTTGCAGTTGGCATTAAAAGGATATACCACAGATGCTACATCAAGAGCTACATCACCATAAACAACAGCATGGTGTTTACAAAGAATCAGATTAGAATGATGAGGTCAACGGCCTTTGCAAACATGATAAAGATGCCAAATCTTACGGTAGACTTAGTACTTTTGAAGGATTTAATAGCAAGATATGTGGAGGATGACAGATTCTTGTTGGCAAAGTGAGTGGAAAGAAGAATGACAATTGAGGATGTGGGGGTAATCCTAGGTATCCCTAGCAAAGGTATGGATATCATACCTAGGAAAAACTCTGACATAGTGAGCTCAATTTATCAAGAATTCGCTAGGGCAACAAGTAGACATGGAAAGGAAGGTGAGACCTTGAAAAGGTTGAAGGAGAAGGATGTCCTGCACAAGGACAACTTGGCAAATCTTTGGTAACAATATGCCAAGACAGACGACCCCACCGACAATCAAAACATGTGTCGGGCGTGGATATTGCACTTGCTTGCAACATTCCTACTCCTAGATACTAGCTATTGCACCCCAATTTACATCATGCACTACTTAGTTGATGTAATTGCCAGGGGGCAAATGAATTGGGCAAAGATGGCTCATGGGAGTATCTTCAAGAATATGAAGATGTTGAAGGAGAATGTTGAGCTGAGGAGGAGAGGGGAGAAGGGAAAGACCACACTCTACATGACAGGGTGTGTCATGTGTCTATGTGTAAGTGAACAAATTTATTTTTGTCTAGATTGTTACAATGATGCTTGGGGGCATTTACTTATGCATTATATTTTTCTCTGTTACATGTAGGTTTGGGCATATGAGATGATGAAAATGGAAAATCCAACCTTCCTTGACACTAAGCCAAGGATAAAAAAGTGGGTTGCTTCGGTCGATAAAGTCATGGAAATAGGGACTGTAAACCCTAGAGATGTAAGGATATTTCTTCTTTGTTACAAAGCTAATATACAACATAATCTTATATGTTTGAATTGTGACACATTGTTTGATTTAATTGGATAGGTTTGTCAAAGGATGAAGCTGGATCAGGGAGATGATTGGCGAGCTACAAGAAGAGTAGATGACTTTCCCTATTACCTAGAAGAAGAAAGGGCAAAAAGTAAGCCAACGGCAGATAAGGCGCCAACAAAGCCTATCATCGACAAAGGAGTAACTGCTGAGAACTCCACCCTGGAGGGAAGAATCCACTGACTGGAGGAGGAGTTGAAGATGTAGAAGGAGATATGCACAAAGATAGTTGTTGAAGCATTTAGTGACCTGAAGAAGGAGAATAAGAGGCTAGAAAAATGAATAGCCAAACTAGAGGAAGAAAATAGAGTTTAGAAGAGGAAGGTGCATGGAGATGAAAGTGACAAAGCACAGTCACCTACAAGTGGGTTCGAACAATTTGTTGAGGGATTTGCCTCAGTAAATGTTGATGAACCCAAAGATAGGTCTGAGGTGCTTCGAAAGAAGGATATGGACATGTCGAACAAAGAAGAGAAAGAAGGTGTGGAGAAGGGATACACACCAAGAAAACAAAGCAAGATGAGGCTGAAAAGAAAGTATGTGGAATAGAAAGGATCTGAAGAAGAGAGTGTTGATGAACAAACTGGTGCTGTAGAGAAAAAGCACAAAGAAAAAGCTATTGATGGCTCTTCCCAAGCAAGATGTGCACGAGATGCTGAAGAAAAAGGCAAAGAAAAAAGGGAACAGGCAAAGAAATCAAGTGAAGAAGAAGAAGGAAAGAAGGAAGAGCCGAGAAAAAAGTTGACAAAGAAAAAAAAGATGACAGAGTCTATAATAGGGAGCATAGATAAGAACATCAAAAAAGGAGGGAGGAAAAGGTAAGGTTGGATTTATTTTTTAAGTATATCAGTACTTGAGTATATGTATGAACATAAAGAGTAACTATTTGAATTAGTAGAGTAACTATGTGACATAGTAGAGTAACTATATGATTGACAGAGTAACTATGCGACATAAAAAGTAACTATATGATTGATAGAGTAACTATATGATTGATAGATTGACTATAAGAATGAAGATGGATTCTAACATTGAATGCACTTTGTTGTTGACAGCACAAGCTGACAAATTTCATAGGTTTTAAGCATTTCAAAACAAAGGAAACCAAAGAAATTGTCCATCACTTCATGGACAATATCGAAGAAATGTAAGAATTGGTTATTTTGTCAAGTGTACAAAATAAAACATTACTTATTCAATATCTAACTCATATGTATCACATCTATGAATGATTGGCATGTCAAAACAAGAGTGGAAATTCAGTGATAATGTTTGGTGCACGGGGAAGGACCTCGCTTCCCTATTATGCAAAGATCAAATGATGCAATCACCTATAAGAACCAAAATGTAGTGTAATTGTTTGAAACAATAATTTGGATTGCTAAAGAAAAAAGCTTGTGGTTTTTTTTCAAGTTATGGACTACTTTGTGCAGATGCCCAAGGCGAGCACAAGCAAGCAGAGGAAGAAGGGTTTGACGTGGAACTGCATGAGCACTTATGCTCCGGTAAGACAAGCAAACTTGGTATACAAAATTACATCAAATTACAAAATAGAAACACAAACTAAAACTTATAGATGTGCATTTTAAAATTCTACATTTGCAGTAGAAACTGGCATTTGATGTTGAGAACATCACCCTGGAGTAGATTGACATGCTATCTCCACTCTTCAACGTTCCGTTGAAAGATTGGGACACAATGGACTCGGTGTTCACCATACTAAAGAATGACAGCCACTGGAACTTGTATGAAGCAAGCTTCAGGGATGGAGTGCATCGGTCTTATAACTCAATGAGTGGAAATAGCAAGTCAAAAAAAGAATTCATTAGATGGGTAAGTGATGAAAAAGTAACTCTGTTAGTAATGGGTTGAAAGGATTTATGTTTATTGATTAATAATTAAAAAAAGTTGTGTTTTTTCCTGCAGGTGGGTATTGTGCACGAATTCTTCAGGGGGCACTAGAAAAAGGAAGCTAACTGTCACAGTGGGAGCGGGAGTACCCACTGTGCCCACAGCAGCAAGAAGACTCACTTGACTATGGGGTCTTTGTGATGAAGTACCTTGAATGACTGGTCAATGAAAAGCATATGGACTTCACTTACAAAGGCATGCCAGCAATAAGGGCTGACATTTTTCAAAGAATTATGGCAAGGGGGCAGCTGCAGCCAGTACAAGAAGATGAAAAGAATGCAAGTGATGACACCAAAGAAAGTCTAGCTGAACAGCACAAGGAAGAAGCAGATAAGGGTCAGAAAAAGCAAGGAGAGCAGAAACAAGCAGCAGATACAGATGTGCAGGAAGAAAAAGGTACGGAGGAAGAAGTTGTTTCAAGCCTCGACAGATGGCTGAATTTGAGCTGAATACTGATTTATTAAGTGAAATGTTAAATTTGAACAATTTGGTTCTAGAGTTATAATATGTAACTGGTATGAGATACATTTACTTATGTGTTGCAAGCCTGAAAATACATTTACTCTAAATCATATTATAAATGGGAGTATTCCTGGGTTTAATAGATAATGTTTTATGCTTTGTCTGTGGTATTCTTGCATGAATAGTTGTTGTGGTTTTGTATGAAGATATATACTTTCAGTTAGCCTATCAAAATAAACTAACTCAAGAGGAAGAGTGATGATCTCGTAACCCATAAAGTAATTATAATAATACTAAGGGTAACTGTAAGAATACTAAGTAATTGTAAGTAACTAAGAGTAACTGTAAGAACACTAAGAGTAACTGTGACAGCAGAGAAAAGTAACCATGTGATTCAAAAAAGTAACTCTTATACTTTGTAAAAGTAACTCTGACATAGGAAGGTAAAATATGTATCACAAAAACAATGTGTATGGAACACAGAGTAACAGGGTTATCTTGTAAGTAACTGTACGAATATGAAAGCAAGTGTTCTATTCCAAAAAAAAAGTATCTATATCAGAACTCACTGACAAATAAAAGAGATGAACTCATCATCGATAAAGTAATTATAAGAACACCTAGAGTAACTATAAGAGCACTACGAGTAACTGTGACAACATAAAAGTAACTTTGTGCATTCAAAAAGTAACTGTTATACTTTGTAAAGTAACTCTTGTGGAGGAAGGTAAGTCAAATAGACGAAACTAGTGTATGTGAATCACATAGTAACAAACTGACATTTTGTAAGTAAATGTACAAACATGAAAGTAATTGTTCTAATCCAAAAATTTAAGTATTTCAGAAGAAAGAGTATTCATTGGACACAAAGAGAGACAAATATTATTCAAAGAGTAACATCTAATCAGAAAAGAGTCTTTGTAACATAAGCAATGTATACATACAGCTTCTGGAGCTCAAGGTAACACAACAATAGATTTCAAACATAAGTCAAAATACAGGAAGGACTACAAATCAAATTCAAATTACTACACAAGAACAACACATTACAGATTTGAATATGCCTCACTCACGCACTAATCAACTACAACTACACTAAAAAAAGCCATCCATCAAGAGCAGTAGCAACAGCAACAGCTCCCACCGCATGATATCAAAAAAAAGAGCAGCACATTTAGCAGCATCAGGATGCTCCCAATCAATAGCAACAGCAAAAAGGAATGGTTAGCAGCACCAGTAGCTCGAAGAACATAAATAGCAGCAACAGAATAAGATAATGAATATACACATCCAACATCAACAAAACACACGAGTAGAACTAGAGATAATCGTTGAGCAGCAAATAGCAACAACACAAAGTCTAGAAAGAGTATCTATGAAGAATGAACTACTTCTACATAGTGCAGTTTCTGCTATCATGGTTGACTCCAAACTCTAAGCAATTCTTGCACTACCTCTCTCTTTTAGACTGAGCAATTTCAACTCTAGATTTAAACCTCACATCAGTCGATTTGGGTCTCCCTTTAGTTTTAGAAATACTAGGGATATGGACCTTGACAGCAGAAGAAGAAGATGTGTTAGAAGTGGTAACACCAGCACCAGCACCTATATCAGCAAGATCCAAATCTAAGAGCTCCTTTCGCAAAGCTAACATTTTTTCATGGCAAAGATCTATAGCATTGTTCCTACACGCTATGTTGACAATTGAATTGTAGGAAGAAACAAGTTGAAGTGTCCTCCCAGTGGATGGATGCTTAACCGATGCTTTGACAAAAATCAAAGGTTGTTCTCTATATCTTTTAGTCCACCTCTTTAGTATGTATGGCTTGGGAAGATTGCAAAAGTCACGGCTCTTCAAATAAGATAGAATGTGCCAGCACGAAATACCTTTGAATTCCAACATGAAGTAATTGCAAGACACCATCTCACTTGATGAGTCTTTCTTCAAGAGGAGATCCAAAATCACCAACGCAATACACCTCAAAGACACCTTCTTCTGATGTTTCCTTTACATTATATACCATGCTTTGATGAACCTTAGACTAAAATATCTTAAAGATGGACTTGGTGTATATACCTCTCATTTGCTTCTCCAGAGGCCACAATGATGAAAAAGGAAGATTATTGTACTCATCATAAAAATCTTTGAAATTTTCAATCTCCTGCACATGAGAGTAAGCAATCTCTAAGGAACGCACAAGTTCAAAAAGAGTCTTCCTACTATTCACATGGCTTCTAATGAATGCATTCAGGATCTCGCTTCTTTGAGTTGTCATCATGCCAGCAAAGAAAGAAGATTGCATATAACATGGAATCCAATCCCAACGCATCGCATACATATTAGAAAGCCAAGGAATGGAAGACAGATCATTCTCTTGAACTACAGAATCCCACCTCTCTTCAAAAATGTCGACATCATCCACATTCCACACACAATCATTCAGAGATCTTATGATTTGATCCTTGTTAGGAAGACCACCAAGCTTAGAGGGAAGCTTCTATAGGATGTGCCAGCTACAGAAGCGATGCTTGCAATTTGGAAAAATAGTAATGATAGCAGCATTCATAGCAGGTTCTTGATTGGTTATGATGGAAACTGGCTCTTTGCCAAAACAAAGTAAGTACTGCTTGAAAACCCAGACAAAGGAGTCGTACTTCTCATCCACCAACAGAGCTAAGGCAAACAAGATTGTCTTGTGATGGTGATCAACACCACCAAATATTCCAAAAACCATAGAATATTTTTTGGTACGGTAAGTGGTGTCAAACACAATCGCATCGCCAAACAACTCGCAATCTTCAACAGAGATAAGATCAGCCCAAAACAAATGTGTCAAGCAACAATCAGGATCATTTTGGTAAGTATAAAAGAATTTTGAATCCAAAACCTTCAACCTAGCAAAATGATCCAACACCATGTCAACGTCATATTTAGCCGACTCTTTCCTCTTGCTACTAAGGTGTCCATGAGCTTGTCTACTGGTAAATGTCAAATTTTCATAACCGCCAGACTCATATGCTATCAATGCAATTTGTCTCGATACAGGAATGTTTGCTTGACTCATGGTAGAAAGCATCTCTTTTTGAGTTTCATCGAGAGATGAGTTACACTTCAAGTAACAGATATGAGCATCATCAACAATATCGTGGTTGTTTTCATCAACAAAGGCAGATACAACCCACATGGATGAGGACTTATCTAGTGTGAAACGGATCATGGCTCTACAACCACACCTCTTCACAGAACGCATGCGCTTCTTGGACAGATTATCCTGCAAGTTACCCACTTCATCACAAATGGGGCTCAAAAGCCCTCTAGACCTCTTAGAACGACTAATTTTACCCTGCTTGTCACAAACGAGATCTTTGCCAACCAGATTCTTAGTTCCTCGTTCATACATGTTGTCGTCTTTCTTGATATTAAAACCAATCTTGCCATCATAAATAGAATAGAAGGAGATATCTTCATCTAAACTTCCAAACTAGAGACCAATTCTAGGGACTTGTGTTGGGGATACAGTGTAAGCAGCAACAGAAGGAGAAGAAGGAGGATTTTCATTATCACATTTGACACTGGCATTAGCAGCATCTGTGTCAAGACTGGGATCCATGACAGATGTGTGAGAGTAACTCTACAGACAGAAGAGTAACCCTGAAACACAAAAGAGTAACTCAGTGAGTCATAAGAGTAACCACGTATCACAAAAGAGTAACTACATGAAACATAAAAAGCATGTATGACAGTTACTACTTAAAAATGAAAATCAAGACGCAAATTGGGTTTCCCACACAAAAGACAGAGATGAATACAAAATGATGTGAAGAGCAAATATCGAGTAGAACGGATTGAAGTGACGAAGAGTATACAAAATTACCTGGTTGTAGCTTGGACAACTACTGCTCTTGAAATGCAGTAAGATGAAGAACTTCTCCTCCCCTTACGGTGTCAATTCCAGTAGCAGATCTGGAGCAGAGATGTGACCTGGTGAAGATCAATATCTTCTACTGATACTCTGATGACGTTAAAGGAGATTCAGATCTATGCCATTAACCTTCGTCCTCCTCTACACAACTAGGACAAGAAAGCCCGTTCTAGTTGTTCGGATCTGTAACTGCAGATAGGGGATTGAGATGCTAGAATGGAAATGCAGCATCAAAGGTCGACGCGAAGAAGAAATAGACAGAGTTCGTTGAAGGCATCTAGGCGTCCAGCGGTGGATGAACAGACAGGAACGATTGAGCAGGTCGACGGCGGAAGATGCCGCGTGAAGATGGCGGCGGAAGAACACGCGTGAAGGAGACGGAATCCGTTTGTTTAATTTTTTGCCTTAATTACAGGTTATGCCACCGTTGGTTATGCCACCACTGTGATTAAGTTGCAGATATTTACAACTAAATGCCACTGCGCCACTCGGGCCGAGTAGCGAGAAGATTGTACCCGTGCGGGCAACGAACAAATAGCATATATATATATATATATATATATATATATATATATATACACACACACACATATATATACATATATATACATATATATATATATATATACATACATATATATACATATATATACATATATATACACATATATATACATATACATATATATATATATATATATATATATATATATATATACACACACACACACACACACGCTATATATATTATATGTATAATGTTGAACTTCACCATCCTTAAATAAAATTTGATCCAATCCTCTAATAAAAATAGGATGGTGGAGAGAAATTCTAGTTGAGCCGTTTCTATGTCGTCATTTTTCTTCTTTGTACGTTCTAACACCATACATCATGTGACGGAAATCAGCATCATTCCAAACAAATTAGGAGAAGGGACAGAGTGATCAGATGCTCATTGCATCATCCACTGCTGAAAAAGAACCTCCCGTCAAAACTGCCGTACTTCTGTGTAGTGTCCTATCATAACCGAACTGGATTGATGTTAATGTCTGGACTTATTTGAATACAGACCACAGATGCACAGTTCACGGCTTAGATGTTTGAAGTTGTTCTTACCATAGTTAGATGTTTGGAGCTGGTTCTTAATTACCATGCGGCGTCAGCTCAACAAATTGTAGAAGTAAACTCCAGTAATAATTTGGGGACCGGTACACATAAAGCAAGAGTTTCACATCTCCCTCAATGGATTCTTCCATACGAATTGTAGAATTAAACTCCAGTATATAATTTGGGGACCGGTACACATGAAGCAAGAGTTTCACATCTCCCTCAATGTATTCTTCCATATTTCATTCTCACACCACCTTTTCATTTTTATTTGAAGTTCTGGAGTGCTGGACGTGCCTATCTCACATGTCGCTGCAACACAACTATGAAAGAATGGGTGAGCTGATGCGGACCAGCGACATCTCTTCGATCTAGTACAATATTGTGAGTAAAGAGTGTCATGGGCATACGCCACTGAGCTTTCTGCAGCCACGGCCACCGTTAAAGAAAGGGTGCCTTCGTTCCTTTTGTATGTCCAATATGCCCATTAGTAGATAGGATAAATAAATTATATTTTCGTGCATAGTTATGTATCCAATAATAGTATGAGTTGGTTGGTAAACTAATAAAGAGATAATGACAAAGATTCTAGAAAATAAAGTGATAACGACCCTTGATAAAAAAAATTAGACTTCATCTACTCTCTACTTGGATTCCATATATTCATGTATCAAATAATTACAATATGTCCTAATGGTTTATGCAGTACTATATAATGACGAAATGAAGACAAATCTAAGTTCTGGAATAATTATATGAGTATATCTGACGTAAGTGATTAACATAAGCAAATACTTGAATACCAAGAAAAATGTATTTATCTTTAGAACTTTGAGCTCAAACTAAGTATAATCCGAAATAAACCTAATAGGAAGATTATTCTAAAGTTTGGGGTAGATTGGATAATCCTAGAGACCTATAGGGTTTTGAAGTTTGATATAATTTTACTAAAGTGGGTGGATTATATCAGTTTCTAAATATTAATGTGATGTCACACTAAGTTCTGGAGTATCTGGCACCTTAGGAGGTGTGATGCTGGTTGAGATCACAACTCGTTGTTGTCAATCCCATATCTAAGGGTTTGTGGGTTATCTTTAACCTTGGGTCATGAAGTCAACAACAGATGAACTCACCTCCAATATCTCTATCATGGAACCGTTTGTTATCTTAGGTCCACACTCCAAATGTTTGTATAGCCAAAGGCGAGTGAACTTGGGTGTAAGTCTGTAGAATGGCAAAAATATTACACACAAGCGATATATATGTAAAATCAGTAAAAACAAGAGATAATAAGACACTAAACATGGAGATAATAGATATGTACCCATTTCTAGATTTAAGCATATCCATTTGTATTGATTTTAGAGCTTAGAGCCTTAAGTGCAGTGAATCTTCATTTGGCAACTACAAATTCAATAAATAAAATATATCAATGTGAATGCATTGAGTCGCTATGAAAATGTAACCATAGGTTAAGAGTAATATAAAAGTTTCTTGCCTACAAACATCATATAAAGCAAGAAAAAGAAGCAAGGCATAAAACACTTAACAATATTATTTTATTATAAATGTATTTTAAGTGGACTTCCGTTATACTCAACAAAATATTATGGTCATTGACCAGCGTCACATGGAAGTGTCTGAAAGGGTGCTCAAGATTAGCTAATTATTTTATCGACATGGTCTGCCTTATCTTGACATCTCAAGTAAGGTGTCCAACCTGAAAAACACTAGAGGGGGGTGAATATAGTTTTTAAATTATTTTAACAATTATTTAACTCAAACAACCACAATTGAAAATGGAAGAAGGAGACAAGTGTTTAGAGTGGTTCCAATCTTAGCAAATACTAAGATTGTCAGTCCACTACCCGGTTGCTTACCCAACCGGGATTTTGGAAGTATTAATTTTATTACCTTCACAAGGATTTACACAAAATACAATACTTTCTTACACCCCTTGAACAGCCTTCACTTGAAGTAGATGCACCAACCCGAGGTAGCCTTCTTGAAGTAACTCCAAACTCCCCCTTGAAGTAGCCTTCCTCTTTAGAAGTAACCTCCCATTGCACTAGCCTTCTTGAAGTAGTTCAAGGTCCCCTTCTTCACCAAGAAGATCTTCCAACCTCTCCAATCCGCAGCCTCCAACCTAGGAGTAGCAAGGAGAGTACAAATAATAATAGTGAACAAGAAAGGAAAATGGAAATTACAACTTATCCTTTGAAGCACAAGGCTTGATTTGCCAAGATCAAGCGTGTAGATCTCCTAACCAATGTGTATGGAATTGTGATTGATGTGGATTAGGAGATGATAGCCTATAGAATACGAAATTTGAGCTAGGAGAGGAAGTAGCTAGTTGCCAATATGCTTAATTGCTCACAAACAGATTTCTCAATGTAAATGTATGCTCAAAGATTGCTCAAGTGTGGAATCAAGTGAGTTTAGGTGTCCTAAGGCATGTCCTATTTATAGGAATGTCCTACAAGTGCTTAAGGACGTTCTAGACACTTTCTAGGGGTTTCTAAGTGCTTAACTAGCCGTTAGGTATAAGTTAGTTGCTTTAACAACGGCTAGTTAATTAATTCTACAGTTGTTGTCAGAGTCCATCTCGGTCGAGGAATGGTCGACCGAGACACCTACTCGGTCGACGTTTTGTCGACCGACAGGCTCTCTGGATCAAGTGTTTGCAACGTTTATCTCCAACTGCCAACTACCTTGTCAGCTGTGTCTAACGGCTACTTGGGTCTTTCTCGGTCGAGAAGATTGTCGACCGAGAGTGTCTCGGTCGAGGATCTTGTCGACCGAGATAGACCCTGTTTCAATGTTTCAAATGAAGACATTAAGTGTGTGTATGAGTGTGCATATGTGACACTGTTGAAGGGGATGACCTATCTAAATGTGGTGTTTAGCTAGGGAAGATCTAACGCTTGATTTACATGAAGTCTAAGTACTTGTACATTATATATTTGTACAAGTTTACAATTGATTACATTTCATGACATTTACAATCATTCAAGCATATAGATTCCCTAGTGCTTTGTCATCCACCTTATTCCTGCAACACTCAAGTAGCACGTTAGATTAACAAGAATGAAATGTTTGTCATTATCAAAACAAAGGGATTTACAGATGTCCATTTATCCAACAATCTCCCCCTTTTTGAAGATGACAAACATTTCCTAAATATAAAATAAGAAAATATAAAACATGTGAGTTTCATACCTGAAGATTACCTTTGTGAATTTCTTCTCTTGCTTATTATTCCCCATGAATTATGGAACATGAAATCCAATTCTTTAGGGAATATAGCAACTTTCAATGTAAAGCCAAGAGTTTGTTTATGAAGCTCATTGATTGAGTTTTGCATTTATATTTATTTCTCCCCCTTTGTCATTTCAAAAAAAAATATCCGTTTAAAAACAAATATTATATGAAAAGTATTGCTCCCCCTTAAATAGATATCCCTTTTCAATAGATGGTCAATTTAGCCACAATTTTAAATTTCAGGTATTTGCAAAGATTTCATCTTTTTGATTTATGACATATTTATTACTCCCTTTACTTTGTATGCTCTACTAGAATAGTCTTATAAGCCATGTTCAAATGATGCCATAGAGGAATAATTAGTAAATATAACCAATTCATTAGAATCATTGAATTATTACAATCATGCAAAGATAACCAAGTCATGTAAAGATAACCCTTTTATTACAATCATGCAAAGATAACCATTTCATTACAACCAATACAACGGACACTCCAAATCTCACTGGAAAGACTTAAGTATTACATCAATATCAGGGTCTTTTCCAAGAAATGGCTCAGCTCCATAATACTTGACTAAAGTTTGCCACTCCAAATCACCTGTCTTGGTTAAGGCATATGCTTCTAAGAAGGTAGGAACACGATCAAAGCGGAAATGAGCAGCAATGTCTTGTAATTTTATTGAGGAAAACTAAGTATGTGCGAGATCTGTAGATGGTGGAGGTGGAGTTTGGTAGTAGTTGTAAGAGGGATTATATGGGTTGAGCATGTCAGGATTTAAAGAATAAGGATATTCATCTGGTTGATTTGGAGAGAGGGTTTGCATCCTTTGATTTAGGTAGGTCATGGCATGGTGGTTATAATCTAATTGTCTGCTTAGATGATATTGTGACCCAGCAACATAGGTTAGGGTGTTTTTGATGGGATCATAGGATGGGTTAGTAGGAGGAGGTGGTGGTGGTATGTCTTGACTAGATGTCTCACCTCCCGTCCTAGCCCTCTTGTGACCAAAATCAATTCCCATCTTCTCTACTGTGTTTTTGCTTATTTTTTGTGGTCTTCTTTCCCATGTGTATCCCATGTCCTCAATTTGTGTCTTAAGAAAGTGTTGAGTGATTTGGCATATGAAATCAGCATATGGGGGATTGCCAGAAAACTCAAGCATATTCTTAATGATGATGCGGATAAAGTTTATGGGAATGCGTTTGATGATGGCATAGATTAGATACATGCGAAAGGTAGGGACTTCAGACTTATTTGCTCTAGGATGTATATTTGTGGAAACAATAAGGTTGATAATCCTAGTTGCAGGTTTGAGGTTAATGGCATAGTAGGTACCCCTATCTTCGTGACAAGTTGTATTAGATTGAAAAATGGTTCGTTTAATCTCACTAAGATTGACGGTATTGTCATCTTGGGAAAGATTATTGAGTGGATTTCCAGTGGTAAGGTCAAGTGTGTCTTGGTATTCTTCTGAGTCTATGTTGAGCATGTCAAGAATATCCTCCTCAGTAAATCGAAAGCTATGCCCATTGACCATAGAGTAGAAGAAGTTATTTTCATTTTCGGAATGGGAGATTAGGTTTGCATAGAACTCATTTACCACTTTGGAAGAGTAGGAAGGGAAGGAAGGGTTAAGAAATTCTTTCAAATTTTGCACCTCAAAAAGATCCTCCAGGTCGACGATGATGAGGAAGTCCATGATGTCAACCGGCCGTTGTGGAAGAGGAGTTTTGGAGGAGAGCCTGAGATAGCGATCACCAGCATATGCGTCGACGAAGGGGATGTCGTTGATGATCGTCAATGGTGGAGTAGCCACCCTTTCTTTCCTGCTAGCAACTTTCTTCTTTCCTCGTGTTGATGATGAAGCCATTTCTTGTCTTTGAGGTGGAGAAGAAGCAAGGAAGTCTTGGAGATGGAGAGGCTAAAGAGTTGCACACAAATGCACTAGAAGGAAGTCAAGGAAGTAAGAATGTGAAGGTGTAATACAATGACCCATTTTTGGTCCTTTTTATAGCAATCTAGTAACCTGGTCGGTCGACAAATTGTCGACCGACGACCGGAAACGGTCATATCCTAGGCGCGCCACTCGGTCGCCCAACGGTCGACCGGCAACGGCTATATTCAAATGGTCAGATTCCAACAGTCATATCCCAACGGTCAATTCTCGGTCGAACAATTGTCGACCGACATCGGCTCGGTCAAATAACTGTCGACCGGAAGTGTGTCCGATGTAATTTTTATTTGAGGTCTGTCGATCAAAAGAGATAGGCTGACCGAGATGTTTTTGGTCGAAGAATTCGTCGACCGACAGACTTTCTGTGAATGAATTTTTAAGCTGATTTTTAATGTAAATGATAGACGGAATTTGTAGAGCATATATATATTTTCTAAGGGAGTAATATTGTGATTATTATTATCAATAATCTGACAGTTTTGTGATCATAAATTAATTGTTCTTTTGATCACAATTTTTATATAGAAAATGATATTCAAATAAGTATTGTGCCAAACTTATTTTAGGTCGACTTTGACTACGACCATAGCGCCCCTTGGTCAAGCTTGATTTTAACCAAGAGGCAATTTTGGGTGATACTCAATATGAAGATTTCCGTTCGTAATTCTCCTAGAATATTTATATAAGCTTTGTTGTAGGTACATAAATATCAAATTCTATTTCTTCTTGTACCCTTGTTTTCATGTAAGATTCTCCAAGAAAATATATATCCTTGAAAGCAATATCTCACGTTCTTAAATTGAGAAATTTTTTTATCTTATGTGTTGCAAGCCTTAAAGTTCTTTTTCATATCACAAATGAATTATTTTGCTTGCCAATGTGTCATCAAGGATCCATGCATACAATAATCATTTTCTATCATTTTTATGAGCTGAATAGTGAAAGCATGTCCACGATGAACAACATATAATAATGATTTCATAAAATACAGTGATCATTTATACTAGATGTCACGATGGTCTTCAACTTGTAAGATCAGTCATTAACAATAAATCGATAGCAATTTGATCAATTTGAAAACACATTCAGCAGATCTATCAGGGACTGGATCGGTCGACCATGTCTTCGACCGACTGTCTTTCTCGGTCGATAGATTCTCGACCGAGAAAGGTTCTGTACTATTTCAGAGTTGTTTTCAGTAAGTAAATCAGAATTGTTTTTGTAGATTTAAAGGAATTATATATTAAATGTTTAAATACTTGAATTAATTTGTTATGCCACTATGTTGAGTTGAGATAGACATAGAAATATGCAACTAAGGTCCTTGGTCATATCTCAACTTAATTCCGTTCATTTAGTTTGGAGGTTTTGGAACCCAAACTAACTCAACATCCTTTTTCTTATAAGGACATGAAAAGGAATAGTGACCAAGGCGCAAACAATAATGACAACATATAGAATCAACCTCATATCTCTTTCTATGATTTTGGTCTAGGTTGTTCTTGGGTATATTTGTATTTGTGCCTTTAGGTATATATATAGATTGATGTGCTTGTGTCTTTCTTTACTAGGTTTATGATAAGATTTTCCCTTAGGCTTGTAACCTAGTCCTCTCCTTCCAACTTGATGGTAGGAATCATTTAAGATTTGATCAAGAATGCCATTATTATTTAGACTACTAACTTTTTGTTGTAACTTAGCAATCTCATCCATTCTCTTCTTGATATCTAGCTTTTCTTGATCTAGATTAGATGATAATGATTTTCTTTCTTTCACGATAGTATCATAATCTAGATGTGAGCACAAAACAGGTTGTTTTTGAAGATCGTTCACTTGAGTTTGCAAATTTATCTTTTCTAGGGAAAGAAGATTGCAATTTGCCTCTATAGATTTTATCATAATATTATGATCTTGAATAATCTTTTTAAGATCTTCATTTTCAGAGGTAATAGCAAGAAGCTTAGCATGTAATTCATCATTTGTTTTATTATCTTTCTTTAACTTCTTCTTGTACTCAATATATTTATTATGTGTCTCTTCAAGACTAGCAACTAGCTCTTCTTTAGATAAATCAAAAAGACTTACCTCTTCTTCCTCTTCACTTGTTGTAGCAATAAGACAATCTTTATGCTCATCTTCCTTCTTTGATTTCCATGGGCAGCTAGATGTTGTGTGGCTTGTTCCTAAACACCAATTGCAACATGTTGTAGATTGGTCCAAGCTTCTCTTTTTATTGCAATTGTAATTACCATCACCCTCCATTCTTCAAGACCTGGTTAGGGTTCCTTGAAGCCTGCTCTGATACCAATTGAAAAACACTAGAGGGGGGGTGAACAGAGTTTTTAAATTATTTTAACAATTATTTAACTCAAACAACCACAATTGAAAATGGAAGAAGGAGACAAGTGTTTAGAGTGGTTCCAATCTTAGCAAATACTAAGATTGTCAGTCCACTACCCGGTTGCTTACCCAACCGGGATTTTGAAAGTATTAATTTTATTACCTTCACAAGGATTTACACAAAATACAATACTTTCTTACACCCCTTGAATAGCCTTCACTTGAAGTAGATACACCAACCCGAGGTAGCCTTCTTGAAGTAACTCCAAGCTCCCCCTTGAAGTAGCCTTCCTCTTTAGAAGTAAACTCCCGTTGCACTAGCCTTCTTGAAGTAGTTCAAGGTCCCCTTCTTCACCAAGAAGATCTTCCAACCTCTCCAATCCGCAGCCTCCAACCTAGGAGTAGCAAGGAGAGTACAAACAATAATAGTGAACAAGAAAGGAAAATGGAAATTACAACTTATCCTTTGAAGCACAAGGCTTGATTTGCCTAGATCAAGCGTGTAGATCTCCTAACCAATGTGTATGGAATTGTGATTGTTGTGGATTAGGAGATGATAGCCTATAGAATACGAAATTTGAGCTAGGAGAGGAAGTAGCTAGTTGCCAATATGCTTAATTGCTCACAAACAGATTGCTCAATGTAAATGTATGCTCAAAGATTGCTCAAGTGTGGAATCAAGTGAGTTTAGGTGTCCTAAGGCATGTCCTATTTATAGGAATGTCCTACAAGTGCTTAAGGACATTCTAGACACTTTCTAGGGGTTTCTAAGTGCTTAACTAGCCGTTAGGTATAAGTTAGTTGCTTTAACAACGGCTAGTTAATTAATTCTGCAGTTGCTGTCAGAGTCCATCTCGGTCGAGGAATGGTCGACCGAGACACCTACTTGGTCGACGTTTTGTCGACCGACAGGCTCTCTGGATCAAGTGTTTGCAATGTTTATCTCCAACTACCAACTACCTTGTCAGCTGTGTCTAACGGCTACTTGGGTCTTTCTCAGTCGAGAAGATTGTCGACCGAGAGTGTCTCGGTCGAGGATCTTGTCGACCAAGATAGACCCTATTTCAATGTTTTAAATGAAGACATTAAGTGTGTGTATGAGTGTGCATATGTGACACTGTTGAAGGGGATGACCTATCTAAATGTGGTGTTTAGCTAGGGAAGATCTAACGGTTGATTTACATGAAGTCTAAGTACTTGTACATTATATATTTGTACAAGTTTACAATTGATTACATTTCATGACATTTACAATCATTCAAGCATATAGATTCCCTAGTGCTTTGTCATCCACCTTATTCCTACAACACTCAAGTAGCATGTTAGATTAACAAGAATGAAATGTTTGTCATTATCAAAACAAAGGGATTTACAGATGTCCATTTAGCCAACACAACCTTGTGTCCTTGCCCCAAAACTTCAGACAGGTACACAAGGTTTGTATAATAGACAGGTTCAATTACGTTAGAGGTTTGTTCAACATATTTCAAGCAAAACGAACGTACTAATTATAGAGAACAAGTAGCTCAAACAAGTAAATATCTAGCCCATCATTCATACAAGCATACATACAAAAAAGCCAATATCATAAACCTTATCAAGAGATTAAGCTTACCTTGCGAGTAGAGTACATGCTATGATTCATGAGTGAGATTCCTAGAGAAGGTCCAATCCAACATGGACCTAAGATGTAAAAAGACATAAAGATGGGTCTTTGATCAATAGGATTTAGTAAAGATGAACATGTATCATGTCATGTGTATGGCCTCCTAAACCTAAGTATCATATAGTTCAAATATGGCCTCTTCTTGTCAAACAAGCATGCCTTGAATCAATCATAATACAAGTATCAATATTAAACCTTAGGTCTAGATGAACCATACACATTATGAGTAAAGAAAGATATATATAAGGTCTAATTTTGCAAGTGAGGAAGCATGAGAGATAGATTATCATCAATGTATAATCATGCAAGGTTACATTTAGTCATATAACAAAAACTCTATGCAGTAGTTTCATATTCTTAGGTCATAGGATCATATGAGGGTACAAGATATATCAAGTTGGTCTTAAAGACATAAACATGGTATAAATTACTCATTTGAAGTAATTCATACATGCTACATTACATCATGGCAAGATAAGTCATAAAGTATGTCTTTGAGCACAAAAGTAAGTACTTGAGTTCATACATGTTAAACTTATGGTATTAGCATGAGTTATCATCCTAGGAGAGTACAAATCTCAATATAAGTTACTGATTTTGAAGTTCAACCATCCATGGTGACAAGAATAGGCCAAAGTCTCACAAATGATCAAGTTCTATTGCTTAAGCACATAAAAGAACAATCTTTAAGTCATGATAGGTTAAAAGACATTATGGTGCAAATAAGAGGTCTCATACATTCGGTCATGTTCAAAAAGGTTAAGGTTACATATTGCATGGATATAGGGTTCAAGATCATTAAATATAAGAGTGATGTATGTTAGAGGTTAATTAATAAGCATAAAGTCACAAAAGGCATTGTTTTTACCAAATCAGGGATGAAACATGTAAAACTAGCAATAGATATTAGTACCATTATAAAGGTGACTTTTTTAAACAATATGATATATTACATCATAGTATTTGATCTTGAGGTTAGGGATATGAGGGGTTTTGAAAATGATCATTCAATTGGGTTCTTAGGGGAGATTACCCTGATTTGGTCCAGTTTTGGGCCGTCGGCGCATGGGTTGGAGTGCTAGTCCCGGGACAGGGAACCCAGCCTAGCGATTGTCCACTGGCACTTGGGATCGAGAGTGGTGGTGCATGATTTGTGATATTTGTTGAGCGGTAGGAGGCGTAGTCTGTAGTCAATCATGAGCAGGAGTGTGGGCCCACTGGGGTGTGTGTCGAGTCGTAGTTCGCATGGTTGGAAGAGAGAGAGCATGAGCTAAGAGGGGAAGCAAGAGAGAGATAGAGTGGGGAGTGGAGAGGGTCCTCCCAGCCCATGGATCAGTATCTTACAGCTCCCAAGATATCTTCTCATCCTACCCTTTGCCCACGCAGCACAACAACATCATGTGGTGGCATCACTCTTTGGGAAGGCGGGGTCATATGACACCCCACCTTATGACATATATTATAATTGAAGGAAACTTTCATCTTGAAGGGTGATGTCACATTTATGAAATCAAATAAACTAAATACATAAATCACCATTGAGATTCATACATTGATCTTTGAATAGGAAACTATAATTAAGTTTTATAACATATCTAAACATTTCTAAACATGGAAAACTAAATGTGAAAGTAAACATCTCTATGTGATTGGATCACCTAGTATGGATGGCACCCCACCAATTAGATCTTGAAGGTCTTCTAGTTCTTGCTTGCATCTCTTGAGTCCTTACTTGCTCAAACTCCTAGGGACATTGTGTCCCCAACCATGCATAGGGGAAAAACAACAAATCAGTAAACGGTACTGACACTTTATAATAAGAGCACACTAAATATACTTGTCACTTAACTATAGCATTCCATAATCATTATTAACATGAAGAATTAAAAAGTAAATGTATGCATCCCTTTATAACACCCCCTTAGGAGCACATGATTTTTAGGAAAGCCCTTGATGCTAGAAAAGCCCTTGACGGCCCCTTGAGGTCCATGATTCGTGAGCATGTAAAGACTATTTCAATTCCAAGTAACTTGATCATTAACATGACATTAGCATTATCATTAACATGATCTTTGAACTTAAATGATATGATTTCTCCCACTTGAACATTAACATTGATTTCATGAGTCATAAATGATAAATTTTAATCATAATGAACATTTTAACCATAGAACATAACATATACCAATCATCAAGCAATTTGATATTGTGAGAGAATGATTTGGAACATTGAACTTGAAACCATAATGTCTATTTATATTTAGCATGCAATCAACCATAAATACTTGTGCTCAGTAGCATGACATGTTTACCTTGGATCAAAGGTGATCCTAAGATAGCCTCTCTGATCTTTGAGTCAAATCTAGGTCAAATCTTCCCTTGACTTTATTAGGCTCTCTATACACCGGTTCATAATTATGAAACATCATAAATCAATACATTGTATTGATCCTAGGTTGATTTAGGGTGAATTAGGGTATGAGTGCATTAAGGTTAGGCTTATTGATCAACATAGTTACATTAGAATAACTAGGTTGGATTAGATCATATTAAATACAAGTAATACATAATTAGGGTTTCATGGGTCAAATTAGGGTTTCTAATAAAACATCAGAATGGGAATACAGATCATGGCTTGAAAACATTAAAATTGGTTTTTCTGGAAAAACCCTTTCCAATGACTATTTATTCGTATTTTTCTAAGCATCCTATGATTTATTGTGAATTTCCAAAAATCAATCAATAAGGTAGCAGGAAACATAAGGTGCGATATAATTTCAAATCAACATTAATCTGATGTAAATAATGGACAAAACGATGGAAGGACCTTATGTGTGTGTTACATTTAATCAAGCCGGCGAGGGAAATTGAGCCATTCAATCAAAATCAAGGTCGCGCATCAGAAAGATTCAAATAAAATTCAAAATCCTAAAACTTCCCATACATGTCTAATCGTCCGATTAATCAACTATGGTCAACTGGGTCATCTTGCAACCTAGCATCATCCTCTTCATTGCACGAGGAAGAAGTGCTCCAGGGACCCAAGGCATGAGCAAAGCTCGAGCCCTACTGGTGATTGGAAATGGGAATGAATCCCATTGTGTTCGTTGCAGTCTTGTAATCAAGATGAAGTTAAGATTTGAGAAATGTGGTGTAGAATATGTCCAAGGGCCATGGTGAAATTGGAGAACTGGGGAAAGAGTCTCACAAGCCAGAACCACAGAACTATACAAATAGGAATCAAATGGTACCAGAAAAAATGGTCTCCGAGGTTAGGCGATCTCGTTTGACGTATTGCGAAGGTTGGGTGGCTACTGGATCGCATGGCGACCAGCACTGGCAAGACACCGTGACTAGTCTATAGGATATTATAATTGGGGTGACCACATGGTAAATAGGCATAGAAAGGAGGAAACCTGGTGTCTAGTAATGCTCACATGCACCTCAATTTGAAGAGAGGTGGTAGAGGGTGTTGGGGTGTGGTCCACGTCACCAAAGAAGGAGTCTGAGTAGGTTTAGGGGTCTCAGGACATTGGAGGTGAAATTGAGTGAGGAGGAAGATTGCTTGGGGTTTAGTGATGATGTATTGAATCTTATATAGGGGTGTGGAGCATCGGGGTGGTGTTTGTGAAGTCTCACTGGAGAGGGGTTGATGTCATAGTTTGGGTGCTTTGCTAAACCAATGAGATAGGCAATGAGTTATGGCTCGTTTGAAATGGGGGAGAGAGATGAAGATATTGGGGAAAAGATCTCATTGAATGGTGGAGTGAAGAGGGAGAATGAGATCAAAGGAGGTGGATCTGTGAAACGACTATTGACTTGTGTTATCAACAGAGGTTGACAACGACCGTTAGGCCTTCAGATCGAGGGACAATTAAATATCAACTGTCTGATGAGCACGAGTGATTAAAATTAAATACAAGTAATGTGTCACATGGATATAAAATCGAAACTATAGGTTAAATACCAAACATTAATGAAATTTATTTCAAACCATAGTCAAACTATATTCAAATCCTTCAAATTCGATTTGGAGGGTCAAACATGGGTCAAATGAGTTCAAATTTGAACCATAGACATATTTGAAGGTCTAGAATATTCCTATACAATTCTATTTTTGTTTTTGCACGTTTTTTGGTCCATAACTCCTATATTGGCTATTAACCTTAATTAAAATGCATTAAAATGGTGAGATAATTTAAAAAGGATTTTCTTATTACATTCTTGAGTCAAAATTTGAGATATACTCTACTTACCTATTCAAGAGTCACATGGTCACCTCTTTAACCTTCCTATGATTTATGGCCATCTTGAAGGAGAGAGAAAAGAAAATAGGATCATCATGAGTTAATTGATATACATAATGCACATTTGAAATTGAAATATGAAATTGTATTTTAAGTTTTATTTTCCCATGTTCATATAGGAATTACCATTATTGGTATTTTTGCATTAAAACCCCTCAGCCATATTATTTAGGAAAAACTCAATTCTAAGTTTTAAATTGACTTTGAAAATTAGGATGTGACAATTCTACCCACCTTGAACAAATTTTTTTATCGAATTTTTTTAAGGTACTACCCACCTTAGGGGTTTTCTTACTACTTCATTCAATGAAAGAATACTAAATTTTCCATGAAAAGTGAATATATTTTATAAAATCTTTCAAGTGGACATAAATGTATTATTACATCATCCCTCATTTACACAACTTATACTTAGGGTTTATGAAACCAAACCCAACTTTATACTTAGGACACCTACCTTCAACTTGTCATAATTTTCAAACATAAGGTGTAGGTGACTATCTACCCTTAGGTCTTTAGGTGCTTTCTTCATTGCTAGATATGTGGTGATCAGGCACATACCTAGAGATGTGGGATCTTAACATGATACCTCTCACTAACCTACTAATGTACATGTAACACCTGGGCTCACAGCCCAAGGCTCTAGAAGGGTTTCAGGAATGACGACTGGCCCCACAGACCACCACTAGACTTAACTGTGCACTTTATCCTCACTCACATGCAAGCTAGGATAAACTTCCTAACTGGTCACCTATACTAGTACTACTCCAAGCTGAGAATGCTTAACTATGGACTTCTTTAGTGATGGGATCTCTGAAAACAAGGTGCACCTTGGTGATATGGGTAGTCCAATCATCTCTTTTAAGATCTTTTTATCTAATTCCTCAAATCCTAGGACCTCACAATCTCCCCCGCTTAGACTTTTGACGTCCTCGTCAAGGCTCAATATATGACATCATCATTTATTCCCCATTTCAATGTAGACCCATAATGGCCCATGGACATCCAACTCCCATCCATGACTACCAGCATAAGGTCCACTAGTACATAACTGACCTTTAGTGTCAGTTATTTAATGCTTTTTGTGTCAGTTTCAAAGTGGCACCCAAGTCGGCGCCGCTAAAAGTCGAACCCTTCAGCGTCGGTATTAACATCGATGCCATAACCCTTCCTGCCACCAAAAATGTGCCAGCAAGGGCACTATAGGAATCGATTATTTAATAAAACTGACTACTATATCCAGGTCAAAGACGTTGGCGTTTCACAAAAACTGACACTATATAACCCTTCCTGCCACCAATAAAATGCACCAGCAAGGGCACCATCGGTGTCAGTTTTTATATATAACCGACACCCATAGACACATAGACGTCAGTTTGTTGCTAATATCCGACATTGTATGTCTTTGTTGTCAGTTTTATACTAATAACTGACGCCTATGTTCTTATTTTTTTTCTTATCAATTGGCATGCCTACTGTATGAATAGTCAGCAGGATGCAGAACATGTAGTTCAGTTCTGAACTATAGGTTTACAGCATCCATTGATATCATCCAACAACAGACCACAAACCTACAAAATTAACAAGATGGATAATATTATATATGGATCATGTAATTCACACAGATGTATAAGCACATTTAATCATATGATTCATCACACACATGTATAAGAACATTTAATCACATGATTCATCACACACATGTAGAAATGTGTAGTTCCATCATCATCATCATCATCATCATCATCATAATATAGTTATGAACATGCAGCGGTGTTGTTGTCCAAAATAGTAACTAAACAAGGGGGTTGTTGTACCCCTAAACATGCGCATAAGTAAAATAACTGAGAAGAGAGAGGCACTAGACTAGATACACAACTTAAACAATAGAAACATGGTTCAGAATCAGCAATCATCATGATAATCATCGTCATCGCTATCCTCTGTGGAGTACTCAAATCAGACCAGATGATCAGACATCTCGTTGTTGATGTTGGTTATCCAAACCTTGATGGTATTATGGCCGACCGAATGAAGAAAAATTTTATCACTACGGCCCAATAGCATATTTCGAACCCATTTGCACCAACTAGATGTGGATATAAGATTCCCATCAACATCGTACTTAACCTCAATAACAGAAGCTGAAATTCCAAAATTTAGGGTCACTTCACTAGCCGTGTAGCGTCTTCCGTTTAGATAATGCTAATGTTTAAGTATAGTGAGTTGTGTTAATGAAAAATTGTCTAGAATGATGTCCAACTATTCTTCAATAGGGAATAGTCACATTGGGGTAGAGGCCCAATCCATTATGCCTACAACAATGTAAAATGTTGAGAAAAAGTAATATAAATGTAAGTACTAACAGCACACAACAACGATGGGTTATTTCATATTCATGTTGGAGAAATAATTGATGATGATGAGGATGATGAGGATGATAACTAAGTTATTCATTGCACTAAGTTATTCATTGTATCTATTAAACTATCTACACTAATCCTTACATTAGCCATATATGTCAAACTCGGGCACCATGTAAGAGATACTAATAAAAGCCCCTTCTTCACTCTAATTTTGTGTTTTCATTGATCCTCATGTCACATATCCCACCCCTACCCTCCTCCCCTAGCCCTCACTCCTCCCACCTATCCCACCCCTACCCTCCTCACACCACCTTCCCTCCTCACCCTCCCCCTCCCCTAGCCCTCCACCCTACCCCACCCCTACCCTCCTACCACACCCCTCACCTTCCCCTGGCCCTCCATCCTAACCCTCCTCCCACCATACCACTTACCCTAGGGACCTAGACTTGGCAAATACTATTAGAATTACAAGTCTTATTAGAATTACACCATACATAAGTGGTGCTTGAGGCGTGAGAGGTAATTGGTAGTCAGTGGCGGTCATCGGTGGAGGTGAGAGTTGTGCCTGCATGCTACTTTGGTTTGCATGCACCAATAGTAAACCTCCTCTGAAATGGGCACAAGTACCGACGTCGAAATGTCTCTCCTGCCTCTATGCACATTCTTCATGTTTCCCACTCCTACACATTGGGCCTTCACCCAATCACATCCTCTGTCTCTCTAGCCCTTTTCGCTTCTCCCTACTTCGAGCTCCACTCTCTTCTCTCCAAGATACCATTTCTCGGCCTCAACTGTCGGCAAGAAAACGAAGGTGGGGCTGCCACTCCCCTCTCCTCTGAGTTGTCTAGTTTCATAAGTCGATAACAATTTGTTATGTATGCTCTTTCCTATTACCACATTGCTTTGTAGTACTCTGTATTTTAGTTTTGAATGTCGAAAACAGAGCTTATGGGTGTATACAAGGTCATCATCATCATAAATAAAGAAAGAAATAAATAAATAAAGCACTATCAATTAATTAAATTCATTCATTCATCATTATCCCTAATTAATCAATATTAATCAACTACACAATCTTAGAGAAACTAAGTACAAATCCAATTAATTAACCACTCACTGCACTGGTGGATCGAGCAGGCTGTGGTGGCGGTGGCCGGAGGTGGAGGTGGTCGGGCTGGAGGTGAAGGTGGCTGGCGTTGGAGGTGAAGCAGAGGAGGTGCAGGCGGTGGCCAGTGGCGGTGACTGAAGCATCATCATCATCATCGTCGTCGTCGTCATCTTCGTCATCATCTTCATCATCTTTGTTATCGTCGTCGTCATCATCATCATCATTAGAAAGAAATAAATAAAGAAAGCACTATCAATTAATTAAATTCATTCATGCATCATTAACCCTGATTAATCATTATTAATCAACTACACAATCTTAGAGAAACTAAGTACAAATCTAATTAATTAAGTTCATTAATACATAATTAACCCTAATTATTCAATAGTAATCAACTATATGGTGACATCATTAATCCTAAGTTCAAATCTAGTACTGATTAATTAACCACTCACCGTACTGGCCAACAAATACATGTATGTTGTCATTCTTATACCTACAATCCTAGTTTCATCATTCATATCCTAAGTTTTGTGTAACATCATTTAATCATGCTTGTCAGTAAATACTAAACAGTAAATAAACCATGATTCCATATATCAAAGATTTGAATCAAAATGAAGCCTAATGGCACATTGGGAGAGTGAGAATATTATACCTCACTTGAAGGCTGAAGAAGAAATATATGCAAATCAACTAGAAGTCAACAGCACCTGCAACAACATAAATGCACGATTCAATTATGTTATAATGTATTAATTAGGTGTCAATCTTGAAGTTTTAACTAGAGCTTAATATATTAACATACATACTAGGTCATATTTCAAGTCAAGATTTAGGCATTTAATCACCTTAGGGCACATACATGATTCACAAGGTATTTGGATGCACAAAGAATAATATATGTTACTGATTTAGGAGTTCACATAATCATTTTAGAAATAGCCACATGTGAGTTAAGTTTGAGATTCAACATCAATGTATCTTTAACACGCATGTTTCAAGGTTCAAAGCACATAATCAAATCAAACTAGGATGCTAGAATGGACAATTTTGAATCTTATTTCAACATGCATCAAAATTTACTAAATTAGGTCAAGCATGAGGATTAGACAAGTTAAAACAGTACATTAATACTAATCAGTATATAAATGAATAAAATTGATAGATAATAAATACAAATCAGTAGATAAGTAAATACTAATCAGTAGATAAGTAATTTGATAAAATTAGTAGATGATTAAATAATTTGAAAAATTAGATGAACAAATACAAAGGCCTAAATTTAAATAATGTGATGAATCAAAAATCACTAGATGAACAAATCAATTGATAAGTAAATACAAATCCGTAGATAAGTAAATATAAATTGGTAGATAAGTAAATACTAATCAGTTGATGGAAATCAGTAACCTACCTAGCAGTAGGGGAAGTAGAGTCTAGCTCTGGTGACCTCAGGCTTGAGCTCTGATGGTGCAACAACTCCTCAGGTGGCGTTGAGCAGGCGACGACAGTGTTGAGGACATGGGCAGGCGGCAGCGTTGAGCAGGACGCAATGGCGTTGAGTAGGAGGCGGTGTTGAGCAGGAAGTGGCGGCGTTGAGCAGGCGGCGGCGGCGTTAAGCACACGGGCAGGCGGTGGCTGCGTTGAGCAGGCGGCGGCGACGTTGAATACATGGGTAGGCGGCAGCATTGAGCACACGGGCAGGCGGCGGCAGCGCCGTTGAGAACACGGGCAGGCAGCGGCCTTGAGCTCACGAGAAGGCAGCGGCGGTGAGCACACGAGTAGGTGGCGGCGGCGACAGTAGATGAGCAGCAGGTCGAGTAGAATCGCCAGAGTCATGTTTCGTAATGAAACAAATTGAGAATGGGGAAGAGTCTGTTTCATGAGGCCTATTAAGTTAACAATCATCGTCGGTTGTTTCAGAAATTGACACCTAAGATCCAAAAGTGTGAGTCACCACAAAAAAACGACACCAATTGGGCAACCTAAACCCTAAAAAATTTCACAGGGACAGCGCGTGAAAACACATCGGCGTCGGTTCTTGCGTGAAAACTGACGACAAAATTGGGCCCAATTTCTGTCTCGTGAAAAATCTTTAGTCGTTGGTTATTTGGTAAATATCCGACGTCGTATGTGAAATTTTGGAGGTAATTTTTTGCACTGAAAAAATTGGATTTGGTGAGTGATTTTAGGTGTCAGTTTCATATTAAGAAACTGAAGCTAAATAAAAAATGATACCCGTGTCTGGCCGGTCTTCACATATAGATTTCGGTTTGTGCTTTCAGCTGACGTTTTAGGGTTTAGGCGGCAGTTTTTGGGATACAACCAATGCCTCTAAATGTGACGTTATAAGCCATTTCTATAGTAGTGGGTAGCTCCATCTCATCTCAGTAGATAGCCCTTTCCAACTTGCCTGGATCGAACGGCTTAAAACTGGTATTCCTCATGACCATGTGGGCCCCATCTATTGGTGGGGAATTGGCTCTGATACCATTTGTAACACATGGGCCTGCAGCCCAAGGCTCTAGAAGGGTTTCAAGAATTATGACTGGCCCCACAGACTGCCACAAGCCTTAACTGTGTGCTTTTTCCTCACTCACATGCAAGTCGGGATAAACTTCCCAACTGGTCACCCATCCTAATACTACTCCAAGCTGATCATGCTTAACTATAGATTTTTTTAGTGATGGGCTCCCTGAAAAGGAGGTGAACCTTGGTGATATGGGTAGCCCAATCTTCCTTTCTAAGATCTTTTTATCCAAAGCCTCAAATCCTGGGACCTTACAACACATGTCCCATACCAAATCACTAGTGAGAAAGGAGAAATGCATAAAAGGTCTCATGTTCATGACATTTCTCTTCAAGTCTCAATTGGCTGGCCATAACCAATGAGAATGTAGAGGTCATCTCATTACCTAGGGTAGGTTAATACTTGAGATCTAAGCAAGGTAACCACTTATCTTTGACCTCTATCTTTTCTAAGGTGAAAACCCTATTCATTGTAGGTCATTGTATCTTTCCTTTGAGAATCTATCCATAAACCCTAATATCAGATCTTCATTCTAGGGTTAGAACATATGAATCAGGTTGCTTCCTGGTGGCCATCCATTTATTGGCTCTGATACCATTAATGTAACACCTCACCTTATGACATATATTATAACTGAGCGAAAGCTTTCATCTTGAAGGGGGATGTCACGTTTATGAAATCAAAGCAAATAAATACATAAATCACCATTGAGATTCATACATTATTCTTTGAATAGGAAACTATAATTAAGTTTTACAACACATCTAAACATTTCTAAACATGGAAAACTAAACATGAAAATAAACATCTTTATGTGACCGGATCGCCTAGTATGGATGGCACCCCACCAGTTAGCTCTTGAAGGTATTCTAGTCCTTGTTTTCTTCTCTTGAGTCCTTACTTGCTCCAACTCCCGGGGACATCGCGTCCCCAACCATGAAAAGGGGAAAACAACACATCAGTAAATAGTACTGGCACTTTATAATATGAGCAAAGTAAATATACTTGACATGTAAGAAAACTTGATATGAATGAATACAACATTCTTGAATCATTATTAACATGAATAATTGAATAGTAAATGTATGCATCCCTCTATAACATCCCCTTAGGAGCACATTATTGCTAGGAAAGCCCTGGATGCTAGGAAATCCCTTGACAACCCCTTCAAGTCCATGATTTTGGAGCATATAAAGACTATTTCAATTCCAATTAACTTGATCATTAACATTATTATAAACATGATCTTTGAAAATATGATGGGATTTCTCCCTCTTGAACATTAACATTGATTTCATGAGTCATAAATCATAAACATTAATCATAATGAACATTTTATTCATAGGACATAAAATACAACAATCATCAAGCAAGTTGATATAGCGAGCATGATTTAGAGCATTAAACTTGAAACCATAATGTCTATTTATACTTATCATGCAATCAACCACAAATACTTATGCTCAGTAGCATGACCCATTTACCTTTGATAAAAGGTGATTCTAAGATAGCCTCTTTGATCATTGAGTCAAATCTACGTCAAATATCCCCTTGACTTGATTAGGCTTTATACACCTATTCATAATTATTAAATATCATAAATCAATACATTGTATTGATCCTAGGTTGATTTAGGTTGAATTAGGGTTTGAGTGCATTAAGGTTAGGCTTATTATCAAGATAGTTACATTAGAAAAATTAGGTTTGATTAGATCGTATTAAATACATGTAATACATAATTAGGGTTTCATGGGTCAAATTAGGGTTTCTAATAAAACATCAGAATGGGAATGCATATCATGGCTTGAAAACCTTAAAATCGGATTCCTCTAAGAAAAAATTTTGCAATGACTATTTATTCATATTTTTCTGAGCATCCTATGATTTAGTGTGAATTTCCAAAAATTGACCAAATAGGGAGCAGGAAACATTAGGCGTGACATAATTTCAAATCAACATTAATTTGTTGTAAATAATGGATGAAAAGACAGAAGGACCTTATGCTTGCATTACATTTAAACAAGGCAATAAGGGAAATTGAGTCATTCAACCAAAATCAAGGTCACACATCAGAAAGATTAAAATAAAACTTGAAATCCCAAAATTACACATACATGCTTGCTCATTCGATTAATTGACTAAGGGAAACTAGGTCATATTGCAACCTGGCATCTTCCTCTCCATCACACATGAGAACGAAGCGCTCTAGGGACCCAAATCATGAGCAAAGCTCGAGCCCTATTGGTGATAGGAACTGGGAATGAATCCCATTGCATTCGTTACACTTTGGCGATCAAGATGAAGTCAAGATGTGAGAGATGTGGTGTATAAAACATCCAAGGGTCATGGTGAAAATTGGAGAACATGGGAAAGAGTCTCAGAAGCTAGAACCAAGGAACTATGCAGATAGGAATCAACCAGAATTGGATAAATGGTCTTTGAGGTTAGGCGATCTTGTTTGACTTATTGTAAAGGTTGGGTGGCCACAGGATCACCATGGCGACCAACATCATAGAGACACCATGACTGGTCTATAGGATATGATAACTAGAGTTACTGCAAGGTAAATAGGCATATCAAGGAGGAAACTTGATTCTAGTGATGCTCACCTATGACTCCATTTGAAGAGAGGTGGTGGAGGGTGTTGGGAGAGGTCCACATCGTCAAAGGAGATCGAGTAGGTCCAAGGGTCTTAGGACATTGGAGATGAAATTGAGCAAGGAGGAAGAGATCTTGGGGTTCGGTGATGCTAGCTTTCCCAGATCTTATATAGGGATGTGGAGCATCATGGTGGTGTCTATGAAGTCTCGGCAAAGAGGGGTTGATGACATAGTTTGGGTGTTTCCTCAAACCAGTGAGATAGGTGATGAGCTATGGCTCGTTTGAAATGAGGGAGAGATATGAAGACATTGGGGAAAATATCTCATTGAATGGTGGAATGAAAAGGGAGAATGAGGTCAGAGGAGGTGGATATGTGAAACGGTTGTTGAGTCACGTGATCAACGGAGGTTGACGATGGCCGTTGGGCCGTCAGATCATGGGACGATTAAATATCACCTATACAATGAGCATGGGTGATGAAAATTCAATACAATTAATGTGTGATAGGTATGTAAAACCAAAACTTTAGGTTAAATACCTCACATTAGTGGAATTGAATTCAAACCATAGTCAAACTATATTCAAATCCTTCAAATTCAATTTGGAGGGTCAAACATGAGTCAAATGAGTTCAAATTTGAACCATAGGCATATTCGAAGGTCTAGAATATTCCTATTCAATTAAGTTTCATTTTTGTACATGTTTTGGTCCATATATCCAATATTGTCTATTAACCTTAATTAAAATGCATTTAAATGGTGAGAGAATTTGAAAAGGCTTTTCTTATTACTTTCTTGAGTCATAATTCAAGATATACTCTATTTCATCATTCAAGAGTCACATGGTCACCTCTTTAACCTCTTCATATGCTTTATGGCCATCTTGGAGGAGAGAGAAATGAAAACAAGATCCTCATGAGTTAATTGGTATACATAATGCATATTTGAAAATGAAATACGAAATTCTTATTTTAAGTTTTCTTTTACCATTTTCATAAATGAATTACCATTAATGGTTTTTTTGAATTAAAACCCCTCAACCATTATTATTTAGGGAAAAATACATTCTAAGTTTTAAGTTGACTTTGGAAATTGGGATGTGACAGGTCAGGTCATCGGGCCTCAGGAGCGAGTGCCAACTGACCGTCCTAGCGTGGGAAAGCCAGCCGTAGCTATTCCCAACCATCCTGACCTTCGATCAAGACCAGGGTGGGAAATCCCAAAGAGGATGGCGGCGGAACCGTAGGAAGTAGGTGGAAGAAGAGGTATCAAATTGTGGTGCTAGGGTTTGAGGGATACAGATACAACAAATTAAGGGAGCAGTTATATTGGCAAAGAGTGTGGCAATTTGCGCCAAAGTGGCAGGGGAAATGGAGGACTAGGTGGTTCTCTACGCCATGGGCGTTGGCCACTGTACGAAGGAAGGAGATAGCTTCCTAGCCCTTAGATCTTCATCCGATCTATGGACTGTGACACGGACAGTCATAACGGGTTGAGATGTGATCTAGTGATTTGTGATTGGCCAAGGAAGACTACTTTTGATTGGAAATGGGTGAGTAAGTGCATGTGCACTCGTGGATGGGCTCCAAGTGGGCCACTCACGATTGTTGGCCCAATTAGATATGAAAATAATCAATTAAAAGAGCTTAAAACAAGGTTTAACTCACCAAGGTTCAAAAGGCCATAACTAGGAATAGGATGATCTGATTGACATGATTTTTGTGTTGTTGGAAAGATAATTCAATACTATAGAATATGACACAACTTTCATTGTAAGAAAAGTTCACTGAAGTAGTTAAATTTTAATTCCAAGTTGTCGATATATAATGGGTGTGACACTTAGTTCAAAACTCAAGTTAAAGTCATATATAAGTACAAGGTGATACCTAACCAAATCCAACTCATCAATTGAGTATAATGAGACTCAAGGTCATCAAATTTAGGGTGAGAATGGTTATTGAGTTGAATAAAGCATCTAATGGGTCAAGATGTACATAAATTGAATGAGAAAAAATCTAAGTTGTCACATCCTCCCCACCTGAAAAGAAATTTTGTCCCCAAAATTAACACAACCCTTCAATTGATATTGGGAGTTCACATTTCATATCTCAATCATGATACTTTTCAATAAAGTATCATTATCGCTTTTCATATCATTTTGATTCCAAAATTGAGCAATCGAGCATCAAGATCAAATCCTAGTAACATAGATCGTCAAATTGGAGGTATCATTACATGAGTCATAATTTTAGAGAGGTTATCCTATATGTCACCAAGTTTGAAGAAATCACATTTTAGGTAAAGGAATAGAGTTCTTTGAATTGAGAGTAAAGCATGACTTTAATTTCCAACATTTTAGTTTTCTAGCTTCTATATTGGACTAGATGGGGTTATGCATCCATGATCTAGATTTTGTATTTCAACAATTGGAGACAACCATCATAAATCAACATCATGTTTTATGCTCTTGATTGATGGAAGGTCCCACACTAGTCTACATGAAGCTCACTCTTAAGTATAAATTGGACGATTCTACATAATTGTCATAACAAGTCCCTTTTTGGATTTGGAAACATGAAAGTCATCAGTCATATATCGAGAGTGACCTTAAGATCCAATTAGGGTGATCATATGAGTTGAATTAAGATCATTAATCATGAATCGAGATTCTATTATTCAATATCAAGAGTCAATTTTTGAATATCAAAGTCATAGTCCAAACATTTTGAAGCTAGGGTTTAGGTTCCTACCTTAGACCTTAGGGGTGATTATCCATCCATACACAACAATCAAGCAATAATCGACCAACCTTTCATAGTATCAACATCAAATTTCATTATCATGGTATTTGAGGTTGATGGATGATCTAGGCCTAGGAATTTCTAGGAACTTTACCCCTAACCATAGTCAATGTCATCGTATGCCCCAATTGTTATTAAATCTAGATTCAAGACCAAGTATTAGTAGCATCATAGACTTAACCTATTAGGGACTTAGGTCAAGAAATCAAAATTGGGTGGAAGGGGTTACCTTCCAAAGCTCTAAATAATCAACAAGATGAAAATTTGTAGGAGTCATAATAGGGATGTTACGTAGGATAGGGAACTCACGAGTCAAATACTACCCTAATCCAACACATTAGTCTAGTCATGAACCATAAAGTGTATCCAAATAGGGTGAGTATCAATTGTAAAATTGTATTTCACAAGATCACGAGTCAAAGGTCAAGATCTATAATAGGGCAATCCATATTTAAAAATTTTGTAAGATCAAAGTCATAACAACATCCCCTTCCTTTCATGATCAAAGTAAGGGTATAACTTGAAAATTGAGAAGTCAAATTGAGAACCTAAGAGTTTGAGTATAATAGCTCAATATTGAGATCTAGGTCTATCATGTTATTCAAATTGAGAGTACAAGAGGAATAATGGTCAATTGGGGATCTTCCTATTGTAACAAGTCTTCACATCATAATATGGGGCTCCAAAGGCATGGTCATTTCACGGCATGGTCATGATACATGTCAATAGGGGAAAAAGTTTGCTTAAATACGTTTGAGGTTTGATCAAAAATAGGGCAACCTAGGTTAAATCAATAGGGACCTCATCAAACATGAGGTGTAAAACATGAGTTTAGATTTATTTCACCATATCAAGAATTTACCTCAGACATAGAAAGCACTTATATCCAATTTGGTATCGTTGAGTTTGCATAAACTATACACATGAGTACCTCACTTCCAAGAGTTCATTTATCACAATAGGGGTTTTTAGGATAATGTCAGATCATGGCATTATCATCTTAATCATATTCCATAATTTTAAGTAAAATTTTAGTTTTCCCATGCATAAGCTACCCATAATTGAGAAATCATGTGATTAATAATAAACATGGAAGAATCACATGAGGAGCTGAGAAGATTATATAATCATCATCTAATCGGGTGTATTAGGTGGTCCTTAAAGAAGAAATGAGATGCTAGAAGACTCTCTAAACTCAAGGAAAGGATTTTAGTCCTCCCTGGGTTCTTAAGATATGTTATGCCTTAAACAAATATAGAGGCATGTGTGTATGATTCTGACAATTTGTCATGGAACTGCTTGTTACCCTAGATCCACACTCCAAATGGATATAGAGCCAAAGGCGAGTGGCTTGGGCATCCGTCCGTAGAATGGAACAAATATTTCATACATTCAACATATATGTAAAAGTAGTAACAACAAGAGATAACAAGATACTAAACATGGAGATAAGAGATATGTATGCATTTCTAGATTCAAGCATACCCATTTGTATTGCATTTTAGAGATTAGAGTCTTGAGTATAGTGGATCTTCATTTGGCAACTACAAATTCGATAAAAAAATATATCAATGTGAGTTCATTGAGTACACTATGAAAAATATGTAACCACATTTTAAGAGTAATATAAAAATTTCTTGGTTAGAAACATCATATAAATAAAAAAAGTAGAAATAAGGTGTGAAACACTTAACGAATTATTTTATACAAAATGTATTTTAAGTCTATTTCCATTATACTCAACAACATATTATGGCATTTGACCAGCTTCCCATCGGAAGGGTCCGTAAGGGTGCTCAAGATTAGCCAAACCTTGTATGGACATGGCCCGCCTTATCTTAACATCTTAAGTAAGGCACCCAACCTTGTGTCCCAACCCCAAAACTTTAGGGAGGCACACAAGGTTTGTATAATGGATAAGTTCGATTATGTATGAGGTTTGTTCAACATATTTCGAGAAAAATGAGCGTACTAATCATTATGAAAAAGTATCTCAAACAAGTAATTATCTAGACAAGAATTCATATGACCATACATACAAACAAGCCAATATCATAGTAGGGTCAAGATATTAAGAGCACCTTGCGAGTACAGTATGAATTTTGATTCATGAGTGAGATTCCTATAGAAGGCCCAAGCCAACATGGACCAAAGATGTAAAAAGACATAAAGGTGGGTCTTAGATCAATAGGGTTTAGTTAAGATGAACATGTATCATGTCATGTCGATGTTATCATAAACCTAAGTATCATGTAGTTCAAATATGGTCTCTTCTTTTCAAACATGCATGCATTATATCAATCATAATACAAGTCTCAATATTTTTTTTGGTGAACCACAAGTCTCAATATTAAACCTTAGGTCTAAGTGTACCATCCACATTATGAGTAAAGAAAGAGATAGATAAGGTCTGATTTGGAAAGAGAGGAAGCATGAGAGATATATTATCATCAATGTCTAATCATGTAAGGTTACATTTAGTCATATAACATTAATTCTATGAAATAGTTTCGTATTTTTAAGTCATAGGATCATATGAGGGTGCATATAGATCAAGTTGATCTCAAAAACATGAACATGGTAGAAATTAGTGATTTTAAGTAATTTGGGCATGCTACATTACATTATGGCAAGATAAGTCATAAAGTACATGTTTGAGCACAAAAATAAGTAATTGAGTTCATACATGTTAAACTTATGGTACTAGCATGAGCTATTAGTCTAGGAGAGTACAAAGCTCAATATAAGTTACTGATTTCGAATTTCAACCATTCATGGTGACAACAATAGGCCAAAGTCTCACAAATGATCAAGTTCTACTGCTTAAGCTCATAAAAGAACAATCTTTAAATCATGATAGGTTAAAAGACATTATGGTGTAAATAAGAGGTCCCATACATTGGGTCACGTTCAAAAAGGTTAAGGTTATAGATTTGCATGGGTATAGGGTCCAAGATCATTAAATATAATAGTGATGTATGTTAGAGGTTGATTAATAAGCACAAAGTCACAAAAGGCATCGTTTTTACCAAATCAGGGATGAATAATGTAAAACTAGCAATAGATATCAGTACCATTAGAAAGGTGACATTTTTATAAACAATATGATATATTATATCATAGGATTTTCTCTTCAGTTAGGGATAAGGGATTTTGGAAATGATCATTCAATTAGGTTTTTAGGGGAGATTAACCTAATTTGGGCTAGTTTTGGGCCACTGTCCTGCACATTGGAGCGATGGTCCTGCGGTAGGGCACGCAGCCCAGTGATACTCCATGGGGCACTTGGGATCAAGAGTGGTGGCATGTAATTTGTGATATTTGTTGAGTGGTAAGATATGTCAGTGTGTGTCAGCTGTAATCAAGTGTGAGAAGGAGCATGAGACCATTGGGGGATGTGTGTCGCACCATGGTTCATAGGGTGTCTCTTGGTTGGTAGAGAGAGAGGGTGAGCCAAGAGAGGAAGTGAGAGAGATATAGTAGGGAGTGGAGAGGGCCCTCTTAGCCCTTGGATCGGTATCTTGTATCTCCTAAGATATCTTCTCGTCCTGCCCTTGGCCCATACAACACAACAACATCATGCGGCGGTGTGACTCACCGGGGCAAGGTGGGGTTGGGTCATCCGGCCTTGGGACCGAGTGCCAACTAGCCATCCTAGCTTGTGGATGCCATCCACAGCTTTCCCTGACTATGCCAACCTCCAATCATGGTGGGAATGCTCAAAGAGGATGGCAGCATCACTACATGAAGGAGGTAGAAGAAGAGGTATTGGATTGGGGTGCTAAAGTTTGGGGGATACAAAGAAAAATGATACAACAACTGAGGGGATCAGTTATATAGGAAAAGAGGGTAGTAATTTGTGCCAAAGTAGTGGGGGAAAAGGAGGAGTAGGTGGTTCTTGGCACAATGGGTGTTAGCCACTATACATAGGAAGGAGATAGCTTTCTAGCCCTCGGATCATCGTCCAATTTGTGGTCCATGAGATGGACGGTCGTAAAGGGTCGAGATGTGATCTGGTGAATTGTGATGGGCCAAGACAGACTATTTTGGATCGCCAATGGGTGAGTGAGTGCATGTTCATATCTCTAGGCTCCAAGTGGGCCACTCATGATTGTAGGCCCAATTAGATATAAAAACAATTGATTAAAGATCTAAAAAAAAGGTTTAAATCATCAAGGTTCAGAAGGCCATAACTAGGGATAGGATGATCCGATTGACACAATTTTTGTTCCATTAATCCTTTAGAATATAAGAAACCTTTCATAGAAAAAAGAGTTCATTGAAGCAGTTCAATTTTAATTGCAAGTTGGTGATATATAATGGGCATGTCACTTAGTTCAAAACTAAAGTTAAAGTCATATATAACTACAAGGTGATACCTAACCAAATCCAACTCATCAATTGAGTATAAAGAGACTCAAGGTCATCAAATTGAGGGTGAGAATGGCCATTGAGCTCAATATAGAATCTAATGGGTCAATATGTACATAAATTGAATGAGAAAAAATGTAGGTTGTCACACTCTCCCTCACTCTCTAATCCTCAAATCTCTCTTCCAACTCTCCCAACAACCGTGGGAGATCCATCTGAACCAAATGACACTCAAATTTTCCATTTCTCATCCCAAGGATTCGTTGCCCATATCATGGTTGGGCTTGTTCTCAATGCTATTAGCCAAATCAATTATCAAAACCCCTCTCACCTATATAAGTAGATGAGTTGTCTTAGTGTAGATCGAGGAACCTTTCCCTGATTTCAATTCCAATGCCACTCACCCTATAGTTGATGTTCTATCCCCATCTCCTATTCCTCTGTCTGACCTGTAGCCCACATAACTCTGGATACCTCTCTCCATCAAGAAAGGGTAGAGCAGGTCCAGTAAATGGTGGAGAAGCTTCTCATCTCTTAACTTCTTCCACTAACAACCTGAAGTGGGGAGTTAAGAAAAAGGTAGAGTGCATCCACAGTGCTATATATTGTAGCATCGAGTGAAGATGAGGAAAAGACCTATTTACCCTCGGGTGAAGCATAATGAGGTAAGCATATTAATGTCTTTCATCCCTTTTGTGTTACCCCCAACTAGGTCGGTGGTGGTGCTAGGATGCCATGAGCTCACTGACTCAACCTGACCATAAAATGACTATGGATAATAGTATTTTTGTTGACGTAACATATTGAATCTTAGATGTAATCTCCATATAACCCTTTTCCCCAAGTTTCCCTTTTATTTATGCCCTTTATGTTTAATTAGTGGAATTTATAATGGTTTGGTGAACATTTATTCACTATTTGTATCAATAAAAGGGTCTATGCACAAATGCCTCAATGAAAATATGTTTAAGGACCTTAGTTAGGTGTTCTAAACCTTAATCTAACTTTTTTGTGTTTTAAAATAATAAAATGAGCCTAAGTTTCAAATTTGGTTCAATTTTGATGTTGTTTGTGCAAATTATGCAATTTTAGGTACATTCTAGACTTTTATGCAATTTACCAAATTGGGAGATTTTCTTTGCAAATTATCACACTAATTATAATCCCTAGATATTCCCTTACCATTCTCTAGATTTTGAACCATGGGAAACCTAGTTGCACCTTGGTTTGAAGGTGTTTCTCTCCAAGGGCATTTTAGGGATTACCCTCTTAATAAATGAGCTTATCTTTAAAAGCTATCAACCAATGGGGTTATTTCTTTCATTGTAGGATGGTAGGGATGGCCTAGAAGTCTCCACGGGATTTTAGGACTGACATTTGATATACAACAATTCTCTATGAGTTGTCCTCTTGCATGGCCATGAAGCCCTAGGCTAAGGACACATGGAAAGTCCCATAGACACCTTGTGCTTGCCCCCTTCTTTATAAAGCAATATCTACCCCTATCCACCTCCCAATTCAAAAACTCTTTCTCTCCTACTCTTTCTTCTATCTTATAGCATCGTTCCTACTCTTCTTGTCCACGAAGTTGTTGTCCCAAGGTAAAAGTGGGTGCTTACCTTGGTGAAGAAGGCTCCTAGGGTTCTCAATTTGCTCTACTTAGGGTTTCTATAGCTCCTTCTTGGTGATTTTGACCAAAAATAGTAAGTTTCTGCCTTTCCTTCCCTGTTTTCATGTTGTTAGTCTTCCTCCCACCTTCTCCTAGGTCATAACCACAGTCTTCCATGGTGAAACCCCACCTAGATCCCTTAAACACCTCATCTTCATGTTCTTTTGCTAGTGTTTTTAACCTCTAAAGTGGAGAAGGTACTTCTTGCTTAAGATAGGAGCTTTGTTGGAGAAACCAGCCTATCTAGATCAGAAATCTTTATGAGTAAACTTGTCCACCTTCCAAAGAGGTGAGTTTTATAACCCCCTTCTCATACATTGCTTACTACATGCTTAAAACTCATTCTTCTATGTTTAAAATTGATGATCTCCATCTCTATTTACCATGTTCTTCTAGCGTTTTGGTTTCTTGGTATTTTACCTTATCTAACATCTCTAGTTTGGTTACCTATGCAACTACAACCCTGATATTGGATACAATGATGTTTACTCCCTCTCTCTCTCTCACTCTTCCTTTCTCTCGAAGATTTCTGACTTATTATTTCATGATTGGTTCAAATTGAAAAATTCATATCTTTTAATCTGTTTATCCAAATTTGACAAATAGCTATGTTTTGGGATAAAAATAATAATCTCTATCTAATATAAATGCTTTCAAGGTCTAATTTCAAGGTTTGATGAATGGTGATTTTTGGAAAATGAATTTAATGCATAAAATTCATAAAAAGTACATCTTAATCATCATAACTCCAAAATTAACATAAAAATATGTTTTCTTGTTCAAGAGAGTCTAATAAGTTCATTTGTGATTTTCAGAATCTAAATCTGAGTTTTACTAAAAAGTTCTAAAATTAGGGTTTCTTTACATTAATGTGCATTATGTACTCTAATACATGTTAATACATTGAAAATAGGCAAAGTGGAACTTGGACTCAATTAAAGTGAAGAAAGTTAGTCATTGATATCAGTAACAGAGGTATGTGCATTCCTTACACCCTTGTTGGGATAATTGCAACCAAACCCTATATTTCCCTAATGATGCTTAAATGAACCCTAAATCTTCTATTCTTGAATCCTTTGTTATAAATGCCTCCAAATCAATATTATTTCTCTTTTGTTTGGGTCTTGTACCCCACTGCGATGTTCTAATTGATATGATGCTTTTACTTGCCATGATTTCTATTCTAGCATGTTGATTTTATGGACTATTTAGCTATAGTAGTAATACTTATGTACAACCACCCATAGATAGGGCATGTATTAATTCACCCTGGGGAATGTTTTATTCTCCCCCATAAAAATATGTGTAGGTGGTTGGGAATGTATTGATTCTCCCCTCTCCTATAGGTTGAGGTCCGTTAGGTTCCTCAACCCTACTTAGTTAATGTAGTCAATATTAATCATGCATGCAAATCTTTTATTGTTTTTCTTGATATGGCAAGTATGTATTTGATTATGCCTCATACTCTTGTTCTCTTCATCTTATGATGAAATTTTAGCCTTTAATTCCATGTTATTTCTTTTTCTTTTTTTCTTGATTCATGTTGACACATACCTTGTTTTTCTCTCTCTTGCTGGGTGTTTTCCCAACCACCCATGTTTAGATCGAGGTGTTGAACATGACCAAGGAGAACATAGCTTCTAACATGGATCAAGCTCTTAGAGATGTTTCTTGGAGATAGATTTGTAGTTTGGACTTCCTTCTACTTAGATCCTTGATCCTTATGTTGTATCATACATGTAAACCCTTATGGGAGATTATGATATACTTTTGTAATATTTTTAAAAATTGAATATAGTCATTTGTTTAATTCTTCTACTACACTTTGGTTGTTTTGAATACCATCTATTGAAATTTGAAAATTTTACAACTATTCCAGCAAACCTTTGAGTGTGTTCAGGATGGATATTTTATTCTTCAATTTTTTTAGTAGGGAGTGGATCCCCCCTCTCGGGTCCCACTCCTTACAGCTGATGTGTCACTCTATCACTGGTTAATAAATGTTTATCTTGCAAATATTTTAGTAACTAAATGGTAGGTCAGAATATACTAAAAGTATATATGAAATTGATCAGAAAAGGACTAGAACACATATAAAATGCAGTCATTATCTAATTATGATTTTAGTTCAAAAATTATAGGTAACACATGAATCTAATGTTCTTATCACATAATAACCAAAGATTTGTTGATTAACATGTTGAATAATAGAAAATGCTTACTTAAGTATATAAAATGATATTGTTAAAACAAATTTCCTTGATAAGTTGTTGTTGATTATGTATATTTAGGGTTTGAAACTAAGTTATCTTGCCATTGTGACCTTAACCATATGTCTTAATATAGTTTATCTATAATGGAATAATAAGCCTAAAATGGAATTAAGGTTTCACCTAAGGCTCGGTTAGGGTTTATAACCCTTAGAAACCATTATATAGTGGAATTAGGGTTTGATACCCTTATACCTAATCCAAACCCATGATGACCCTAAACCCTAGATTAGGACCCAAGTAGGTTTAGTCTGAATAATGTGAATACATGATGACACATTTGTAGTATGAATATTTCAAACAATGTTCATTGATTGTAGATTGATTGAATATACATTGATGATTGGATTTCATTGAAATAACAACATGGTGACTACAATGAGGAGTTCATGGTTATTTTTTAATAAACGCACCAATCGAATTACAAGTTTGATAAATAAATTTTTGGATTTTTTTATTTTAGTTAAACTATATGCCAATATAAGTATTACATAAAGTAAATTGTGATATTATGAACCCTAGGTTAAATGTATCAAGGGGTAATGTACATAAGTCTGGGGACAGACAATGATTACACTTGATAAATCATAACAAGAATGTGTTAGAGTATGTAATGAAAATACAAGTTCGTATGTGCAAATATTTTATTGTGAACATTATATGATGTTAGTATATTTGCACACAATTTGGGTTGCACCATGTAGACAGTATAACAATATACTGATTCAACTTTTATTTGTTAAAAATTTAGGTAACCACTTGTATAAAGATATAAATAACTAGAGGTGTGAATGGAATCAATTGAAGATATTAAAGATAATACCATGAAGGTTACTTATATAGTCCTTTGGTACTTCTTATCATATATGTTAGTTTCTCATGTAAAATTCATGTAGCTCTATATTGGGGCCTCATTATACGTCATGTATCCAATATTTCTTTAATAAATGGAAATTATTGTAGGACACTCAAAGTTGGGGGTCGTTACACCTCCCCCATGATGAAAATAAATTCCTAGAGTTTCCAAATTCATTTGGGCAAGAACCAAGAACACCCTCTCCATTCTTACCATTAGATCCAAATGATGTGCATCAAAGTTCTTGTTATCATAACAACCTCTCCCATAAGCATGATTGTTTTTGTTATTCCCCTTTTTTGTGTTACAAAAGAGATATTAGGATTAGTACAAAAGACCAATAATAGATCTTCTCGTATTGTGATCCTTAAGAAGAGAAACAAAACAATCATAAGAGGAAAGAGGGGGATGCATCACCCATATTGTAAAATTCTCAAACTCAGTTCCTAATCCACTCATCATGTAATAGACCTTATGAACTCATTAAGATATTTTCTGATGGAATATAGTTAATCAAAGAGAAGTTTGAACTCACAAAGATAATTAGTAACTAACAATTTCCTTTCATAAACTAAAGTAACTTAGAGTTAACTCAACCTACAAGATTGTTTGGACTCACATAAGTATTTAGCTAGGGGATTTTAGATCTGACGAGATGTTGTCAATCAGGCAATGACTCCAAGAACCTCCTCTTTTAGGGATCTTATTATCCATCTATTGACCTAGCAATCTGTCCTCATGTAGAGATTATAGACATGAACCACTATTACTTCTCCTTCATTATGGACCAAGACCTTGTTAGGATGGTGATAATTGTCATCTAAGAAAGACTCAATGGAGTTTCTCACAATTAGGGCTCTCACTCGTAATTCCCTACAAGTAGTTGGAGTTGTTCTACTTGAGGAAGACAAAGTTGGATACATTCATGTCAAATACATAGGGATACTTAGGTGGAGTGGAGGTTGAAGAAGAGGAGTTGTTTGTGGCAGAAGAATGATCGGAAAAAAATATCGTCAGATCAAACTGCTCTAATCGCATAATATGAATTATATACGAGAATATCGATATTAGGGTGAGGTGTTGAGAAAACTTAGGAGAGGTTCACAAGAAGAAAACCAATTTGAAACAATGAGAGAGAAAATTGAGAGACATAGAGAGAAAAGTGTGGAGCTTTATTTTAATCAAATGAAAATTTCTACCTCCCAAACGAGGTGAATACAATTCTTAATATAATCTAACTTACAATTAAGAATATTGCATAAATAACCCTAGTATTTGTGAGCTCATACGCTTTTCACAAACATGTCTATTATGAAACAAAGTAAATTGACATGGATGCAATTATCAACTATTTTTAACATTCACCCTCAACCCTAGACTCTAGACAAGGAAATTTAAGTGTAACTAAAGCATACATAGCACAGATGAGAGAGATTGAACATGCAACAATTAACAAGTTGTGTAGAGTGGTTTCATACTTCAAACTAGAAGTATGTCAGTCCACTACCTAGAGAGGTCAACCTCTAGCATTTCTTAACCATTGCAGTCTTATATTCATCACAAGACATACAATGCATAACCTTCAGATACAACCTAAATTGCACTTCCAAAAGGAGGCGGACTCAGAAGGATCGAACTTTGAATTTATAATTAGAAACCTTCAAGGACCCCGACAACTTTATTACGGGGATGAAGTAGATATATAGGGTCGAACATAGGGATGTGGGGAAGTTTAGGATGCATGAGATCTTGCTCTTAGATAATCCAATCTGATATTTGGTAAAAGTATGGAGATAGAACTAGTCTAGAATATTATCATGAAGTAAAACAAAACAAAGTAAAGAAAATAAAATAGAGTCTGTAGGATTCTACGAATCAAAGAGAAGGAGTTCCTGGCTATGTAACCATAAGTTGGGCAGTCTATGCACCCGTTTTTGGGCGTAGACAATCCTCAAACACCCCAACAAGCAACCTACATCCAACCTATGTAGCCAAGAAAGATCTCAACTAGCCATGGACAAGCATGGTTGGCACCGAACAATAATGGAAGAACATCATTTGTATAGTAACAAAGGAGAACAATAGAAGAAAGGAGAAGAAGAGATTTAGCATGTAGAGGAGAGGTGGCTCTTTCTTCTTAGCCCCTTTATAGGGAGAATCTCATCTTCGGGTTGTCCACCTAGGTCTTCTAGACTCCTCGGATCCTTTCTCTTTGATTCTACTCCGAGCAGTAGCTTGGTGGGTGTATGGAGGAGGAAGATGGCTGGGAATGATAGGATATGGGTGAATGGTGGTGGAAAATGACAGTGGATGGAAGAAAACTGGAGGGAGGTAAATGGGATGAGCACTTCAGCCTTTTCGAACCTCTGAACTCTCCCAAGGGGCTCTGGGAACCAAAATGGGTCAGAACCAAAACATGAAACCTTCAAAACAATGGAACCGCGGGCCTACAAATATCAAAACCCCCCTCTAGGTAGTAAGGGGTGGGTATTTATAGGTGAAGGCAAAGGGTATATCATAAGTGATTGCGGTACCTGTCTCAGTCGCTACATCAGTCTCGGAACGGCTATGTTGGGCTCGACATGGTCATGTCGGGGGTCGCAGTCGAGTTGTTTGTAGTGGTCGGGGTAGACGTCACGGTCATGGCAGACATCACGATCGAAGTAGATGTCACATTCGAGGTATTTGTCACAGTCGAGGAAGGTGTAACTAACCCTATTCCTCAGCACGGTCGTGTTGAGAGTACCGGCAGTGATATGGGCCACGGGCAAAACAAGTGTCGCGGTCATGACAGGTATCGCGGTCGCACAAGTGTTGCGGTCGAGGCAGCTGTCGCGAGCGAGATAGGTGCCACAGGTGAGACATGTGTCGTGATCGAGGTAGGTGCAACTGATCCTTGTCCTCAGCACGACAATGCCAGGCATCTCAGTCATGTCACGTTTCACGGCCATGACGGATGGAAGCCTAGCTACTGTAAAAACCATGAGTTGTGGAAAAATCTTAGAGAATAGATGGCTTTTCATATTTTTTGCCTACAAGTCCCAAAATTGGTTAATAGAGAAACTTTATCTATAAAAATATATAAAATACTAAAAGATAAGAGTCTAGGGTATATTTAGGGCATATTAAGGCTATAATGACACCAAAGCATAAATAAATGTTTAACATAAATGTCTGAATTTGGGTGTTATGAACCCCCCAAGCTTAAACCTTTGCTTGACCTCAAGCAAGACTGTGCTCAAAGAACAAAAAGATAACATCCAAATTAAGCTTGGAGATCAATGCTAAGGTTAAGAAAAATAATTTAAAACAACAATTCTCTTGACCCATGTCATTTTAGAGAAAACCCCCACCAACCGAGCACAATCCTGCTAAAGTATGATCAAAGAGTGTCTTGGAAAGATTAAGTAGATTCACTACAACCTATCGATACTCATGAGAGTTTGGATCATAATTATACAACATTAAAGAATTATCACATAGGTGATCACACGGGTGATGAGAAATGAACCTTGAAATATTTCCCATGCTTAATATACACTTTTAGCAAGTTTTTATGCAAAACCAGAGATCTTGTCACAATAGTTAATTGTCCTTTATCTAGGGAAGAATCAGTTATCAGAGGCTTTGTCATGTTTATTCTAGGCTTGAGTACTCACTGGATTTAGGTTGAGGTACCATCCTAAAGTTTTGTCCCTCAAGGAGAAAGAAAAAACTTGCACTGACAGTTTTTTATTTAACTCACTGATCTTATGAGTATCACAAATTTCCTTTAAGGCATACATGTGATGGTAAGGATTTTCACAAGTGAGTTTCCTTCAAACTTCCTTTGTTGAATAAGAGTAATACTACTTCCTTATATTTCCAAAGAGGAAACATTTGGGATTGGATTCATCACTTGTATAACATACTAGGATAATTTATTTGGTCAATCTTTAAGAAAGCCTCAGCAAACACTGACAAAATATTTTTTTGGCAATCATTAGTGTAACCACGTACCTTTTATACAACCATGTAGATTATACAATCACACTTCAAGTACTCTAATCATATCATTCAATCAGGGAGGGAGCCAGACAATTCAACATTTAATCTACATGTATGTAGATCCTAAAGTGTTACCATCACATCGATTAGATTGAACCCTACTCGATCCTAATATAGAAAAATAAGAAGACTCTAATGACTTTTGAGGACCCCAATATGCGTCAGGTTGGTCCATGTAACAAGCAATAGTCCCTGCAGTCCAAGCTAGTTGACCCAGAGTAGTGAGACAAACTCCTCGTACTGTGCTCGAACCAACCCTGCTATGGGGGTGATCTCATAGGTTTCCTAGGGGTTCCTAGTGACTCTCTAATGAGATTTTGGGATGGCACTACCAGGCACGACATACCCGCATTCATGAGCACAATCATACACTGACTAGGCACCATCCTCAACTCTCCTAAAAGAGAAGACAACACTCATTTATTCTTTTCACACTCAGGCTTTTATTCTCTGCATTCTAATTTATAGGTATGGGTGAGAACTATTTTGATATATTTGGGATTTTGTGGGTGGCCAAGCCTCTTTTGCAAATTTTTAATTTTTATCTTTCTAACTCAATCTAAGGTGAGAGGGTGCACAGACCATCAAGGAAAAACACTTCAACTTGACTATAGCTCAAAACTCATCATTATCCACTTGATACATGTATGAAAATATAGTAATTATGATTGAAGGATCCTTAGAGTAGAGGCAAGTTTGTGAAAAACACAACTTGGAGTTTTGATCAAACTATAACTATTTCCAATAGTCATATATCCTAGATTTGTCATTCACAACATTGATCAAGGTAATAATATTTTAAACTACGAAAAAGGCGCATAACCTTAGATTTATTACCAAACTTAGGGAAAAAGTCAATGAGCTAGTCAAGCAAAAGATTAAGCAAATTTAAGATGAAAATTGTGCATTTAGGCACATGGATAAGCATTTAAGTATAAGATTTGCGTCACATAGCCTTAATTGAAAAGCTACAAATTACAGAATAAAGTCCTACAAAACAATAAGGCTAAATTTAAATTTACGCCTAAATGCAAGAAGTAAACATGCATGCATAAATTTTTTAATATACGCCTAAATTCAAGAAGTAAACATGCATGCATGAAAAATGAAGAGATAGAAGGGCAAAAAACCCTACCACCCCAAGCTTAAAACTATGGTCATCCTCAAGCAAGACCTAAACTCGGGAGTAGTAGGGAAGAAATGCATGGATGTACATAAAAGAAATTTAAAGTCCTAGCATGATGCATGTATGCAAGGATATGTAAAAGTAGTTAGAGAAAAGAAACTATCTAATAAAAAAAAGGAATTTATTTTAACAAAAGGAGAAAAGAAAGGAGTAAGAGAAAGGGGGTGGGTTCCCCACGATACTGACAATGGGATCCTAAATCCTAAGTTTTGGGACCAGTGTCTCACCGATGAGTTCCGCCACATAATAAGAGTAGAATAGGCAGAGATGTTGTCCCTTATGAGTCTAAAGAAGAGGAATAAAATCTGGTGACTCGGTGAAGTCATCTCTATGCTGGGATTTACTTGAACTACACTGAAATGAGTTCTTTGGTAGAGCATCCTCAAGGTACTCCTCAATGTATGAATCTTAATAGAAAGGCCCTAGGACGTCAACACTTGATGAGATGGAGGGGAGAGGATGAAAGTTTTCTAGAGGACTCCTCTCTTCTCTCTCCACCTCTGAACTTGAGGTTGGATGCTCAGATAAATTTGTATATACAATATGAGCCATCCAATCATTTTCTGAACAAGAAGTATCCCCAGTTGAAGCTACATACAGTTCTACAACCCCAACTTGTCACCTTCTATGGGGTTTGGGGTATGTTCATGCTCAACATCCATGTTGTAGTGGATTTTCCATCCTGCTCTGTCGATGTCTACCAATCCTTGTAAGGGAATGGTAGCACACGTCAGCTCATACTGCTCTAGCTCGTCATCATCAGTATAGTCACTACTCCAATTAGAGCAGTTGTCGTCATCATCCTCATCATACAAATTGTACCAAACCATGATTAGTGTACTGCTCAAAGTGAAGTGGCATGTCTCAATATGAGAGGTATCACTCTGGTCTAGATCAACATCTGATTCCGGTTCCTCAAATTGATCCTCAAGTTTTGAGGTCTCTTGCCTTCCTGAGGAGGATAAAAGTTATCATCATAACACCATTTATGCACATGTCTTGAAGATTCCATTGGTTGATCAACTGAAGCATCTGGATAAAATGAAGAGTTCCCCTAGATGGGCAAGTCTTCACCAAAAAATCCTAGTGAATCCAACTAATAGCCTAAATCGGATGTTGAGGTATGTTCCATATCAGGCCCAATGGTATGGTATTGATGATTGATGTCTTCATGATTGTGCTATGGCGCTTGTAATTGTGTGGTAACTAAATTGATGAGGTCTTGAAGCCTCCTACCCTATTTAAAATCCTTGTCACAAAGCTATTGGACTTGAGCAACAATGCCTTCAAGATTTGTCAATTTTTCCTAGCACTTCCATTGGAAACATGTTGTATCAAACTCATGCACTTGGATGAATCCTTGTTCAATAGTTTGAAGTATACCTCTACTACGGTCTGTGATCTTGGTGGCTACTTGGAGCTGATGATCCTGATTTTCTAGTAGCTACTGAAGTGGGTCAACGTGTTCTTGGAGATGAGGAGTTGAGAAGAGATTAGCGCATTGACACTTTCTCCAGCTAGCTCCACTACTCTTATCAATTCTTGATCCCATGATAATGTGGAAGTCAAAGGCTGATCGACCATCTCCTTTGTTGGAATTTCAACATATGACGACAATGAAGGTGAGTATAGCTTGACTAGCTGTAGAGCCTGGCTTTCAATTATTTTCTAGTAGTTAGAACTGTAGAAAAACTCAAGAGGAAATGTGGACAAGATAACTTGTCTTACAGAGGAAAGATACATGGCTGAAAAGATGTATAAGAAAGAGGAAGCTATTCAATATATATGAACAAGTATGTGTAAAACAAAAAGAAAACTATGCATATATATAGGCTTATGAATCACAAAACAAAATCTTTGGGCGTGTAAATGTGGAAAACTGCACCCCCAAAAACAGCACTAAAAGTTGATATGGTCTAAATCATGCATTCAAAAGGAGGCAGACTCAGAAGGATCGAACTTTAAATTTATAACCCGAAACCTTCAAGTGTTGACCTAGAGGTTATACATTACCTATATTTTGATAATGACTTAACCATTCCATTCATATGTATCTAATATGTGCGTTTAAGATTATTTGCAGGCATTAGGTACATGAAAAGGATCATATATACAAAGCCCTAGAATGGGCCAAGTGCAAGCCAAAAATGGCTACAAGTGTGCAATTTAGGATTTCTATGTAAACGACCTTAGAACTTCCATGTAATCACTTGTAATGATGAATTGGCTTGTAACTTAGAAGAGAAAAATGTTTGGGACAAAATTCACCAAGTGCTAATCACTTTTATTGCAAATTAGAAAATCAATTTCAGGCACTTGGTCGGTCGAGTTTCCCTAGCCTGAAACTCGATCGATCAACCTTGGTTGATTTCCTGAAGATTGCATCGGTCGAGTTGTGCACCCACAGAACTCAACCGATTGGGTAGTAGGCCATTTCGAGTTGAAATGGTCGGTCGAGTTTCCTCAGAACAAACTCGATCGATCATTTGAACATCGGATTGCCTGCTACTTGATCGGTCGAGTTACACCCATTGATACTCGACCGAATGCACTGTATGGAATTTGCAGAAAAAGTAATATGACCGTTGGTGAATTGTTTTGGGCAAAAATATAGCTGTTTTCTTGAAGGAAAAATGACCACTTTTGCACCCAAGTGTCCCACAACATAAAGGTCCACCCTCAACTATAAATAGAACCCCTTGGACTTCATTCCAAGCTGCTCTTCCATTGCAAACTTGGTTCTAGCTTAGTTGAGAGTGTTCCAAGCCCTTGAGCCCCTTTCTCTCTCTACCTTCAAGACAGTTTTGTGAGAGTGAGTTAGGTCCCTGTGTATGAGAGCTATCCTTTGTGTTATGTAAAGCTCTCCTTTCTTTCTTCCTACCTCCAAATCAAATTGAAGATAGATTGAAGCTACTTCTCCGAATGAAAGAGGAGTTGCTGTTGTTCTTCTCCGAGTGAATGAGAAGATGTATTGCTGATCTTCAAGAGTGAAGATTGATCATTGCTCCAGCTCCCTTGGTGAAGGGAAAACGTGGGCAAGCTCTCCAAGTGAAGGAGAGGTGCAAGGCAAGCTCAAGTAAGATAGGTAAATCCTGCAAGGCTGAAGACAAAGGTGAGATTGGGTAAGTCCTTTGAAGAAGGCCAAAGAATCTTGCTTTGTGGGTAAGCCCTTGGATAGGTAGAAGATCTTAGCTTGAGTAATTAAGCCCTTGGTTGTGTGGTTTGTGTATCTTGTAATCTTATCGTGATATATAAGAGGACCAAGTTGCAAATCCTAGAGTCTAACCAACTCTAGGTAGTGGACTGACATCGCTCCTAAGTTTAGGACGTGGAACCACTCTAAACCACCTGTCCAAGTGCATGATATTCATTATCTCTTATCCTTGCTTTGTATGCTAAAATAGGATATCAAATTGCTGCTTGCATTAGTTTTTGCACTACAATTAAATTGGTGGTCTAATCGATTTTGTGAAGTGTGTGTAGCTCTATTCACCCCCCCTCTAGAGCCCATTGATCCAACAAGTGGTATCAGAGCAGGTCTTCTCCAAGCTACTTCAACAAGTAGGAGAAGATGGGCGATTCGGCTCTTGGGTCACTCAACCTTGAAGGAAGCTTCTCCATGAGACCCCCGGTCTTTGACGGCACAAACTTCTTATATTGGAAGAGGAGAATGCAATTCTATCTCCAAGGGGTGAGTTTTGAAATGTGGAAGATTGTCCATCTCAAGTATAAAGATCCAAAAGGGGACATCACCACATGGACGGAAGCGGAGATGAAGCGTGCTCAACTCAATGCCAAAGCCATGAGCATCATCTACGCCGCCCTTACACCATCGGAGTTCAACCGCATCTCTTCGTGGGACACGGCGCATGAGATATGGCACAAGTTGTGTGTCACCTATGAAGGGACCGAACAAGTCAAGGAGGTCAAGGTCTACATGCTTGGTGGTCTTCTTCAGAACTTCAAGATGGGGAAAAATGAAAGAGTGGTGGATATGTACACAAGGCTAAATGTCATCTTGAACAGCCTTGCAGCCCTTGGGAGTGTCATGGATAGAGGTACAATCAATGCCAAAATCTTGAGATCTCTACCAAAGAGATGGGAGCCAAAGATCACTTCTATTGAAGAAGTCTACAAGCTAAGCGAGTTGTCAACTGAGGAGCTGGTTGGTAACCTCTAAGCCCATGAACCTAGGATTGACAAGCAAGAGGAAGAGGAGAAAAGAGAAGAGAAGGAATCAAAGAAGATAAAGGACACAACCTTCAAAGCTCAAATTGAAGAAATGGTCCGGCAACAACAACTTGCCATGAAGTCTCCCTGCCCTTCCTCAAGTGAAGATGAAGGTGTCAATGATCATGAAGCCAACTACTCAAAAGGGAAACACTTCAAGAGCAAGCCCTCCTCCTCAACTCCTAGGTGCTACGAGTGTGGTCAAAAAGGCCACTACAAGAGTGACTGCCCAAAGGCCAAGAAGAGCCATCATAAGAGCAGCCACAAAAAGGATGACAAGTACAAAAGAGAAGCAAAGTGCAAGAGGAAAGACAAGAAGGAGAGAAGATCCAAAGATGCAGCTCATGCGGCATGGGAGGAGTCTTCTTCAAGCTCCTCAAGCTCTGAAGATGGAGAATGTCATCTTGCCCTCATGGCCTCTACTAGTGAAGATGTAATTGAGGTAAGTGAGGTAAGCAAGGTAAGTGATGTTAATTTACTTGAGCTATCTAAGGAAACTCTCATTGATATGCTTAATGAATGTCAATCATCTTTTGCTAAATGTAAATCTAAAATAAAAAGATTAGGAAAGATAGTTGATGATCTTTATGCAAAAATTGACATTCTTGATGAAAATGAAAAATTGCATCTTGATAGTATAGAATCCTTGCAAGGGCAATTTCTTGACCTTGAACTTCAATACAATGGAGTAGAGGTTGAGAATGGTGTATATCTTAAAAACATTGAAAATCTTAAGATAGAAAACCAAAATTGCCTAGATGAGATTGATACTCTTAAAACTGAAAATGTAGAACTCAAGCTTATTGATGATGCTAGGAGAAAAGAAGTCTATGCCTATCAAAGAGAAATAGTTGTGCTTAAATCTGAAAATGCTAAATTGCTAGCTCAAATTAATGATTTATCTTCTAGACCTGTTTTGCCTAGAAATGAAGTTGCTAGCTTAACTCTAGAAAAAGATTCTCTTCTTACTAAAGCCCTCTGTCTTGAGGCCGACCTTTTGCATGCTAGAGAAGATCTTGAAAATCTTTCTACTAATGTTATAAACCTTAGTGATGATAATGCTAAATTAAGATCTACTTTGCAAAGGTTTCTTTCGGGAAAGAAATTCCTAAATGATGTCCTAGAGCACTCTACCAAACAAGTTGGTACTAGTGGTTTAGGATATAATGGGACTGCTCCCAAAGGTAAGAAGAAGAAGGGTAAGAAGAAGAGTGTGGAACCTCCAATTTTCAATGGAGAGTCTTCCGGCTCTAAAAACCATATGGTTTGTATTCATTGCAAATGTGATGACCATTATTCTACCTTTTGTCCTTACAAGCCCAAGGGGACCAACCGAAAGATGAAATGGGTCCCCAAGCTAACCCCGGACCCTAAAGTTTGAGTTGGGTTCCGACATCCTCTTTTCTTGCAGGTTCAAAAGAAATGGATTGTTGATAGTGGCTGCTCTAAGCATATGACTGGAGAAATCAGCCATTTCAACAAATTTGTAAAAAAGAAAGGAGGATCGGTAACCTTTGGGGACAACAAGAAGGGTAAGGTTATAGGTGAGGGTGATGTAGGCAATGAATTATGTATTAAAAATGTATTGCTTGTTGATGGCCTACATCATAATCTAATTAGTGTTAGACAATTATGTGATAATGGTTATCTTGTGCTATTTACTTCTTTAGAATGCTTGCTTCTAGATTCCCTGTCCTACAATGTTATATATAAGGGAACTAGAAATGGTAATCTCTATTTTATTGTTCTCGATGCTCTTAAGCCTATACTAAATAGATGCTTAGTTGTGGATAAAAATGATCTTTCTCTTTGGCATCGTCGTTTGGGTCATGTGAATTTGCATCAAATGAAGAAATTGAACAAAAAGGACTTGGTTCGAGGACTTCCTAATTTGGATTTTGATCAGGAAGAGGAATGCCAACCTTGCACATAAGGGAAACAAACCAAATCCTCCTTCAAATCCAAAGGATTCATGAGTACCAAGAGAGTTCTTGAGCTTCTTCATATTGATCTATTCGGACCAATGAGAACACAAACGCTTTGTGGCTCCAAGTATTGTCTTGTTATTGTCGATGATTTCTCTAGATATACTTGGACTTTCTTTCTCTTTTCTAAAAGCGATACACTTGATGTTTTCTCGAGCTTTTGTAAATGAGTTGAAAACGAAGCTTCTTGCCATGTTGTTTCTATCCGTAGTGATCATGGGGGAGAGTTTGAAAATGATCTTTTTGAACGTTTTTGTGAAAAATTGGGTTATTCGTACAATTTCTCTTCTTCTCGCACACCTCAACAAAATGGAGTTGTTGAGAGGAAGAATAGGTCACTACAAGAGATGGCTAGGACCATGCTTCTTGAGTTTGACACTCCTAAGAAGTTTTGGGCTGAAGCCGTTAGCACGTCATGTTTTGTGCAAAACCGAGTTTTCACACATCCGACTTTCAAGAAAACCCCCTATGAACTATGGCATGGTAGGAAGCCATCTATTGATTTCTTTCATGTTTTCGGATGTCCTTGTTTTGTTTTAAACACTAAGGATTCTCTCGACAAGTTTGATCCGAAATCATATGAGGCTTTCTTCCTAGGCTATAGCACTACTAGCATGGCATATAGAGTATTTAACATTGAATTATCTAAAATTGAAGAATCTATTAATGTTAAATTTATTAAAACTAACCCTGTTGTTGGCAAGCATATTGGTGATGATGATGTTGCAGATGAAATAATTCCTATCTTAAAATATCTCAACATCAAAGACAAAGGCAAGCAGGTTGCAGAAGAAGAAAAAGAAGAAGAAAAGAAGGATCCCACTCCCCGCTTTGCAAAAAATCACCCCAAGGAGTTGATCATTGGCAATCCATTTGAGAGAGTGAGGACACGAGCTGCTCACAACAAAGAACAAGTAGATAGTGCCTTCATCTCCCAACTAGAGCCAAAGAACATCAAAGAGGCCCTTGGTGATGATGAGTGGATCCTTGCCATGCAAGAAGAGCTTGAGCAATTTGAGAAGAATCGTGTGTGGACTCTAGTGCCAAGACCAAGTGATAGAAAGATCATTGGCACCAAATGGGTCTACCGCAACAAGCTTGATGAGCAAGGAAAAGTGGTAAGGAACAAAGCAAGGTTAGTAGCACAAGGTTACAACCAATAGGAAGGTATTGATTTTGATGAAACTTATGCTCCTGTTGCTAGATTAGAATCTATCTGTATGCTACTTGCCTTTGCTAGTTATAAAAATTTCTTGCTTTATCAAATGGATGTTAAAAGTGCATTTTTGAATGGTACAATCGAGGAGGAAGTATTTGTTGCTCAACCTCTGGGCTTTGAAAATGACAATTTACCCAATCATGTTTATTTGTTGCAAAAAGCTCTCTATGGACTTAAACAAGCACCTCGAGCTTGGTATGAGAAATTAAAGAACTTTTTGTTAGATAATGGGTATGTCATGGGCAAAGTTGATTCTACCTTATTTCTAAAACACACTTCTAACCATTTTCTTATCATCCAAATATATGTTGATGATATCATTTTTGGCGGAACTGATCTTGATCTTTGCAAGGAGTTTAGTTCTCTTATGCATAGTGAATTTGAAATGAGCATGATGGGTGAGTTGACCTTCTTCCTCGGCTTTCAAATCAAGAAAACAAAGGAAGGAAACTTCATCAACCAAGGCAAATACACAACTGAACTATTCAAGCGCTTTGGGATGGAGAACATGAAGTCGATGGATACACCCATGTCAAACACCGCCAAACTTGACAAAGATGAAGAAGGTGAAAAGGTAGATGAGAAGCTATATAGAGGTATGATAGGAAGTTTACTTTATTTAACTGCCTCTAGACCTGACATTATTTTTAGTGTTGGCTTGTGCGCTCGCTTTCAATCTTTCCCTAAGAAGTCGCATCTCACTGCTGTTAAGAGGATTTTGAGGTACTTAGCCAAAACTCAAAATTTTGGTCTATGGTATCCTAAATCAAGGGATTTTACTCTTACGGCATATAGTGATGCGGATTATGTGGGGTGTTTGATTGATAGAAAGTGCACAAGTGGCACTTGCTTCCTTCTAGGACCATGCTTAGTGTCTTGGTTCTCCAAGAAAAAAAGCACAGTGGCATTATCAACTACCGAAGCTGAATACATTGCAGTCGGGAGTTGTTGTGCATAGGTCCTATGGATGAAGCAAATGCTCCAAGACTTTAACATATTTTTTGATGCTTCTCCTATCTATTGTGACAGTACTAGTGCAATTAACCTCTCCTATAATCCTATATTTCATAGTAGAGCCAAGCATATAGAGGTTTGCCATCATTTTCTTCGTGACCACATTGCCAAGAAAGATATATATATATAACACATGTGGACACGGAAAATCAGTTGGCGGACATTTTTACAAAACCTCTAGCTAGAGATCAATTCAATTTTATTCGATCTAAACTGCTCATTGTTGATTTAAATGATATTGCTATGTGATCTAGCTAGTGGTCTCTCTCCTATATGCTTGCTCATGTCAATCTTCACCTTATGTTGCTCATATACATGCTTGTTTATGCTTAAATTGTCTATCAACATGCTTAGTTTTATGCTTGTTTTTGGGTTTTATCGAATTTCGCGTTTTATCGCTAAATAGTGCCCAATGATGAGCAAAATGTGCCTAGGTATGTTAATTATGCATAATAGAATGGAAAAATAAATTTAATCGACATGTATATGGCTAGAATCTAAGATTTAGACTGCTAGGTCAGGTTGACCTTCGGTCGAGTTTCCACCCTGGAAAACTCGACTGATCAGGAACCGAGAGCAGGTCTTCATTGGACGGATCGGTCGAGTTTGTCACCCTCAGAACTCGACCGATCGACGGGCTGCGCCAACTTAAAAGTTAGGATCGTCCGACTATTTTTCCTTGCAACTAGAAAATAGCCGACTGATTCCTCATCTCCTAGCCCGTACTCTCAACCCAAGCCCTAACCCTCCCCCGTTCCTAACCCTAGGGCGACCTAGCAACCTGTTCTTGACCTTCCCGGGCGTCTGTGGTGTGTCTTCTTCGGCTTTTGAGGTTTGATCTTGCTTGTGAGTACGTTTTTCTCTTTGTTTTCGTTTCCATGGCTTCCCATAGACAAAAACGAGCTGCTCCTAGCAATGCTCCAGCCTCCTCCTCTATTAATCGCTTGATTCCTTTTGATAACACCTCTTTTGTGTCTATTGAGGCGGTAAATCAGTATAAGGATCTTCTTACACGATCTCCTTTTCCTTTTCGCCCCTTAGTTGATGCAAATCGTTTTCAAGAGTATATCACCTCTGTTTCGAGGCTTCTTTCCAAACACCACTTATCCGCCCTAGCAATCGAACGTGAATGCTTCCATAATCAGTTATCTAGCACAAAACCAGTTCACGAGTTCTACACAAATCTGTGTTGGAACTACAATTCGCTTGTTCCCCCGCCGAATACCGAAGTAGTTCTTACATTGATGATCGACGGTCATCGTTTTCAACTCTCTGAGGAAACTTTCAATTTCTACCTTGCCGGAGACGAAGAAAACACTACTTGGCATAAGGACTATGACGTGTATTTCGATCTTCTTGACCCGGAAGGTTTCTATAAACATCATGAATTGACGCTACCGGACATTCATCATTTTTTAAAGAAACCTGACGTGGCCTACAAGAAGCAGTCAACCCTACCCTCATCCTCCCTTGACCTCCAGAGGCACATCTTGGCCCTTGTGATTAACTGCAATATCCATCCAAAGCGTAATCAAACGGACATTGCGGAAAACACAGTGGTCCTGATGTATTGTTTGTTAAACAATATAGGTGTCAAATGGGCTCATTACATCTTACATCATATGACCTGTTTTGACACCAGCAAGAACACCAAGGGCACCCACCCTCCCTACCCAGCCCTGATTTGTGGTCTTTTCGAGTTTGCCACTGATAAATCACTCTTTTCTGACTTCCATTACCCGATTTCTAGAAAAGGAGTGTGCATTAGTGAAACCACCCTTCTGAAGGCTGTCCCAGTTCCTACCTCTTCCCCTGGTGCTTCTGGCTCCACCTCAGCCTCTGCCTTTGCTTCTGGTGCCCCTCCCTCCTCCACCCAGGCTCCACCCCCGCAGCCACATCCCTGCCCTAGCCGTGCGTCGTTTCGTGCATCAAATGAAACCCTTCTTGGATACATGATGCATGAACAGGCGTACAATCGCCAGGTCCAGGACCACCTCCATCAGGTTTTGTGTTCGATCATGTCTACCATGAACTTGTCATGTGCTTCACCCTACCCTGCCTACCAGCCATACCCAGGTAGTGCCTATGCTTCTTATGCATATGAGTAGTACTTCCATGCTCCACCACCATATGCTGTCGAGCCTTCCGCTGCTGCTCCACCTCAGTATCCCTCTGGTAGCTCCGCTCCTGCATATCTGCCACTACCTGTTGGCCCCCTGGCCTCTCTGCTCGCTTCCTTGGGGGACTTTGCTTCGTCCTTCCCGCAGGCCAAGGAGCTTCTTGCTCTTGGTATGTCATGGGCCGAGCAGAATGCCCGTTGGCCCGGTCGCTCTTTTGCTCCTGATGATGAGGAGATGCCCGACCAGGCTGAGGATGCCGACGAGGATGATGATGCTGATGCTGCTGATAGTGATGGTGAGGATGCTTCTGACGAGGATGGTGATGATGGTGCTAGTTTTGCTGCTGGCACAGCTGCTCCGCCTTCAGATGGCGATGAGGACTACAACCCAGGCGATGACGAGGAAGCAGTTGACATAGATAGCTTAGATGTCTAGGAGGTTGTCTTAGCTTATAGTCTAGCATGTCTATTATATATATCTTTCTAGACTCTTTTGTATAAGTAACATCCTGGCACATTATTCTGAGTTGTACTGTTTTCTTATTTCCTATTTTCTCACTTTTATGGTTGTAGTTGCTTATGAGAACATCTTTCTGAGTTGGAATATCATTGTTATGCACTTTGGCTATTTACTCTGTGTTATCTTATGCTTGGTGTTTGTTGAGCTATATTTTGATTCTGACTTGGATTGTATGTTCTCCTTCATGGTTGTATGATATATGCTTTTACATTGCTTCTTACTTTGCATATATGTGTGGTGGAGTCTTGGAGAAGACCTAGTTTTTGCTCTTCTACCCCCCTACCTTTTTGATAATGTCAAAAGGGGGAGAAATATCTCATGGTTTGAGACTCAATCATATTGTTTCTTGTGATTATACTATTGCTTTCTTGCCTAAGTGATCCTTTTCTTGTTAATTTGTTGTTGATCATGTGACATGCAAAGGATTACATATTACACGGATATTGGTTTTGCCATGTATAGAAAACCTAACATGCAGGTGAGAGGAAGCATAGTTTGAGGGGGAGCAAATTCCAAATGTTCTTATCATGAATCCCCCTAATTAACAAGGCAAAGGTATAACTTTCTTATCCTTTTCAATATGTTTGAGGAATGGTTTGTCATTGTCAAAAAGGGGGAGAATGTTGACCTAGAGGTTATACATTACCTATATTTTGATAATGACTTAACCATTCCATTCATATGTATCTAATATGTGTGTTTAAGATTATTTGCAGGCATTAGGTACATGAAAAGGATCTTATATAAAAAGCCCTAGAATGGGCCAAGTGCAAGCCAAAAATGGCTACAAGTGTGCAATTTAGGATTTCTATGTAAACGACCTTAGAACTTCCATGTAATCACTTGTAATGATGAATTGGCTTGTAACTTAGAAGAGAAAAATGTTTGGGACAAAATTCACCAAGTGCTAATCACTTTTATTGCAAATTAGAAAATCAATTTCAGGCACTTGGTCGGTCGAGTTTCCCTAGCCTGAAACTCGACCGATCAACCTTGGTTGATTTCCTGAAGATTGCATCGGTCGAGTTGTGCACCCACAGAACTCGACCGATTGGGTAGTAGGCCATTTCCAGTTGAAATGGTCAGTCGAGTTTCCTCAGAACAAACTCGACCGATCATTTGAACATCGGATTGCCTGCTACTTGATCGGTCGAGTTACACCCATTGATACTCGACCGAATGCACTGTATGGAATTTGCAGAAAAAGTAATATGACCATTGGTGAATTGTTTTGGGCAAAAATATAGCTGTTTTCTTGAAGGAAAAATGACCACTTTTGCACCCAAGTGTCCCACAACATAAAGGTCCACCCTCAACTATAAATAGAACCCCTTGGACTTCATTCCAAGATGCTCTTCCATTGCAAACTTGGTTCTAGCTTAGTTGAGAGTGTTCCAAGCCCTTGAGCCCCTTTCTCTCTCTACCTTCAAGACAATTTCATGAGAGTGAGTTAGGTCCCTGTGTATGATAGCTATCCTTTGTGTTATGTAAAGCTCTCCTTTCTTTCTTCCTACCTCCAAATCAAATTGAAGATAGATTGAAGCTACTTCTCTGAGTGAAAGAGGAGTTGTTGTTGTTCTTCTCCAAGTGAAGGAGAAGATGTTGTTGGGTTTTGGAGGAGGCAGAGAAGTAGCGGAAACAAAAAAAATTCTCCCCAAACCCAGAACAAAAGGAATCGCGTCAACATCTATATAATAGGAAATAAGGTTTGTGAATCATACCTTGTCCCGAGTCTTGCTCGGTGACAATGCCACGCGCCTTGCGCGGTCTTCACCTCCGGTCTTGGACGGTGTCTGTGCAGCTCCTGGTCGCACCGGGACTGAAGACTCCTCCTCCTACCGGACTGTCAGATGACAGTTGTCCTCCTGAGCGGCAGTGACCTCCCGCCTCTGAAGTAGTCCATACGGACCACCCGGAACTCCACTCTCCTTGTCCCACAAGGAAGTGGAAGGAGTCGCACCCTCCTGTTGACGTACTAGTCGCCAACACACTCTCCTGCTGTTGACTGCAACTGTAGTTGTCCTTCCCTTGCTGCACCTCCCTTTGCGGGAAGCACATGCTCGGGCTCTCTCTCGGTTACCAAAACCAGAGAGAACGACAACTTTGCAGAGCAATCAACTTGCACTGAGTTGTATCTTGAGAAGCCCCCAATACCCCTATATATATAGGCGGGTCATGGGATAGGGTTCTCTGTGCCCGGCAATACGGGACTAATGCAGGAGTAGAAGGGTTTGAGAATTTTCCACAAAAGGCAACCGGTTCGCAACTTGAAATGATCGGTTCACAACTGAACCGATCGGTTCGTCCATTGAGCCGATCGGTTGGACCTGAGCCGATCGTTTGGGGCACTCCAACCGATCGGTTGGTGCCCTGAACCGATCGGTTCATAGTCCTAATCCGGCTTAAAAGGACTTTCCTTGTTTCGTTCCCAATTGGTATCGAATACTAATGTTATTCCCAATCGAATTGGGCAATTTGAAACCAAAGGAAAATTCTTGCCGACATGACTTTTCCCAACTAGTCGGTTGCACCAGTTGAGCCGATCGGTTCAACCCTTGAACCGGTCATTTCAACCTGGGCTTGAGCCGATCGGCCTAGACACTCCAGCCGACCGGTTCAGCAACCTCGGTCGACTGGTTCATCACATGAACCGATCGGTTGGGAGCACAAGTTGGGCAAAATCAGTCAATTGCGATTTCAATCAATCCGATACTCCAATCAATGCGTCCAACACCTTGAACCATACGATATTGAGCCATCGACTGATTGAGTGTTTAATTGAACTACTAAACTCCTTTAGTAATCAATCTAAACATTGCTTGTGGATAAAACTCCTCTTCCAGGTTAAATCCTATGTGTGTGACCCTGCAGGTCCATTTCACGTTGGCAGTGAAAGTCCATAACATTTATGACTTCACAAGCAAAGAGCGGTGTCTAGTCACACATCATTGCTACCCAAGTGAAAGTAGAAAGTTGGAGAACAACTTTCATCCTACAATCCGTGAATGGTGTTACAGTGAATGTATAATTCCTTTGTCACTGATATCCAGAATGAACTCGAGGCATGGAACAGTCATCCTGTCAATGTTCATTCAGTTCCTTGATCTCAGAGTAGACCGAGTGAGATGTGTATGACATCAATATCACATATTGATTCACACGTGCATGTGCATGCCTTTCTCAATCCTACTTATCAAGTGGCCAAGGATATCAAACTCCCTTAGGAGGGACAGACCGTAGTGATGTTAATTGTGGTTACATTCATAAGTAGCTTGGTCCATCTTTATTCCATTTCATATATGTCTGAGGATCCGCATAGCCCTCGATTTATGTGTTGAGTGTAGTGATTTCAGGTCTAAGAATCACACTCACCACCATCACTGTGAGAGCTGACTGTGACTACCATGTCATGGTTCCATGTGTCACTCTCACGGTGGGTCTGTCCGGTACCTTGTTCTCTAACAAGTACCTATGTGCTTGGTTTGATATCACCATATCATGACTAATGAGATTCTGTCATCAACCAACACACAATCTAGTCTTTAGTGTTATTTATGTCTATGGTTATTTCCACAATAACAACCGACTAGGGACCAAACAAGAAAGAATACTCTTAGCATCTGTATGATCTCATCGTTTAGGTCCTCAACCCAAAAGCATACGTCATTAAGTAAAACAATCTTTAGACATCTATCATGTTACACCATCATCTCAGAAACAGTTTAAACATATAGATTGGAAATTGCCTTTATTATTATTCAAATCATTTACAAAGTATCCCATTACAATCATCATATGACTTGCTCTATGGGCATACATACCAACAGACTCCCACTTGCACTTAGAGCCAGTCACCAAGGAAACGCAGTCCTTGTGACCTAGCATGACCATCATGCTTCTGCTGAGAAAGGGCCTTAGTCAGTGGATCAGCTATGTTGTCTTCAGTTGGTACTTTGCAAATCTTCACATCTCCTCGCTGTACGATCTCTCGTATGAGATGGAAGAGCCGCAGTATGTGCTTGGACCGCTGATGTGATCTGGGCTCCTTAGCTTGTGCAATAGCTCCATTATTGTCACAATAAAGCTCAATTGCATCACAGCTACTGGGAACTACACCAAGTTCAGAGACGAACTTCCTGATCCACACAGCCTCCTTTGCTGCATGCGAAGCAGCAATATACTTAGCCTCTGTAGTAGAATCGGCAACTGTTTCTTGCTTGGAACTCTTCCAGCTCACAGCTCCATTATTAAGGCAAAACACAAATCCTGACTGCAATCTGTAATCATCTTTATCGGTTTGGAAGCTTGCATCGGTGTAACCCTTTACAACCAGCTCTTCCTCGCCGCCGTATACAAGAAATTGATCCTTAGTCCTTCGCAAGTACTTGAGGATGTTCTTCACGGCTGTCCAGTGAGCATCCCCGGGATCTGACTGGTACCTGCTCGTCATGCTGAGAGCATACGAGACATCTGGGCGTGTGCACAACATATCGTACATGATGGATCCGATGGCTGATGCATATGGGATCCCATTCATACGCTCCCTCTCTTCACAAGATTGGGGACATTGAGCTCTAGAGACGGTAACTCCATGTAGCATAGGGACGTTGCCTCTCTTTGAGTTCTCCATGCTGAACCGCTTCAGCACCTTGTCAATGTACGTGCTCTAACTTAGTCCGAGAAGCCTTCTAGATCTATCTCTATAGATCTTAATTCCTAGAATATAGGATGCTTCTCCTAAGTCCTTCATTGAGAAAGTTTTCCCAAGCCAAGTCTTTACCTTCTCTAAGGCTAAGACATCATTCCCCATCAAAAGTATGTCATCCACATACAATATGAGGAATGTGGTTGAGCTCCCACTAACCTTCTTGTACACACAAGGTTCATCTTCATTTTGAATAAAGCCAAACACTTTGACTTCTTCATCAAATCGAAGATTCCAACTCCGAGACGCTTGCTTCAATCCATAGATTGACCTTTGCAATTTACAGACTTTATTGGCATTCTTTGGATCTACAAAACCTTCAGGCTGTGTCATGTACACATCCTCATGAATATTCCCGTTAAGGAATGCGGTTTTAACATCCATCTGCCAAATCTCATAGTCATAATAAGCTGCAATAGCAAGCATGATCCTGATGGACTTAATCATGGCAACTGGAGAAAATGTTTCGTCATAGTCAACACCTTGAATTTGTCAAAAACCCTTTGCAACTAATCTACCTTTATAAGTTTGCACATTGCCATCCATGTCGGTCTTTTTCTTGAAGACCCACTTGCACCCTATGGGTTTTACCCCTTCGGGTGGTTCCACCAAAGTCCATACTTTGTTGGAGTACATGGATTCCATCTCGGATCTCATGGCTTCTAGCCATTTCTCAGAATCTGGTCCCTCCATAGCCTCTTCGTAGGTAGTTGGATCATCATCTATGATCAACTCTCCACCTTCCTGAGTTACAAGGTATCCAAACCTCTCAGGTTCAAGGCGAGTCCTACTAGATCTACGAGGTCCTTGTGTTACCTGAGGAGACTGAGATTCCACAACACCTTGTGAATCTACATTTTCCTCTGGTACATCTATCGGTTCAATGTTCTCTTGTTGGGCTTGAACCTCTTCAAGCTCTATATTCCTCCCACTGTTTCCTTTGGAAATAAATTCCTTCTCTAGGAACACAGCATCCCTGGAAACAAACACTTTGTTGTCGGTAGGGTGGTATAGATAGTATCCCTTGGTCTCCTTGGGATATCCAACAAAGTAACATTTATCAGATTTGGGTCCAAGCTTATCAGGAAACATTTTCTTGACGTAAGCCCCACAACCCCAAATCTTCATAAAAGACAAATTGGGACGCTTCCCAGTCCATATCTCATATGGTGTCTTTTGAACCGATTTAGATGGTACACGGTTAAGTGTAAACACGGTGGTTTCAAGAGCATAACCCCAGAAAGAAATTGGAAGATCAGCAAAACTCATCATAGATCGCACCATATCTAACAATGTGCGATTCCTTCTTTCAGACACACCATTGTACTGGGGTGTTCTAGGCGGAGTCCATTGTGATACAATACCACGGGCTCGCAGAAGGTCCTCAAACTCCTGGGTCAACTATTCTCCACCTCAATCGGAACGAAGTGCCTTAATACTTTTACCAAGCTGGTTCTGTACTTCATTCATGAAATCCTTTAACCTTTCAAGGGTTTCTGACTTATGTTTCATCAGGTACACATAGCCATACCTACTGAAGTCATCAGTAAAGGTAATGAAGTACTGATACCCACCTCTGGCATTAGTTCTAAAAGGTCCACATACATCAGTATGTATGAGTCCTAATAGATCACTAGCTCTCTCACCTTTACCTGAAAAGGGAGTCTTGGTCATCTTGCCCAACAAACAAGATTCACATGTCTCTATTGATTCATAATCAAAAGAGTCTAGATAACCATCTTTATGGAGTCTAGAAATGCGCTTCTCATTTATGTGCCCTAGACGACAATGCCAGAGATATGTTTTGTTTGAGTTGTTGAGTTTTTGCTTTTTGGTGTTTACGTTGTATACACTTGTCTCCAAGTCTATTAAATATAGACCATAAGACATAGGGGCACTGCCATAAAAGATCCCATCTTTAGAAATGGAACACTTTCCATTCTTAATAAGAAATTCAAATCCATCTTTGTCCAAACAAGAGACGGAAATGATATTCCTATTTATGGCAGGTACATAATAGCAGTTCTTCAACTCTATTATTAGCCCACTTGGTAGAGTTAACTCATAGGTTCCTACGACACTGGCGGCAACTCTTGCCCCATTAGCAACTCGTAGTTCAACCTCGCCTTTCCTCAAAGGCCTACTTCTCTTAAGATCCTTCACATTTGAACAAATGTGAGATCCGCATTCGGTATCAAGTACCCATGACGAAGAAGTAGTAAAGTTAATCTCTATCATGTATACACCAGAAGTAGAGATCTCTATCTCCGACTTCTTCTTCCATTGTTCCTTTCATCCTCTCCATGTAGAAGAAATTGGTTTGGCGAGAGAACATTTCTCTCCCTTACCTATTTTCTTCTTCACCAACGCATTAAGTGTACATAGAGTGGATTCTAAGGCTCCTGGTATATCTGGATTGTGTAGAACACTTCTCACAATCCTCAACCAGTTATGGAATTTATTCTCAATTAATTTGCCCATTTTAAAAGATGATTCTTTTGCCATTCTACAAGAGAAAATTTGCATTTGTCAAAACCTTTTTGATTTGATTTGAATAAAATTTGACGATAGTTAATTAGGCCTTTAATTAATTACCGCTCCCACTATTTTGACTCAAATTGATAGCCCTCACCATCAATTCGGAAGATTGCAGCGTACAATCTTCTAGTGGGTCAAGATCCTAGAATCCTCTAAGCCATGGACCAGCTTTGGCTGTCACCCACAACTCAGATCTTCCGGGTAGGCAACTCTTGCCAATTGCATCATATGCAACTCTTGATGAATGAACATGCGCAACACCTTGCCATGAACATTCCGTGCCTCTGGGCTTAGACGCTCTAAGAATCACCAGTTAAGTCTAACCCAAAAGCCGACACGGTAAACATGCACCCTGCTTTGGCAGAACCTACATGTCGACCCTTCACACTTCCACAAGATTGACGGCGCACCACGCTTTGGCGTAACCTACGCTTGGTCGATCAAGTTTTCCATGTGTGTCGCTAATGGAAGGCGTAATAGACTTAATATTTAATGAGGGATTTGGTTTTTATATACATATACATATCCAATCACCACAATATATAGTACGTATCATATACATGCTATATCCCACAGAAAACATGCATAAACGATAAAAGAAATGATTATGGCCATCCTATTTGTGATTCCTCGAGCCAAGAGGAATCACGGTCATCTAGGTCTACATCACATGCAACCTTTACAAGATGAAATCTGTGCCTGCCTTTTTGGGTTTGATCAGCTCATCTCCATGACTGATCGGCTCGCCATCAGGTTGGTTGCTCGGGTGCCACCAGCCGATCGACTGGCGCCTCCAGCCGATCGGTTCACCGGTCATCGTGCATCTCCTCAGGTCACCACCCGCTCATCTCGTTCCTCGAACCGGCCGTCAGGATCACCAACCGATCGGTTCACTTCTTGAACCGATCGTCTTCAGGTTGTCCGCCGTTCTTTGACATAACAGGAAATAAAATCTATCCTATTTACAATTGAATTGAGAAACCCCGAGTTACATTCGGGGGGAGCAAAGGTAGAAAAGAATTCTCGAATTATTTCGAGTTACATCAGGAATATGAGAAAGGGAATCGGTGCGCAGACCGAGATGCAAGCAACCACACAAACAACCACACACAGAAATAGGGTTTTATAGGCCATAATCATGCTACACATCCACCACAAAACTCGTTTAAGGGCGACGCGTATCAAGTGCATTAATATTACATATCATATATGTATATTAGGGATTTGTGGATTGGACATGTATAAAGCTGATATTATTCGCATCGCATGCAATAAATAAAGGCGACAAACCAAAATCGATCACATCGATAATCCTAAAATATAGAGCGGTTGACGTGGCTCTGATACCACTGTTGGGTTTTGGAGGAAGCAGAGAAGCAGCGGAAACAAAAAAAAAAATTTCTCCCCAAACCCGGAACAAAAGGAATCGCGTCAACATCTATATAATAGGAAATAAGGTTTGTGAATCATACCTTGTCCCGAGGCTTGCTCGGCGACAATGCCACGCGCCTTGCGCGGTCTTCACCTCCGGTCTTGGACGGTGTCTGTGCAGCTCCTGGTCGCACCGGGACTGAAGACTCCTCCTCCTACCGGACTGTCGGATGAAAGTTGTCCTCCTGAGCGGCAGTGACCTCCCGCCTCTGAAGTAGTCCACACGGACCACCCGGAACTCCACTATCCTTGTCCCACAAGGAAGTGGAAGGAGTCGCACCCTCCTGTTGACATACTAGTCGCCAACACACTCTCCTGCTGTTGACTGCAACTACAGTTGTCCTTCCCTTGCTGCACCTCCCTTTGCGGGAAGCACTTGCTCGGGCTCTCTCTCGGTTACCAAAACTAGAGAGAACGACAACTTTGCAGAGCAATCAACTTGCACTGAGTTGTATCTTGAGAAGCCCCCAATACCCCTATATATATAGGCGGGTCATGGGACAGGGTTCTCTGTGCCCGGCAATACGGGACTAATGCAGGAGTAGAAGGGTTCGAGAATTTTCCACAAAATGCAACCGGTTCGCAACTTGAAATGATCGGTTCACAACTGAACCGATCGGTTCGGCCATTGAGCCGATCGGTTGGACCTGAGCCGATCGTTTGGGGCACTCCAACCGATCGGTTGGTGCCCTGAACCGATCGGTTCATAGTCCTAATCCGGCTCAAAAGGACTTTCCTTGTTTCGTTCCCAATTGGTATCGAATACCAATGTTATTCCCAATCGAATTGGGCAATTTGAAACCAAAGGAAAATTCTTGCCGACATGACTTTTCCCAACTGGTCGGTTGCACTAGTTGAGCCGATCAGTTCAACCCTTGAACCGGTCGTTTCAACCTGGGCTTGAGCCGATCGGCCTGGACACTCCAGCCGACCGGTTCAACAACCTCGGCCGACCGGTTCATCACATGAATCGATCGGTTGGGAGCACAGGTTGGGCAAAATCAGTCAATTGCGATTTCAATCAATCCGATACTCCAATCAATGCGTCCAACTCCTTGAACCATACGATATTGAGCCATCGACTGATTGAGTGTTTAATTGAACTACTAAACTCCTTTAGTAATAAATCTAAACATTGCTTGTGGATAAAACTCCTCTTCCAGGTTAAATCCTATGTGTGTGACCCTGCAGGTCCATTTCACGTTGGCGGTGAAAGTCCATAACATTTATGACTTCACAAGCAAAGAGCGGTGTCTAGTCACACATCATTGCTACCCAAGTGAAAGTAGAAAGTTGGAGAACAACTTTCATCCTACAATCCGTGAATGGTGTTACAGTGAATGTATAATTCCTTTGTCACTGATATCCAGAATGAACTCGAGGCATGGAACAGTCATCTTGTCAATGTTCATTCAGTTCCTTGATCTCAGAGTAGACCGAGTGAGATGTGTATGACATCAATATCACATATTGATTCACACGTGCATGAGCATGCCTCTCTCAATCCTACTCATCAAGTGGCCAAGGATATCAAACTCCCTTAGGAGGGACAAATCCCATATCTATCACTCACCCCTCAAAAGCCCCATGTGTCAAAGCCACCCAATCATCACCTTTATAACAACCCATGTTTTAGGACTGCGTTTGATGATGTCAAAGTGTACCCAACAACATGTGTTGAGTGTAGTGATTTCAGGTCTAAGAATCACACTCACCACCATCACTGTGAGAGCTGACTGTGACTACCATGTCATGGTTCCATGTGTCACTCTCACGGTGGGTCTGTCTGGTACCTTGTTCTCTAACAAGTACCTATGTGCTTGGTTTGATATCACCATATCATGACTAATGAGATTCTGTCATCAACCAACACACAATCTAGTCTTTAGTGTTATTGATGTCTATGGTTATTTCCACAATAACAACCGACTAGGGACCAAACAAGAAAGAATACTCTTAGCATATGTATGATCTCATCGTTTAGGTCCTCAACCCAAAAGCATACGTCATTGAGTAAAACAATCTTTAGACATCTATCATGTTACACCATCATCTCAGAAACAGTTTAAACATATAGATTGGAAATTGCCTTTATTATTATTCAAATCATTTACAAAGTATCCCATTACAATCATCATATGACTTGCTCTATGGGCATACATACCAACAGATGTGTTGTTGATCTTCAAGAGTGAAGATTGATCGTTGCTCTAGCTCCCTTGGTGAAGGGAAAACGTGGGCAAGCTCTCCAAGTGAAGGAGAGGTGCAAGGCAAGCTCAAGTAAGATAGGTAAATCCTGCAAGGCTGAAGACAAAGGTGAGATTAGGTAAGTCCTTTGAAGAAGGCCGAAGAATCTTGCTTTGTGGGTAAGCCCTTGGATAGGTAGAAGATCTTAGCTTGAGTAATTGAGCCCTTGGTTGTGTGGTTTGTGTATCTTGTAATCTTATCGTGATATATAAGAGGACCAAGTTGCAAATCCTAGAGTCTAACCAACTCTAGGTAGTGGACTGACATCGCTCCTAAGTTTAGGACGTGGAACCACTCTAAACCACATGTCCAAGTGCATGATATTCATTATCTCTTATCCTTGCTTTGTATGCTAAAATAGGATATCAAATTGCTTCTTGCATTAGTTTTTGCACTACAATTAAATTGGTGGTCTAATCGATTCTGCGAAGTGTGTGTAGCTCTATTCATCCCCCCTCTAGATCCCATTGATCCAACATCAAGGACCCCCACAACTTAATTACAGGGTCAAATTAGATATACGTGGTCGAACACTAGGATGTGGGGACATTTAGGACACTTGATATCTCACTCTTAAGTCATATAAGCCAATCTAATAGTCGATAAAAGTATGGAGCTAGAACTAGTCTAGTAGATTGTCACAAAGTAAAATAAAACAAAGTAAAGAAAACAAAACAAAGTCCATAGGATTCTACTAATAAAAGAGGAGTTTGTGGCTATGTAACCACAAGTTGGGCAGTCTATGTACCTGTTCTCGGGCATAGAAAATCCTCAAATACCCCCAACAAGCAACCTACATCCAAACATGGTATGTACTGTGGTATATGTTCCTATGGGGTCATCCCACTCACTTTCGTGAAGCGTGACTAAAACCCATCAATTATATGAAACCTCTCTTGAGGATGACAAATGAACACCCTAGAATATTCTAGATACCCTCTCAGGTCTAGAATATACTGAGATGCTAGGCACAGGTGTGAACTGGGCAAAACCTGGTACTGGGCCTGACCGTGTCGGGTTGGGCCTGACCGTGCCCAAGTCTAGGGTTCTGCACAGATCACCTTGAACTGTCCTCCTTTCATATTCTGACCCAAACTACCTTCTCTTGTATATTTCTACAACGAATCTCTTGATATAGGTAGAAATAGAATTTCAAGCAAGAAAGAGATCAACCAAACTAGAAATCATAACCAGAAAGAGAAGATAGAACATAAAACGTACTAGATCTAAAATAAAACTGCTTGCTTAAGGCAAAAGTACATAAACATGCCCAAAATGGGCTACATATCCAAGGAGGAGATCAACTAGCCATGGAGAAGCATAGTTGGCACTTAACAAAGATGGAAGAACATCATTTATACATAAATAAAGGAGAACAATAGAAGAAAGGAGAAAAAGAAGGGATTTATCCTCTAGAGGAGAGGTGGCTCTCGCTCCTTAGCCCCTGTATAGGTCAGATCTCATCTTTGGGTCATCCTCCTAGGTCTTCTAGACTCCTTGGCCTCCTTTATCTTTCATTCCACTCCGAATAACAACTCGGTGGGTGTATGGTGGTGGAAGATGGTCGGGAATGGTAGGATATGGGTGAATGGTGGTGGAAAATGACAGTGGATGGAAGCAAACTGGAGGGAGGGACGTAGGATGAGTACTTTAGCCTTTTCAGGCCTTTAAACTCCCCCATGGGCTCTGGGAAACAAAATGGATTGGAACCAAAACATGGAACCTTCAACAATTCGGAACCGCGGGCCTCTAAATCTTAGAACGCCCTCTAGGTAGCCAGGGGTGGGTATTTATAGGTGAAGGAAAAGTGTATATGCTAAGTGGTCACGACAACTGTCTCGGTCACTACACTTGTCTCGACACGGTCATACCAGGTGTCACGGTCGATATGTTTATAGTGCTTGGGGTAGACGTCGCGGTCGAGGCAGACGTCACGGTCGAGGAAGGCATCGCAGTCAAAGAAGACGTCATAGTCAAGACAGGTGCCGCAGTCGAGGCAGGTGCAGCTGACCCTTATCCTTAGCACGGTTGTGCCGACAGTACTGGTCGTGATATGTGTTGCAGGCAAAATAGGTGTTGCAGTTGCAATAGATATTGCGATCACAATAGTAGTCGTGATTGAGGTAGGTGTCGCGGGCGAGACAGGTGCCGCTGGCGAGACAACTTCCGCGATCGAGGTAGATGCAACTGACCCTTGTCCTCAACACAGCCATGTCGGGCATCTCTGTGACGTCCAACTTTTAAAATCATGATTTACTTAAGCGGAAGCATTCATTAGCAGCGGGATTACTGAAAATCACTAAAAAATAAAACTTTTTACAAAGAGATCCAAAATTGAAAAACTATTTCATAAAGAACCAAAGTATTTCAAATACATTCTGGTTTACTAGTACATCTCTTGTACCAATTCTTCTTGAGAGATACAAACGTTAGTTGTCCTGTTAGACTATACATAGGCAGTATAAAAATCTCGAGGCATCAAACCAAAATCTCATATCAATATTAAACTAACTACTGACTCCTAGGACATGAGAGTACAGAGACGACACATAGGATTCTCTATTTACAGGACATGACAACCAGTGTTTCCACCTGAGGATTCACTACTGTCCTTGGTTCTACTGCTACTGTTGTTCTTTCCTTGTTGTAGGGTTCCTACTTATTCTTTGGTGTCTACCTAAAAAGTTGGATCCCACAGGGGTGAGACAATTGAAAAATTGTCCCAGCGAGAGATATAATTCTCCGTCAGAAACATTATTATTGCAATTAATGGTATAAAACTGAGTAGAAGAATCATAAGCATTCAATAGTAATAAAATCAATGTATAAACATATTAGAGCATTATTCTTCACTCAAAGTATTTTACTTATAAATTAATGAAGTAGCATATTACTTATCCAATAAGGAATTTAAGAGCATAAATAGCATTTGTCCATTAGAACATACTATGCAAAGTAACATCAACCAATGATTCTCGTATTTCAACCTTAAGCAAATATGCTACATGGCTTATTACATTTTACAAGCATACTTAAGCCCTGAGGAGATGAGGTATACCGCTCATACTCCAACCGACCATTGCGAAATCGAAATCGGTACCATACATAGGTCAATAGAAGAGCCGGATTTCCATGACCTCATCTTCCTCAGTCAGTGTGAGGACCAAATGCAGGACATCTTGTGTCTCTACTAAATAGCTTTCCAGGATATACTGGCAACTTCGCTATTAGAGTTACAGTGGCATGCTATACTCTCTTCGCAATCGAGAGACATTATACTTATCTCAAATCGATCTGGTATTAAGATCATCGGGAGATTAATGATACATCCATCCCAGTCTTTGGGAGATTAGTGATACATTAATCCCGGCATAAATAATGAAGGATTGAGAGATTTAATGGTTACCTCACATCAATTCCTCCATTAGGGCATAAGGATATTCACACCCATAACCCCCACATACTCAAAAGTATGCCCTCCAGGAGTTCCCGTAGGAAAACCTATTTCACCATCACCAAACTACTGACAATGATGGATCTATGGTCAGGGCTCTACATGATACCGTTTCACTTGGTTAATTAAGTACATTACAATATTCTTTTAGCATCAAACATGTTTTCAAACATAAAACATTATAATAATTGCTTCAAAGAATGAGTACTTTTTCTACCAAGTTCTTTTCAAAGCTTTGTTAAACATTGGGATCTCAATCCCTTATCACATCAGGGTATTCCCATCCCTTATCATCTCATCATTATGATTATAAAACATGGGTGTCCAAACTCTTAGTTCATCAAAACACTTGTTACCACTTTATTAGGTAACTTAATGCCTTCAGGTCATTTGATCATTATAAATATAATATTTGCAATGCATGTATTTCACATGGCTCTTAAAGCCCAATAATGTCTCTTGTTACCTCTTTACTAGGCAACACATCATATTATGGCTCACAAGGCCCATATAGCCATTTCAATAGTAAACAGCATATCTCATACCTGGCTATGTCCACCATTTTATGAAACTTGCATAATTAGTGCACATGATAACAATTATATTAACTACAAATCAGCACTATGCGTTGTAAGAGTAACATCACTATTTCCTCATCTGAGTTAGGATATCCTAATTTATGTCACTTAGGAATATTTTATCTCATTACCCAGATTTGGGTTATGATTTATCATCATATTTCCCAAAATTAGGGTTTCATATCCTATAACCCAAGATTAGGGCTCCACATATCTTTATCCTTTATCAAGTATAGGATTTTATATCAAAGTATCACATGCCAGTACATAACATTATCTTGAATTAGATTTTACATCACACTATTACATTAAGGTTTCATTTTGACCTCACCCTTATCTAGGGTTCCACATGACATCACCCTCATGTAGGGTTTCATATAGCTTCACCCATGATTAGGTTTTCTCATAACATCATCCTCAATTAGGGTTTATTATTCACATTCAATCAAGGTTTATTATTAAAATACCCTGAATTAGGGTTTCTCATGTCATTACCCTAAATTAGGGTCATACCATTACCATAGATTAGGGTTCCACATATCAATGCCCTCAATTAGGATTAGGGCACATTAACCTTTTCAATTAGGGTTTATGATCGCTTTATCAAGGATCATACCCTAATGACACATTCATTCATGTAGGAAGTGTTGAGACTTAACCACTACATGATTATCATTCATGTAGGAAGTCCTCTCTCTATCTTATTCTTTATATGATGATATTTACTTCAGACCTAATTAGATTAGGTCAACTCAACTTGATTGGAGAGTTGACACATGTATTGTGTCATTACTTCCATAATTATCAAAGATTGATCATTCAAAAGGTATTATTCACCCTACCTTATTAAAATTACAATTACCATAATCATCCTAGAATTACATCATGTAATGATCAATTAAACAATTGACCTTTAATCACCTTAAGTGTCCATACGGTTTTGGTTAATTATTTCCAAACAGTCTTGGTCACTTAGACCCCAAATGGTCTTGACCAACCAGACCTCAAATAGTCTTGCTTGAAATACCTCCAAACGGTCTAAGACCATTTAGACCTCCAAACAGTCTTGATCCAATGTTTTGAAATCATTTAGCAAAGTTGGTGCTTGAAACTGTTTAACAAAGTTGGTGCTTGAAACTGTTTAACAAAGTTGGTGCTTGAAACCGTTTAGGACATATGTACTTGGGATCGTTTGAGTCTCAATTGGTTTGGGATCATTTGGTCCCAAATGGTCTTGAGACCATTTGGACTCAAACGGTCTTGAGACCATTTGGACTCAAACGGTCTTGAGACTGTTTGGTCCAAACCTTCTCAAAACTGATTGGACCAAAAATGGTCTCAACCACTCATATTGATTTAGGGTTTCCAAGATTAATTTCTTCATCAATTGAATCCATGTAATTACTCATCAATTGAACCTAAGAACCATACTTAAATTTAGATTAATGAATCATCTTTCAATTGATTAGACTTTCAATTGATCATCAATTAGAGTTTTGAACCCAATTGAATTAGGGTTTGAAATCGATGAACTTTCAATATTAGTCATTGTGGAACGGATTGCTTTGAAATCATTGGATCATCATTCAAATTGGCAATGACCTGACCTCAAACGGTCTTGAGGTCATTTGGATGACCTCCAAATGGTGTTGAGACTGTTTTCCCCATCCCATCACTGAAATTGTGAAATTCAATTAGGGTTTGGATCATTAGATTGATCAACAGTTGAACTATTGATTGCATTGCCATTTGCTATCTCTGGACCTTCAAATACTCAACCATACTCAACCCTAGACCTCCAAACGGTCTTGGTTGACCTACAAATGCTATTGAGACCGTTTGGGTGATCTCCAAACAGTCTTGAAACCGTTTGGGTTAATCAATCCAAAGATTTAATTCATTTAATTACAAAATCAGCACTTAACCCGATTAGGGTTTCTAATTGGATGATTGTCCATATATTGATTCAATCAATTGGAACCATTAGATCCTTATCCAACATGTACTAGGGTCCTGACCTCAAATGGTCAACCCATTCAATTGTTCAAATCATCTAAATGGTTTGGGGTTCAAGACTCTAAACAGTTTGCAAATCGTTTAGTCTCCAAACGGTTTGGTGAAACCGTTTGGACCAAAGTCTAAAAATCATTTGCAAGGGAAACTTGTTGGAATATGTACCTAAGATGATGTCATAATCATCTACCTTCGTTCATTCAAAATCTACTGCCATTTTCATGGTAACTACAATTTACAACAATGGATCAAGGGAATTTCAAATAGAACAAAACGTTCAACAAATAATGGAGATTTAAATGCAATAATAATATTTAAGGGTTTGAGTTATATAACCCTCCTCCAATTGAGCTTTAAATCTTGGAGCTTCACATCAAAAATGGTGGAGGAATCTTTTGAAACTCTTACAAGACTCGTCCTCAAGCTTTGGAGTGAAAAGATTGGCTAGGATTGAAGATGGAGTGAAATGGAGAAGAAATCATGCATTGTTTTGTGATTTCCACCATGAAATCAAGGTGAAAGAGGATCAAGAAGCTTACCAAAAGGTTGGGGGTCTTCCTCCTATTTCTCCTAGCTCCCTTGGTTGTTTTTTGCAAGAAAAGAGAGGAAGTGGATTCGAAAAAGCCATTGATTTGGGTTGTAAAAGGTGTTTTTATAAGAAAATCAATGAGAGAGAAAATGCCTTATAAAAATCTTTTAATTCCAAAATTAGTGCCGCCTCTTCCCCCTCAATTCCTTGGCCACGAAGCCATCTTCTCCCCTTTGCAAAACTTCTTCATTATCCAAGAATTAAAAGAAATGAAATTAAGCACCTTAATCATATTATATTAATATCCCCTTTTTAGTGGATATTACTTTTTATTAACTTAATGTGAGTGGGCTCTCCACTCACACAAGATATTTTCGTGCCTTTTCAAGGAAAAAGCTCGTCCAACCCCTTTTAAAAGTCATCCCTCGCCTTTTGGTTGAAGGGCTCTTCAATTAATATATTTCTTTTTGCATTAAATTGAAATAAAGTTCCTTTTATGCTTAAATCTTGATTATTTTAATACCAAGATTCTCTCTCCTCCAAAATAATTCAAATGAAGCGCCCCTCTCATTTTGTTTTCTCTACATGATGTCGAGAAACATGGGAGACCCTCTGGAAGTGGTATTTTGCGTATTGAACCCTAGGTTTTGGGTAAATTGCACATGACACCAAAACTAGGCTTTAATGCACAAGGATTGCTCAGCAAGCTTTATCTTGATGCTCAAGCTTGTGGAAACCATACCACCGCATCATTCTCATTCTTATGATGCTTCAACATCTGAGGAACATTTTATCATATACAATTTGCAAGTTAACCCCTCAACTTGGGAAATTTGCACTTTAGTCCAAAACAAACAAAACAATGTTTCAACATTATTCAAAAAGGACTAAAATTGAAATATAAGTTCCTCTTGAGCCTTAATTACTTTCCAAGAAATATGAACAAGCATCTAATCAACATTATTAGGCAAAACATCTAGGGTTAGAGCATAACCCAAGTCAGGGATGTTACAATCTCGATCACGTCAGGTGTCGCGGTCGCGACGGATGGAAGCTTAGATGTTGCAAAAATCATGTGTTGGGGAGAAATCTTAGAGAATAGATATTTTTTCAGGTTTGGTGCCTCAAGTCTCAAAATTGGAGTCTCCCTCCCTAGCATCAACTTGGCTTGTTTTTTTTAGAGAACTCAAATCGTTTAAGATGTCAGGGGTTGTATGAGGGTCTTCTGAGTTTTCATCCATCAAAGGATTGCCATCATTTTGGCATAGGATAAAATTGTGGATGTGTAACACCCCAATCTTATTATGCAAATTTTCCAATATATTTTATTCCTTGCATGCTCTTTTCCTAATTAGATAATTATTGAGGACTTAAATGCAAATTGCCCATGTTAGTTTTGCAATTTCGTTTTATTATGATCAATTACTCTCTTGCCCATGATTTATTTAAAGAAAATGTCTCTTTATGCACTTTTGTTTAGAAAATGGAAATAAATGCTTTATGTCAAATTTCCTCTCTCATATGGTAATTAGTGATTTACTTGTTTAATTGCTTGTTTAATGGCCTCCATAATGTTAATTGAAAATAAATAATATTTAGTGCACGTTTTCATGTTTTGAAATTCTTATTGGATAAATTAATGGCTTTATTTACATTCATCATAGCCATTTAAGTATACATGATGGTTTTTCTACAGTTGGCCTAAAATATGTACAAGCATAAAATCTAACCTCATGAGAACGTTCTAGACACCCTATTGCACCTATGGTTCAAATTTGGGCTCATTTGACCCATAAGCAACTAAAAGAGGTTTTAATATTGTGTGACCTTTTATTTGAATGAAATTTCATTTATGTGCCTGATTTAGCCTATGATTGGATTTATTATGCTTGTCACGCACCTTCAATTTGTTTTACTTCTCCGTGCACGCCTGTGACCTTTGGATCAGGATCCAACAATGTTCGGCTCATCTTCCACCTCATGACGATACGCCAGTCTATATCTGTTACCAGCAGCTACAATGTGAGCCTTCAATCTCGGTCGTTTCTCGACGGTTTCGCTTGATTCCTTCATCAACGCATCTGGGACATCTCCTCGATCTGAACGAGCCATCACTCACCCCTTCTCGCTCTCTGTCGAGCAAACACCCTTTTAGGGCTCGCCACCAAGTTTTCCCCAACGCCTCGCTAGCCTCCTCCACCCCCATTTAAGCAACCTACAAGCATCATCGGACCCCAAGCGGCGTTCCTCCTCACTCAATTTCACCTCTGAATCCCCGAATCTCCTCGACCTACTCGGTTTCAGTTTCCGGCAACCTTGGCCCTGCCCTAGCCTCCTCCGGTGCCTCGGACCAAATTGGGGATCTGGTGAGTTTCCCTGACCTCCGATTTCTATCATGCAATTGTCGGTTCGCCTTGGAGTCACCCCAGTCGATGCACCCTATAGATCGACCTTGAGGTCGTCGTCGGTGAGTGCCGCTTTGGCCCCTGGGGTGCTTCAGCCATGGATGAAGGGCCTTTGGCTTCGTTTTTCTTCAAGGAGCGTTCTTCTCCCATCTGTTGTCCTTGTTACGACCGCTTTCTTTGGTTTTCAACCTCCGAGCTTGTTCCCCTATTTCTGTTATTTTTTCCTCGCAACCCAGTGTAGCACTGGTGTTTTTATTTCACAAGAAGGTACCTGACTTCGGTTTTGGCTTGCGAGTTTTCCTCCATCTTTTTCATTTGATCTTCAGGGCCCTCTTCCATGGTTCCTAGCCTTGTCCTTCCTGTACTGCCATGGCCGGAGAGCTCCTGAAGCTCAAGGTCGCCCCTGGACCCGAGCTTTAGCTCAACAGGTTTGGGTTGGCATAAGGAAGCCCTAGAGAACCTCAGTTCTCCAGGAACGACAACCCTCCACTCACAAGACCTGGGACCGATTCTCCACCTTTACCACTAGAACCATGGCTCGCGATGTGTAAGCGAGGAGCAATCCAGGTCTTGATATGACCTTGGTACCCCTGTCCTCCCATTTTGATGTTTTCCACCCATGAGGGTATTTTTGGGATTTCATGCCCTGTTTCCTTTGATCGTTGGGGCAAGCATCGCAGCCTAGTTGTCCAAGCCTGATTGGGCCAAGTCAGATGCTGGCCCACTATTTCTGGATTTGGATATATATATATATATATATATATATATATATATATATATATATATATATATATATATATATATATATATATATATATATATATATATATATATATATATATATATATATACGTGGATTTTTCTCGATTTACTGGTTGGTCTGTTCTTCATAAATTCATAATAAATCGCTTGTTTATCAGAAAAATCTACAAAAATATGTTTAGGAAAGGATTTTTGATGAGGAACTCGATTTTATGATTTTCATTGATTGATTTCTCTATTTTCACATTCAATTTTTATATGGACAAATTAGGGTTTAATGATATATGATGAAGGATCATTATGTTAATTTCAGGTGATTAAAAGGATCCAATCAGTCAAACCAGGTTCGACTTAGGTGTTTTAGCTCAAGGTAAGTGGGTCATGCCCTTGGCAGGGTAAACTTGATTTATTGAATGATTATGATATGTTTATGCACTTTATGTTAAAGTCATGATAAATGCATGTTTTCCTTCAAGTATATGATTATTGAATGCTTGTTTGTTATAATCTAAGTCTAAGAATAGAAATCACATTAAGATTATGAATTATGATTTAAGATACATGAAACCAAGATTAAGAGGGAAGAGATTCCCATCCATGCTTAAGAGGGAGAAATCCCATTATGTTTCATGGGGAGAAATCCCAACTATGTTCAAGAGGGAGAAATCCCATTAAGATCAAAGTCTAAGTCATTTAGAAGATAATTAAGTCTAAGAAAGATCATGGTTAATGGAATTTGATTTAGATTTATATGCACCTTGTTATGGGCTTTCCGAGCATTATGGGCTTTCCGAGCAATTATGGGCTTTCCGAGCATTATGGGCTCCTTATGAGGCATTAAGAGAGGAGCATATACTTCTAGTCAAGTTCTTTATGTAAAAAATGCCAAGAAATGATTAATGTAAATGCATGTTCATGTTTATGTCAAGTCACCTTTATATATTATTTTTATGTTTTATAACATGCCAATGTCACTTACTTACCATGTTTGTTTTTCCTTTGCATGGTTGGGGATGAGATGTCCGCAGAAGTTAAAGCTAAAGGGAAGGAGACATCTTGAGAAGATTCCAAGTATACAGAACCTTAGAAGTTGTTTCCTGGTGGGACGTCCATCTATGGAGATCCTATCTTTTTCATGATTATCTAGTTTATGTTTAGTATACCTTTAGAAGCATGATGTAGCTTTCTTTCCAAGAACTCATGTATGAATCTATGTTTCTATGAATGCCGAGTGTTGTTTATTTCTTGTTATGAGATCATGCATGTGACAATTCCTCGCTGATATGCCAAGTATCCCACATTATGGATAATGTTGGGGATTAGGCTGTGCTTCTGCTGGTTATGTATGAAACCCTAGGGAGGGGTGTTACATGATGATACAACAAGCCATTACTATGCGACACTGTGAATGCACAACAAAAGTCACTCCTTTTTTAAAGTAGGCAAACCTCTTCTTCAACACACCAAAGGCTTGTTCAACAATGTTACGGAGTTGAGCATGTTGGAGGTTGAACATCTCCTTCTTGATGGTGTATGAGTTTTTGTTACCCCGATACTCTGCTATATGGTAAGCTACATTTCGATATGGTGTAAAAAATTGTCGGGTGTTGGCGTACCTTGCATCAACTAGCTAATACTTTCCAGTGGGTACTTTGAAACCACCTGTGGTTGTATCTGTGTGTAGTACCTGTTGGTTAGCTAAAGATCCCTCCCAACCAGTCATGATATATGTAAACTCTATTGAGAAGTCTACTACAACCATGACATTCATAGAAACATTCCATTTTCTATTTCTATAATGGTTCTGCTTAACGCACTTCACCAAAATGGGGATGTGTGTACTGTCAATTTCCCCAATGGCATCCTAAGACAAGTATATATGAATTTCACTAATAAAGAAAGTGTTTATACTAGCAACAAATTGGTGGTCAACAAATTGATGGTCATACCTTGAAGTAAGGGTAAAATCTTGTACTCTCCAGTATGCGCTGGTGTGGAGTTGGGGATGCAGTTTGCATCACAACATATTCATTGCACAAAGTACATACTGCATCCAATACCTCATTAAAATTTCTACTTATGGTCTCACTAGAGTGAATGTAGTCCTTAACTAGAACACGGTTGGTATGGCCATGTCCAACCATTTGAAGGAAGTAGCATACAGCCTCCACTGATGACACACCTCTGGTACTTTTCATCAAACCACACTCCTCAAGTTTGTCCACAAAGGCTAAAATCGTGCCAGGTAGCATGTGGTACAGGTCATACACCCTCTTTTCATGGCCAATTATTATTTCTAAAACCTTTTGATGGTCGCTCATAATACTAACCGATCTCAGTATTGGTTGTTTTGTGGCTCTGTCATTTGAATTGTCTATGATTGTGATATTTGGTCTGCTATTGCATTAGTAATGGCATTAGCTGAACAGAACATAAGATGACAAAGTTGTACAATGTCATCAATTGTTTCTGGATATTTAATACCGGCCATGATGTCTATAATTAAAGTGATTACCCGCATAATAAATAATTAGAGAGATTGAAGATATGAAATCACCATGATAAAATATACAAAATGTATTTATGAACATAAAAATGTGTTACTTACAACGATAAATAAAATGATACTGAAATTGTTCCCAAAGAAAGCAAATATATCAACATCAAGTTTAAAAATTGTTCTAAAATTAATGTCACACTACTGATATTGTTCTTAAATCAGACAACCACACAAGAACGACTAATGTGGGGCAGGGCCTCTGTTATTACCACTCGTGCTACTAAACGATGAAGGTGGTGATTGTGAATATGGTGGTGTGAAGGGTGTTTGTGATCCAGAATCTCTATTCTTTTCCCCAAGGTCTTACAACCATATGGTAATTTTGTGTGGGGTATCTCGAAGGCTTAGGTAAATGTTACGGTTTGGTGACTCCTTCATGGCATGCACAAGAGTTGTAAAAATAGAGATAGGGGTGTCATGGTACGTTGCATGAAAATGGTGTAAAATGGCATCTTTATCATTAGATCTACCGGTGATACCGGTGTCAATCTCATGTACCTTGGAAAACACCTTTGTGAATTCAGAAACTACATCATTAGTAAGGCCACAATTGTCCTGTATCGTTGAGGCTCGCTTCCTACGTCTGTGCATGGGAGGAGTCCTTACACCAACACCTTGGTTGTCTGTTCTGCCATTGTTGTCCTCACTTTGCATCCCAAAATGACCCATATCTTTAATACCGATTGGTTTTGGGATGACAAATGGATCAGATGCTTCTAATTTGACAACAACATCATCTTCATATGGAACATCAGAAGGAAGTTGTCTATCCGTTGAGGACATTGCATGATGCCCCCTAGAGATGTTGCTCCCCCCATCAACTTGACAATTTGTAGTGGTAGAATGGTTTGGTGATCAGTCTCGCTAGTTCATTGTTTCCCTAAAATGGTGAAGCACTACTGATTAGGTCAATGTTAATCACTTTAAGTGAATATTTAATATTTAGGGGGGTGTATCATTGAACATATCGCAAGTGTCTCCCTCCACTCTCGGGTGTCAGGCAGTATTGGCTTGTGCTTGCTGTCATCCCAGCCAACACCACTTTTGTTGGTCACCAGTTTAATCTTTGCAAAGTCTCTCCTTAGGTTCTTCCACTGAGTTTTTACCTGGTCCATTTTACAACCTTAGCTCCCCATCATGTTCTGCCAATCGTGTAGCGCCTCCCTCCACACGTCCCTAGTAAAAATTTCGTCGACGCACATACCCATGTCATATTGTATCCTCAATGTCGAAACTAGAGCCTCATCCAACTCTTTAGTCCATACAATACAGCTCTTCGGGTCTGGAGCAGACATTAATGGCACTACAATAGATCACTATAGTTAGGGTGTTTAAAGAAAACCTTTAAACCAACGTAGTTTGAGTCTGTTTGTGTAGTTTAGACAACAATAACTTGTTTTAAAGTACTCTATTATAGTTGTCATAAGGTATTATGTTTTCCATTTGTTGGAAAATAATATTACAGAGTATGTTGGATAAATTGGAGGACTATGTTGGAATAGATGGTTAAAAATACTTATAATAGTGAAATTCACTTCTATTTTTGGTTATAGTTGTAGGCGTTGTATAATTTTTTCATGAATTCAATTAAGAAAATAATCATATCCAAGTTCAAATCAATGATGTGGCAAGAATTCAATTAAGCAAATAACAAGGAAGGTATACAATGAAGCTTAACGTCGCATAAAGACCACATTAAAGAGATATATGAGACATATTTGTTCCCATCATAGAGAATTATTTAATAAAAAAATAACAATCATTAGGGTAGGTGTAAAGGTCATGTGATTTGGTAAACAAGAATTGATGACAGATAGGTGGAATCTATCAAATATTGACTTATTTATTAATAGAGAAAGTATTCAAAACATAATCGTATAATGGTAGGTATTTTTCTGCTAATAAAAAATAAAAGCCATTAGGGTAAATATCCTACTATCTGACATAGCAATATAGGTAAGTAATAGTTGTACGTAATAGAACATGGATAATAGACAATGAAGACACATGGGTGTAGATGTTAAATACTCACACATTCTATTTATTTGGTATAATGGTAGTTGTGTCTCTGATATTATGTGTAGTATTTTTTGGGCATAAATTTAATTGCTAATATGGTAGGGATATCAAGCATTTCTGTCAGTTTATTGTAGGAGACATATAATGCCATATTAAAACATGGAATATCATAATAAGGTCTGACGACTACATCAACATTAATGATTATAATAAAATATAATAGTCATTAGTACGGTACTATAAGGAATATCCTGCTATCTGACATATCAATATAGGTAAGTTGTGTATGGATTTTAATACTACTAAAGAGGTCATACATGGATGTTCTGGTCTGTTTAAAAAAATATAATAAATATTGAATATCTTATATGACATTACAGTGCCATATTATCTAAACAATGAGGTCCTCATACCAAATAAAATGTGGATAAAATCATTTTACATGTATAGGAGGTAAGTCATGACATTTTACAAGTATATGAGGTAAGTCATGACATTTTATAGGTATATGAGGTTAAAATCAATTTAATATAGGGGCTATAGGTTCAGTATAATTTTTGCAAATCGTATGGTAATAGTCTAGGGTTAAGAAGCAATGAAGACAGTTAGGTGGAGTAGTTAAATAATGACCTATTTATTAACATAGAAAGTATTCACAACACAATTGGATTGGTGGACAGAGTACATTGGACATGATCTTGAAGCAAATCAATCAAACATATTCATTATAATTTATTTGGTCTATTGGTAGTTTTTTTTCTGCTAAAATAGACAAATTTTTTGTCCCTAGCATTAGCTAATATCGCAGGGATATCAAACAACTTTGACAGTTCCTTATTAGAAAACATATGCCCGGGAAAAACGGGATATCTCACAATTAGGTTCAATGATTAACAGAAGTAGCATTGATTCTAATAATAATTAAAATGTATTAGGGAACGATAAGGTCATACATACCACATTAAGGTATGTTGACCTATTAATTAGCATAGAATGTATTCACAACATAATCGTATTTCTGAACAAAATATGTTGTACATGATCTTGAAGCAATCAATCAAACCAAATAAAAATTCTATTTATTTGGTATAATGGTAGTTGTTTCTCTTCTATTATGTGTAGTATTTTTTGGGCATAAATTCAATTGCTAATATGGTAGGGATATCAAGGATTTATGACAGTTTTTTATAGGAGACATATAATGCCATATTAAAATATGGAATATCATAATAAGGTTTGATGACTTACATCAACATTAATGATTCTAATAAAATATAACAATCATTAGTAGGGTACTATAAGGAATATCCTGCTATCTGACATATCAATATAGGTAAGTTGTGTATGGATTTTAATACTACTAAAGAGGTCATAGATGGATGTTCTGGTCTGTTTAAAAAAAACTATAATAAATACTGAATATCTTATACGACATTACAATACCATATTATCTAAACAATGAGGTCCTCATACCAAATAAAACGTGGATAAAATCATTTTCCAGGTATAGGAGGAAAGTCATGATATTTTACAGGTATATGAGGTAAGTCATGTCATTTTACAGGTATAGGAGATTAAAATCAATTTAATATAGGGGTTGTAGGTGCGGTATAATTTTTCCAAATTGTATGGTAATAGTCTAGGGATAACAAGCAATGAGGACAGATAGGTGGACATGATATTCAGAGAAAATATTCACAACACAATCGTAATGTTGAACAGGCTATGTTGGACATGATATTCAATCAATCATTCAAGGTAAATTATTTTCATTTATTTGGTATAATGGTAGATGAGTTAAATAATGACATATTAATTTATTTGGGCCTCAATGAAGCTCAACACGCATTCATACCACATTCAAGTGAAAAATAGACATATTTTGGTCCATCATAGAGAATAAATCTTGACCTAATAATTCCTTACCCAATAAAAAGTTTCCTTGTATGGCATAGTTGAAAAACAAGGATCCCAGTTAAATAAACATAATACATAATGTTTTTATCAAATAGATCATACATTTGTGGAACCAAGCACATTAAATTGAGTAGGTATAAGGGGTTTGGAAATCAAAACAAGACTGCATACGAGTCTTGTATACAATATTGAATGCAATTAAACTCATCTAACGAGGTAGGGCAACACTCAACCATGCATTACAAGATGATAGTGGCAATATGAGGTTATCTAACACATCAATATCGTTCATTGTATCAACCATTCAACATGGCTATGCTTATAGCTAAAATTACTGATCAACTAAAAATAGTTTCGTATTGCTGAGCAGATATACCTAGTAAGAAGAATATCCATGTAGAAGAAGGGATCTGTTACGACCCCACCTCCCGATAACCCCCAATTAAGGGAAACCGAGAGGTTGAGCTGCACCATTAATCCCGGATCAAAGGTTCAACATATAACCATAAACAATTATTAAATTCTAACAGGCTATACTGAAAATGGTAATAAAATTTTTCTTTACATACCTTTTTCAGTATAGCCTGTTAGAATTTAATAATTGTTTATGGTTATATGTCGAACCTTTGATCCGGGATTAATGGTGCGGCTCAACCTCTCGGTTTCCCTTAATTGGGGGTTATCAGGAGGTGGGGTCGTAACATTTGGTATCAGAGCGTAGGTTCCTCATATAACCATTAGTAATTATTAAATTTTACAAACTCCATAGAACCCAAGGGAGTTATTAGAGGAGTATTCGAAAGATAGAGGTGTCTAGAAAGGGATCACGACTGGGGGCTGGCAAGATTTTCCTCCGCACCGCTAGTCGGAATACGAGGACTCCCGGTCCCGTGTGACCGCCTGGCCAAAGTCTTAGGGTAAGAATCGAAATAAGATACCTCTAGGACTTCTCATCTTATTCATCTCTTCTCATCATAAAATTTCTAATAAGGACCTAAAGGATTAGGGTTTTCTTTCTTCTCCTCACCTTCTCGAGGTATGGGTAAGATTAATAAGGTTTAAGGAATCCTCCATCAAATTAATGAAAAGCATGTAAATAAGATGTCATGGACATAAGCTTAATAGATTAAGCACAAAATAAATAATAGATACATGCTTAGGTCGTATGACATGAGATGTCATGACCTCAGAAGAGACCTGAGGCTAGACCTTCTTGTCATGAGGATAAGTCCATTTTGGAGATAGAGATCTCCATTGCTAGTAGAGACCTGGAACATCCTATGAGGATGATGCTAACCCTAACCCTAAGTGATGATTAGAGAGAGATAGTTGGACTAGGTGTTTGAAAGGACATGCCTTTGGGATGCCATAGAATCCATGGGTGACCTAGCACCTTTGGCAACCCCAACCCTGGGAAGGGTCGTACATGTTAGAGTACATGATAGCTCTTTGGATGATGATGTTAGTGAAGGACCATAGAAACCCCATGGGCTTGTAGGGCATAGCTGGAAACTAGGGCACGTCATCGTGCTGACGACATGATGAAACCCTGGATAAGGAGTCATGATGGAGCATAAAGGGGTTATGGATGATCTTGAGCAACCATAAGTTCAGACCTAGGCTTCACCCATGTAGAGAATGCCTCTGAGGATGAACCTTCATGAAGAGAGGACCACTAATGGTGAGGTTGGATGTAGGGTTAGCTCTAGAGAGAGCAGGAAACCCCACAAAAAGGTTGGAAGCCTAAGACCCTGAACAATGGATGATAATGGTTGCCTCATGATCGGTCCCTGAAAGTTAATGATACCTTGGTTGTCTTGATAGGGACCAACCCCTGAGAGAAGATGAAGCTTCTGGGACCTACGTGCCCATGGTAGGGATGTTTACCTTCTGAGGTAGGAAGAAGAGTTCCTTAGACCTAGAAAGGTGTGGTAGCAGGCTATGAGGCCTTGTACCTTGTTAGTTGTCCTTAAGGAGGACCCAACCCTAAGTGTTGATCGAGAAGAAGGATGATAGGAAGTGCACGAGATGCCTTTTTCCAGCTTGATTCATGGTTCAGAGATAGAGTGTGCAGTTGGACACCTAAAAGTGAACCTAGGGTTCCTAGGCCTAAGAGGGGAAGTGGTATATCTAATGCTCATGATGAGAATTAAGTTGCTATAGTTTCGAGCATGGTACGCCTCATGAATAAAGGAAAGGGTAAGTCCCTTAAGTTTAAGGTATGTGTAATGAACCCCCCCCCCCATAGCTAGGTTGATGATAAGGGAAGGTTTAATCTTGATCCAGCATTGAAAGGACAAGTATGACCTAGCATGGTTCAGTAGGTGATCTGTTTATGCCTTAATAGCCCGCTAGGGTTAAGTAGGCTCATGTGGATGTAAACCCTGGACCTAAGAGCTTTTGTGACCTTAGAGATAGTTTTCCTCCCATCCTGGGAGAGGAACCCCTTTGGAAGGATGTATATCAGTTTTGTTGGTTCAAGGTAACCCATAGAGGTCTCGTAGGATCTTGAGGAGTTAAGAGAAAAGTACATGGTATAAGAATGAACCTGTAGACCCATAGATATCCATCTCTAATTGCATATGAATGTGTTACCATGGAGGTAACCAGTAAGGGGCGTGACCAAGGTAAGTAGGTTGCCATGATCCCGATGAAAGGATGAAGGCCAGCCCATGAATGCAGAAAGAGAGATGATGAAGACTTGGGTAAGGTTCTAAGTGAACATGTACTATGATGGAGGATCCTATGTCTATCCTAGGGTCAGGTAGGGATAAGTCCGATGAAGTTAGGAGTTGCCTAATTCCCCAGTTGCACATGACCATAGGGTCGGGAGGTAACAACTATCATTGTCTTAGGGCCATGGGTTAGGAGATTGATCACCTTCATGAACTCATGGGACCCAAAGGGCAGATGAGTAGGGCACTCTCTGGATGCATGAGGGAAGAGGGATGACCCCAAAAGAGTCAGAACCCTATAGACCTAGAGGAAATGACCAAGGATATAAACCGCAGTAGGTTCAAGGCTTGTTTGTTATCATGATGTCTGTGGTGTGGAGACATATGTGGCACGTTGCAACTTAGATTTAAAGGTGTACTGGCAAGGTGGGATGTACCATCTCTACTCTTGGAACAGGAAGAACTCTGTATTTGGACTGCAGCCAAATGCTTATTTCCTCTTATTATGGGGGTGAGAGATAGGACATTATGCATGTCATACACCAAGGATAAGAGATGATGTAGGTTGGAGCGTTGCCACGAGAAATGGGGATAGAGAAGATATCTTACCAAGGTAAAGTGAATGAATGATGGATGTCTTGCAAACACTAAGAGGAATGAGGTAGTCCCCTTATGAGGAAGTTTCTATGATGAGCTAAGTGGAGCCTACAAGTAATACCAGGTTGAGTTTGGTCACCATGATGATGAAATTAGAGAGTGTTCTTAATGAGGATAAACATATAGTTTGAGGTGACATGATAAGTGAAATACATGGAAGTGTACGTCTTTACTGTTACCTAATACCTAAGGATGTGAAGTGGTACTGGATGCTCTGGTTGAGATACATCTGACTTGTTTAACTAGAAGTTAGAAGAGGTTGTTTGGCTAACCCTAAGTTTGAAAAGGAGAGGTGGTTGGATAACACACAGATGTAACAAGATACGTTGAAAGGTTAAGGGTTGTTTGGTTAGCCAGTCTAATCCTTGATATGATGGAAGGATGATGGTAGAACCTCAAGTGCACTTCTTCAGATAAGAAGGTAATGAAACTCTAATGAGAGTGGTTTAGGGTTCTAGGAATCGATCTTGAGGAATTATGACGTACAGAAAATCGTGATCACCATGCACCAAAGTACTACGGAGATAATGAGTGGTGGCAATAGTACTTTGGTGGCTTAAGATGAAGTTGCATGTGGTTTATGGCCATGCAAGCCAGGAGGTAAAGGACGAACCTTAGTAACCCAGTGTATCGATATAGAGGACAAAATAGTCATTGAGAGGGAATGGGAGCTCAACACTATGGATGTTGTAATAGGTCTTCCCTGGGCCAAAGAAGGTCGAGATACAATGTGGGTTATGGTAGGTCGCCTTACCTAGATAATATGAGAAAGGAAGAGTTTGGTTAAGGGACAGACTCAGTTGAACTACCCATGAGAAAGATGGTGCAATTACACCATGAAGCAAGTTCAAAGGATTCTAGAGTTTGACCTAAAGGTTCGCTTCCATAAAGTGGAAGTAGGTACATGGAAAACTCAATGATAGTATAGTTTATCACCCCTAACAATGGTTAGTATGAGCCAGACTAAAGGGTCTGATGAGGGCATGTGTGCTCGTTCTGGGTGATATCTAGAGACAATTCTTGTCCTATGAAAGATGTGACAATGACCACCATAGCTAGTATTGAGTTTTATATGAAGCTCTATAAGGGAGGTTGTGTTGGTCACCACTTCAGTAAGGTGATGTTGGTGAAAGGACCACATGATGGTTAGAAAAGTACCACATGATGGTTAGAAAAAGGGGCCCCAGTGCGTGTAGATGAAGTCACTTTGATTGTGCAAGGGCTTAAAGGAGCCTAGAAGCGATAAGGGTCATGATCAGATGCAAAGTAGACTGACCTACAATACATTGTGGGAGAAAATATGACATGAAAATCCGACCCCTCTAAGTTACAACTAAGAGAGCTGAGTACCCGATACATGAGTCCATTAAAGATGGATGGGTGGAGAAGGTTAGGTTTGACCCTACCCCTCAGGATAGAGTAATGGGAGATGTTTTCCGTGTGTTCAGTTTAGAGCACTATGTGAGATACCGACCATGTGCTAAGCAATGAACCTAGTGAGCCCCAAGGGAGGCTGAAATGGCCTGAGTTACCTGTGTAGTTTATAGACGCCAGGATGAAAGAACTCAGAGAAAAGAATGTGTAATGATAAAGGTTCTTTGAAAATGCCATGGGTACGGCAAAGCCACATAGGGACCAATGATGGACATGGAACAGTCTTATCCTGAATTGTTTGTTCGCTTGCCTGAATTTTGGGGACAAAATTCCTATAAGAGGGGAAGGATGTTATAACCCCAATTTTTTGGGTTCAATTGATGAGAAATGTAATTTCTCATATTAAAGATGTTTGAACAAATAACCATATATTTGGTTGAGAATAATTGGATTTCGTTTAAAATAGCCTTGTTGTTTGATTTGTGGGCTTTATTGGCTATTGGGCCCAATAAAAAGGAAAATAACAAAGGAAATTCAATTAGTAAATGGATAATTGAAATTTAAGAAAAGAAATATGTAGAAACCTCTAGAAGGCAAATCCAAAGAGGATTTCGTGCCTCTTGGATTCCTTGGGCTCCAAGGAGTCTAAAGTTGTAAAGAAAATCAATTAGAAAAAAAAGAAGAAAAGATTAATTTTGTATTTCTTTATTAAGAAAGAAATTGTAAACAATGAGAAAATGTGGAAAAATGAGTGGAAAGAGGCATAAATGAGATTTCTTGGAGGAATTTCGTATCCATGAGATTATTAATGACAAAAGGAATACCAAATGAGGAAAATAGAAGAGGAATAAAGAGAAAATATCAAAGTCTCAAAAATAAGGAAATAATGTGAGTATAAAGTTAATATATTAAGTGATATTGGTAAAAAGAAAACAATTGCTATTAAGGGAAAATAGAAATTCGTTCCATGGATTAAAGAGAAAGAATAAAGAGGATAAGAAAGAGGAATTTCGAATTTCCTATATGCCTAAATAATAAAGGATTAAGTTAAGAGAAGGAAGCTTGCTTTTTCATGAAGGAATCCAATTCCTAGTGGGAAAGACTTTATTACCTTGCAAGCAAGCATCCTAGGATGCGGTTACCCTCATCTATAAAAAGGGAGCCCTGGACCGAGTCCAGGAGAGGAGTCCCACGGTACTCTTTCCTTCTCTTCTTCGTTTTCATCCCTAAACCCTAAGCCAAGAGAACCCACGTTTTTCTGAAGCAGCGAGGGAGCCATGTGTGGTTGCAACGGTAGCTGGTCGTGAGTCGGTGCCAAGGAAAACCCTAACCGGAGCCGCCATGCCCGAGGCTAAGCGCCATGGCAGCAACACGGCCGCAACGACGGCCGTGGTTGCAGGCCCGTCGTGCACCTAAAGGATCAGCTGGGCCATGGGTTTTGGGGTGCTCTAGCTGCGCCCAGGTATGGTGGAGTTGGGGCGGCCCTTGGCGGCAACCCCCGGGCCATGAGGAGGAAGAGGCGCGCCCGCGTTTGCTGCAGCGCGGCGGCTAGGGCAGCAGCCCTGGCGCAGCCCGAGGTTGAAGAAGGGAGAGCCGAGATGGACAGTTCTGCCCTCCGAGGGCTGTAGAAGGTGCATGACTTATGAAGGGCAAAGGAGTCTTTTCGACATGTCGTCTATTTAACCAGCGAGCTATGCATGGGAATAAGGCCATGTGGTGCCTCCCTACTGGTTTAAAGTAAGTGACTTTTGTTAATTTCATAACTCATGATTCATAGCTCGGATCAAAACATATAATATATGAAAATTGATCAGGGGAATGAGAGGAATCCATTAAAATTATAATTAGATATTGATTCTGTTCCTAATTGCAAAAGTACTTTAAGTTAATGAAAAGTGTATTAAAGTTAGGTTAACAACCCTAATTGAGGTTAATGAATGAGCCTATGAAGCTTAATAGGTTAATTCGATTATTATTAACCTATTGAATTTTTATGATGGGCTTGAACCTGATCTAAATGAATAACTACATGTTTTAGGGTTTTTACCCCATATGAGAATAATTAAGCTTTTAGAAACCCTAATTTAGGGTAAAAGAAGATAAGATCATATTTGAATTGGAAAATGTGAATATATGATTGTTAAATGATATTTCTAAGTTATTTGTAAATGAAAATCCATATTTCTGGATAAATACCCTAAAAGTAATAATTAGGGTCTTTTCATGAATAAAATATGGAATTGATGAAAAAATGAGTCATATGTTAATTAGACCCTAATGAGCTTTGAATTAATGATAGATGCACGTAATGATCTTGTTATGAATTAAAAGGGATAAAAATAGTATCTTTAATGTAAAAGAAGTTTAATGAAATTAATTGATTATTAATGTGCTTTTAAATATGGAGATAGGGTTATATGTTAATGAGATAACCTTAGTATTGAAGAATAGATAAGATAACTAGGGTTTTTGAATAATCGCATAAAATTGGGGTTTATTGCGGTGAAAGATAAAAGGAAACCCTAATTGCATAATGAAACCCTAAAATGGACACAAAACCCTAGAAAGTGAATCCAAGTCAATAAAGTAGATTCTTGATAAAGTGTGTAATAAATAGAGTACATATTTATTTCAGGAACTATGTGATGATTGAATTACTTGCTTGGATATGTTGATTGGCTTGATTGAATGTACACGAAGTATATGTTGATTAATCTACATGACTCATCAAATCAGGTATGTGGTTATGATTATGAATAACCGCTTTAGGTTTTCCGATGGATTCTCAGATGTTTAATCGCATTGAATGCAACTAAACTGTTGGATGTTTATTTATTTCATGCAACTATAAAGTGACTATGATTATCACTATAAATGAATATATATAACTGGCTAGATCTGAGTCCACCTTTGTCACTTTGAAAAAGGGCTAAAAAGGGGTAATCCTAGAGCAAGGTCTAGGTTACCGAGAGTTAGAAATGGGGCTACTTACGTGTAGTGCCATGCGACTCGTTAGCCTGCCATGAGTTAAGGAGTGGGCTACCTATGAGTAGTGCCATGTGACTCAACCCTAGAAACTGGTTCACCTATAGGTGGGACCATGAGGGGTTTAATGGGAATCTACCATAAGGAAGGTAGGATCCAGGTCCACTATAGGGATAGTACAGAGGATAGGGTACTCGTGGATCGCGGATGTTATATTTAAAACGTAATCTTGATTGATTAATGATTAATTGAATGATTACATGGTTATCATAGTTGCAAGATTATTGTTTCCCCCACATACCAGCTTCGGCTGACCGACGTTTTGTTTGTCGGCGTTTTAGGTACAAGCTAAAAGGACAAACAGTAAATCGTCACATCGTGAAATACATGAAGAAAAATACAAGGAGGATTAGTTAGAGTAGAATCATTAAGTGGATAGAAGTTAGAAATCCAAAATTTTAAAAGGTATGCAAAGTTTATTTTCTTACAGCTTTTCAGTTTAGTATGTTAAAATTTGATAATTATTCTTGGTTAATTGTCGAACCTTTGATCCGGAAGTCATGGGTACGGCTTCGACCTCTCGGTCTCCCTTAATTGGGGGTTATCGGGAGGTGGGGTCGTAACATTACACAGTCGTCAAGAAAGTATCAGTACATACATGAAAACAAGGTAAAGAGAAAAAAGATTAGTGTACATTCCTACTGCTACATCCACTTACTGAAATAATAATATGCTCGACAAAACATACCTTTCAAGCAGATGGATGACTTCAGAATACAAGGGCTCGGCCGTGGCAGCTTCAGAGAATAGTTGGTGGAGGATGTGAAGTTGAATGGGTAGGAGATCGGCAAAGAAACACATCACTATATAGCAGCTACGGCAGGCGGTGCCCTCGCTAGGGTTTGGTCTGATGCCTTACATAGAGTGAAAAGGGGGCATCAAGGGACTTTAATTGGAGATGACAAGTCAGGATGTCTAACCTTGATTCTCTCCGTCTAGCCTGGCGTCATAGCTCGATGATGAATGGCGAACCAACACACCCCCATTCCGAACCTTGATTCTCACCAAATGAACCCCAAAATTGGGGTTGTACCATCCTTCCCCTCTCATAGAAATTTTGTCCTCAAAATTCTATCAAGCAAACAAACAATTCAGGATAAAACTTTTCCATGTCCATCATTGGCCCCTATGTGGCTTTACCGTACTCATGGCGCTTCCAATGAACCTTTGTCATCACATATTCTTTTCTGTGAGTTCTTTCATCCTGGCGTCTATAAACTGCACAGGTGGACTCAGGCCATTTCAGCCTCCCTTGGGGCTCACTAGGTTCATTGCTCAGTACAAGGTCGGGGAACCTCACATAGTGCTCTAAATTGGACACATGGAACTCATCACACATTACTTTATCATGAGGGGTAAGGTCAAACTTAACCTTCTCCACCAAACCATGTCAAAAGAACCCATGCATCGGGGACTCAACTCTCTTAGCTATAACTTAGAGGTGTCGGATTTTCATGTCACATATCCTCCCACAGTGAACTGCATGTCAGTCTACTTTGCATCTGCTCAAGACTCTCGTCATCTCTAGGCTCCTTTCATCCATTTCACGATCAAAGCGACTTCATCTACACGCACTATGGTCCTTTTCTAACCATCATGTGGTCCTTTCACCAACATCACCTTACTGAAGTGGTGACTGACACAACCTCTTTTACAGAGCTTCTTTAAATCTCAATACTAGCTATGGTGGTTATCCTCACATCTTGCATAGGACAAGAACTGTCTCTAGCTATCACCCTGAATGAGCACATATGCTCTCATCATACCCTTTAGTCTGGATCATACTAACCATTAGTTAGGGGTGATGAACTGTACTAACATCGAGTTCTTTATGTACCTACTTTCACCTATTGGAAGGGAACCTTTAGGTTATACTCAAGAACTTTTGAACTTGCATCATAGTGTAGTTCAACCATCTCTCTCATGAGTAGTTCAACCAAATCTGTCCCTGGACAGAACTCTTTCTTTCCCATGTCATCTGGGTAAGATGATCTACCATACCCCACATTGCATCTCGACCTCCCCAGGTCCAGTGGAGACTTACAACATCCCTAGTGATGAACTCCCTTTCTCTCTGGGGGACTCTTTATCCTTTATATCAATGCACTGGGTAATTGGTGTTCATCCTTCTCCCTCGGCTTGCATGGCCATATACCACATGCAACTTTATCCAAAGTCCTACTATCACTTATTATCTTGGTGGTACGGTGTATGGTGATCTTAAAATCATGATCTTCTGTATGTCATGATTCCTCAAGATCGATTCCTCAAAAACCCTAAACCACTCTAGTCGAGGTTTCATCACCTTGTTTTCCAAAGAAGTGCATATGAGGTTATACCACCATCCTTTCATTGCATCAAGGACTAGACTGGCTAACCAAACAACCATTAACTTGTTCAACAGATCTCATTACATTAGAGTATTATCCAAACATATCTCCTTTCCAAACTTAGGGTTAGCCTAACAACCTCTTCTAGCTTCTAGCCAAACTAGTCAGATACATCTCAACCAGAACATCCATTACCACCTCACATCCTTAGGTATTAGGTAACATTGAAGACATACACTTCCACGTATTTCACTTATCATCTCAAACTTGAATTCTAAGTCTATCTTTATTGAGAACACTTTGAGATCATCTTCTTGGTGATCAAACTCAACCTTGTATGACTCATATCTCCTGATAAAAACATCCTCATAAGGTGACTACCTCATTCCTTTTAGTGTTTACAAACCATCCATGTATCATTCACTTTACCAGGGTTTGTTATCTTCTCTGTCCCCATAACTCGTGGCAATGTTCGAACCCACATCATGTTTATCCTTGGTGTATGGCATACGTACTGTCCTATCTCTCACTCCCATAACAAGAGGAAATAAGCATTTGGCTGCAGTCCAAATACAGAGTTCTTCCTGTTCCAAGAGTAGAGATGGTACATCCCACCTTGTCGGTACACCTTTAAATCTAATTTTAAATGTGCCATTTATGCCTCTATATTACGATCATCTTGATATCAAAGTTACTTCCATGGATAATTGGTCTCGAACCTACTTAGGTCACCACACAATCCTTGGTCATCTCCTCTAGGTCTATAGGGTTCCGACACTTTAGGGGTCATTCATCTTCCCTTATGCATCTATAGAGTGCCCTACTCATCTGCCCTTTGGGTCCCATGAGTTCATGAAGGTGATCAATCTCCTAATCCATGGCCCTCAGACAATGATAGTTGTTACCTCCCGACCCTATGGTCATGTGCAACTAGGGAATTAGGCAACTCCTACTTTCATCGGACTTATCCCTTCCTGACCCTAGGATAGACTTAGGATTCTTTTATAGTACATGTCCAACATAGAACCTTACCCAAGCCTTCATCATCTCTCTCTCTCTCTCTGAGTTCAAGGGCTGACTTTCATCCTTTCATAGGGGTCATGGTGACCTACCTACCTTGGTTAGGTCCCATACCGTGTACCTCCATGGTAACACACCCACATGCACTTAGAGATGGATATCTATGGGTCTGCAGGTTCATTCTCATACCATGTACTTTTCACGTAGCTTCTCAAGATCCCATGAGACCTCTTTAGGTTAACTTGAACCAACAAAACTGATATACACCCTACCACAGGGTCCCTCTCCCAGGATGGAAGGAAAACTTCACCTTAACAATAAGGTCACAAAAGCTCTTAGGTCTAGGGTTTACATCCACATGAGCCTACTTAACCCTAGCAAGCTATTAAGTCACAAGCAAATCACCTACTGAACCATGCTAGGTCATACTCATCCTCTTTCCTCAATGCTGGATCAAGATCATACCTTCCTTTATCATCAACCTAACAATGAGGGGTTCATCAAGCATACTTTAAACTTATGGGATTTCCCTTTTCCTCTATACATGAGGAGTACCATGCTCGAAACTATAGAAACTTAATTCTCGTCATGAGCATTAGGTATACCACTTCCCCTCTTAGGCCTAGGAACCCTAGGTTCACTTTTAGGTGTCCAGCTACATGCTCTATCTCTTAACCATGAATCAAGCTTGAAAAAGGCATGACATGCACTTCCTTTCATCCTTCAACTCGAGCAACACTTAGAGTTGGATCCTCCTCAAGGACAAACAACAAGGTACAAGGTCTCACAACCTGTTACTAAACCTTCTCAGGTCCACAAAACTCTTCTTCTCGTCTATACCATAGGTACAGAGGTACCAGCAGACTCATCCTCTCTCTAAGGTTTGGTTCCTCTCATGGACACCAAGACATCATCAACCTCTAAGGATCAAGCATGTGGCGACCACCATCATCCACTTAAGTCGCATCATCCTCAACTCCCTACTTTTCCTCATATCTCAGCGTCTAGGATTCCAACCTTCTTGCTTGGTTCCTGCTCTCTCTTTCTAGAGCTAACCCTACGACCAACCTCACCATTAGAGGTCCTCTCTTTGTGAAGGGTCAACCTCAAAAGCATCCTCTACACAGGTGAAGCCTAGGCTCGAACTTAAGTTTGCTCAAGATCATCCATAGCCCTTTATGCTTATTTCATAAGCCATCCATCATGATTCCTTAACTAGGGTTTCATCCTACTACTGACGTGCCCTGGGTGCAAGCCATACCCTACTTGCACAAGCCCATAGGGTTCTATAGGTTTTTCTCTAGCTTTATACATGGAGGAGCTATCCTTCACTCTAACCTGCTCGACCCTTCCCAGGGTTGGGTTACCAGAGGTACAAGGTCATCCAATGGCTCATAAGGCATCCAAGGCATGTCTATCCAAACACCTGGTCTATCATGACATCTAACTCATCATATTGTCTCACCCTTTCACTTAGGGTTAGGGTTAACATCATCCTCAGAGGATGTGCCAGGTCTCTATTCACAATGGAGATCTCTATCTCTAAGACTAACTCTCTTTATCTATCCTCCTGACAAGCAGGTCTAGCCTCAGGTCTCTTTTGAGGGCATGACAACTTATGTCATATGACCTAAGCATGTATCTATTCTTTAGTTTATGCTTATTCTATTAAGCTTATGTCCATGACATCTTATTTATATGCTTTTCATTAATTTGATGGAGGATTCCTTAGACCTTATTAATCTTACCCATACCTCAAGAGGGTGAGGAGAAGAGGGAAAAACCCTAATCCTTAAGGTCCTTAACAGAATTTTTGATGAGAAGGGATGAATAAGATGAGAAAGTCCTAAAGGTATCTTATTTCGATTCATACCCTAAGACTTTGGCCAGGCAGTCACACAGATCTGGGAGTCCTCGTATTCCGACTAGCAGTGCGGAGGAAAATATTTCCAGCCCCCGGTCGTGATCCTTTTCTAGACACCTCCATCTTTCGGATAATCCTCTAATAACTCCCTTGGGTTCTATGGAGTTTGTAAAATTTAATAATTATTAATGGTTAAGTGAGGAACCTATGCTCTGATACCAAATGTTACGACCCCACCTCCCGATAAACCCCAATTAAGGGAGACCGAGAGGTCAAAGCCGCACCCGTAACTTCCGGATCAAAGGTTCGACACTTAACCAAGAATAATTATTAAATTTTAACAGACTAAACTGAAAAATTGTAAGAAAATAAACTTTTGCATACCTTTTTGAAAACTTGGATCTCTAAACTTCTATCCACTTATGGATTCTATTTTAACTAATCCTCCTTGTATTTTACTTCATGTATTTTACAATATGACGATTTACTGTTTGCCCTTTTGGCTTGTACCTAAAACGCCGACAAACAAAACATCGGTCAGCCGAAGCTGGTATGTGGGGGAAACAATAAATGTGCAACTATGATAACAACGTAATCATTCAATTAATCATTTAACAACCAAGATTACATTTTAAATATAACTCTGTGATCCATGAGTACCCTATCCTTTGTGCTATCCCTGCAGTGGACCTGGATACTACCTTCCTTATGGTAGATCCCCATTAAACCCCTCATGGTCCCACCTATAGGTGAACCAGTTTCTAGGGTTGAGTCACATGGCACTACTCGTAAGTAGCCCACTCCTTAACTCATGGCAGGCTAATGAGTCTCATGGAACTACACGTAGGTAGCCCAGTTTCTAACTCTCGGTAACCTAGACCTTGCTCTAGGATTACCCTTTTTTTTGCCTTTTCAAAGCAATAGAGGTGGACCCGGATCTATCCAGTTATAGATGCATATTCATAGTGATAGTCATAGTCACTCTATAGTTTCATGAAATAAAAGCATCCAACAGTTATTTCAAGCCATGAGGGAAACGTCGATAAAATCCCTGGAAAACTAGTCGGGATAATCATAAGCGTAACCACTTACCTGATTTGATGATTTCACAAGCATTAAGCAAACCCAACCAAGAATGCAATCCAAGCAAGCAATTCAATCATCACATAATTCCTGAAAAGAATATGTACTCTATTTATTACACACTTTATCAATAATCTACTTTATTGACTTGGATTCACTTTCTAGGGTTTTTGTATCCATTTTAGGGTTTCATTAATCTTCATTAGGGTTTCTTAGATCAATTCCTCAAACTTTATCCCTTTTAGGTCAACAAACCCTAAAATACTCTTTTCTACTCATATAAACCCTAATTGCTCAAATTATCCATTTTAATAGTCTTTTATACCCAAATTGAGTTAGGATCATCATATACCTATTTATTTATGGATTTGAACAATTAAAACAATTAAAAGACATATTCACCTAAATTAGGGTTTTCAAGCTTATTAATGCATATTCATGCACAAAACCCTAAATTAAGCCAATTACATAGAAAGATCATCTTTTTAGATCCTATCTTCACTTTTATCAATAACAGGTTAATATTGGCTTGAATTATCTATTGAACAACATTAAATCCATCTATCATCAAATCTAAGGGTTTTTCATTAATTAAATCATTAAAGATGATAGCTTTATGTACTTTTCAAATTTCAAGCATATTTATGCACATAATCTCTAAATTAAACTAATTACGTGCAAATATCATCCTTTTCGATCTTAAAGTACCTTTTTACAATTAACAGGTTATTATCAACTTTAATGATCCATTAAACCCTATTAAACACATTATCTATTTCAAAATAGAGTTTCTTAATCTTTAATTCATTAAAGTTGATAACTTATACTACTTTTCGAATAGCAAGAGGAATTAGCTTCTCACTATATTTTTATTGGATTCCTCTCATTTTTCTGAGCAAAAAGCATAGATTATTCATATCCATTCGAGCTACCTATTATTAGATATGAATTATGCAAAAATTACTTACTCTGGGCCAATCGGATTGTGCCACGTCACCAGGCTCATGCAATGTTGCTTGGCTTTTGGAAACATAATGGATTTACACTTATACCCTCATGCGTCTCTTTGGTTTTTCTCAACCCGGAAGGGCATAACTATCCAATGGCATCCATCATCTTCAAGCTCGTGAATACCCTACTACAGCGCCCTAGGTGCAATTGGGGTGGCTTTCCTTCCCTCTCCCGGACCCAAAGGGCACTAGGGAGCGCCGCCCTACCTCTGACGAACTCCCTCACACCTGCTCAAGCTCTGAGCCATGGCCTGGATGGCCAGGTGTGGGGTACTAGACCTGCAATCTGTAGCTATGTTGCAGTGGTTGCGGGATCATTTTCCACATCCCCAAGGCCTGAACCTTGCCGGAAATCATCGCCCAACTTCTCCAGAATCCCCACGCATCCAAGGGTTGTCTCCGTTCGCGGCCAACACTGCTAAATCAGGTTGGTCGGATCTATAAACCGTAGCCGGCACGCAGTCGTGTTGCGGCCGTCGTGCAAGCACTGGTGCCTAAGGGTGATGGCAGGGATCCTCGCAGGTCATTTTTGCAGGATACGTGATGGCCTCCTGGCTTCTTGCTACCCTAGGGGAAACGTGATCCATGTGGCTAGGGTTTAATGAAGAAGATGAAGATATGAGAGAGAAGAGTGCTTGGAAATCTCCTCATCTCGGCCAAGGGCTCTACCCCTAATATAGGGGAGATTAGCCATGCCCTAATATGCTTGCCCACGAAGCAAATAAGGCCCCTTCATCTATAGAAAACCTACTTTCCTTGTTTAGGTGTAAACCTCTCTTTTAATTAATTCCTCATTTCTCTTTAATCCTTGGTCCTTAAGGAAATTCGAAAAATCATCTCTTTTTATATTCCTTGTGCTTGGCATTAAATCTATTGGCCACAAAATCCATTTTCTCAAAGCAACAATATATCTTTTAATAGAAAATACCACCTTTTGAAAAACAATACAAAATTCATTAATAATGTATCACATTATCCTTTTATTTTGCAATTTTGGTATTTTCTCTTTCTTTCCTCTTTATTTGGACTCCTTGGATCCCAAGGAACTCTATTATTTCGAAATCCTTTTTATTGGATACTCATTATCCTTCTAGATGCATCTAAATGCATTATTTCACATTATCTTGTTTATTTTTTATTAAAATAACTCTTTTTGAGGTTTTCTCTTTATTTCTCTTTTATTTTCCTCATTGGTATTCCTTTTATCATTAGAAATCCTTGGGATACGAAATTCCACCAAGGATAACACAATTATCCCTTTTTCCACTTATTTCCAACATTTTAACATTATTTTCAATTTCTTTCTTACTAAAGAAATACTTAATTAATCTTTTCTTTTCTTATTGCTTTCTTTTTGCAACTTTGGACTCCTTGGTACCCAAGGAACCCAAGAGGCACGAAATCCATCCTTGGATTACATCTCTTTGCCTTCTAGAGGTTTCTACCTCTTTCTTTTCTCAAATATTCAATTATTCATTTACTAATTGAATTTTCTTGTTATTCGGGCCCAATAGCCAATAAAGCCCACAACACAAACATCAAGGCTATTGTAAACGAAATCCATTTATTTGAACCAAATTATATCATTATTCGTTCAAATATCTTTAATATGAGAAATTACATTTCTCACCAAATGAACCCAAAAATTGGGGTTGTAACAGGTATGGGACACATATGTAAATAAGTTGGTGAGATGTAGCATAAAAAGATCCAACATTTATAAATGTGTGCTTGATCACCACATATAAAGAGATGAAGGATATATGATCTAAGGTTAGACAACTATGAAGATGTAGTCATGATAAGTGAGAGATAGATTCCCTAAGTGTAATGAGTTAGGTGTAATGTTAAGGAGTAAATATGAGACTTAGGAAGGGTAGTTATGTAATTTATGTTGAATAATGATGCTTTGTTTATGTATGCCTCCTTTTATAATGAAAATTTGTATGTAAAATTTGCAAGTTTATGTGAAATCCTTAAGGTGGGTAGAAACTCTAGGAAATTTCGAGGACAAAATTTATTTAAGGTGGGTAGTATTGTAACACCCCAATCTTATTATGCAAAATTTCCAATATATTTTATTCCTTGCATGCTCTTTTCCTAATTAGATAATTATTGAGGACTTAAATGCAAATTTCCCATGTTAGTTTGCAATTTCGTTTTATTATGTTCAATTACTCTCTTGCCCATGATTTATTTAAAGAAAATGTCTCTTTATGCACTTTTGTTTAGAAAATGGAAATAAATGCTTTATGTCAAATTTCCTCTCTCATATGGTAATTAGTGATTTACTTGTTTAATTTCTTATTTAATGGCCTCCATATTGTTAATTGAAAATAAATAATATTTAGTGCACATTTTCATGTTTTGAAATTCTTATTTGATAAATTAATGGCTTTATTTACATTCATCATAGCCATTTAAGTATACATGATGGTTTTGCTACATTAGGCCTAAAATATGTACAAGCATAAAATCTAACCTCATGAGAACGTTCTAGACACCCTATTGCACCTATAGTTAAAATTTGGGCTCATTTGACCCATAATCAACTAAAAGAGGTTTTAATATTGTGTGATCTTTTATTTGAATGAAATTTCATTTATGTGCCCGAGTTAGCCTATGATTGGATTTAATACGCTTGTCACGCGCCTTCAATTTTGTTTTACTTCTCCGTGCACGTCTGTGACCGTTGGATCAGGATCCAACAGTGTCTGCCTCATCTTCCACCTCACGACGTTACGCCAGTCTATATTCGTTACCAGCAGCTTCAATGTGAGCCTTCAATCTCGGTCGTTTCTCGACGGTTTCGCTTGATTCCTTCGTCAACGCATCCGGGACATCTCCCTGATCTGAACGAGACATCACTCGCTCCTTCTCGCTCTCTATCGAGCAAACACCCTTTTAGGTCTTGCCACCAAGTTTTCCCCAATGCCTCGCTAGCCTCCTCCACCCCCATTTAAGCAACCTACAAGCATCAGCGGACCCCAAGCGACGTTCCTCCTCACTCAATTTCACCTTTGAAGCCCCGAATCTCCCCGACCTACTCGGTTTCGGTTTTTGGCAACCTTGGCTCCGCCCTAGCCTCCTCCGATGCCTCGGACCAAATTGGGGATCTGGTGAGTTTCCCTGACCTCTGATTTCTACCTTGCAACTGTCAGTTCGCCTTGGAGTCACCCCAATCGACGCACCCTGTAGACCGACCTTGAGGTCATCGTCGGTGAGTGCCGCTTTGGCCCCCTGGGGTGCTTCAGCCACGGATGAAGGGCCTTTGGATTCGTTTTTCTTCAAGGAGCATTCTTCTCCTGTCTGTTGTCCTTGTTACGACCGCTTTCTTTGGTTTTCAAGCTTCGAGCTTGTTCCCATGTTTCTGCTATTTTTTCCTCACAACCTAGTGTAGCACTGGTGTTTTTATTTCATAAGAAGGTACCTGACTTCAGTTTTGGCTTGCGAGTTGTCCTCCATCTTTTTCATTTGATCTTCGGGGCCCTCTTCCATGGTTCCTGGCCTTGTCCTTCCTGTACCGCCATGACCGGAGAGCTCCTGAAGCTCAAGGTCGCCCCGGGACCCGAGCTTTAGCTCAACATGTTCGGGTTGGCATAAGGAAGCCCTAGAGAACCTCAGTTCTCCAGGAATGATGACCCTCCACTCACAAGACCTGGGACCGATTCTCCACCTTTACCGCTGGAACCATGGCTCGCGTTGTGTAAGCGAGGAGCAATCCAGGTCCTGATATGACTTTGGTACCCCTGTCTGCCCATTTTGATGTTTTCTACCCGCGAGGGCATTTTTGGGATTTCATGCCCTGTTTCCTTTGATCTTTGGGGCAAGCATCGCGGCCTAGTTGACCTAGCCCAATTGGGCCAAGTCAGATGTTGGCCCACTATTTCTAGATTTGGATATATATATACGTGGATTTTTCTCGATTTACTGATTGGTCTGTTCTTTAGAAATTCATAATAAATCGCCTGTTTTTCAGAAAAAATATGCAAAAATATGTTTTGGAAAGGATTTTTGAAGAGGAACTTGATTTTATTATTTTTATCGACTGATTTATCTATTTTCACATCTCAATTTTTATACGGACAAATTAGGGTTTAATGATATATGATGAAGGATAATAATGTTAATTTCAGGTGATTAAAAGGATCCAATCAGTCAAACCAGGTTTGACTTAGGTGTTTTAGCTCAAGGTAAGCGGGCCATTCCCTTGGCATAGTAAACTTGATTTATTGAATGATTATGATATGTTTATGCACTTTATGTTAAAGTCATGATAAATGCATGTTTTCCTTCAAGTATATGATTATTGAATGCTTGTTTGTTATAATCTAAGTCTAAGAATAGAAATCACATTAAGATTATGAATTATGATTTAAGATACATGAAACCAAGATTAACAAGGAAGAGATTCCCATCCATGCTTAAGAGGGAGAAATCCCATTATGTTTCATGGGGAGAAATCCCAACTATGTTTAAGAGGGAGAAATCCCATTAAGATCAAAGTCTAAGTCATTTAGAATATAATTAAGTCTAAGAAAGATCATGGTTAATGGAATTTGATTTAGATTTATATGCACCTTGTTATGGGATTTCTGAGCGTTATGGGCTTTCTGAGCAATTATGGGCTTTCCGAGCATTATGGGCTTTCCGAGCAATTATGGGCTTTCCGAACACTATGGGCTCCTTATGGGGCATTAAGAGAGGAGCATATACTTCTAGTCAAGTTCTTTATGTAAAAGATGCCAAGAAATGATTAATGTAAATGCATGTTCATGTTTATGTCAAGTCACCTTTATATGTTATTTTTATGTTTTATAACATGCCAATGATGCTTACTTACCATGTTTGTTTTTCCTTTGCATGGCTGGGGACGAGATGTCCGCAGAAGTTAAAGCTAAAGGGAAGGAGACATCTTGAGAAGATTCCAAGTATACAAAACCTTAGAAGTTGTTGCATGGTGGGACGTCCATCTATGGAGATCCTATCTTTTTCATGATTATCTAGTTTATGTTTAGTATACCTTTAGAAGCATGATGTAGCTTTCTTTCCAAGAACTCATGTATGAATCTATGTTTCTATGAATGCCAAGTGTTGTTTATTTCTTGTTATGAGATCATGCATGTGACAATTCCTCCCTGATGTGCCAAGTACCCCACATTATGGATAATGCTGGGGATTAGGCTGTACTTCCGCGGGTTACATATGAAACCCTAGGGAGGGGTGTTACATTAATGGTATCAGAGCAAGAAATAGATGGCCACTAAGGCAACAATAAGGATTCATGCAAGTCACCCTAGGATGAATAAATAGAAGTAGAGAACATGATTATGTATTCTAGTAGGTCTAGAGAACCCTAAAGATGACTAGAGCCCTCACCTCATTAGAAAAGTACATGTTAGCATGCTCATGTAGTTGAAACCAAACCCTAGATGATGACATGTTTCTCCTTGTCTCAATGGTAAGGGCCACCCAATTGAGATTTGAGTAAAATGTCATTTAATGTGACTTTTTATGTGTCTTACCTTCTTAATTGTGTGTGTGGTATGGGACACATATGTAAATAAGTTGGTGAGATGTAGCATAAAAGGATCCAACATTTCTAAATGTGTGCTTGATCACCACATATAAAGAGATGAAGGATATATGATCTAAGGTTAGACAACTATGAAGATGTAGTCATGATAAGTGATAGATAGATTCCCTAAGTGTAATGAGTTAGGTGTAATGTTAAGGAGTAAATATGAGACTTAGGAAGGGTAGTTATGTAATTTATGTTGAATAATGATGCTTTGTTTATGTATGCCTCCTTTTATAATGAAAATTTGTATGTAAAATTTGCAAGTTTATGTGAAATCCTTAAGGTGGGTAGAAACTCTAGGAAATTTCGAGGACGAAATTTATTTAAGGTGGGTAGTATTGTAACACCCCAATCTTATTATGCAAATTTTCCAATATATTTTATTCCTTGCATGCTCTTTTCCTAATTAGATAATTATTGAGGACTTAAATGCAAATTGCCCATGTTAGCTTTGCAATTTCGTTTTATTATGTTCAATTACTCTCTTGCCCATGATTTATTTAAAGAAAATGTCTCTTTATGCACTTTTGTTTAGAAAATGGAAATAAATGCTTTATGTCAAATTTCCTCTCTCATATGGTAATTAGTGATTTACTTGTTTAATTGCTTATTTAATGGCCTCCATATTGTTAATTGAAAATAAATAATATTTAGTGCAGATTTTCATGTTTTGAAATTCTTATTTGATAAATTAATGGCTTTATTTACATTCATCATAGCCATTTAAGTATACATGATGGTTTTTCTACATTAGGCCTAAAATATGTACAAGCATAAAATCTAACCACATGAGAACGTTCTAGACACCCTATTGCACCTATGGTTAAAATTTGGGCTCATTTTACCCATAAGCAACTAAAAGAGGTTTTAATATTGTGTGACCTTTTATTTGAATGAAATTTCATTTATGTGCCTGAGTTAGCCTATGATTGGATTTAATACACTTGTCACGCGCCTTCAATTTCATTTTACTTCTCCGCGCATGTCTGTGACCGTTGGATCAGGATCCAACAATGTATGGCTCATCTTCCACCTCACGACGTTACACCAGTCTATATCCGTTACCAGCAGCTTCAATGTGATCCTTCAATCTCGTTCGTTTCTCGACGGTTTCGCTTGATTCCTTCACCAACGCATCTGGGACATCTCCCCGATCTGAACGAGCCATCACTCGCTCCTTCTCGCTCTCTGTTGAGCAAATGCCCTTTTAGGGCTCGCAACCAAGTTTTCCCCAACTCCTCTCTAGCCTCCTCCACCCCCATTTAAGCAACCTACAAGCATCAGCAGACCCCAAGCGGCGTTCCTCCTCACTCAATTTCACCTCTAAAGCCCCAAATCTCCCCGACCTACTCAGTTTTGGTTTTCGGCAACCTTGGCTCCGCCCTAGCCTCCTCTGGTGCCTCAGACCAAATTGGGGATCTGGTGTGTTTCCCTGACCTCCGATTTCTACCTTGCAACTATCGCTTCGCCTTGGAGTCGACACACCATGTAGACCGACCTTGAGGTCGTCGTCGATGAGTGCCGCTTTGGCCCCCTGGGGTGCTTCAGCCACGGATGAAGGGCCTTTGGCTTCATTTTTCTTCAAGGAGCATTCTTCTCCCGTCTGTTGTCCTTGTTACGACCACTTTCTTTGGTTTTCAAGCTCCGAGCTTGTTCTCCTGTTTCTGCTATTTTTTCCTCACAACCCAGTGTAGCACTAGTGTTTTTATTTCATAAGAAGGTACCTAACTTCGGTTTTGGCTTGCGAGTTGTCCTCCATCTTTTTCATTTGATCTTCGATGCCCTCTTCCATGGTTCCTGGCATTGTCCTTCCTATACCGCCATGGCCGGAGAGCTCCTGAAGCTCAAGGTCGCCCCTGGACCCAAGCTTTAGCTTAATAGGTTCGGGTTGGCATAAGGAAGCCCTAGAGAACCTCAGTTCTCCAGGAATGACGACCCTCCACTCATAAGACCTGGGACCGATTCTCCACCTTTACCGATGGAACCATGGCTCGCGCTGTGTAAGCGAGGAGCAATCCAGGTCCTGATATGACCTTGGTACCCTTGTCCGCCCATTTTGATGTTTTCCACCGGTGAGGGTATTTTTGGGATTTCATGCCCTGTTTCCTTTGATCATTGGGGCAAGCATCGCGGCCTAGTTGGCCAAGCCCGATTGGGCCAAGTCAGATGTTGGCCCACTATTTCTGGATTTGGATATATATATATATATATATATATATATATATATATATATATATATATATATATATATATATATATATACGTGGATTTTTATCGATTTACTGATTGGTCTGTTCTTCACAAATTCATAATAAATCGCCTGTTTATCAGAAAAATCTGCAAAAATATGTTTTGGAAAGGATTTTTGATGAGGAACTCGATTTTATGATTTTCATCGACTGATTTATCTATTTTCACATCTCAATTTTTATATGGACAAATTAGGGTTTAATGATATATGATGAAGGATCATTATGTTAATTTTAGGTGATTAAAAGGATCCAATCAGTCAAACCAAGTTTGACTTAGGTGTTTTAGATCAAGGTAAGCGGACCATGACCTTGGCATAGTAAACTTGATTTATTGAATGATTATGATATGTTTATGCACTTTATGTTAAAGTCATGATAAATGCATGTTTTCCTTCAAATATATGATTATTGAATGCTTGTTTCTTATAATCGAAGTCTAAGAATAGAAATCACATTAAGATTATGAATTATGCTTTAAGATACATGAAACCAAGATTAAGAGGGAAGAGATTCCCATCCATTCTTAAGAGGGAGAAATCCCATTATGTTTCATGGGGAGAAATCCCAACTATGTTCAAGAGGGAGAAATCCCATTAAGATCAAAGTCTAAGTCATTTAGAATATAATTAAGTCTTATGAAAGATCATGGTTAATGGAATTTGATTTAGATTTATATGCACCTTGTTATGGGCTTTCCGAGCATTATGGGCTTTCTGAGCAATTATGGGCTTTCCGAGCATTATGGCCTCCTTATGGGGCATTAAGAGAGGAGCATATACTTCTAGTCAAGTTCTTTATGTAAAAGATGCCAAGAAATGATTAATGTAAATGCATGTTCATGTTTATGTCAAGTCACCTTTATATGTTATTTTTATGTTTTATAACATGCCAATGTCGCTTACTTACCATGTTTGTTTTTCCTTTGCATGGTTGGGGACGAGATGTCCGTAGAAGTTAAAGCTAAAGGGAAGGAGACATCTTGAGAAGATTCCAAGTATACAAAACCTTAGAAGTTGTTGCCTGGTGGGACGTCCATCTATGGAGATCCTATCTTTTTCATGATTATCTAGTTTATGTTTAGTATACCTTTAAAAGCATGATGTAGCTTTCTTTCCAAGAACTCATGTATGAATCTATGTTTCTATGAATGCCAAGTGTTGTTTATTTCTTGTTATGAGATCATGCATGTGACAATTCCTCCCTGATATGCCAAGTACCCCACATTATGGATAATGTTGGGGATTAGGTTGTGCTTCTGCTGGTTACGTATGAAACCCTAGGGAGGGGTGTGTTGGCTAAATGGACATCTGTAAATCCCTTTGTTTTGATAATGACAAACATTTCATTCTTATTGATCTAACGTGCTACTTGAGTGTTGTAGGAATAAGGTGAATGACAAAGCACTAGGGAATCTATATGCTTGAATGATTGTAAATGTCATGAAATGTAATCAATTGTAAACTTGTACAAATATATAATGTACAAGTACTTAGACTTCATGTAAATCAAGCGTTAGATCTTCCCTAGCTAAACACCACATTTAGATAAGTCATCTCCTTCAATAGTGTCACATATGCACACTCATACACACACTTAATGTCTTTATTTGAAACATTGAAACAGGGTCTATCTCGGTCGACAAAATCCTTGACAGAGACACTCTCGGTCGATAAACTTCTCGACCGAGAAAGACCCAAGTAGCCGTTAGACACAGCTGACAAGGTAGTTGGCAGTTGGAGATAAACGTTGCAAAACACTTGATCCAGAGAGCCTGTCGGTCGACAAAACTTCGACCGAGTAGGTGTCTCGGTCGACCATTTCTCGACCGAGATGGACTCTGACAGCAACTGCAGAATTAATTAACTAGCCGTTGTTAAAGCAACTAACTTATACCTAACGGCTAGTTAAGCACTTAGAAACCCCTAGAAAGTGTCTAGAACGTCCTTAAGCACTTGTAGGACATTCCTATAAATAGGACATGCCTTAGGACACCTAAACTCACTTGTTTTCACACTTGAGCAATCTTTGAGCATACACTTACATTGAGCAACCTGTTTGTGAGCAATTGAGCATATTGACAACTGGCTACTTCTTCTCTCAGCTCAAATTTCATGTTCTATAGGCTAGCATCTCCTATCCACAGCAATCACAATTACATACACATTGGTTAGGAGATCTACACGCTTGATCTAGGCAAATCAAGCCTTGTGCTTCAAAGGATAAGTTGTAATTTCCTTTTTCCTTTCTTGTTCACTATTATTGTTTGTACTCTCCTTGCTACTCCTAGGTTGGAGGCTGCGGATTGGAGAGGTTGGAGATCTTCTTGGTGAAGAAGGGGACCTTGAGCTACTTCAAGAAGGCTGGTGCAACGGGAGGTTACTTCTAAAGAGGAAGGCTACTTCAAGGGGGAGCTTGGAGTTACTTCAAGAAGGATACCTCGGGTTGGTGCATCTACTTCAAGTGAAGGTTGTTCAAGGGGTGTAAGAAAGTATTGTATTTTGTGTGATTCCTTGTGAAGGTAATAAAATTGATACTTTCAAAATCCCGGTTGGGTAAGCAACCGGGTAGTGGACTGACAACCTTAGTATTTGCTAAGGTTGGAACCACTCTAAACCCCTTGTCTCCTTCTTGATTTCTCATGTGTGGTTGTTTGAGTTAAATTATTGTTAAATTAATTTAAAAACCCTATTCACCCCCCCTCTAGTGGTTTTTCAGGGTGTTACATTAATGGTATCAGAGCAAGAAATATATGGCCACTAAGGCAACAATAAGGATTCATGCAAGTCACCCTAGGATGAAGAATAGAAGAAGAGAACATGATTATGTATTCTAGTAGGTCTAGAGAACCCTAAAGATGACTAGAGCCCTCACCTCATTAGAAAATTACATGTTAGCATGCTCATGTAGTTGAAACCAAACCCTAGATGATGACATGTTTCTCCTTGTCTCAATGGTAAGGGCCACCCAATTGAGATTTGAGGAAAATGTCAATTAATGTGACTTTTTATGTGTCTTACCTTCTTAATTGTGTGTGTGGTATGGGATACATATGTAAATAAGTTGGTGAGATGTAGCATAAAAGGATCCAACATTTCTAAATGTGTGCTTGATCACCACATATAAAGAGATGAAGGATATATGATCTAAGGTTAGACAACTATGAAGATGTAGTCATGATAAGTGAGAGATAGATTCCCTAAGTGTAATGAGTTAGATGTAATGTTAAGGAGTAAATATGAGACTTAGGAAGGGTAGTTATGTAATTTATGTTGAATAATGATGCTTTGTTTATGTATGCCTCCTTTTATAATGAAAATTTGTATGTATAATTTGCAAGTTTATGTGAAATCCTTAAGGTGGGTAGAAACTCTAGGAAATTTCGAGGACGAAATTTATTTAAGGTGGGTAGTATTGTAACACCCCAATCTTATTATGCAAATTTTCCAATATATTTTATTCCTTGCATGCTCTTTTCCTAATTAGATAATTATTGATGACTTAAATGCAAATTTCCCATGTTAGCTTTGCAATTTCGTTTTATTATGTTCAATTACTCTCTTGCCCATGATTTATTTAAAGAAAATGTCTCTTTATGCACTTTTGTTTAGAAAATGGAAATAAATGCTTTATGTCAAATTTCCTCTCTCATATGGTAATTAGTGATTTACTTGTTTAATTTCTTATTTAATGGCCTCCATATTGTTAATTGAAAATAAATAATATTTAGTGCAGATTTTCATGTTTTGAAATTCTTATTTGATAAATTAATGGCTTTATTTACATTCATCATAGCCATTTAAGTATACATGATGGTTTTGCTACATTAGTCCTAAAATATGTACAAGCATAAAATCTAACCACATGAGAACGTTCTAGACACCCTATTGCACCTATGGTTAAAATTTGGGCTCATTTTACCCATATGCAACTAAAAGAGGTTTTAATATTGTGTGACCTTTTATTTGAATGAAATTTCATTTATGTTCTTGAGTTAGCCTATGATTGGATTTAATACGCTTGTCATGCGCCTTCAATTTTGTTTTACTTCTCCGCGCACATCTGTGACCGTTGGATCAGGATCCAACAGTGTCAGGCTCATCTTCCACCTCACGACGTTACACCAGTCTATATCCGTTACCAGCAACTTCAATGCGAGCCTTCAATCTCGGTCATTTCTTGACGGTTTCGCTTGATTCCTTCACCACGCATCCGGGAAATCTCCCCGATCTGAACGAGCCATCACTTGCTCCTTCTCGCTCTCTGTCGAGCAAACACCCTTTTAGGGCTCACCACCAAGTTTTCCCCAACGCCTCGCTAGCCTCCTCCAGCCCCATTTAAGCAACCTACAAGCATCAGCGGACCCCAAGCGGCGTTCCTCCTCACTCAATTTCACCTCTGAAGCCCCAAAATCTCCCCGACCTACTCGGTTTTGGTTTCCGGCAACCTTGGCTCCGCCCTAGCCTCCTATGGTGCCTCAGACCAAATTGGGGATCTGGTGAGTTTCCCTGACCTCCGATTTCTACCTTGCAACTGTCGGTTCGCCTTGGAGTCGCCCCAGTAGACACACCCTGTAGACCGACCTTGAGGTCATCGTCGGTGAGTGCCTCTTTGGCCCCCTGGGGTGCTTCAGCCACGGATGAAGGGCCTTTGGCTTCATTTTTCTTCAAGGAGCATTCTTCTCCCATCTATTGTCCTTGTTATGACCACTTTCTTTGGTTTTCAAGCTCCGAGCTTGTTCTCCTATTTCTGCTATTTTTTCCTCGCAACCCAGTGTAGCACTGGTGTTTTTATTTCATAAGAAGGTACCTCACTTCGGTTTTGGCTTGTGAGTTGTCCTCCATCTTTTTCATTTGATCTTCGGGGCCCTCTTCCATGGTTCCTGGCCTTGTCCTTCTTGTACCGCCATGGCCGGAGAGCTCCTGAAGCTCAAGGTCGCCCCTGGACCCGAGCTTTAGCTTAATAGGTTCGGTTGGCATAAGGAAGCCCTAGAGAACCTCAGTTCTCCAGGAATGACGACCCACCACTCACAAGACCTGGGACCGATTCTCCACCTTTACCACTGGAACCATGGCTCGCGCTGTGTAAGTGAGGAGCAATCCAGGTCCTGATATGACCTTGGTACCCCTGTCCGCCCGTTTTGATGTTTTCCACCCGTGAGGGTATTTTTGGGATTTCATGCCCTGTTTCCTTTGATCGTTGGGGCAAGCATCGCGGCCTAGTTGGCCAAGCCCGATTGGGCCAAGTCAGATGTTGGCCCACTATTTCTAGATTTGGATATATATATATATATATATATATATATATACGTGGATTTTTCTCAATTTCCTGATTGGTCTGCTCTTCAGAAATTCATAATAAATCACATGTTTATCAGAAAAATCTGCAAAAATATGTTTTGGAAAGTATTTTTGATGAGGAACTCGATTTTATGATTTTCATCAACTGATTTCTTTGTTTTCACATCTCAATTTTTATATGGACAAATTAGGGTTTAATGATATATGATGAAGGATCATTATGTTAATTTTAGGTGATTAAAAGGATCCAATCAGTCAAACCAGGTTTGACTTAGGTGTTTTAGCTCAAGGTAAGCGGGCCATGACCTTGGCATAGTAAACTTGATTTATTGAATGATTATGATATGTTTCTGCACTTTATGTTAAAGTCATGATAAATGCATGTTTTCCTTCAAGTATATGATTATTGAATGCTTGTTTGTTATAATCTAAGTCTAAGAATAGAAATCACATTAAGATTATGAATTATGATTTAAGATACATGAAACCAAGATTAAGAGGGAATAGATTCCCATCCATGCTTAAGAGGGAGAAATCCCATTATGTTTCATGGGGAGAAATCCCAACTATGTTCAAGAGGGAGAAATCCCATTAAGATCAAAGTCTAAGTCATTTAGAATATAATTAAGTCTAAGAAAGATCATGGTTAATGGAATTTGATTTAGATTTATATGCACCTTGTTATGGGCTTTCCGAGCATTATGGGCTTTCCGAGCAATTATGGGCTTTCTGAGCATTATGGGCTCCTTATGGGGCATTAAGAGAGGAGCATATACTTCTAGTCAAGTTCTTTATGTAAAATATGCCAAGAAATGATTAATGTAAATGCATGTTCATGTTTATGTCAAGTCACCTTTATATGTTATTTTTATGTTTTATAACATGCCAATGCCGCTTATTTTACCTTGTTTTTTTTTTCCTTTGCATGGCTGGGGACAAGATGTCCGCAGAAGTTAAAGCTAAAGGGAAGGAGACATCTTGAGAAGATTTCAAGTATAAAAAACCTTAGAAGTTGTTGCCTGGTGGGACGTCCATCTATGGAGATCCTATCTTTTTCATGATTATCTAGTTTATGTTTAGTGTACCTTTAGAAGCATGATGTAGCTTTCTTTCCAAGAACTCATGTATGAATCTATGTTTCTATGAATGCCAAGTGTTGTTTATTTCTTGTTATGAGATCATGCATGTGACAATTCCTCCCTGATATGCCAAGTACCCCATATTATGGATAGTGTTGGGGATTAGGCTGTGCTTCCGCTGGTTACGTATGAAACCCTAGGGAGGGGTGTTACAGGATGATACAACAAGCCATTACTATGCGAGACTATGAATGCACCACAAAAGTCACTCCTTTTTTAAAGTAGGCAAACCTCTTCTTCAACACACCAAAGGCTTGTTCAACAATGTTACGGAGTTGACCATGTTGGTGGTTGAACATCTCCTTCTTGATGGTGTATGAGTTTATGTTACCCCGATACTCTGCTATATGGTAAGCTACATTTCGATATGGTGTAAAAAATTGTCGGGTGTTGGCGTACCTTGAATCAACAAGATAATACTTTCCAATGGGTACTTTGAAACCACCTGTGGTTGTAGCTACGTGTAGTACCCGTTGGTCAGCTAAAGAGCCCTCCCAACCAGTCATGATATATGTAAACTCCATTGAGAAGTCTACTACAACCATGACATTCATAGAAACATTCCCTTTTCTATTTCTATAATGGTTTTGCTTATCGCACTTCACCAAAATGGGGATGTGTGTCCCTTCAATTTTCCCAATGGCATCCTAAGACAAGTATATACGAATTTCACTAACAAAGAAAGGTTTATACTAGCAACAAATTGGTGGTCATACCTTGAAGTAAGGGTAAAATCTTGTACTCTCCAGTATGCGTTGGTGCGGAGTTGGGGATGCAGTTTGCATCACAACATATTCATTGCACAAAGCACATACTGCATCCAATACCTCATTAAACTTTCTACTTATGGTCTCACTAGAGTGAATGTAGTCCTCAGCTAGAACACGATTGGTATGGCCATGTCCAACCATTTGAAGGAAGTAGCATATAGCCTCCACTGATGACACACCTCTGGTACTTTTCATCAAACCACACTCCTCAAGTTTGTCCACAAAGGCTAAAATCGTGCCAGGTAGCATGTGGTACAGGTCATACACCCTCTTTTCATGGCCAATTATTATTTCTAAAACCTTTTGATGGTCGCTCCTAATACTAACCGATCTCAGTATTGGTTGTTTTGTGGCTCCGTCGTTTGAATTGTCTATGATTGTGATATTTGGTCTGCTATTTGGTCTGCTATTGCATTAGTAATGGCATTAGCTAGACCAGACATAAGATGACAAAGTTGTACAATGTCATCAATTGTTTCTGGATATTTAATACTGGCCATGACATCTATAATTAAAGTGATTACCCACATAAGAAATAAATAGAGAGATTGTAGATATGAAATCACCATGATAAAATATACAAAACGTATGTATGAACATAAAAATTTGTTACTTACAATGATAAATAAAATGATACTGAAATTGTTCCCAAAGAAAGCAAATATATCAACATCAAATTTAAAAATTGTTCTAAAATTAATGCCACACTACTGATATTGTTCTTAAATCAGACAACCTCACAAGAACGACTAATGTGGGGCAGGGCCTCTGTTATTACCACTCGTGCTACTAAACGATGAAGGTGGTGATTGTGAATATGGTGGCGTGAAGGGTGTTTGTGATCCAGAATCTTTGTTCTTTTCCCAAAGGTCTTACAACCATATGGTAATTTTGTGTGGGGTATCTCGAAGGCTTAGGTAAATGTTACAGTTTGATGACTCCTTTATGGCATGGACAAGAGTTGTAAAAATAGAGATAGGGGCGTCATGCTACGTTACATGAAAATGGTGTAAAATGGCATCTTTATCATTAGATCTACCGGCGATACCGGTGCCAATCTCATGTACCTTGACAAACACCTTTGTGAATTCAGAAACTACATCATTAGTAAGGCCACAATTGTCTTGTATCGTTGAGGCTCGCTCCCTGCGTCTGTGCATGGGAGGAGTCCTTGCACCAACACCTTGGTTGTCTGTTCTGCCGTTGTTGTCCTCACTTTGCATCCCAAAATAACCCATATCTTCAGTAATACTGGTTGGTTTGGGCTGACAAATGGATCAGATGCGTCTATATTGACAACAACATCATCTTCAGATGGAACATCAGAAGGAAGTTGTCTATCCGTTGAGGACATTGCATGATGCCCCCTAGAGATGTTGCTCCCCCCATCAACTTGACAATTTGTAGTGGTAGAATGGTTTGGTGATCAGTCTCGCTAGTTCCTTGTTTCCCTAAAATGGTCAAGCACTACTGATTAGGTAAATGTTAATCACTTTAAGTGAATATTTAATATTTAGGGGGGGTGTATCATTGAACATATCGCAAGTGTCTCCCTCCACTCTGGGGTGTCAGGAAGTATTGGCTTGTGTCTACTGTCATCCCAGCCAACACCACTTTTGTTGGTCACCAGTTTAATCTTTGCAAAGTCTCTCCTTAGGTTCTTCCACCAAGTTTTTACCTGATCCATTGTACAACCTTGGCTCCCCATCATGTTTTGCCCATCACGTAGAGCCTCCCTCCACACGTCCCTAGTAAAAATTTCGTCGACGCACCTACCCATGTCATATTGTCTCCTCAATGTCAAAACTAGAGCCTCATCCGACTCTTTGGTCCATACAATACAGATCTTCGGGTCTGGAGTAGACATAGTACTAATGGCCCTACAATAGATCACTATAGTTAGGGTGTTTAAAGAAAACATTTAGACCAACCTAGTTTGGGTCTGTTTGTGTAGTTTAGACAACAATAACTTGTTTTAAAGTACTCTATTATAGTTGTCATAAGGTATTATGTTTTCCATTTGTTGGAAAATAATATTACAGAGTATGTTGGATAAATTAGAGGACTATGTTGGAATAGATGGTTAAAAATACTTATAAAAATGAAATTCACTTCTATTTTTGGTTATAGTTGTAGGTGTTGTATATTTTTTTCATGAATTCAATTAAGAAAATAATCATATCCAAGTTCAAATCAATGATGTGGCATGAATTCAATTAAGCAAATAACAAGGAAGGTATACAATGAAGCTTAACGTCGCATAAAGACCACATTAAAGATATATATGAGACATATTTGTTCCCATCATAGAGAATTAGTTAATAAAAAATAACAATCATTAGGGTAGGTGTAAAGGTCATGTGATTTGGTAAACAAGAACTGATGACAGATAGGTGGAATATGTCAAATATTGACTTATTTATTAACAGAGAAAGTATTCACCACATAATCGTATAATGGTAGGTATTTTTCTGCTAATAAAAAATAAAAGCCATTAGGGTAAATATCCTTCTATCTAACATAGCAATATAGGTAAGTAATAGTTGTACGTAATAGAACATGGATAATAGACAATGAAGACACATGGGTGTAGATGTTAAATACTCACACATTCTATTTATTTGGTATAATGGTAGCTGTTTCTCTGATATTATGTGTAGTGTTTTTTGGGCATAAATTTAATTGCGAATATGGTAGGGATATCAAGCATTTCTGTCAGTTTGTTGTAGGAGACATATAATGCCATATTAAAACATGGAATATCATAATAAGGTCTGATGACTTACATCAACATTAATGATTATAATAAAATATAATAGTCATTAGTACGGTACTATAAGGAATATCCTGCTATCTGACATATCAATATAGGTAAGTTGTGTATGGATTTTAATACTACTAAAGAGGTCATACATGGATGTTCTGGTCTGTTTAAAAAAATATAATAAATATTGAATATCTTATATGACATTACAGTGCCATATTATCTAAACAATGAGGTCCTCATACCAAATAAAATGTGGATAAAATCATTTTACATGTATAGGAGGTAAGTCATGACATTTTACAAGTATAGGAGGTAAGTCATGACATTTTATAGGTATATGAGGTTAAAATCAATTTAATATAGGGGCTATAGGTTTAGTATAATTTTTGCAAATCATATGGTAGTAGTCTAGGGTTAAGAAGCAATGAAGATAGTTAGGTGAAGTAGTTAAATAATGACCTATTTATTAACATAGAAAGTATTCACAACACAATTGGATTGGTGAACAGAGTACATTGGACATGATCTTGAAGCAAATCAATCAAACATATTCATTATAATTTATTTGGTCTATTGGTAGTTGTTTTTCTGCTAAAATAGACAATTTTTTTGTCCCTAGCATTAGCTAATATCGTAGGGATATCAAACAACTTTGACAGTTCCTTATTAGAAAAATATGCCCGGGCAAAACGGGATATCTCACAATTAGGTTCAATGATTAACAACAGTAACATTGATTATAATAATAATTAAAATGTATTAGGGTACGATAAGGTCATACAGACCACATTAAGGTATGTTGACCTATTAATTAGCACAGAATGTATTCACAACATAATCGTATTGCTGAACAAAATATGTTGTACATGATCTTGAAGCAATCAATCAAACCAAATAAAAATTCTATTTATTTGGTATAATGGTAGTTGTTTCTCTTCTATTATGTGTAGTATTTTTTGGGCATAAATTCAATTACTAATATGGTAGGGATATCAAGCATTTATGACAGTTTGTTATAGGAGACATATAATGCCATATTAAAATATGGAATATCATAATAAGGTTTGATGACTTACATCAACATTAATGATTCTAATAAAATATAACAATCATTAGTAGGGTACTATAAGGAATATCCTACTATCTGACATATCAATATAGGTAAGTTGTGTATGGATTTTAATACTACTAAAGAGGTCATACATGGATGTTCTGGTATATTTTAAAAAAACTATGATAAATACTGAATATCTTATACGACATTACAATACCATATTATCTAAACAATGAGGTCCTCATACCAAATAAAACGTGGATAAAATCATTTTCCAGGTATAGGAGGAAAGTCATGATATGTTACAGGCATATTAGGTAAGTCATGTCATTTTACAGGTATAGGAGATTAAAATCAATTTAATATAGGGACTGTAGGTGCGGTATAATTTTTCCAAATTGTATGGTAATTGTGGCAACACATCCCACTATCACACAGACAGCGAGGTGTTACGCGAAAACGTGCGGAAATCACCATAACCACAGATTACCAAACCACGGGTTAATTAAAACCGATTGCGGAAAACTAATAAAACTGAGAAACTATTACATTCAAGTCCACATCCTACAAGAAAACAGGTTATATACATATATACAAGCCTTGATACGTGTTCACAGCTTAGAGTAACAACTGTCTTATCACCACATGAGTTCATCACCTGTTCATACATACATAAAGGCCCACATCCGGCCAACAGTAGGATAGACCAAACATATATAGTTGTACATCGTGAAACATTGACAAAACACCGCCAAGGACCTGAGAGTACAGGGATGACTCTAGACTCTATCACAAAACAGCAGCATGTCCAACGCTTGCCTTCTACTGTTCTTCTTGCTGCTCGGCCGCAACTCTGCGACCACCACCACGTCTAGCTCGACTACCTAAAAAGGGTGTAAACCAGTGGGGTGAGACAAGCGAACATTGTCCCAGCGAGAAACATAACTCCCCACCGAAACTACAAAACCTCAGATATGTATAAAGCAGCTAACTTGATAAAAAGGTATAAAAAGAGCAGTTATGAGATAAAGCTGTCTATGCCTAGAAACTTATCAGATGTAATCAAATATTACATGTGAAACATGATTAACAAGATGAGATGTAAAAGTTCTACTACATATGAAGAACATATAAGCAACTGCAAGATATAACAGGGTTGATTACACAAACAAGACCTCAACCAATGTTTTGTGTTTGTCTTAAGCAGTAATACTATTCGGCTGAATTACGTATTATTATGCCCTGAGGAAGTGAGTCGTACCGCTCAAATCTAACCTTCAGTTGTGAAAACCAAGCCAGTGCCATATAAGGTCAATGGAAGATCCAGACTCCACGACCTCGCCCCTCATGGTCAGTGCACGAGTACAACACAAGCAGGACCGCAGTCTCATGCTGAAGTGGTCTTAGCCATAGCGTCAGGCTACCCTCTGCCTAGCCCGCCTCGGTACAGGTCTCGGCACTAGTGAAACTGAGCCACGAGCCTGTTCACTGTGCTCTGAGCCATGAACGCATTCATGCTCCTCATATCACATATCTGGAGCCATGGGCCTGTTCACCATGCTCTTCATCACAATTGGGCTACGGGCCAGAATCTGCACCCTAGAGTCAACAACCGAAGTTGTACTCTTACCTCCTCAGTTTAGTCCAGGAGCAACCTCACATATTCAACAATATGCGCTCCGGGTAATCCCGTAGGAGAACCCGTTTCACCATCACCAAAATTCCTGACGATGACGGATCTATGGTCAGGGCACCTACATGATGTATTTCACTGTAATTATTTAGTATCTTTTAGATGGATTGCAAGATTCAACCAAGTTATATAACATGCAAGATATAACAGAAAGTAAACAACATCAACTCAACATTATGCTATTAATGTAATCACATCAACTTGATCCATCTCAAGGATCCAACATCACATGTTGTCACTTGGTCTCTTGCCAACCATCCGGATCCATCTCAAGGATCATCACATACCATGGGATCTCAATCCCTCATCATGTATCACCACTGCCTTTCAAGGCTCGCATCATCGCCACATCATACATGTAATTTCATCAACCAGAGTAATTATCAGAGTGATGTTACTCATCACATATTTCTCATAGTATTTTATGGCTAAGCATCACCTGCATGGTTAGTGTACTCAATAATCATAGATTCAACATAAGGACTATACTTACCATCATGAGATGATATTCAAGATGCTATACTTATCAATTATACATCAACTGGTGATCATGTGCACAAGACACATTATTACGCAACTATTTATGTACTTATCCTTATCTCCTCATAATATATATAATCAAGATGATTACTTAATGTATGTAGTTATGTCAGATATGAAGGACAAGCTTTACCATTATCATCACCATTATATGGACAAGGGGTAACCATCGTTATTAAGCATAGCAAAGATCATCATCATGATAAACGTGGTATGAGACAGCGCCTCAGTTTCTATGACTGACGGAACCCTCACTAGAGGTAACATAAGCCCTCACTAAAAGATTGTGTCGGGCATCATACCCTCACCTAAGGCTCAGCCATAAATCTCATCTCATGACGGCCGACACACTCAGCCATACCCGCGACGCTGCGTCGGGCATACCAGCTATAACGCCCGTCACACGGAGCATGTCGGGCGACACACAAGGCTAAAGTGACGCCAGTCACAGGTCTACCAGCCATGCCCACCAGCTATGTATAGGTCAGGTGTTCTAAACTCAAGCAACCAGCAAACGTGCCTATCATCCAACCTATTAGCTTATGGCCTATCGGCCGACACAAGGCAGAGTAATGGTGTGACGCCCGTCACCACCTCAAGTGTGTCGTCCAAGACCAAACCAAAGGAAGGTGTCGTCTGCCACGAACAGATACAAGAATCAAGATATTGTTCAAAACTAGCATAGCATAATGCCCAAGAGGGTTGTCGGGCAGCACCTCCCCAAAGCTCATATCACCCAAGATGTTAACTCTCAAGGTCATCTACCACCTCTCACATGGACACCCGAAACCCTAATGGGTCAAGAAGAGGCTCACCTAAATCAAATAAGAAGAAGGGATCTTGTACATTTTCTATCACCAAACAGGTCACAAGGAGAAACCCTAGAAAGAGTCACCCCTAACCGAGCTCACCTTCTAGCCCATGGTGAGAGGAGAGTGTTTCTTAAGCAACTAGAACACAAGCTCACCTCAATCGACTAAGAAAGAGGGGTGTTGCTCATGACACTAGAAGCTCAAACTCACTCCTCTAGACCAAGGGGAGAAATGAGTATTGCTCACCTACAAACCCTAGATCACAAGAATCGGCCAACATGAAAGCTAAGCAAGGAACTAAGCTACTAACATGTAAACAAGATCATAGCAAGAGATAATGTAGTTAGGGTTAGAAGTTATGCAACCCGCCTTAAGCTCCAAGCTCCAAAGAATAAGAACTCCAAGGGATGTCGAACACCACTTGCTCCTTCAAGGGGGGGGTGGGTGTATCAGCCGACACAAGCAAGGAAGAAGGGAGTGTTGTGCACTCAAGGTGGAGAAGGAAACTAAAGGATCAAAGGAACTCAAAGCAAGGGAAAGAACCACTTATATAGAAGGAAAGGGAGGAGAAAACAAGGTAGAGCATGGCAAGGTGTCCCCCACCTAGGGACACTTGTCCTAGAGCTCAAGCCACCTACTTTAGCAAGACTTATACACTTGTCCAAGGTCATTGCCACAAGCATGCATCAAGTTCCAAGTGTCCGCTAGTGGTGACACAAACGAGGTCAAAGATGGGTCAAACACCATGGGCGACACAACACTTGCACCATGGGCGACACAACAAGGCTCCATGGGCGACACACATCCATGTTGGCCAACACACTCACCTCTAGGTCGACACACACCTCTCTTGGGTGACACAAAGCTCAACCAAGCCCAAACAAGGCACCTCAAGGCCCAAACAAGCTCAACCAAGGCCCAAAGAACTCAAGCAACAAGCCTAAGCCTTCCTCTCAAACTTAGAGGAAGCAAAGAGAGAGAGGAACACCTCACAAGGTGGCAAAAGTGCCTATAAAACCCTAGACTTGGGTTATTTGCAAGTAGCACCTCCAACTCTCAACAAAGCACAACCAAACCCTAATCACCACTAAAGGTGATTAGCAAGCACCAAGGCACCAGGGTTAAGCAAAGCAAACGGGGTAAACCCTAAATGAAGGTCAGGGTCCTTACAAGCTAACCCCCTTAAGGGATTTCATCCCCAAAATCTGAAGAGAAAAGCGAGGGTTACTTCCTCCACATCTCTTCCTCAAGCTCCCATATGGCTTCCTCATCGCCACGATGATGCCAAAGAACCTTCACAAGAGCCAGATCCTTACTCTTTAGCTTCTTAACCCTTCTGTCAAGGATCACCACAGGACCTTCCTCGTAGGTCACATCTTTATCAAGCTCAACCTCAACTGGTTGTATCACTGTTCTTGAATCCGGATGACTTTTCTTTAGCATACTGACATGGAACACTGGATGTAACATGTGCAACTCTGGAGGCAACTCTATCTCGTAAGCTACCTTACCAACACATGCTATAACTGGGTAAGGTCCCATATACCTGGGTGCCAACATACCCTTTCGACCAAACCTTAGCACTCCCTTCAACGGTGAGACTTTTAGGTATACTTTGTCTCCTACCTGGAACTCCAAAGGCCGTCGGCGATTGTCTGCATAAGACTTCTGCCTGTCCTGTGCCACTTTCAACTGTTGTTGTATCACCTTGATCTTTTCTGTTGTCTGGTGTACTAACTCAGGACCCAAAAGCTAATACTCACCAGACTCGTACCAACACAAAGGAGATCTGCACTTCCTCCCATACAAAGCCTCATAAGGAGCCATGTCAATGCTCCGTTGATTACTGTTGTTATACGCAAACTCTATCAAACTGAGATGCATATCCCAACTGCCTAGGAATTGCAAAACACAATCTCGAAGGAGATCCTCCAAAATCTGAATAATCCTTTCAGATTGTCCATCTGTCTGTGGGTGAAAAGCTGTACTGAACCTCAACTGCATTCCCAACGCTTTGTGCAACTGTTCCCAAAAATGACTCGTAAACTGAGGACCTCTGTCAGAAACTATCGTCGCTGGCACACCATGCAAATGTACTATCTCATCCACATAAACTCTAGTAAGCTTCTCAGCTGTATACGTCATCTTTACCAGTAGGAAGTGGGCAGACTTTGTCAATCTGTCCACTATCACCCAAATGGAATCATGATTTCTAGTTGTCTTGGGTAGACCAACTACGAAATCCATAGTTATATGATCCCATTTCCACTGCGGTATCGGCAAAGGTTGCAACGTACCCGCCGGCTTCTGATGTTCAGCCTTCACTTGCTGACACACTACACACCTAGCCACGAACTCAGCTACATCTTTCTTCAAGCCGGGCCACCAATACAAGTCCTTCAGATTATGATACATCTTGGTGACACCTGGATGCATAGTATACATCGACGTGTGTGCTTCCTCGAGCACTAACTTCCTTATATCATCAGCATCTGAGACCACAATCCTATCACGATAGCAAACTAGCCCATCCTCAGACTCATGAAACCCATCATGCTTTTCGCTGCCGAACTCTGATCTGATCAACTGTACCACATCATATGTCTGTTGTGCATCTTTGATCTGCTGTCTCAACGTAGGCTTGACTTGCATTTGCACTAAGAGTCCAGCTAACGAGGAAACCTCCATCTGTCGTAAAGAGACAAACATATCCCGCCTAGGGCATACCAGAGAACTCAACCGTGCTTTCTTCGAAGAAAGAGAAGGAGACATTTTCTGCTAAGCACATAAGCTACCACATTCACCTTACCAGGATGATACTCGATAGTGCAGTCGTAATCATTGATCAACTCCATCCATCGATGTTGTCGCATGTTCAACTCATGTTGTGAAAAGAAGTACTTCAGATTCTTATGATCCGTAAAGATCTGACACACTTCCCCATAAAGATAGTGTCTTCAAATCTTTAACGCATGAACCACAGCCGCCAACTCCAAGTCATGAGTCGGATAGTTCTCCTCATGTTTCTTGAGCTGTCGCGAGGCAAAAGAAACCACATGATCTTCCTACATCAGCACACAACCTAAACCTTTCTTGGAAGCATCGTAGAAAACAACATAACCCTTTCCAGGCTCTGGTAGGATCAATAGTGGAGCACTGGTCAGCTTCTCCTTCAGGCTATGGAAAGCTTACTGACATCGATCATCCTAGACAAAAGGTATGTCCTTTCTTATCAACTTTGTCATCGGCAACGCAATCGCACTGAAGTCCTTGATAAACCTTCAGTATTATCCTACTAAACCCAGAAAACTGCAAACGTCGGCGTCTTCGGCTGCTCCCAATCAGCAACATATTCCACCTTCTTCGGATCTACTTTGACTCCTTCAGCAGATATCACATGACCCAAGAAAGTCACTTCCTCCAACCAGAACTCACACTTACTGAACTTGGCATACAACTAATGTTGGTGAAGAAGAGTCAACGCTAGACGAAGATGCTGCTCATGCTCTTGCCTATCCCGACTATAGATCACGATATCATCTATAAAGACTACAACAAACTAATCTAAGAACGGACGGAACACTCTGTTCATCAGGTCCATGAAAGCAGCAGGTGCATTGGTTATCCCGAACGGCATAACCACGAACTCGAAGAGACCATACCTTGTCCTGAAAGCTGACTTTGGTATGTCATCCGTCTTTATCCTCAACTGATGATACCCAGACCGTAGATCGATCTTCAAGAACATTGTCGCACCACGCAACTGATCAAACAGATCATCTATCCTTGGCAACGGGTACTTGTTCTTGATCGTGACCTTATTCAACTATCGGTAGTCTATACACAACCGCATCGAACCATCCTTCTTTTTGACGAACAACACGGGAGCACCCCAAGGCAACGTGCTTGGTCAGATGAAACATTTGTCCAGCAACTCCTGTAACTGCTTCTTTAACTCTTCCATCTCAACTGGAGCCATCCTGTACGGTGTCTGTGCAACTGGCTGCATCCCTGGGACCAGATTGATCTCAAAATCAATCTCTCGGGGTGGGGGAATACTAGGAAACTCCTCAGGAAACACATCTGCAAACTCCCGGACATCTGGCACCTCTTCAAGGCTAGGACCTTTTGCCTTTGTGGCCATGACGGTATCCACCACATGAGCTAAGAACGCCTCACATCCTTGTCGTAACAGCTTATCTGCCACCATAGCTGATACCAGACATGTCGGAAGAATCTTCCTATCTCCCTGGAAGATCCACTTCTCTCCAGCATCATCAAACTCCACCTGCTTGGATCCACAGTCCAAAACAACCTTATACTTCTCTAAGGTATCCATCCCAAGGATAATGTCAAACCCGTGCATATCAAGTGGTATAAGATCCACTTGAATGCGGTGTCCCGAGAAAGACAAGACACAAGATGGACATTCTTCTCAAAGCAATGAGAAACCATCAAGAGGGGTTTCTAACAACAAACTATCCTTCTTACGACTAATAGGTAAACGACAGTTCTCAAGCATACTATAGACGATAAAAGAGTGCGTAGCACCCGGGTCAACCAGAACAGATATAAAGCAAGAAGAAGACATATCAGAATGAAATAACTCCATCTGACCTATCACTACTCGTGGGTTGACTATCGCCTCCGGTTGATTCATAGCATAGAATCGAGCCGTTGCTTGCTGTCCACGACCTCTGCTTCCTTGAGTAGACGATCCAGCTTGTGACGCTTGACCGCGTCCTCGTCCTCTGCTACCACTGGGCTGTTGTCGATCCGATCCTTGATGATTCTGCCTCGGCTGCTGTGTCACTTCAACATCTCTATCTGGGCAGTTGAACCTCCAATGCCCGATCTGACCACACAGATGGCATGCTCTATCGTCAACTCGTGGCCTAGATGGCCCTGTCACTGCCAAGAAAGTTGTACTTTGTGCCTTAGATGGTGAAGAAACATAACCTCTTCCTCTACTTGGAGACCACTGAGACGATCCACCAGAACCTCTCATCACTGATGGTGCTACAAACCTTGGCTTCTTGAAGCCACCAAACTTTTGTCCCTGGAACTGAGCAGGTCTCTTCTTAGCCATAGACTCTCTCTTCTCCCTAACTGATCGTTCGATTCTTTGGATAGATTCCACAAACGTTCGATTCTCCAACGCAGACACAGGTGTTGTCAGCTCAGAACTCAGATCTTTCTCAAAACGTCTGATCCACTCCTCATCCGTTGCTTCCATATGAGGACAAAACCTCAACAGATCCATGAACTTGGCTTCATACTCAGTGATGTTCATTGTTCCTTGTCGCAGGCTCTCAAACTGACTGATCTTCTCATCCAGATATGTCTTTGGGAAGTATCTGGTGATGAACTCGCGCCAAAACACTTCCCAACAGATCACCTCACCAGGCCGCTTCTCTTCCTCGATGGTCCACCAATGACCAACACTACCTTTCAGAAGGTAGACAACGTGCTTTACTTTGTCTGCTTCGGGGATGTCGAGGATCCGGAAAGCCTTCTCAAGACTTGTCAACCACAGATCCGCATCCGCTGGATTAGCCGTTCCAGCATAATCCGAAGCTCCGACTCGGCGAAGCCGCTCGAAGGTCTTCCCAATACCCGATGTTTCACCATGGGGAGCCTGTGCTCGCAGAGGAGGCACTGGCAATCGCTCAACCATGATATTCATCATAGCCATCATCTGCACCATAAGCTATTGGTAGGCAGGGTGTTCAAGAATGGCTGGGTCAGGTTGGGGGACCTCATGCACCTGATCTTCATGTGCCTGCCCAAAAGCTCCATCAACTGATGCATCATCACTGTGCTCATCAACATGTTCTTCATGGTTTCCAGACATATTGGCTTTTCTTCCACTTCTACTGAGGGCAGAAGATGATTGTAAGAAAATATGGAAAAACCCATAAGAACATACTCAACCTAGTCCTAAATCCCTATAGACTCAGCGAACCTAAAGCTCTGATACCAAACTTGTGGCAACACATCCCACTATCACACAGATAGTGAGGTGTTACGCGAAAACATGTGGAAATCACCATAACCACAGATTACCAAAACACGGGTTAATTAAAACCGATTGCGGAAAACTGATAAAACTGAGAAAAATATTACATTCAAGTCCACATCCTGTAAGAAAAACAGGTTATATACATATATACAAGCCTTGATACGTGTTCACAGCTTAGAGTAACAACTGTCTTATCACCACATGAGTTCATCACCTGTTCATACATACATAAAGGCCCACATCCGACCAACAGTAGGATAGACCAAACATATACAGCTGTACATCGTGAAACATCGTCAAAACACCACCAAGGACCTGAGAGTACAGGGATGACTCTAGAATCTATCACAAAACATCCAAAACAGCAGCATGTCCAACGCTTGCCTTCTACTATTCTTCTTGCTGCTCGGCCGCAACTCTGCGACCACCACCACGTCTAGCTCGACTACCTAAAAAGGGTGTAAACCAGTGGGGTGAGACAATCGAACATTGTCCCAGCGAGAAACATAACTCCCCACCGAAACTACAAAACCTCATATATGTATAAAGCAGCTAACTTGATAAAAAGGTATAAAAAGAGCATTTATGAGATAAAGCTGTCTATTCCTAGCAACTTATCAGATGTAATCAAATATTACCTGTGAAAAATGATTAACAAGATGAGATATAAAAGTTCTACTACATATGAAGAACATATAAGCAACTGCAAGATATAACAGGGTTGATTACACAAACAAGGCCTCAACCAATGTTTCGTGTTTGTCTTAAGCAGTAATACTATTCGGCTGAATTATGTATTATTATGCCCTGAGGAAGTGAGCCGTACCGCTCAAATCCAACCTTCGGTTGCAAAACCCAAGCCACTGCCATACAAGGTCAATGGAAGAGCCAAACTCCACGACCTCGCCCCTCGTGGTCAGTGCACGAGTACAACACAAGAAAGACTGCGGTCTCATGCTGAAGTGGTCTTAGCCACAGGGTCAGGCTACCCTCTGCCTAGCCCGCCTCGGTACAGGTCTCGGCGCTAGTGAAACTGAGCCACGGGCCTGTTCACTGTGCTCTGAGCCATGAACGCATTCATGCTCCTCATATCACATATCCGGAGCCATGGGCCTGTTCACCATGCTCTTCATCACAATTGGGCTACGGGCCTGAATCCGCACCCTGGAGTCTACAACCGAAGTTGCATTCTTACCTCCTCAGTTTAGGCTAGGAGCAACCTCACATATTCAACAATATGCGCTCCGGGTAATACCATAGGAGAACCCATTTCACCATCACCAAAATTCCTGACGATGACGGATCTATGGCCAGGGCAACTACATGATGTATTTCACTGTAATTATTTAGTATCTTTTAGATGGATTGCAAGATTCAACCAAGTTATATAACATGCAAGATATAATAGAAAGTAAACAACATAAAATCAACATTATGATATTAATGTAATCACATCAACCTGATCCATCTCAAGGATCCAACATCACATGTTATCACTTGGCCTCTTGCCAACCATCCGGATCCATCTCAAGGATCATCACATACCATGGGATCTCAATCCCTCATTATGTATTACCACTTCCTTTCAAGGCTCGTATCATCGCCACATCATACATGTATTTCATCAACCAGAGTATTTATCAGAGTGATGTTACTCATCACATATTATTCATAGTCTTTTTATGGCTAAGCATCACCTGCATGGTTAGTGTACTCAATAATCATAGATTCAACATAAGGACTATACTTACCATCATGAGATGATATTCAAGATGCTATACTTATCAATTATACATCAACTGGTGATCATGTGGACAAGACACATTATTACGCAACTATTTATGTACTTATCCTTATCTCCTCATAATATAGATAATCAAGATGATTACTTAATGTATGTAGTTATGTCAAATATGAAGGACAAGCTTTACCATTATCATCACCATTATATGGGCAAGGGGTAACCATCGTTATTAAGCATAGCAAAGACCATCATCATGATAAACGTGGTATGAGATAGCGCCTCGGTTTCTATGACTGACGGAACCCTCACTAGAGGTAACATAAGCCCTCACTAAAAGATTGTATCAGGCATCATACCCTCACCTAAGGCTCAACCATAAAGCTCATCTCATGACAGCCGACACACTCATCTATACCCGCGACACTGCGTCGGGCATACCAGCTATAACGCCCGTCACACGGAGCATGTCGGGCGACACACAAGGCTAAAGTGACGCCCGTCACAGGTCTACCATCCACACCCACCAGCTATGTATAGGTCAGGTGTTCTAAACTCAAGCAACCAGCAAACGTGCCTATCATCCAACCTATTAGCTTATGGCCTATCGGCCGACACAAGGCAGAGTAATGGTGTGATGCCCGTCACCACCTCAAGTGTGTCGTCCAAGACCAAACTAAAGGAAGGTGTCGTCTGCCACAAACAGATACAAGAATCAAGATATCGTTCAAAACTAGCATAGCATAACGCCCAAGAGGGCTGTCGGGCAGCGCCTCCCCAAAGCTCATATCGCCCAAGATGTTAACTCTCAAGGTCATCTACCACCTCTCACATCGACACCCGAAACCCTAATGGATCAAGAAGAGGCTCACCTAAATCAAATAAGAAGAAGGGATCTTGCACATTTTCTATCATGAAACGGGTCACAAGGAGAAACCCTAGAAAGAGTCACCCCTAACCGAGCTCACCTTCTAGCCCATGGTGAGAGGAGAGTGTTGCTTAAGCAACTAGAATACAAGCTCACCTCAATCGACTAAGAAAGAGGGGTGTTGCTCATGACACTAGAAGCTCAAACTCACTCCTCTAGACCAAGGGGAGAAAGGAGTATTGCTCACCTACAAACCCTAGATCACAAGAATCGGCCAACATGAAAGCTAAGCAAGGAACTAAGCTACTAACATGTAAACAAGATCATAGCAAGAGATAATGTAGTTAGGGTTAGAAGTTATGCAACCCGCCTTAAGCTCCAAGCTCCAAAGAAGAAGAACTCCAAGGGATGTCGACCACCACTTGCTCCTTCAAGGGGGGGGGGTGTATCGGCCGACACAAGCAAGGAAGAAGGGAGTGTCGTGCACTCAAGGTGGAGAAGGAAACTAAAGGATCAAAGGAACTCAAAGCAAGGGAAAGAACCACTTATATAGAAGGAAAGGGAGGAGAAAACAAGGTAGAGCATGGCAAGGTGTCGCCCACCTAGGGACACTTGTCCTAGAGCTCAAGCCACCTACTTTAGCAAGCCTTATACACTTGTCCAAGCTCATTGCCACAAACATGCATCAAGCTCCAAGTGTTCGCTAGTGGTGACACAAACGAGGTCAAAGCTGGGTCAAACACCATGGGCGACACAACACTTGCACCATGGGCGACACAATAAGGCTCCATGGGCGACACACATCCATGTTGGCCGACACACTCACCTCTAGGTCGACACACACCTCTCTTGGGCGACACAAAGCTCAACCAAGCCCAAACAAGGCACCTCAAGGCCCAAACAAGCTCAACCAAGGCCCAAAGAACTCAAGCAACAAGCCCAAGCCTTCCTCTCAACCTTAAAGGAAGCAAAGAGAGAGAGAAACACCTCACAAGGTGGCAAACTTGCCTACAAAACCCTAGACTTGGGTTATTTGCAAGTAGCACCTCCAACTCTCAACAAAGCACAACCAAACCCTAATCACCACTAAAGGTGATTAGCAAGCACCAAGGCACCAGGGTTAAGCAAAGAAAACAGGGTAAACCCTAAACGAAGGTCAGGGTCCTTACAGTAATAGTCTAGGGATAACAAGAAATGAGGACAGATAGGTGGACATGATATTCAGAGAAAATATTCACAACACAATCGTTATGTTGAACAAGCTATGTTGGAAATGATATTCAATCAATCATTCAAGGTAAATTATTTTCATTTATTTGGTATAACGGTAGATGAGTTAAATAATGACATATTAATTTATTTGGGCCTCAATGATGCTCAACGCGCATTCAGACCACATTCAAGTGAAAAAATAGACATATTTTGGTCCATCATAGAGAATAAATCTTGACCTAATGATTCCTTACCCAATAAAAAGTGTCCTTCTATGGCATAGTTGAAAAACAAGGATCCCAGTTAAATAAACATAATACATAATGTTTTTATCAAACATATCATACATCTGTGGAACCAAGCACATTAAATTGAGTAGGTATAAGGGGTTTGGAAATCAAAACAAGAATGCATACGGGTCTTGTATACAATATTGAATGCAATTAAACTCATCTAACGAGGTAGGGCAACACTCAACCATGCATTACAAGCTAATAATGGCAATATGAGGTTATCTAACACATCAATATCGTTCATTGTATCAACCATTCAACATGGCTATGCTTATAGCTAAAATTACTGATCAACTAAAAATAGTTTCGTATTGCTGAGCAGATATACCTAGTAAGAAGAATATCCACGTAGAAGAAGGGATCACACAGTCGTCAAGAAAGTATCAGTACATACATGAAAACAAGGTAAAGAGAAAAAAGATTAGTGTACATTCCTACTGCTACATCCGCTTACTGAAAGAATAATATGCTCGACAAAACATACCTCTCAAGCAGATGAACGACTTCGGAATACAAGGGCTCGGCCGCGGCGGCTTCAGAGAACAGTTGGTGGAGGATGTGAAGTTGAATGGGTAGGAGATCGGCAAAGAAACACATCACTATATAGCAGCTACAGCAGGCGGTGCCCTCGCTAGGGGTTGGTCTGATGCCTTACATAGAGTGAAAAGGGGGCGTCAAGGGGCTTTAATTGGAGATGACAAGTTGGGATGTCTAACCTTGATTCTCGCCGTCTAGCCTGGCGTCGTAGCTCGACGATGAGTGATGAACCAACACACCCCCATTCCGAACCTTCAGATTCATTGACCATCTGTTCACCCTACGGCCCTACACTGCCATCGATTCGGCGTCGTAGACACAACTTTAACTCACGGAGGTAATAGTTCCTCCCGAAAGAGAGCTGTGCCAGGAGAGCAGAAGAGGGAGAGAGGTATGGGGGTGTCGGGGGCGCGGCTGGATACTCAGCTCTCGCGCTCTGAGCCAAACTCGAGTTAGGAAATGGAATCCCGCCTCTTGCGATATTGGTATGGTCCGGTTTTCGGGTTTCCGTTATTCCGAAATGGTGCCAAAACTGGATTACCAACCAAACAAAAACTAATCATAATCCGTCTACTGTTTGGCCGGGTTGGCACTAGGTGACCGACATTAAACCGATTCTAGTCCCGTGTCCCCAAAAAGCAGATCCAAATTTGTGGATACGCGGGTCTACCAAAACCGTTTACAGCCCTTGTGGTCTCGGACTCTCCGGGATTCCTATCCTTAATATTATCTGGCACCGCCAAAAATATCCATATAAAGCCTCCGTCTTGTTCTGTGGACTTTCCATCCCCTCTTTTCCACAACACAATATCAACAGAGATCCTCCAGACTCCGGAGAAGCCAGACCCTGCGACCGAAAGGAATCCCTTCCTTCGCCAGTCAAGGTATTAGTCTGCTCTGCCTTCGTGTCTGATCGGGCTCGTTCGTCTCCTAACAGCGCTGCTCTCATAGTCTTAATTGTCTATGATTAGGTTCCAATTCGTATAATTAGGGCTTTTCATCTTGGACCTGTACCCTTCTTACTTTTATGGCTTTGCTATCGTTGATGCTTGCTGTACTGAAATTACCTTTTACGACACCTTCTCGTTCAACCTTGTTCGTTGTCTTTCGCCGCTTCCTGCGCTCATGTGCTGTAATATGGCTCCAGCCCTTCGATTGCGATCGTGTCTCCTTATTTCGTCGGATTGATACCTTGACTGGCGAAGGACTATTAGGAGCAATCATAAATCATCTATCAGCACGCTTTTACTTTATCATCTTTAATGTGTGATGCCCCATGCTGTCATGATTAATAAGCGTTTTCCAGTTTCCTTTTTTTGACCTCCGCATGTTGATATTCTTTCTACTTGGGGCGGAAAGTGCCTTTTAGGGAATTTACTCCGCATATTACTAGTTCTTTTTTTTCTTCGGGTCGCTCAATCTGGGTTTTCAGCGTTTCCTGCTCTCATATGTAGTCGTATGTCCAATCGTAATATCGTCCAGCCGAGATTGTGTTGGCTTGGGTAGCACTGATGGTTGATGGCTCTGAAACTGATCACTAATAGTATCTGCTTCGATAATTGGTGTTATGTGTCTTTTGCTGCTTCTATATGCTAATACAGTAATACTTTACCGTGGCAGATGTTTTGTTCACTCAATCATATTAAGACGTACCTTTTTAGTAATGCTTAGGTAGAGATCAGTCGGAGGCAATTTTGGTTTTGCTCTCTATGGGTTTCTGTTTTGTTCTGATTAAAATTCTACTCTTCTTATTTTTTTAATTTGTCTCCGTTTGGAATTAGGGTTATTGCATGCTTTTTCCAGTAATTGGAAATCGTGATCCAGTTGTTAGGAATCTAAGAGTCCCATATCTAATTTCCGATATAAGTCGTGAAAGATACTTTATTTTTTTTCCCACTCATGCCTCCCATTAATTACAACCATGCTAATGTGCCTATGTTGGTATGCTTTGCCAATGATATTAGCAGCGTAATTTGTAATAAGATTTTGACAACAATGCTAAATGTGCCTATGTTGATATGCCTTGCCCTTCAAAGCTAATATGCCTATGTTGGTATGCTTTGCCAATGATATTATAAGCTTAATTTGTAATAGGATTTTGACAACAATGCTAAATGTGCCTATGTTGATATGCCATGCCCTTCAAAGCTAATGTGCCTATGTTGGTATGCTTTGCCAATGATATTAGAAGCTTAATTTGTAATAGGATTTTGACAACAATGTTAGATGTGCCTATGTTGATATGCCTTGCCCTTCAAAGCTTTATTCATGATTTGATTTTGATTTTGTCGGCTTCTATATGTTTCCTTCAATAATATTTAGATCTGAAAGATGGATTTGATTTGACATTCGATTTTTTTATGCTACTTCAGGAAAACATGTATCCTTTCAGTATCATGTTTCAGCTTTTAAAACCATTATTTGGAGCTTCTCTTCTATGTAAAATGTTACGTTTTAGTACTAGTTTTTCTTCATCTCAGTGTGCAGCTTATGCTCTCTTCATGTTGTCCTCCACAAAGTAATTCTTTATCGTTCGGGTTACTGCTTTGTTGAATTTTTTTCTCAGCACTTCTTTCTCATCTCCCTTGCAGATGCAGATTTTTGTTAAGACGCTCACAGGCAAGACCATCACCCTTGAGGTTGAATCCTCGGACACTATTGACAACGTGAAGGCCAAGATCCAGGACAAGGAGGGGATCCCTCCTGACCAGCAAAGGCTGATCTTTGCGGGAAAGCAACTTGAGGACGGACGCACCCTTGCAGACTACAACATCCAGAAGGAGTCCACTCTTCACTTGGTGCTGCGTCTCAGAGGTGGTATGCAGATCTTTGTAAAGACCCTTACAGGCAAGACAATCACCCTGGAGGTTGAATCATCTGATACCATCGACAACGTGAAGGCCAAGATCCAGGACAAGGAAGGGATCCCTCCTGATCAACAAAGGCTGATTTTTGCTGGCAAGCAACTTGAGGATGGCCGCACCCTTGCAGATTACAACATCCAGAAGGAGTCCACACTCCACTTGGTGCTGCGTCTTAGGGGAGGCATGCAAATCTTTGTGAAGACCCTTACTGGCAAGACAATCACCTTGGAGGTAGAATCATCTGACACAATTGACAATGTGAAGGCCAAGATCCAGGACAAAGAGGGGATCCCTCCTGACCAGCAGAGGCTGATTTTCGCTGGAAAGCAACTTGAGGATGGTCGCACTCTTGCAGACTACAACATCCAAAAGGAGTCGACCCTCCACTTGGTGCTCCGCCTCAGGGGAGGCATGCAAATTTTTGTTAAGACATTAACTGGCAAGACTATCACCTTGGAAGTTGAATCATCTGACACTATTGATAACGTGAAAGCTAAGATTCAGGACAAGGAGGGCATCCCTCCAGATCAGCAAAGGTTGATCTTTGCTGGCAAGCAGCTTGAAGATGGGCGTACCCTTGCTGACTACAACATCCAGAAGGAGTCTACCCTCCATCTGGTCCTCCGTCTGAGGGGTGGCATGCAGATATTTGTTAAGACTCTCACTGGCAAGACTATTACCTTGGAGGTGGAGTCATCAGACACCATAGACAATGTCAAAGCCAAGATCCAGGACAAAGAGGGGATCCCCCCAGATCAGCAGAGGTTGATCTTCGCTGGTAAGCAGCTGGAGGATGGGCGTACCTTAGCAGATTATAATATACAGAAGGAATCAACCCTCCACCTCGTCCTTCGGCTCAGGGGAGGCATGCAGATATTTGTCAAGACGCTCACGGGGAAGACTATCACCCTTGAGGTTGAAAGTTCAGATACCATCGATAATGTAAAGGCAAAAATCCAGGATAAGGAGGGAATTCCCCCAGACCAGCAGCGACTTATATTTGCTGGCAAGCAGCTTGAGGATGGACGGACCCTTGCTGATTACAACATCCAGAAGGAGTCCACCCTCCATCTTGTTCTCAGGCTCAGGGGGGGTATGCAGATTTTTGTGAAGACTCTGACAGGAAAGACCATCACTTTGGAGGTGGAGAGCTCGGACACCGTTGATAATGTCAAGGCCAAGATCCAGGACAAGGAAGGCATCCCTCCTGATCAGCAGAGACTTATCTTTGCAGGGAAGCAGCTGGAGGATGGTCGCACCTTAGCTGACTACAACATTCAGAAGGAATCAACCCTCCATCTTGTGCTGCGTCTCCGTGGTGGCTGCTGATCTGACTTGGACTATTTAGGGGCGCCTAGTAATAATAAAGTTTACTACCCAAGGCACTGCTTGAAAAACTTCTGTCAAGTAATTGGTCTATGTCTAGACTCCGGAGCTCAACTAAGAACTTATTTACTTTATATTTTCATGTTATCGTTGGCCCGCAATGTTTTCTTCTTCTTAGTGAAATATCGAATGTTGCTTTATTAGTATATAAATAATTGGTCTGTGTTCCAAAATCATCTGGTTTCTTTTGATGTAACTCACTTTGAGTCTTATCTATTTGACGGCTATCTATTTGATAATCATTTTATAAACCTGGTTAGCGATTGTGTTGATTTATTGCTCTGGGATTTGTAGCACGTATCATAGTTCCTGGTAGGCGGTCATGTGCGATACGTAAAAATTGCAGCTGTTGATATTGCTATACATTGTGTAGCACGTATCATTGTGTACGTCGTCTCCCACGTGCGCTTGGTGTTTTGTTAATTTATTTGATTCCTTTCAATCACTGAATGCTTTCTCGGGTTTAGATAGATATGAGCGCATCTTTCTGGTGGCGAATCATGTTGAGGTTTCTTACTGTTCTGGGCAAATTTGAGATTACAACAGTCTCCATTGAACTGCTATTGTTGTCATTGCTTAGTTGCGTATGGTTTTCTTGGCCTTGCATTAATTTTTGCTTTTTCTGTACATTATAATAAACTTTGATTCTCACTTGTTATAATGGATGATGCCTCTCACTATAGGGGATAGTCTTTCTTATGCAGTAAATGGACTCGGGAATGGTTTTGAACGAGGTTTATAGTGATGGTGATAAATCGGTTGCTGTATAAGATTATTTGGATAGGTTCTGAACCTTGTGGTGCCTATAATTCCTGTGCTGATCTGTGTTCCTTGTTTCTAGTGCAGACACAAAATTTTTGTGCAGTATAAAAGTGGTTTCATTCTAGGGATTAAGCTGTATTCTTTCTTTAGATTGTTTAAGTTCGATTTCTTGTAGTTCTTGGAGCTGTTGAGCACGCTGTTCAATATTTCTGGGTCTGCCGCATGCTTCTGGTGTATTTAAAGCCTCGCGCTTTGCAATTTTCTTGATGATTAGTTTAATGTTGTGGTCAGTCTTTGTGGGTGTCCTTTATATTTCGAGCTCTAGTGATGAAGATTGGCCCTTTCTACCACATTAAATAAATGTGATTTTGATCGGGAATGCTCTTTATTAAAGTCCTCTTAACATTTTGAATCGATCAGATGCGTTTGGTTGATATCTTGTCGTTCAACTACATGAAGAAATTTCTCGTCTGATCAATTAGAATTGTTTCAGATGTTGCAAGGTTATAAAAGTCATATCCTTGGTCAATTCTGTCAAATAGTGGATGTATTACCATTCTGCCCCTTTTCTATGAAGGGTCTTACTACTCTTTTGTTTACAGTACCCTCACCTCCCCAGAACTGCCCATGCCACTGGATACGTGGTAGATGGCTTCTCAAGGGCGGAGTTTGGTGGTTGTTATGTCTTTTATTTTGAGCCTTTATTTGGCAGCTCTTTAAAGATTGTGCGAATAAGCAGTTATTCTTTTGGGGGAGTATTTAATCGTTCAGAGGTAAAGTAAATGGTCTATTTATAATTAGAAATCAAGTACAAGCATGATACTTAAAAAAGAGATATGTCATGATCTGATTCTGGTTAGTTAACAAGCATGAGTGCTTATTGGACCTGGACATTGAAATTTCCGTATGCTAAAGATGCTGAAAGTCCGTTTTATATAATATATGATGAATATTTAAGTAGCCCGTTTTAACTGCCACCAGCGATATGAAGCCGACCTTCTTTTGTTTTCCCTCCATGTTTAGTCGATTAACATGTAATTTCCGTATGCTAAAGATGCTGAAAGTCCGTTTTATATAATATATGATGAATATTTAAGTAGCCCGTTTTAACTGCCACCAGCGATATGAAGCCGACCTTCTTTTGTTTTCCCTCAATGTTTAGGGCACGTTTGCTTTGTGGGATCTAGCCGGATAAGGAGGAATCCTGAACTCCGTCAGTTCCGATTTTACTAATTTCCGGACTATCAGAAATCCAGAGCTAAAGTGCACTACGTTTGTTTCACCTGGACGCCGTCTCTGTATTTACAGGTGGGGACCAGTCGTCGTGTGGCAGAACACACAGCTGGCAGTAGTCCTTAACATGGCTGTTCACGCAAAAGTTGTTGTAGCGCGGCGTCCGGCGTTTTTGAGAAGGGGAAGGCAATCCCGCGGCCACTGTATATTTCAATAATACAGGATTCTCCTCGTTTTACAGCTCCCATGAACCAAACTCAAACTTTCTTCTAAAGGATTCATAATTACAATCCAATACAGCCGAATACGGCAAATCAAACATGCCCTTAGTCGATTAACATGTTTATATTACAACCTCCTATATATGAACCTTGACGTCATTGCCAACAATTATGAAGGTACATTACATTTACCTCCTGTAAGTGGAAGGCCTTGTGGCGCATATGTGCCTAGGTTCTCGCACGCTTCTAATTTAGTCACAAAGTTTGATAGGCATAATAAAGTGATAGCAAATTGGAGTGTAGATAACATCATTGCATCTCCATATAGGAGCTAGTAGGTAGCTATGATCATCATTCTCATATTATAAGTAATTTATCATGATTATAAGTCTGTAGAAAATTAGAAATTGATTTGAGTGATACGGTTCGTATTCTCCAGTGTCAGTCAAGTGTGACCTATATTGTCTTGTGGTTAGTGTTCTCTTCATGTTCGAACTACAATGTCCATTATTAGAGCCAGACCTATAAAAGGGGTGTGTGTTCGGTGTGGGATGGGTCATTGCAGTTTGGGTCTTGCGGGTGTAGATAAAAAAAATGAAGTTTGAAATTGGTAGACAAAAAATATATTAAAATTGGATCTAGTGGGTTGTAGGTCAACCCGTAGGTACCCATGCAATGGGTACAATAAAAAAAATCCTCAGATGACGCTTTAATGGTAAAAGCCGAAAAAAAAATCGCAGCACAGGAAGCAGACCTTAGAGTAGAGAACATCAGGTAGTAGGCCGTATAGAGAAAACACCTGTTTTTCCTAAGCAACATCATGATAGCCATATGGACAGAGGTGCATTGAAGCTTGTGTTAAATGGTGTTGTTGACAATGTAAAGCAACTGTATAGACACCTCACAACGGAAATGATCACGTAGGCGGGAGGAAGCAAGCACGCTGTACAAATTAAACGACTGAAATCGAATTTATCTTTTCCATCACGTGAGTCGGTTGATTACTGCATTTAAGATTTGTCTTATTATACTTTTCCCTATCCAACACTACGGCTTGAGTACTCAGCCATTGTAAATATTAGTTACATTATATGTTGGGACTATCAACAATTTAAAAAAGTACGTATACAACGTGCACATTTTTAAAGAATTAATCTAGCTATGAGGTCACCTACAACATTCGCTAATTAAATGAGTGGATTTGAGTTCGGGCAATTTTTAGCAGATGGTGACTTACATCACCAAAATCCAGTTTGAACGAGTTAACTGTGGATATTTCGACCCAATTCGAGGAGTCAAATCTCAGGTTTGGTACTCTGACCTAGTTTAGTTACCAGGTACGAGTGCCCGCCATTTATGCTTTGGTACTTTGACTTGGTGAGTTTCCATGTACGAGTGCCTGCTAGTTATAAGCGGACATAGGTTGCTTCTAGAAATCACCAATCTCATAACCTCGGTAATAGAAGCCCATGTTTCTATATCCGTTTTAACTCTATTCACTAACGATATATGATGAAATATGTTGTGAGACCTTCCTCATTTTCGTCTGCTAACAATGGGTATTATGATCTTCCTCAGTGTTGTTATAGCCTCGTCCTATCACTAAATAGTCTAGGGCATATAGAAGTCGAACACCAATTCATTTATGTTTTTAGTTGATTTTTGATGCATATATTAAGTTTTTCTTTAGTTTAGTTGATATTCAAATCTTAATTTAGTAAAGTTTATATCTTCTTATCAAAAGCCAATAGGAGTTGATGTCACCAGAATGTGTTTATGTTGGTGTATAATTTTCATAGAGTTAAAGCCAATTCAATTCATTTGAGCTACAAAGATAATTCTTGCATTTAGGTATGCTATGTTTGTTAGTATTCCAGATAAGTGAGAGAAGACTAGAATGAACTTAGAATACCAGACTAGACATGAATTGAGGTTTGGTCCTGCATCGGCTAGGACTATCATGAGTTAGAATAATGTATTTTAGGCCTAGTTGGGCATGGTATAGTTTCACTACAAATTGTGAATCTGATGTATAAAAATACATATCAAATTCATAGTTTGGCATCTGACTG